>OX411552.1:3991427-4667583 GCA_948146395.1 Fragum whitleyi | reverse complement strand
CTGGAGTTTGAAAAATTACAAAAATCCATGTTTTTAAAGGTTATTTCACCCTTTTTTGGGCTCTCACAGAGCCCTAAATAGCAATTTTAGTGTTTTTTATATAAGAAGGTTAAGGGAGAAAACCTTGTTTGTTTCGAGATGATTTCTTAAGCCCTGTTTGGTATTAAGTGTAGGTTAGCGTTGAAAAACTTACATGTCCATGTTCTCTAGGGTCATTTTAGAATGTGTGTGGGCTCTCATAATAGCCCATATGAGCCGATTGCGGTGTTTCCTTAAATAAGATTCACCAAAAATGACATTCCTTTGATTTTTCTTTTCAAATTACGTTTAATACTTAGCATTGGTTAGTGTTGATGTATTTAATTTTTCAATTTTTAACTACTGATATCCTTTTGATTGGCTTTAAAATGAGCCCATATGGACAGATTAAGGAGTTTTCCAAACTTGCGATTTTTGAAAAAAATGGCCCTCTTTATGATGCCAACTTGTATTACAAATGGTACAAAAGTTTATGAATCAAATTTTCAAAACCATACAGTAAAACCATAGTGAAATTGACAAAGTGAATGATTGTGGAATTATATCAAAACAAAATTGAATGAGTGGGAGGAGCGTGCTTTGAATGGCTTGTAAGGGAGGTAACATGAAATCGCCAATTGCGTTCAAAATATCCTTTACCTACCTTTAAATATTTTGAGATTGAATGAATTGAGCGCTGAGTGAATGATTTTGTTAGGAATATCTTTCAATTTCACGATGTTCATAATTGTACTCGATGCTTTGGTGCTAAATGAAGCCCATAAGAGAAGTATGTGTGTTTGGGTGTGGGTGGGGTGTGGGGGTGTGGGTGGGTGGGGGTGTTGTCCGCTTTACTCTGTTTCAAATTGTCTTTACTGCCCTTTAACGTCTCGATTTAACTCTATATAATGCATAGTTCGCTTGTGCGTATGAATTTAGAACTATCAAACAAAAAGATTTGAGTAAGAGTTATTGGTGTGTGCATCAGCTCTCTTCCTTTGAAATTTCAATCGAAAGACACACAATTACGGTTGATACAAGGTTTACACTTGCAGATTATTGAGCCCTTACGGATTGCCATACTTATAAACATTCTGAAGCATTCGCAGGAAAAACGCCTGCATCAGGTAACTACATGTCGCTACTCACAGACACTCTTATGGAAATGAGTATAAGTATATATCTCATCTGTTCTGATAAAATTTGCTGCATATTTTAAAACAAATAGTGAATCTTCCTAAAAATCAATTAAAAGATGTGATACTTAGACGCATGCATATGGTTCGCAACGCTTATTACAAACAAATTCTTGTAACATATATAGTAATATTATATTTTATCTAATTTGTTTATTTTTCTTAGAAATCAGTTACCAAAAATTCATATCATTTACAACAACTTTATTATTCAACTCGTTATGACATGTTATAATCTCTAAACAGGTGCATTTTTGTCTATAAAAGAAACATCAAGGACGAGACCACATCAAAGGAATTCGTCATTTTAATGAAATGCACGATATTGGATGTCTTTTAAATTACAGGCGTTTAATGAATCTGGACAGTATAGGATACTTAAATGATGAACAGGCACAATTACCACCAAAATAACAGTAATCTGTGGACATGTAATCTTGCTGATTTGAATTACATCTTGCTGCCTCGGAAAATGCATATTTGGTAAAGAACACTATTGGGCATGGCCATCTGATTTCTGTTTTAACTTTGCAATCTACCTAGTGCAAACGAAAGCCCTTCAAATAATTTCCCTATTCAATGGGTGCATGTAGGTATTGAGGGTTTGTTATGGCTAGAGTAGGGACTTTCTTGCAGACCATTAAGGCAAAGCGAGGCTGCTCTAGTATTGCTTGATTCATATATAAGTTGAAGAAAATACTTGGCAAGTTTTCTATGGTAGATATATCTTCAAAGAAATAAAAATATACTTTAAGTTTTTTTTTCACTTTATAGGTTGAAAATTAATATGGATCAAACATTAGATTAGATATGAACGGACGTTTTTATTACCTCTTCAAGCGCAAAATTCCTTCAGTTCCCTGTTCCGGTAACGGCTCTGCCCGTCCAAATCTAAAGAAACGGACTTTGACCTGCTAGTTTTCATTGGTCATACAAGCGAAGAGGTAAAAGCTTCTTAGAAATCACCAACGATAAGTACGTTTTTTTTGGTTTGGAAGATGTGTGAAACATGCACAGTGACAAGGAAAATTTCTTCAGCCAAGACTGAATAAAAATAATTGTTTTTTACCTGTCATTCTAAAAAAGACCCACAAGAATAGCTCCATGACATCGAAAACATTAAACTACGATTTATTAATGAACTTTTTAAGTCATGGAAACAGCTTCATCGAAAAATATAATCATTTCTTGCACTGAGTCTCTTGACCATTTCAGTACGAAACAATAAAGACAGTAACTCTCGCTACTGAAAAGAAGATATAGTAAAGTGATCGTGAAGGTCAGAACACTCATGATCACCACTTTACAGATCGAGTAATTGTCTCCATCAGTAAAATTGTCAAGAAATTGTCTTTCTCATTCGACAAAAATAGTTTAATTCTCCTTCTTGACCTTACACCTCACCACAATCAAGATTGTATCTTACAGTCACACATAAAATGTTTGAGACAAGAAATTGATTTTCCCCCACCCAATATTAGGCAAAGTATCCGTGTTGGTTCATATGGGCTCATTAAGATCCAGTTAAATTGATTAAACATCTCGTTGCTGGTTAAGAAAATTTCGATCGACATTTTGTTTCAACCAATAAAGAACCATTTACACCAATTTTGGTACCCGTGAAAACCATAAGAAGTGCCGTTGTTCTTAAAACCCAACTTCGGAAACTCACTTTCCGGCTCCTATGGGATCCTTTGCAAGCCAATCAAAAGGAATGTTAGACTTTAAATATGAGCTCATTGTTTATTACACCAAAGCTATCTTAAATACAATTACGTGCTGAAAGTACTTGAAGAAAGGTTAAACTGCAATGAAAATTACCTTTTTTTTTTACCCTTATTCAATAAAGAACCAAAATCAGTTCACATGGGCTATTATGCGACAGAGCCCATAAAATCCTGAAATGATCATAGTGAACATGGACCTGCAAGTATTTCAATGCCAACAAACATTTTATATCAAAAAGAGCTTAAGAAATCACCTGTAAACAAGAAAATGTTTTTCCTATACCATTAATAGGAAACAGCCAAATTTGCTTTTTTGGGGCTCTGTGAGAGCCCAAAAATAGTTGAAAAGCTCTTGAAATATGGGTTACTGTATTTTCTAAAATGTTCTAACACTAAAGACATTGTTAAACTAAAAGAAAAAATTTAAGAAGAAAAACAAAATGCCTTTCCTGAACCTAGTATTAGGAAAATACCAATTTTGCCCATATGGGCTCCTTTGAGAGCCCATAAAATCGGGGAACCAACCCGAAAAATTTGGACCCGCATAGTTTCCGATTGCTTGACCCCTAAACAATCAATTAAACCCAAAAAATCAATTTCAGCACGAAAATCCTACGGGATTACATAAGGCACCGCACTAACAGAGGGATCAACAATCACACGTACACCTGTTGAAATTACAAATACAATTAATGTGAGGCATCAAATTATTGAAGTTGAGACAAAAACGGCACTTTTGTGTCATGTTTAAGCGTTTAAGGTAGATAAATTTCGAATTTGAAAATAAAAAGGAAGAGTATCCGGATAGACATCTATCCGAAATTTGAAATCGCTCTTATGTCGCTTCTAGACAAGTCAAGTCGGGCACCCCTAGTGCAAAAGTTATCTTATGATAGTAGCTTACTATAAACAAAAATTGGCACTTTCGTCCGACGTGTCACGATCGAGCCAATATTTTTACATAAGAGCCTAGACTAATAACAAAATTCGATAATATTAGGGCACTCTCTTCGAATCAGCTTTGTGTTGAATTTACACTTCAACAAAAAAGCTTAATTCAGTTCTCAATTATTGGTTAAAACAAATCGGTTAAAGAATTTGTTGCCTGAAAATTCATAACGGCTCATTGCTCAAGCTACACTGAGCAGGACACAATATACATGAATGACTTTAGTATCGGGAACGCAAAGAAGTAATTTTAAATTTCACTTCTCAATGTTATTCTGTAAATTGAAACTTTGAAATGTTTATCAGCGACATGGAGTACTAAATAATTTCAATTTTCAATATATTTGCCTTTGCAGTCGACAAGCAAAAATCCCGAATAAACTCTTAAGTAAAAATAGTCACTGAGCAGCCAGACGTAAAATTGGGCCGAAGTGTATTCACAAAACACATTAATCTCAAGAATGAGGCCTACGTAACAATATTTGAATATTCAGTAAGATTGGTTGTTTATTTAATTAGATATTTGAAAAATAAGATGCGAGTTAGAAGTTTTGCCTAGTATAGAACTTGTATGCATATTTCAATAAAAGGGGGTAATAAACATCGATAATTCTGTTCCTTCTTAACAAAATTAGCGATATTGGATTGCCTCACTTTGATGTCACTCAAACCAACTCATCAAGCTCATTCAATTTCATTCCAAAATCGTCCCAAAATCATTTATCTTGCCAATTTCACGATGTTGTTAACTGTTACACTAAGGCCGTGTGAATTAAAAAATGGATTTCTTCGAACCTTTTAATGATATTAGAAAATACTCAAATATGTTTACTAAATAGTAGAAATCGAACGTGCTAATTGACAACGTCACATTGAATTCTAGGAAATGATTTGTAGCTGAATTAACATACAGTAATCATCGCGGCGGTATTGGTCACGTAGCTTCTGGTCTAGAATAGCCGTTTTCCTCCTTTAAAATTCAAAATCGAGCAGAATTACACCGTATCATATTTCATGCTTGTTGATCAGTTAGTAGCAGCGTGAAATTGGCAGTTACCTCGATCAAATCAAAACCATTCTAAATCATTTGCTTGTCATTCCATTCATTCATTCAAAATACTCATCCATTCAAAACACTCATTCCAACCACTCAAACAATGTCTGATTCGTTGGCTGGTGCTTAGCGTGCTCTTCTCGTTATCTGGTGGCTGTGGGTTAGAGCCCCACCAGAGGCTGGTAATGTATTTTACAGACGGATCCCCAGTCCACCCAGCTGTAAATGTGGGTAAAAGTGGTTGGAAGCCACTGCCTCTCTAATATGCATGCTAAGATCTAGTTTGAGTTAGGACCATGATGGAAATAAGAGTCTTTCGATCCTCGAGTAAAAGAAATAAATAAACGCTCCAAAATCATTAAAAACAAGTCGAAAACGTTTAAATCGATCAGCATTTCATTGATATTTATGAAATTATTCCACGATATTATTGGTAAGTGTAGATTCTCAATTGCCCTATTGCCATGTCAAGACAAAGAGATAAGGAAGGGCGTAGATTTTTTAATTGTAGGTAATAAATAAAGCATAATTGGACGAAATAGAGTGGATTACCTCCCTTAAATTTAAATCGAAACTCGTTCCTCTCGCACATTAAATTTCATTCCAAACTCACTCAATTTGTCAATTTCGCGATGTTATTAACTGTATTCGCGGCTGTCTCACCACTTCCGTTATTTTCTGATAAAAAATAATTACTTCAATCTGTCAGAAGCGTGTGCAGTTTTCATTGGTCATGAAATGGCCCCTAATTCAACAGGTGCGTCTAATTACTGGCAGGGGCACGAGGTGTCAAAAGTTAACGGAATCTGACAGGCCAATAAACCAGTGTGACCACTGGTTTTCAGCAGACCATCGTTCTGACCCCGGCGATAAAATGTTAACTATCTGTCATAAACCAGTGCCTTAATTTGACCTTTCATCCATTAACAGACACTCATCAGTTTTATCCTTCATACTTTACTTTCTTGGAAATCTATTTACCTTGAATAAGCACTGCAAAGAGATACATTTACTTATAATAAGCATATTATGCTTATTATAAGAAAACGTATCTCTTTGAAGTGCTTAGAATAAGATATGTGTATGACACTCACTGGTTATAATTTTCATTGAAGGTAAAGAATGTGCATTTGACGACGATAACACATTCTAAATGAATAGAACATTAAATTATTCTCAGATGAAAGAAATTGCTGAAAGCGACACCAACTGCCAAATACTTTACCTTCAAATGGATTCGTTAACTGTCGTTGTCAAGAATAGGTTAGAACTATATGTTATAGTTATGTTACGATTTTGTCTTGAAGAAATGTCAGGATAGTAACTCTATGGTGATTTCGAAGAGTTTTAGAGTAGAATCAATATCGTCATTTATGGTTATGGAATTCACAGTTTTGTATTAAAAAGGGCATCAGATTCAAATTTCTTTCTTAAACCTACTGACATTAAATGGGTTCACAAACTAACATTATACTATAAGCAGGGAAATACGAAGTCTGACGGTAGTGGGGGGAAAACTCTAGTGCATCAATGTGCTTTAAGGGTGTGTTTGACCAATTTAACGATACATGTAACAGTGCAGATAAGCAATAACATGCCAATTTACCAAGCATTTGGAAACCCAGATTTAATGGATGGGGAATGGTTTTACAGTTCCTGGAATGACAAACACGGTAAAAATGCAACTACTTGCCCTGTCAAAAGAAGCGTGCAGCCCTTATCATGTCACTGCCTTACAGTTAGTTACATCGTGAAATTGACATTCGCCTCAATTCAAACCATTCTAAATCACTCACACAGCGCTCCTTTTATTTATTCAAAATACTCACTCAAACCATTCAAAAACGCTCAAACCTATTTAAAAATATAGAATCAACAACGTCATTCAAAATAGATTTGTAAAAGAAAATATGCGATTTCACTGACATAATTCAAATTGTAAGCCTCTAATAGGTTCTTGAAGAAACAGGAACCTATCTATATAACTTGTAGGCATATTTTATTAAAGGGGGGTAATCAATATTGCTAATTTTGTTCATCCTGAACAAAATTTGCGATATTGGGTTACTTCCCATTAAATTCACTCAAAACTCGCTCCACATACTCGTTCAATTTAATTCCTAAATCATTCCAAAATCATTCACCTTATCAATTTCACGATGTTGTTAACTGTATACATTGGCCTGTCTTATCATTTATAGAGAGTTTGTAAGCGACGTTTAAATTGTACATTTAAAAGCCATCATTTGATGGTAAAAAGTAAGAAATAGTAAGACTTTGAAATAAAAGTGTTGTTTAAACCTGAAAGATTTGCACCATAGAGACGATTTTAGCACAATTCAAACAAATCTCACAGGAATATTCATTGGAACATGTTCTCTCAGATTTCTTTTGTTAAATCCAGAACGGGCAGATATCATGGATGCATGGGCTTTCGCGTCATGGAACACTCTCCCCTTCATGTGAAAATATGAAAAAAATATTCTTCTCTGAAACTACTGGTCAGAATTCAACAGAAATGATACTTAGGAAATGCTCCTTCATGGTCCCTTTTTGTGAACTATATAACAAAAAAAAAGAAATCTCGAAACTATCGATCAGTTTTCAACCAAACTTTACAAGAAAGATCCTTGGGACATGCTCTATCAAATTTCTTCTCTAAAGTCAGATCGGGATAATAACATGTCGCACCACCAAGAAATGGTCACCTATTGTGAAATATGTATGTGAACTCATTTACTCTGAAACTATTGGTCAGAATTCAACTAAACTTTAAAGGCGTGATCCTTGTCACATGCCATTTTAGATTTACCTTTGCTAGAGCTGGGATCATATGAACTACGCGGGCCAAGTCGCTAAAAAATGAACCTGCATGGCGAACTATAACTAAAGTCTATTTAGGGAAGATAAAAAAATATGGATTATTTCGCCAAGTCTTGGCGAAATAACCTACGTTGTTTTACCTCTCTAAAATTTCAATCAAAACTTACTCATCGCATTCATTAAATTTCAGTACAAAATCATTGTAACATGATTCAACTTGTCAATTTCGCGATGTTCTTTACTATATAGATGTAGAGGAATAAGTAATTTTGGTTTTATCTATAGCAGATTCGTCAATAAGGGCTCAGAAAAACAAAGATAAATGGACAACTCAGAGGGGGTTTAGACTGTATGTTTTTTCATATCTGCTTTTTCATATATGTCAAAACATGCAGTGTAAACCCCTAGATAATGAGCGTTCTGTTAACAGATCTGCAAAACATACGGAATAGAACATGCTCTATTTCCGTCTGCTTTTCAATACCGAAATGACCATTGATACCTCTGATGACCTGCTGATAAGCTGATAAAATAAACAATCACTGGTCAGCTCTTTCAAATAGCCTGTCAAATAGACATATTTTGTGAAATATAATGCCTTCAATGACAAGGGAGAAAATTAACCTATTACCATATAATAGATAAGTTTTTTCCAGTGGTACTTAGTATATTGAAAATAATTAAAATAGTAAAACATAAAGTTAATATGTTTTAATACCCATTGCAATTTACTAACCTATCAGAAAATTTCAGAACATATTGACCATAGTCAGTCTATATGTCAGGAATATTGGTGGCCCAACTTAATTTAGAATTGTCATTCTACTGTACTTAATTGTCTAGTCTGATCACCTATAAAATAATGTTCTACCTTTTAATTAGTGTGTTTATGCCTATTCAATTAACATGATTAATATCAATCGAGGTTCAAGTTCTTATAACTCCCTCTCAATTCTACTTCCTGTGAAATCCTCAAATACTGGCGCCAAATGTTACAGAAAAGTAAGAGAATGAAGCTAGATAATTGGTATTTTCGGCAATCGAATTTCTCCTAGCTCCTCTCAATTGAGAGACCGGTGCTCAGTGACGCAATGGAAATGTGTTGGATATATATCAAGTACATGTATTAAATTGTGAAGAGTAGTTCGTTTTTAGTGTCACTTTAAGTCTCGAATTAAATTAGAAATAAAATATTTTGTGAAACAAATGTTCAGAAAAGAGATCAAATGATTAATCACAGAAACAGAAAATTCTGTGACCATTTTCCAGGTTTAAGACAACTTAAGCAGGAGAAAAGGATTCAAATGAATTAAGCTATTGAGCTATATTTCAATGTCTTTATT
Organism: Fragum whitleyi; assembly: GCA_948146395.1. NCBI lineage: Eukaryota > Metazoa > Mollusca > Bivalvia > Cardiida > Cardiidae > Fragum > Fragum whitleyi. Next base: position 4,658,474 of record OX411552.1, on the reverse strand, counting down.
ATCATTTAAGTGATGAAGAGAGTATTTGTTGATTTAATTGATGTGTGAAACTAAAAACATAATCACTCTGTATAAAAAACGCGAAGCGGATTCATGTATGAGAGTGATTAGGAAGTTTTTGTTTCATACCTCAATGAAATTTCGAAATATTCTCTTCATATCTTAACATTTAATATTATGAAGCAAATATTAAGATTAGTCAATAATAACATTTACTTTGAGTTGAACTACTTTTGACAGAAGCTTACAAAATCGCTACATACTCAAAATTGCTTTAATTGCACAATGAAACCAATTTTAAACCAATCAGAACATACTAATTGATGGACACAAACAAAATTAAATTATTTAAGTATACCTTTGGTTTCGATGAGCGATAGAATATTCCCTCATCATTACAGTAATACAATACTCTATTTGATCTTGAAAATGACTGACAGGCATGACCGTGGTCGACTGAAGCAGATATGTAAAAGCATACAGTGTAAACGCAAAAAGACAGATACGCTTTTACACATGTGCTTTTTCACATCTGCTTAAACATACAGTGTAAACGCTCTCTCACAAACATTATTGTAAATGTTTTATTGTTTATTGGGTGCATTAAGTTTCCGTGTACTGTTAATGACTGACAGACGGACAGGTGGCCCTTATTTCAAGTACCTAATTAGACGGGTTAGGTTTCCTGTTATCATCTACAGATACAGTTTGATATTGAAAGGTCATTCAGGATTCAGTCCGGTTTTCACATTACCAAGAAATATTGAATACACAAGTAAACATGAGCAAGATCTTGCAACCCGTGCTGAGGTTTAACCTTTCTCCATAATCGTCTAAATCCGCCGTAAAATGTTTGTTTACGCTAAGCTCTCGTCTTTTCTCGTGTTTTAGAAAAGAAGTTCTTACCACCATTTTATAATAGGTTTTTTGTGCATATTTCAATTACGGAGATCTATTAAAATCTAAGGTGTTTATTATGAGTCCGCAGTACATTACGCAATGAGTAAGACATTTTAACACATGTGATCAGTGATGTATGATAGTTCTGATATCTCTATACATATATATATGATTGTTTGGAGATTGGTAGATACAACAGTACCGTCATATAGATACAACGTAGATACAACTGTGATTCACTGGCTTGGCAAAACATCCCCCTGAAAAAGTATCACATTGATCGATTTGCTTACCAGCCCTGCGTTTAGAATGATAAAACGTGGCGAATTATTTGCAAATTATGTACAGTTAACAGCATCGTGAAATTGACGAGGTAAATGATTTTGGAATGATTCAGGAATGAAATTGAATGAGTGAGAGGAGCGAGTTTTGGGCGAAATTAAAGGGAGGAAATCCTATATCGCTAATTTTGTTCAAGATGAACAAAATTAGCAATATGTATTACCTCCCTTTAATAAAAAAACGCACTTTTCAGTTTATTTGTCTTCGAGGACCAACTAGACACTTTGAAATCCACACCAGCCAATAAAATCGTAGAATAAATTGAGCGGTTTGATATCAAATTTAGTCCTATTGAACGATTTCGAAGAGTTTTCTAAGGATTCCGGAGCGTTTTGATCGATTTGAGTGAGTTTTTGGGATGAATGAATGGAGCGATAAGTGAGCGATTTAGAATGGTTCTGATTGATATGAATTTCAACTTCTCGGTGTTATTAACTGTATATACAGCTTTGCACGCAAGTCCATCTTGCTCGACCGGCTACGTCTTTTAATCTACCATTTTTATTCAACGGCCGTTTTCAAAATATCTCAAAAAGTATATAATATTGTTCTAAAAAATCATCGTACATGAATCCTTTGCAAAAATATCTTAAAAGGTATATAATATTGTTCTAAAAAAATCATCGTACATGAATCCTTAGCAAAAAAATCTTAAAAAGTAGATAATATTGTTCTAAAACTCATTGTACATGAAATTCAATAGGCGATTATATTGAGTCTGTACAACATAAAATCATTGAGAAATTCGCAATAATATACATAATCATCAAATAAATTATGTTCCTTGTTTGTTAACAAAGCGTGCTCTAAAGCGGGGCGGCCATTCTCCCTAACGTCTCCATTTCGGTGGTCCCGTAAGTTGTCTCGAGTATAAGTTTTACCGAATTAAGATTTCTTTTTAACGATGCGTAGGGTTTCTGTAACGAGGTTGAGTCACACTTTCCCCGTAGATGTTCAGATCCCATCACCCCGGGATGCCGGGAGCCCAGAGTGTGCAATGTGTTTTTTCGATGAGAACCACTGAATTGAGGAGATTTAATAGATATCATGCATGATAGCTAATAGATTAATGTAGAGACGCGTCTTTAATATAAACCCTTTACGTGCAAAACAACGAATAAGAGGGTGTTCGACTTAAACTGAAAGAGTATCAAACCCCTTTTTGAAAAGGGACTCATTCTGGCACATAATCATTGGAATTGACAGATACCCTCAGAAATACGGTTATAAAGCTTTTTGGTTAACTGAATCCCTACACACATTTCATAATATGGCTTTGCTCCCATCAACATGAACATACAAGATGATAAAGAAGAGAGAGAGAGGAGAGAGAGAGAGAGAGAGAGAGAGAGAGAGAGAGAGAGAGAGAGAGAGAGAGAGAGAAAGAGACAGACAGACAGAGACAGACAGACAGAGAAAGACAGACAGACAGAGAGAGAGAGAGAGAGAGAGAGAGAGACAGACAGAGAGAGAGACAGAGAGAGAGACAGAGAGAGAAAGACAGAGAGAGAAAGACAGAAAAAAAGACAGAGAGAGAAAGACAGAGAGAGAGAGAGACAGAGAGAGACAGAGAGAGACAGAGAGAGAAAGACAGAGAATCAGACGGATAGAAATACATAATGACATCATGGAGGCTTAACGAAACTCTGTTATTGCCTCGAATATTTATACAAGAACTTAGAGAAGTGTTACGATGAGCCCTCGACTAGGTAACATTGTAAGCGTTTCTATTTTTTTAAAAATGTGGCCCGTAACGCAAAAATGGGCCATCTAGGGACACTCAAAAATGAAATCTTGATCCAGTAAAGACCAGCAGAAGGTCGTTTTTCTGAAAGATCTTATACAGAAGGGTAGAATTATACTTCTAGCAAATCACCAAAGTGTGAGGGCTTTCGACTGTGGTCAGCCTGCACAGTCCGCACAGTCTGAATAAGCTCGAAACTTAAGCATTACCCAGATCTTCTCTTTTTGCCTTTGGGATCTTATAATAATGATAAATTTCAGCACTTTCACTGAATCAATAGGGTTAAGTCAAAACACCATCTGCTGTCGTTTGATTCTACAAAAACACTTGATCTCTTTGAGAACTTGTGTTCACGAATCTTCAAAGAGATTCATCAGAATCTTGAATAGCTTATCGGTCACAAGCTTTCGAATTATCATTCAGAGATGCATTTGATTATCTGATAGCGGTTTGTATTAGCATTAAACATTTGGAATAAATAACGACATTGTTCTGCAGCCAGACGTTCTTTAATTTACACACATCAAAAAGGACAACAGAAGTCTTGAATTGTCAAAATTAATGAAAGAATCTTGACACCTTGCTCTTTTGAATTATCATTTGTTTAATAAAGCTACAGTTAACAACATCGTGAAATTGACAAGAAGAATGATTTGAGAATGATTAAGGAATGAAATTGAATGAGTGTGTGGAGCGAGTTTTGAGTGAATTTAATGGGGGGTAATCCTATATCGTAAATTTTGTTCAGGATGAACAAAATTTGCGATATGTATTACATCCCTTTAATAAAATATGCATAGAAGTTCTTTAAATAGCTTCCTATTTCTTCAAGAACCAATTAGACGTTTTTAATTTCTATAATATCAGTAATATCGCGATTTTGTTCTTGTTTTATAAATTTTGAAGGTAGTTGTAAATCTTATATTTTTGTCATTTTTAGCGTTTTTGATTGGTTTGAGTGAGTGTTTGGAATGAGTGGATGGAGCGCTGAGTTACCGATTTAGAATGATTTTGATCGAGATGAATGTCAATTTCAAGATGTAACTAACTGTAACCTACAATACCAAGAACTGCAAAGACGGGAATGTTATTTGCAGTTAAAAACATCTTGAAATTGACACTCAGACATATTAAAATCATTCTAAAACATTCACTCAGCGCTCCATTCATTCCTAACAATCATTCAAACCATTCAAAAACGCTCCAAAATCACTAAAATGAGTAGATTGATAACTACTCTCAAAATTAAAACCGCTAAAAATCCACGTTTTCACTACATTTATTGAATTTTGTAAGGGAATGTAGGTTCTTAAAATCATAGAAAGCTTTTCAGAGAATCTTCTTGAATATTTTATTAAAGGGCGGTAATGATTTTCGCTTATTTTGTTCATCTTGAACAAAATTAGCAATAATGGATCACACCCCCTGAATTTCACTCAAAACTCACTCCCCCCCCCCCCCCCCCCCCACTAATTCAATTTCATTAGAAAACCATTCCAAAATCATTTACCTCGTCGATTTCATTTTTTATGTCAACTGTTCTTCTTTTGAACATCAATATGTTTTATCTGCAACGCAAGGTCTCTGAGTAGAATATAAGCCTCCTCACGAAAAAGGAAACTTCTTAGTGGTACAGTTAACAACATCGTGAAATTGACAAGGTGAATGATTTTGGACTGATTAAGGAATGAAATGAAATGAGTATGTGGAGCAATTTACTGGGAGGTAGTCCAATATCGCAAATTTTGTTCAGGATGAACAAAATTAGCGATATTGATTACTTCCCTTCAATAAAAATGCATACAAATTCTATACACAGCTTCCTATTTCTTAAAGATCCTACGAGACGCTCACAATTTGAATTATGTCAGAGAAATAGCTATTTTTCTCCGTCAAAATTTATTATTAATGACGTTGTTGATTCTATATTTTTCACTTGGTTTTGAATGTTTTTGACTGGTTTGAGTGAATGTTCGGAATAAATGAATGAACGAATGGTGCGCTGAGTAAGCAATTTAGAATTTTGGTTTTGATTGAGGTGAATGTTGATTTCACGATGTAACTAACTGTAGCTGGAGTAATTTGGTAAGTAGCGATTGATTAGGCGTTTGTGAAAGAACTTGATGTCTTTTTTTACATAAGATACATCGCTCAAAAAGTGACCATTAGAAAGGGAAATTTAATCCTATGAAACGGAACCAAGCTAGTTTTTTTCAATGTTTTATTTCACATTTAGTTAATTGAATCATTTTCATAATTGCTTTAGCTCCCCCGAGCACAACTTACCTAATGGTCCGTCGTCCATAGTCTAAAGCAAATTTAAAACATATTTCCATGAATCAAATCTAATCAAACTTTGTCAGAATGTTATTTGGTAGAATTTTATTGAAGACTCGTTTTCTAAATTAAGATGAATAAGGGCGAAGAAAGGAATGGGTCCTTTTCACTTTGAATTCTTTAAATGACATATTTTACAAAAAATGCTAATATCAATTTCAATTTTTTTATCGACACGTGTGTCAATTTCATGATATTGTGGGATGATCTACACACAGTTTAAATTAAGCAGTGTCAATCACTGCTTAATCATACAAATATCCTTTCCTTTGATAGAAAACGCGATATATCTATGGCACCGAAAATCACGGCTTCAATTTCAACGTCTGTGTGGGGTCGACAGACGAATGGGTACTAAAGATAAAACATATGTCAGTGAAATGTAAATGTTCGTTACTGACTCACTTAAATATGTTGTTAACATGCATCTTTTTGATTATCTTTTTTGGTGGAAATATACATTTCAAAGTTGATAGTATATTATTTTGAAATTGCGAGAAGCTGAATGAAGAAAAAAACATACCTTGAATAAGTATTTGAATAAATTCTATAATATTACCTACATTACAGGAGATCCGGTCCCGCCTAGCTCTTCGGTAATGCACATGGCAATCAATCTTCGCTTCGTGGCAGCGATCCCTGTTTTTGCAAACCTTCATCCGAAATATAACAAAAGTCAATATCACTTAAGTTATTTTGGAAGGGGTCATAGCAACACTATTGTAAGTGGCTATCAATGAATAGGCACTTACAAAATGTTGCACTGACCCCCCGACTTGTCTCTCATAAATGAGCGAATGATAAGTAGTACGCCTTTTTTTGGTGACTCGGGTGCAAATTGTGCTTGTACTTGTGAGGGAAATGATAGGAAACAACAAGTAGATGTACCAGCTGTTGAGATAATTCTGCAATAACGTTCAAAGTTACGCGAGCTCATACATAAAAACAAGCAAACATTGCAAGAATGAAATAAACCGGTATCATATTTTTTGTGTTACATGTGTGTTATTTCACTTGTAAATTAAGAATAACTATGCAAGTGGTCTTAAAGTGGATAGTAAGGCTATTTTGCAACCGGTAAAGTGATGAAAAAAGTGCATGTTCCGCGAAAAATCGTATTTGATGAGTTTAAGATAACTACGGACGCCCGAGCTATTCGTTTTGTTTCTATGCACATTCAATCAGAATAAATGACCATAAATGTTATCTTTCCCATGAATTTTAAGATTTGAAGTTCCTTTTTTCATTTCATTTTTTTTTTTTTTGTTGTTGTTGTAAATAAAAAGAAATTTCTTAACACTTTGTCCGGGGTGACTTATGCAGCTTTTTCGTTACATTGTGGCGAAAAAAAAATGCTGTACATTTATCAAATTAAAATGATATGTTTTAGGACTAGATTGTCCTTAAGTTCGATTTTGCCAAGTTGTTGTAACATTTTTTCTTTGAAAATGACGTCGCACCAAAAACATCGTTAATATGCTTATTTGAAGCCAATCTAAGGGCAATTAGGTATTCTAGAATATTGCAAATTCAGGTTTATTGAAGCTTCAGGCTTCAGAAGTATTAAATCTAAATGTGATTTTTGGAAAAGTACAAATCACTTAATTCTTTATGCGTTTTAAAAGACAGATTTTTTTAACATTTGACGCGACCTTGAAATATACTTTGATTTGCGATATCATCGCGAAATCAAATTTTTCAAAAAAATCTAACCCGAAGACATATGCTTTATATTTTCAAAATCTTTAGCGGAATGCCTTTGCAGCAACATATCTAAATTTCAGCATACGTCACAGGAAAAATTTTCGAGAAAAAAGTCTGTATTAACAGAAAGTGAGCTCGAAAAAACCAACGCAAAAGGCATAGACATAAATCTTTTTTTACACCTTTTTGCATTTCTAACACAATAATTTCATATGATTCAAAGAACAACCAAGGGCGTTTTTATGCCAAGCAAATGGAGTTTTCGGGATAAAAATCGCTTAATTGTTTCCGAAAAAATGGACTATTACTGATTTCGGTCCCTGAAAAAGGGATCGACACCCTTGATGACGTGTTTTGTGTCATTGGAATTAGGAGAACTCGTTTTTCTGATTTGGATGTGGCAACCTTGCCCTGCGTTCAGAATGACGAAATGGTGCACTTAAGGCTGATAAATTTATTCTCCAATTTAAAAGCTATTAGGTCAAGGTCAGGTAGATGGACAAACATTTGCGGGATCGACAGCAGTTGATCTGGAACAACCGTTTAGTTCAATTAACCACTGTTAGGAGGTGACTTTTAGAAATGTTTTTATGTGTAGTGCTTTTTTGAAACCAGTCGTCAAATAATACGAAGTTTACATTTAACATGTACTTAATTTTTTGTTAAATCTTGTTTAGTCATTGGAATCAATATCCTAATAGTTTAAATTGAAAGTATTTCATGACCATATCAGGCAAATCATAACAAACCACTAACAAATACTATGCATACTAGCACGTTGGTTTCACTCGGTAAAACAATTGATAGAAATAAATGGAGAATTAATGAAACGTACATCAAGCACGATACAACCAAATTTGTTCCCCAAACCAGCACTGCATTCAGGATGACAAAACGATGCAAACCGTTTGCAAATTATACCCTGCTTTGCACGCAAGTACACGTACAAGCGGGTTATAATATGAAGGGTATGGTTTCTTCTTCAGAATATTTGGAATTGCTTTTAATAGCCGAGAAGGGGACGGGGAAATACTTCTATACGCACCTGTACGCGTCAATACGACCTTTTTCCGATTAGTGCCCTTTTATGTGATCCGGTATTAGGAAACATAGTGTTTGATTTCAGCTTTTTGCGTGACCTCAAAAACATGCATCGTACACGCGAATTTTCAACTCTTATGTGAACGAACCCTACATGTAGGAACTATACTCAGGTCAAATTGGGACACACATACTAACTTATGAAAGCACCAACACAATAATGCAAATGCGCCGACTTGTCATAGCAACAACCATGTCTCTCTCACAGCAAGAGAGCTCGAACAAAACCTGTCATGTTTTCAGGATGACCATACGACGCAAACAGTTTGCTAATTAGACACTGCTTTGCACGCAAGTGCTCGTGCAAAGCGGGGAAAAATTGGAAAACTATTTGCACCGTTTTGTGATCCTGATCGCAGGGCTGATAGGGTTTTATACGTACAATTCTTGAGCTTTATATTATCATAGAGACGTTCGTAAATTTATTTCGTAAATTTTAATGATATCCTGAACTTCCGGAACAATAATGCAATGTAACGTTTGTCCGGAAGGAAGTGCTTGAAATTTATAATCGTTTCCAGTGATCATGGTTAAACCTGTTAAAATGACAGCCGGGTCAGTGATTCTTTACATATTGGATTCCTCTAAAAGACTTACACTTATTTCGTACTTTAGTGTTAAAATTATCTTATTACACTAATATGGTCCCCGATTGCAAGAGCTTTTGGTATATGGTATCGTGATTTAATTTCAAAACAAAACGGCAAGCCAAATGTTATAGATACAGTGGTTCATCTGTAATTGACGTTCTGGGTAAAAAACTTGGCGATCCGCATATCAAAATCGTGTTAATCTGCAGAACTGTCTTTAGAATTACAAGTGACAACATCGTGTAATTGACAAGGTGAAACATTTTGGAATTAATTCGGAATGAAATTAAATGAGCTTTGGGACAGGGTTTTGATTGAAATTAGGGAGAAGTAAAAAAATATTGCTTATTTTGTCCAAATGGACGAAATTATCCTTACTTCACTACCGCCCCCCCCCCCTTTCAAAAAATCTGTCTACTTTTCTGTTGTTGTTGTTTTTGTCCTTAGAGACCAATCAGGCGCTTTAAAGTCTACATGAGCCAATAATATCATTGAATGATTTGATCTATTTGAATGAATTGTTGATTTTTTTGAACGATTCCAAGCGTTTGTGTTTTTGAGTGATTTGAGTGAGTGTTCGGAATGAGTAAAAGGGGTGCTGAAAGAGTTATTCAGAATGGTTTTGATAGGGGTGAATGTCTATTTCACTATGCTAGCAACTGTTTCATGAGTTATGTGTCTACGGACCTCAACAGAAAAAAAACATTCATCTAAGGACTTGTAAGGAAGATGTTCTGTCCACTTCGTTCACGAAGATTCTGTATGGAAACTTACAGAGACTTGAATGATTAAAGTACATGTACTACGAAATATAACGCCACAATACAGGGTGCCACGAATAATTAAGTATGGATAATTCAGCCATGCGTTCAGGAAACACGAAGCAAACGCTCGCAAACTATTTGAAGTGATGTCTGTGTGCGTACAAAGTGGGGGCATTATTCCAAATAATTTTCAAACGTAGGGAAAATTGTCGTATAAAAAAATCCCCGTTAATGTAGTAAGAATATGTTTGTTTGTTCGTTTGCTTGTTTGTTTGAAAGGGGTTTTACGCCGATTTCAATAATCTTTCAGTTGTATCACAGAAGCTGGAGCACCTAACAACGGATTCCCGGTATTTCTCACACCAGTGCAGCTATCACATCCTTTCCTAGCCTCCAGCTGCTACAGTTAACAACATCGTGAAATTGACATGGTGAATGATTTTGGAATGATTTAGGAATAAAATGAATGAGTGTGTGGAGCGAGTTTTGAGTGAAATTAATGGGAGGTAATCCTATATCGCAAATTTTGTTCAGGATGAACAAATTTTGCGATATTGATTACCTCCCTTTAATAAAATAATCATGCAAGTTCTATACACAGTTTCCTATTTCTCCAAGAACCTATGAGAAGCCAACAATTTGAATTATGTCAGAGAAATCATATTTTTCTCTATCAAAATTTAATTTTGAATGACGCTGTTGATTCTATATTTTTCAATTGGTTTGATCGTTTTTGAATGGTTTGAGTGAGTGTGTGGAATGAATGATTTGAGCGTTGAGTGAGCGATTTAGAATGGTTCTGATTGAGGTGAATGTCAATTTCACGATGTAAATAACTGTATCCCACACAGGTCTACGTTTATCAACCCATTGGTGGAAGACAAATAGATAGAAAGAATGAGTGCTGCCGTCGTAAATCGAACCCGGGACCTTTTGAATGATGGTCCGTCGTGCTACCACTACGCTATAACGGCGGCTAGTAAGAATATTTAGTATTAAATGCTTGCATTTAACCACTCACTTGGTTTGTTTGAAAATAACTAATTCTGTTAAAAAAATATTTGAATAATATATATTGAAGATCTTTTTCTCTCTTCATATCTGTGGTTGTATTCATACTATCTTATGTGGAAAATGGTTAATTATGCCATAACCACCTTCAAACAAACTCCTTAAAACATATGGTAAAACTCAAAACGAACAAAGACATCGGCCTCCTCTAAAGTTTAAAGAAAACATATGCAAGGCGAATACTACCTCAAGCCAATCCCTTTTGATTCTTAACCTCGTTTTCTTTTCGAAGAAATACAGTTTCTTACACATTTTCAACGTGTGCTACAGTTAACAAGATCGTGAAATTGACAGGGTGAATGATTTTGGAACGATTAAAGAATGAAATTAAATGAGTGTGTGGAGCGAGTTTTGAGTGAAATTAAAGGGAGGTAATCAAACATCGCTAATTTTGTTTATGATGAACAAAATTGGCGATGTGTATTACCTCTCTTTAATAAATAAATTGATTTCGAAACGTTTTCAAATGATTTTGTAGTGTTTTTGATCGATTTGAGTGAGTGTTTGCAATGAATGAATGGAGCGCTGAGTGAGCGATTTAGAATGGTTTTGATTGAAAATGTCAATTTCACGATGTATTTAACTGTAGGTAAATACTCAAGCTAGCACTTGTTCTCGCACAGACTGATACTGCCTAATTACTACAGTTAGTTACATCGTGAAATTGACATTCCTCTCGATCAAAATCATTCAATATCACTCCCTAAGCGCTCCATTCATTCATTCAAAACACTCACTCCAACCATTCAAAAACGATTAAACCCATTGAAAAATATAGAATCAAAAACGTTATTCAAAATAAATTTGGATAGAGAAAAATCGCGATTTCACTGATATAATTCAAAGTGTAAGCGTCTATTAGGTTCTTGAAGAAATATGAAGCTATCTAAAGAACTTGTATGCATATTTTATTAAAGGGAGGTAGTCAATATCGCTATTTTTGTTCATTCTGAACAAAATTTGCTACATTGGATTACTTCCCTTTAAATTCACTCAAAACTCGCTCCACACACTCATTCAACTTCATTCCTAAATCATTCATAAATCATTCACCTTGTCAATTTCACGATGGTGTTAACTGTAATCAAAAATCGCACAACGCCTTTCCTACACGTCCAAATTGTTTGAAATCACAAGGGATAAGATATAAAATCTTTGCTATCCAAATGAGTTGCAACGTCTTCACAATGCTTTACTGTTGGACAAAACCCGTTGTTACCCTTGTTGTATCATTCGAGCTTGACATACGTTGTGTATTTGAGAAAAGAGGTGTAGTTTGAGAAAATTGGCACTGCTGTTTTTTTTCCAAAACAAACATTTTTTGTCTTGTTTCATTCCTCTTAAATTTTTAATCTATTGTTTTATCACTTTTTAAACGTCCTATGCTTGTGCTAAATTCAAGTTTATTCTAGCTTAACATCGGATAGTCCATGCGTTAACGGTTTTTTGGTGAACGAACGTCGTTCACCAGTGTTATATACCATGTCAGGAAAATCCTGTTGGATGTTAATACGTTTGAAATAAAGTAGCGCCTCTTAAAATTCAATTTAGTATCTTCCAATATTTTTCTCCGCAAAATCACTGTTGTTTTCTTTAAAAGCGTGCTACTAATATTCTTTATCAAGTGAAAATAATGAAAATTCGCCTTGAAAAGCACAAAATAATCTTGCAATATTTATCAAGGGAATTTTTGATCGGCGTAAGCTTGTCGATAGTTTAAAGCAAAAACAAAGTTTGTGTCTAGACACCGTAGAGACAGATACTATGTTTTTGACCCAAGCCTTCGCTGGTGCAACTTGTAGTAATTAGCCGGAAATACGTGTTTATTTAGGTCATGTCCTCTTGAACTTACTTTCGGCAATACTCGGGCGATCTCCGACGGCTCCGATTTAAATGTAGGTTAGAGGAATCGGCCGAGTTGAGACGAATGACACATCAAGACACCTTGTGTCATTAGAAACGGTAACGCGGTTTTACATAACTTTTCAACTAGCGACAGTCAGTCTCGAGACGGGTTTTGAGAATGATTCGACATGTGTTTTACATGTACAACCTTTCTTGTACTTTTATTTGAATAGGGATGAACGCCGCTATTAAGATTTTTCTGTAAAATTGCGTTGGCTGAAGTAGGGCTTGTAAGGATACACTCGATTATTCGGTGAACTTATTCCCAGCGAAAACGTTTCGTATTCGTCTGTCTCAGAAGCGAATATTGCCGAATACCAAATGCGACAGGCACGGAAGATATTTAATTGGGGGCCATTCTACTTTGCATTTTTTCAATCTGTAAAACCATATCAATTCAAAATTCTATTTGAAAATTAAATAAATGATAGCTAAATATTCAACCCTAGATACCACTCCAATTGACGAGTAGATATTGCCGTGGTCAAGGGGGGACCAGATCCGTCATGCACTTGTTTACAATTCGACAGGCGGGTTTAGTTGTTAAATTATTCTGGAAAAGTCATTGCGTTTTTTACAGAAATCATAAAAATCTAAATCGATGAATAAAAACTGGCTCCATCCTCCCCAAAATACGTTTAGAATTGGTTAAATAAGGTTTAAGCAAAAACTAGCTCCGAGCAGAAAGTCTAATATCAGCCGCAACACTGTAATAAGATATCGATAGTGAGTGATTTTACAAGCATCCAAACTCTTGAAGGTAAACAATAGGTTCTCGTGCAAAAAATAAACCGACAATTGTAAGGATTCTCAACTCTTTTTGGAAAGAAAGTCGGAAGGAAAAAAGAAAAACATTGTATTATACTTAAACATAGTCATAGACATAGTCATGCAATTATTACCTCCCTTTAAAAAAAACCTTCTTAAATAAGATTCTTCTTCGCTTTTGATGTAGAAATTACGTTACAAAAATAATATTTATAAAGACTTTTAGTATGCAATTTACTATGGAGCAATTGTTTAATATAAAAGTTATACTTTAATTTCTAAACCTTAAACAGAAATTATCTATGAATTATACTAATAGGGCACCAGACCTCCTTTAACCTATACCTAAATATTTCTCATCCTGCAGTGTTATAAATTGGATAACGACATAAGTGTCAACCACGGAAGTGGTTATGGCTTCAAATATGTTAAAAACTAATCTCTCAGGATATGGTTCAAAATACTATTAATAAGTTAACAAATCATAACTTTAAACAATGAGTACAGTTCAGGACTGACTGATATTCATAGGTGTTTCTTTGGTTGGTACTCAAAGACCTTTTCATCCTCTGAGAAGAAACAAAGATAGTTAAAAAAGTTAAAATAAATACAACAAATTTACTTGAAATAAGCTTAAACATGATAACAACTACTTCAGTAAAAACAAACACCATTGGATATGGGTTAAAGACAGTTTTAGATAGGATTAAATCGTTTTCTCCATATGTTTAATTAATAAATGTACCTATTTCAAATGTGTAAAAGAAATTTTCTCATATTCTAACAAATATTTTTCTAACAGGATTTTCCTTTCTTTCCCTTTCTTTGAATCGGCAGTGAAATTTCGGAATAACGGAAATTTTGTCGAGACAATTCTTCCCATTTTTTTTTTACATTCATAATTTCTCTTTTCTAATTGAATTCAATATATCACTCTAGAATGCCATCAGGTTCGTTCACCATCAGTACTTTCAGTGCTTTGATTTTTCTTTCTGTTAGGTCATCATTGTTTCGTTTTTGTTCTTGTTTATTTTTTGCTGTATTTGATGTATATCTTTATCTTTCTTGTTTTGTCCTGCATTCACGATAACAAAACGGCGCAAACTGTTAGCAAATAATATCCCGCTTTGCACGTGCTTTTGTGTGCAAAGCAGGGTATGAATTGAAAACAGTTTGCACAGTTTGGTCATCCGAAACGTAGTGCTAGTGATCTTGCGAATATAAGGATGCGGGATATGACGTGTGACGGGAAGTGTCAAAGTCAAAAGACTGTTGCTGGTGAAGTGCGTTCGTTTAAACAATGATACAATGCAGGCGAAATTCAAGTGTTGTGTATACTCTTTATAGGACATTTTGTCGTTAGGTTTTGCAGGGAAGTTGAGTACTTTGTGTAACATCAAGTGATCAAATCTACAGCACCGAGTATGTAGAAACATATACATTTAAAGTTTAATTAAAATTATAAAACGAAGTCGTGTCTTTTATCTCATACAGTTAGTTACATCGTGAAATTGATATTCGCCTCAATCAAAACTATTCTACATTACTCACACAGCGCTCCTTTTATTCATTACAAACACTCACTCAAACCATTCAAAACGCTCAAACCTATTGAAAAATATAGAATCAACAACGTCATTCAAAATAGATTTTGATAAAGAAAATATGCGATTTAACTGACATAATTCAAATTGTAAGCGTCTAATAGGTTCTTGAAGAAACAGGAATCTATCTATAGAACTTGTAGGCATATTTTATTAAAGGGAGGTAATCAATATCGCTAATTTTGCTCATCCTGAACAAAATTTGCGATAATGGGTTACCTCCCAATAAATTCACTCAAAACTCGCTCCACACACTCATTCAATTTAATTCCTAAATCATTCCAAAATCATTCACCTTGTCAATTTCGCGATATTGTTAACTGTAATGCAATAGGCTATTCATTCCGATGTTCGATTGTCCTTTCTATTTTACGTTCTTAAAGCCATATCAAATCTTATATGTTTTAAGGGTCAGTTGACATAATCGTAGACAAAACTCAAATATTTCATATGCTTAATTAACATATTTTTTAAGTAAAATTTTCGAAAACAAGAGCTCCTGCAGCGGATGCCCTAGCCTGGGAATCAGGCCCTGTTTTTAGAAGTTTTGATATCAGGGTAGTTAACCAAGTTGGAAGTTGTTGCCTACAGAAAATAAAGATGAGTTAACTTCTCTTCAAAAATAAAAAAAAAAAAACCCGGTTAAATCAGGCTCTCAGTTCATTGGAACATTTTTTTATATATAAATCATACATATCTATGCTCTATATTTAACTGCCCATGCTCGACTGTTTAGTTCTGGATATGGGATAATATATCTTAGTAAAAAGGGGGCATAAATTCTACAAAATGCAAAATATCTGACAATGTCGACCAAGGTATCCTATTTAAAATCATTAGGAAACCTCGGTTAACATTCTAAAAGTTCATTACATCCGAAACGTTGCGGAACTATTACGGGTTCACTACCTGTATATATCTAAGTAAAAAAGGAGAAATATTCTCACAAAATGCATCTAGAGATGCCACCCTTTATATAGTATTCTTTTGGTGGTGTATCTGTGCGCTAAGTTTCAAGTGAATGCCTTAAGTTATACCAGATACAATAAAAAAATCAAAATTTTGCACGATGACGACGAATGCAACGACGACAACGACGACACGCCAAGACTAAAGCAATACCAAGGGATTTCTCTGAAAACAGCTGAAAATAAAGAAAGAAAAAGAAAACAAAACAAAAAACTGACGAGATATACATATGTCATTACAAGCATTTTAGGATTTGTGAGGTAGTGTACGTAAGTCCCTGATTTGGGTTGATATTTTATGCGTGATAATTCAAAAAAGAATAGTTTTTGTTTCGTATATGTAAAATGGCTTTAGATCTACACGGAAAGACAAAACTTTCAGAATTCCAGTTCTGTTCGTGGAAAGTTTAGATAACCTAGCGTTCATTCATAACTCAATGATACACACGCTTTCTTTCCATGTCGCGAGTCAAATTTCACATAAACGCTTTCCAGGCGTCTTCCACCTAGTCACATGACTCGTGACGTCATCTGGTCTTGTGCCAAACGCGTGGTTCCATTACTATTTTCCCAGGCAATGAAAGTAAGAAACGATAATTACACGCCTGCTGCATTTTACTGGATCGTTATGGATGTAACATGCGGCATAACGGTGATATAATGACGGACCCTTTATTCCATGTGCCATTTTATCATTGTTTTTAAAATCATAGGCTCTGTAATATTGAGCTTTCGCTGTCACAGAACTAAAACAAGAGGTCGAAGAGAGCCGGTTTCGCTACACTGTCTCTTTATGCCTAGCTGATTTATGAAAATTCATCAATAAAATACATTAAAAATATTTAGCTAAGACAAAATTTTATTTATAAGCAGACAACTACCGAAGGCCAAGTTATGTTATTGCCTGAAATCTCAAAAAACGGTATGTCAACACTTTTACAGGAAAGTCCCCTTTTCCATGACCCACAATGATACTTCCAAGCAGCCTGAATTGTGTACATAGTCACTTGATAAGTAATATTTTGTAAAAAGTTTCATTTTTTTTTTTTCACCAATCGTAACAAATCTCAGAGGGCATGTATTTAGGTCCATTCCTGTGAAAATTGTTTGAGTTTTGCCCAGTTTTATCAGAAAAGAAATCTTATTATAAAATGACCTACGTCGCCGGAGTGAAATAATCCCATTGAATATTTTTATATAACACGGGTGTTATTACACTAGTGGAATAACTAAGCAAATGAGCTCAGAACGAATAGTAACGCTATTTTGTAACTGCAAAAATGACGTCATAATCTATGTTTTGTGACGTCTTTTTTGAACGGCGTTATAAGTTTCACGGAAAATTGAAACGTTGAATTTCAAGAATTTTGACGGTTTTTCGCTAAAATTCGGGTCATATTATAAACAGAATATAAAATTTGTGCTCATAAAATAAAGAATTTTTTAAACTCGTCATCTAAAACAGATAAAAACTCGGCGCAGCCTCGTTTTTATCTGTTTATAGATGACTCGTTTTATAAATTCAGAATTCAAAAACCACTAATTCAATATCCTCTATATATGTCACCACATTGGGTCATTTGGTGACTCTAGTTCCCATCGACTTCTTATTGCAAGCATGTTATACATGAATTACATATTAAGGGTTAAATTACGGACTATAAGACAGCATGTCCTAATTATCATTCACGTGATGTTTGGTTGATTTCTTACAAAAACTGTCGGAGAAGGTTTTTTTTATATTTAACCATATGGTGTTATTTTCAGGTGACTGCCCTAGCACACAAGTTATCTGCCCGATCAGAATAAGATGAAGTAATCGGGGAAAGCATTTGTCATGCACCTTTCCTGTGAAGTTTGGTTGAATCCTGGTCAATAATTTCAGAGAAGATGTTTTTTTATATTTAAACACATTGGTCATTTTTTGATGACGCAACAGAACATTGCAACGTATTTATCAGCCCGGCCAGGATAAAATGATCGCACAAACAGTCAATGGTCAGATCCGGATAAGATAAAGGGATCTGAAAGAGCTTGTTCAAATCATCATTTCTGTATAATTTGGTTGAATCCTGGTCAATGAAGGAATCTGAAAGAGCTTGTCCTTAGCATAATTCCTGTTAAGTCTGGTTGAATTCGGAACTGTAGATTCCAGGAAGAAGAAATTTTAAATATTGTATCATAATTGGCCATTTTAATGACGCGACAGCCCGTATCACCAATGTTATCAGCCCGATCAGGACTAAATTGAAAGAACGTTCAAAGCATCATACATGTGAATTTTGGTTGAATTCTGCCTATTAGTTTCAGGGAAATAGATGTTTAAAGTAAATAGTCTACTCTCTATATCACTGTTTTTAGTGGACTAGTGATGACATAGAAACACAAAGATGAGCTATCCGAGCCGAGTGTTAAGCTCTCCGTTAACAAAAGGGTAATTTCCTGAAAGCAAGTCAATTGTATGATTTTCAAAATATAGAATGCTTGTATGGGTTTTAACGTCGCTTTAACAGTTTTTCAGAGATATCGCGGTAGCTGGAGTACCTAACAAGGTATTCCTGGTATTCCTCACAACAGCACAACCATTACACCTTTTCCTAGCCCTTTCTTCTACTATCCTACCAATGTCTACGAATATTAACCCATCGGTACGATCTAAATAGTCGGAAATGATAAGTGCTGCCGCCGGGAATATACCCGGGACCTTTTGAACGATAATAGGACGCGCTACCACTAAATATAGAATAACAATTGTACGTTCTGTACATGTATTAGAATTTCTAATACACACGGTTTACCTCGATTGGAACCACATTCCTTTACAAATTAATTTTTGAACGGAGTTCCCCGATTTCCCTTTTTTGTGATGGGTCAAAAATTGTGTCATTTCCCTAGTGCGTACTCTATCGTATATACAGTTAAAAACGTCGTGAATTTGACACTCACTCCGATCAAAATCATTCTAAATCATTCACTTAGCGCTCCATTAATTCATTCCAAACACACTCTCAAATCGATCAACAACGCTCCGAAATCCTTAGAAACATTTAGAAATCGTTCAAGACGATCAATATTTAATTCAATTAGTCAATATTATTCTACGACGTTAATGGCTGGTGTGGATTTTAAAGTGTCTGATTGGTCCACGAAGACGATGAAACAGAAATATGCGTATATTTTAGGGGGGTGGTAATGAATATTACTAATTGTGTTCAACTTGAACAAAATTAGTGATATTGGAATACCTCCACACTCATTCAATTTCATTCCAAAATCACTCTAAAATCATTCATCTTATCAATTTCACGACGTTGTTAACTGTATCACTATGTTTCCTTCATATGTTGTGACCCGTCATGCGGGAACGGTCCGTCTGGGTGATGCGTAAAATGGCGACTTTGTCAGACTGCGCAGGCTGTCTAGGATCGACACTTTTCGCACTTACTAATTTTCTGATTTCTCAATGAGCACTCTAGTTTCCTCTGACAGAGGTGTTGAAATACTATGTTTGACCTGTACTAGAACCAGCATCTGTTTCCAATGTTGATGTTATGGAGTTCGAAGATAGGGCCTTTTCGCGTGACGGGTCACAATTAAGAAAATGTATGTAAGGATTTAATGAACATTTAAACGAAATTATTACACTATACGTGGTCGCGTTAACCTTATTTTCTTTCTTGATATCGTTATTATCATTTCAGTTCAAACTTTATTTTGTACAAGACATGTGAATCTAAAAAAAAAAAAAAACAAAAAAAAACCCATTTTTTTATTCATTTCGCACCATATCGAATGTTCAGCTTAATGAGCTAGGCCTATTCTCCGGATGAATGTGGATTTGAAATTTAAACGGAAGAAAAATAACTACATTACTTACTTTTCGGAGTGTGTTGTTAAATAAGACGGACCTTGTTCGTGAAAACCTAAAGTGAACCGAAGAGATTGGGGACTCTGGTCTGAATAACTATAAATCACTTGAAATGAATAAAAACATGTTTGTGAAAACGATTTCTCTTCCAGGATAAGTTTATATAAATAAAAGTTTTATGATCTTTCAACCCACCATCTAATGATCATTATCACTGTATCAGAAAGGTCGAATTCTGTAGTAAATGATTAAGATAAGAGAAGCGTTACCGTTATTAATTAAGCAACAGTTGTTTTGTCCCATCGCGCTCCCTAGGTTAAATGTAGTGTTATGTAATAAACGATAACTGTTATAATGAAAAACTACTTAGCGTTGTTTCTCTAGACAAAAGTCTTGTGAAGTTATTTCTTGGCCAACATTGACTCTGTTACATGAGAATTTTCCCCAATCAGTAACCCTTGGCCATTCTAGGGAATTCACCTCGATAATAATGAGGACGCAGACCAAATTCCAAATTTAATTTGTATTATAACATCATACAGATATAAAAGCGCGTCATTTCGCACGTAATTTTACATGACGTCACAGTTATCATCTTTCCCGCTCAGGATGACGTTGCATACAACAAAATCAACGGAAAAATAAAAGTGGGCATATTATAATTTGAAAAGAAAACGCTGTGTTTTCAAATTATAATTTGCACACAAAAAAATGCCCACACTCGATCGAGAAGCATTAACAAAGTATGTTTTTCTTTGAGCGTATTTACCAAAGAAGTCTACCATCAGAAGCCAAATTATCAAAAAAAATAGATGACCCAAAATAAAAAATCTACTACTTACGTCTGAGGAACATTCCAGTTTACGTAAGTTTACATAAGTCCGAGGAAAGTTCCGAATGACCTTTTTCCAGCATTGGGTTTGGTCGTTTTAGAAACTCCGTCAATCCTAAATTGGTAAGAGTGTTGAATAAGTCGAGGGCAATCGATTGTAGCATTTCAAAACAATTATATATGGAAAGGTAGAACAATCTTAGGTTAAGCAAAATCCTTCAAAAATGAAATATTTCAATCCTTTTTAGCCGCACTTACAGTTGACAACATGATGTTATTGACAAGTTGTATGATTTTGGAATGATTAAGGTATTATTTTAAATGAGTGTGAGGAGGAGCGAATTTTGAACGTTTGACGAAATTGGCGATATTTATTACCACCCTACAAAAAATATTCAAACTTTCCAATTTGTGTATCTTCTCGAACCTTTAAAATCTACACCACCCAAAATGCCCGTGGAATAATTTGATCAATTTCAATGCAATGTTAATCTATTTGTCGATTTCGAATTGTTTTTAACGATTTCGGGGCGTTTTGGGGTGGTTAAATTGAATGGTGAGCTGACGAGTTAGAATGGATTCGATCGAAGTAAAGTCAATTTCACGAAGTTAGAAGCATTACTTTTCGCAATGTTCCCCGACATTGCTTTTTCCAATTACGGGTCACACATCTTCAAGAACACCTTCGATTTCGTAACGAAATGATGTAACTGTGTAACTCAATGCATCCAGTTTACTTAAATTTGTCTCTGTTTTATTTATTTATTCATTTTTTTTTCAAAATGCATCTCTTTCATCCATCAGTTTCAGAAAAAAGCAATATGATTTCACTGCGAATCAATGATGACTAGAAGGAAATTGATATTGAGAAGCAATTATTATGTAACATTGAAATATACACAAAGGCATCTTTAAAAAGAGGTTAAGTCTTTAACTCATATAGGTTGCATAAAACAGAATGCACAAAATAACAGCGTTTTTTGCATAATTTGAGGCTAAAAAATTATTCCCGGTGCATCAAAAAAGCTTAATGGGAAGAAATTTGCCACAACGATGGCAAAAACAACCAGTTTCTTACTTTTTGTTTTCATGACAATAGCAATGCAAAAAAATAACTCTTTGTGGAACTGTGACAATAGATATTTCTCATGAATTAATTTCACATTATCATTCCTTTTAAAAATGCAATGGAGCCTGTTTTGACCTGATATCACCTGCCTGGTAACATAAATTGATATCAGGCATTCTTTTTCTAAGAAACAATTTGCATACTTTTTCACCTGAATTTCTTTGATTTTTAAGTTGTATTTATTTAAATTTCTAGAATGATTACATGATAAATAGAACATTAACATATCATGATCTGGGCCCGAGGTTATAAAACTTTTCTCAGGCTCAGGCTCAATTTTCTCAAATTTCAAATTAAAATAAATGTAAGAAAATAAAAGATAATATTAACAAGTTGTTATTTATAACAACTTATTAGTATCATCTTTTTTGTTTATGCATTCAAATGAGTAATGAAACAGAATTACGTCTTTAATCTCAAACTGAAATTTGAGAAAAATTGAGCCTGAGCCTGAGAAAAGTTTTATAACCTCGGGCCCTGGTCTCGGCTGCCAGAAATTATAATGACTGAGATAAGGCTCGTCATGATAAATTCTTCCATCCTAGACCAGTTAACATTGATATTTTAACCATTTCCTGTTTTACAAAATTTTGGACCTGTCCAAATTCAAAGGTTTTGCAGACGAAGATTTAAAGTGGATTTAATTTGAAAAATAACCATTCAGTAGGATAGAAAATAGTGAGGAAAAAGAAGAAATTGCTTTAAAGAAGCAAATTTCTTCTTTTTTCACGATGTTTTCTCAATAATAAAATCACAGGCACGTAAAAAGCAGGGATTAAACAGCAAAAGGTTAAGACACTTAAATAGTGTTCCCTAAATATCAACATGTACAGAGAAAAGACGAAAAGGTATCCATGTTCGCCAAACCATGGACAGCTAGGCATTTTTAATCACTAAATATGTTAATATTACTTTGTGATTTTGTCTCTTTATATTCAATATTTCAATATCTAAGCGGCAGTGGGCGACAAAAAATCTCGACGAAAATAGGTGTACAGCTTTTTTCAAAATATATTCACCAGATTTTGGTCACTAATCTTCGTCATGCAATTTCAGTACTTTGTTGGAAAACTTTTTGTTACCGTTTTTAGGTGTATTTTACGAAGACGTGCACGTATATGTAAGTCTTTTTGTGTCAAAGAAAGCCAGCATAAAAAATGAAGTATGCTTAGGGCGGAAATGCATCAAGGTTCATTCCTGATGAGCTAAGAACGGGAATGTTACCCGAAATATAAAAATCATCAGCAATTAGTGAATACTTACTTGCACTGAAGGTTCGAGCAACATATTGTTCCAAGTTGGAATGTTTTTTCGATGTTGGAAGCCCGAAAAGTATAACGTTGGTTTGCGCAACACGAGCGAATAACATATCTGTCTAACATAATTACTCGTTCGTCTTGAGAAAAATATCTGAGTAACCAGGACATGTCGGCGTGAAAAGTACCAGAATCGGCCCAGGGCCTGAAAATATAAAACTTTTTCCATGTAAAGTTAGATTTTTAATGAATGTATGAACGTGAAAGATGACATTCACAAATTGTTGTTTATAACTAATATAACTGTTTATATAACTGTTCATATTAATATTTCAAACGAATAACGGCCTAAATCCCAAGTTGAAAATAGAATAATGTTTAAGTTGAGAATGAGAAAAGTTTTATAAACTCGGGCCAAGATGTAGTATGCGTTGATCAATCTTCGCAAAATTATGCATAAAAAGTAATAAATATTTGCCTTCAACGAGTTCTCAAGAGGGAGAAAGTTGATATCATGTTTATCCACACAAACAACCAAAGTTTGAACGTTCTCAAGGTTTCAAAATCACTTCAGGTCCAAAGTGAATCATATTAATGACTGTATGCAAATGTAGTTAAATGTAAAATGAAAATAAAAACGCGACGAAATAGAGTTAAAGATCATTGACTGAAAAATTGAAAATACAAACAGTACTTCAGTAACTGACTTACGCAATTTAAAACAACTTTACATATTTTGTCTATTTGCACCTATTTTACCATGACCATGACATTTTGTTTCCACGGAGCCCCAGAAGCAGTACCGAGAAGTATCTTTCCCGGGGATAAAAACAACAAAGCGAGCTACCTTTAAGGCGAAATATGAGAAGCTCACTTACTCCCTCCCCCTCGCGAGTCATGCACGTGCTTAAGATAAACAAACAACCAGTCAGATTGCAGAACGGCGTCTCGCAGACAGCGGTAGTGTTGGACACTTGTTAGCAATTATTATCGTGAGTGAACTCCAGAACATGAAGACCTGTACCTAGCGGCAACCGGTGATTGGTGTCATTGATGAGAGAACCTGGATGGAACTAACACGCTAGAATGAGACGGGCGATTAACTTTGGAACAACTTTTATTTACATACTCATTAATTTATTATTGGATTAACCTCGTTAACTTTAAACATTGAATCATATTATATTTTTCAATAAAGGAAATGAAGATAAATAACACGATGTTTTTAAAGTTGTGGTCATCGTTATAGGAATTTTATTTCCATACAACAAGTTTCTTCCATTATTAATCGAAGACGTTGGATTATCAACAGTCATCATGCCAAAGGCATTTTTGTTGACCAATAAGAGGTACAAAATATGGAAACAAATCAAAGAAACATTCCAGAAAGAGCAGCAGCGCCGGCAGCTGATCGAGCAGCAGTTACAGCGGGAACAATCACGACTTATCACGCATCATGGTCACGATAGTCATCATCATCATCATCATCATCACGATCATCATCGCGATCATCACTCTGTCCAACAGAATCGTGACCTCTATCATCCTACACATTATCGTGACAATGGAGATCAAAGGGACCGAGATCAGTCATCACGTCACATCACGTCACCTGACTACAGTCAATATACAAACATTACAGATGAAGGTAGGTTTCCTAGAATCATTTTTGAAAATGAATGGAGATGGTTTCTAATTTCATGGAGGTATGAAACTCACAACCTAATAACACCGGGTGGATTCACGAATCGGAGACATACAGTGTGATTAGATTTTAAGTATCATTCCCTGCATGAAATGAAAAAAACTCTTCATGCTTATGATTTAATATCATACGGCAAGAATGTAAAGATTTTACGACAAGGACTCTGTGGGCAAGCTCATCAAATTATCCTGTACTAAAAATTGTTTTTATTCAGGAATGATGAACGAAATAAAAAAAATCCAGCGTATTAAAATACACGAATACTGATTGGAACAACAAATAAATTGTATGCAACTAGACAGGGAGGAAATAAATATCGGTAATTTTGTTCACCCAGAACAAAATGAGCGATATTGGATTATCTTCCATTAAATTCACTCAAAATTCACTCCTCGAACTCATTCATCTTCATTCCAAAATCATTCCAAAATTATTCACCCTGTCGATTCCACGATACTTCTTACTGTTTACACTCTAACCTAGGACAAAGTGTCAAACAAAACGGTTAAAGGGCAAAGTTACGCATAGAAAGTAATAGATATTTCCTATTTTTTCAGTTCATTTCAATTACTGTGGTGCCTAAACTCCTTATCTTATGTATATGTTTAAAACAAATAATTGCAAAATATCAATAACTAACAAGGCATATGTATTTGTTTCATAGAAAAATATATGACTTCTAAAGACATTCTAATTATTCCAATTATTTTTTAAAGTTACTTTAGTACGCAATAAAAAACATCGCAGTATATCACAATTTATACAAAAGCTATGCACTGATATACTTATAAACATGAATTTTCCTTATTGAGATAGTGCATGTAATTCCCGTTGTACAAACATAGAACAACCAGGACAGTCAAACAATACATTATTAATATTGGCTGACCGACTGAGGAGAAGTTTAGTCCTTTCTATCTACAGAATGCATAGTGAAGTCTTTGGTCAGACAGGCTGGCCGGGAGTCTTACTTTGCACACATGCGAGCTTTTTGGAAATGTTACGCATGGGCTCACTTAGTCTTTGATAATGAATAAAAACATGCAAAACGGTCTTTAGCTACAATTGGAAGAAATTGAGATTCACTTTACGAACAATAAAGCATTCATATCTATTATATCGTTATCACTTTATGATTTCATCATAATTTCTGTGCTTAGTAAATAAATTTGTATATTTCTGAATAAGTTATTCCACCATTAGACATAAAGCTTCATTCAAACAACACTAATATTAAATGGTATTAGACAATGTTTGAAACATCAGATAATTTAAATTGATAGGAAAGCGTTCTGAAGTATTAAAAATAATAACATGATATAAAAGCTTTTTGTGAAATTTTTGTCCACCTTCAAATTCTTTTCATCAAACATTGTCAAAGATCCATATTTTTGTGTGAGGGTCAATGGACTCAAAACCACAAGCAACCACAAGCACATGCGCAAACTAAAGATGATAAATTGAAGTGTGTTAAGTAAGAAATGCTTTAAATACACTTAATGCACCGGGCAAAATAAAACCACAAGCATGTTTCTTAAAAGTGCAGACTGATACACGTTTATTATCGTGTTGAAAGGCAAACTAAAAGGCAAACAAACTCGAAGGTGGCCACACAGGTGAGGATTATTGAAAATGCTTACAGTAAAACTTGTATTAAGCGACCACTAACCACAAAATATCGGTAGTTATATAAAAGTGTCGCTTACAACACGTTTGTTTACAAATAAGACATTTTTTTTTTATTGGTTATGTATATCATTGCCAAAGCTAGATTTTACAAATAGCAA
Organism: Fragum whitleyi; assembly: GCA_948146395.1. NCBI lineage: Eukaryota > Metazoa > Mollusca > Bivalvia > Cardiida > Cardiidae > Fragum > Fragum whitleyi. The sequence continues at coordinate 4,632,099 of OX411552.1, read as the reverse complement.
ATCCAGAAATATAAATATATCTTTTGTTGTTCACAATGGATGTTTTAGTGATTTACAAGGTAATAACGATTATTCTATTTTTTTTTCTAATGATACGAAGTATTACATTTTTTTCTTAAAGCGCATCAGTTTTCACGTAATTACCAGGCACCGTATGGATTTATTTATTTATTTGGGCTCAACTTAAAAACGCCAAATAGGGTGGAATGAACGATAGCTGTGAATTAACTTTCGGTAATTGCACTTGCAATTAAGCGGTAAGATGCAAGATGATGGTCTAACATAATTTCTCGATGATCTACCGTAAACCGTTAAAAAATATTTCCTTTTATAATAAACCAGTGAATTTAAACTGTCATCAAGACTAACATACCCTTGTGTTTTTATTCACTTCGCGCCCGGTGATCTGCGGTTGTCATTGAATTCGTGTGTTATTTTTCCATCACTAAGAAACCTGTTCTAATCCGTCATTTCGAGCTAATCTTTCCAATTAATCTGGGAACGATAAGGTGTGGAGTCTGCACTCTACTCCAGGTCAATTTATTTGACATAAAATAAGCCTAAGATCTATACTTTATAGAATCTTTCTATACATTAAACATATAACTGACTCGTCTGGTGAAGAGTCCTCATATGCTATTTTGTTGAGCACAATGCAACTTAAGATCACTTCTCAAAATTGATAAATAAAGGAGAATGGAACTATGATCCTCGAGCTAGAAAAGGATAGTTACAAGGGTAATCACGAATAGTATCGCATTTAGTCAGCATGCCCAAATCCGAAACTATTCGTTATTACTATAGTACATATCAGTTTTTTCCTTAATCAGATCACATGTATACAAAACCATTAATCTCGAATGCAATTATCTTCTATTCTTCGCTGATCATGTATGTGAGTTAAATATTCTATGAAACAAAGTAAAGATTCACATTTGTTATCGTCGAGAGATTTACACCCTGAGATAGGAAAAGGGCTACCATAAAATAAAGATGCAACTAATAAGATAACCCGTCAGTAATTAAAGATAACTGTCAAACCACTTCTTTGGTCCATCTGCAGGCTTACTGACCATATGATTGTAGTGAGACGCAAATCGAGATAAAATTAATGCCGCAAAAAGTTATATTCAAAAGTATTAAGTTTATACACGATTCCATAAGTTACTTAAACAGTTTTGTGGACTTCAACAAATGTGAATTGTTGGCATATAAACTATCTAATTATCCAAAACGCTAGCAGTATGTGGTCATTTGGTTTATAATCTTTATGTCTAGGTTTATTACCAATCTCCTTGTGAGGTGATTTATTGAGATCTTCTTAAGCTCTTCCACTTTGTTTATTTTATTTTCTGTGTTGCGCTTTAGAATGAACGACCTTTAACTTGAGAAAGAATAATAACATCATTATTATAAGGATATGACTATTTTTAATGTCAATTATGTCACAAAAATTGTAAGAGTAAAAGAACAGTGAACTCCTGTTTTATGATTCTCCTTAAATTATGAACAAGAAAATAGATACATTTTTACATCTAAGCGTCATCATTATATAGTGGTTGATACCTAGTCCGAGTACTCAAGTATCGCATGTCTTTCCGTGTTTCTTAAGTTACCTGCACGCCTGCAAGTTGAAGGGTGTTAAATTGATAGGCAGCTCGTCTCGGCGGACATCAAACAAGCGGTTAATTGGTAATAATAAATCAATCAGGTTTATCTTTAGATGCATTATAATCTTATCATCACCCTCTAATGTAACCCCACTGGGGGAGTCTGGAAAAACCGGTGGTTGTTATCAAACAAAACAAAATAAATTACATCTAGTCATTGTTTATACAAATAAAGATATAACGGTCAGGTTAACGGTTTAATTATTGACAATACACTATATGGGCCTGTACGTGACATTTCCAACAATTTGAAATGTTCGTGATGTTCAAACACTGAGTAGCGTATACAGCTACAAACTGTAAATACAAAGTTACCTGATGGTCTACAGTTACTTTGAGAGCCTTATCTAGCTACTAAACACACAGTGAAGACACTGGTCAGACTGTGCGGATGCACAGGCTGGTCAGTGTCTTTGATTTGCACCTATTTGTAATTGTTGGAAATCTCACGCACAGGCTCATATTTCAATTAGCACAACGTTGGGCATATTAAGATATCAATGAAATGTGTTCGACAGGAAAGAACCAAACTTTATTTTTAAGACCAGCAATATTCCTTTTTAAAGAACACACAGACAGATAATTCAAGTAATCAGCGAATATGCATTTTTTAGGAGGCCAGACCTAAAAAACCCAAAAACATTGTAAGTTACAGTACCGTATTGATGATAGATTAATTCATTTTTGCTAGATCTCCCAGAATCTTGAGAGAATTTATAACATAAATTTCTCTTTTTATTGGTAAATATAAGACATGGCCTACCCTCCGTAGGAATAAGAGCGCGTCACATTTCGACATCATTTTTCGTATCCTGGACGAAGGCTTTATAGAGGCTGGTCCAACCATAGACAATATTGATAGTTATTGTGATCACATTCAAAAAATTAACAACCATTTTTTTTTAAATAAAATCATCCATTCAAGTTAAAAACATCAGAAAATCTTCAGTACAAACTGAAGTCCATGAAAAACCTTCTATGAAACTTCCATTTAAACATGTCAAGTTCAGAATTTGTAATATCTTTCAAATTTGCTTGTGTGTGTTTTATTTTTTTTTATTAGCAGCTTGATTCTTTTTACTAACACTACTAACCCATGTTTATGGTAATGAATTGATAGAGTAATATTTTACTTAAAGTCTCTTATAATTCATATCTGAATGTTCATGTATATTTTACTGTTCTATTGTTTGTTTTGATTATATATATTTATATGAATGAGACTCTAATAAAGATATAATTTTCTAGGCAGAATCTCATGAAGTTCCTTAGGATTGAAAACTTGTCCCTGCCCAGGATGACAAAGAGTTGCAAAAAGGTTGCACTTACTAAGAGGGGTATAAATTGCAAACAGTTTGCCTCGTTTTGTCATCTTGAACGCAGGGCTGGTTTCGAACTTCCTTGACTTCAAAATCCATGTATTTCGCGTACTTAATTACATAACTATTCAATTCAAATCTTTATATTCAAACTGAGCATCCCTTTTCATATTATATTTTACTATTGTTATCATTACAATGCCACTGTAAATAAAACAGTTGAGAACATCGTAAAATTGACAAGATGGGTGATATAAGCATGGTTTTGGAATGAAATTGAATGAGGGAGAGGAATGAGTGTTGAATGAAATTAAAGTGAGATAATCAAGTATCGCTAATTTTGTTCACGATATAGATATGCATACAAGTTTTATAAATTACAAATCAGATGCTTATATTTCAATTATATCAATGAAATTGCTATTTTTTTCTCTATCTAATGTTGAGTTTTGGAATGAATGATTGGAGCGCTGAGTGAGCGATTTGGAATGGTTTTGATTGAGATGAATGTCAGTTTCATGACGATTCTAACTATCACGCGGTTGTGCATTCAAATAAATTTTTAGCATAGTCCTTATTTCCAAAATTGCGTACAGGTAAATGCATAATTTCTTCAGTCATTGTACGTAGTACACAGGGGACAATCTAAATTTCGATTGGTTGCTAGCGATTCCTTGAATAAGTAATTTTAGCAAAATTCAAGAAGTTATTAGAAGTTACGGATTATCAAGAAGTTATCGAAATGACTGCAAACACGAAAAATATTTCTTTAACTTTGAAAATTTAGATTTGAATTTTAAGGCTTTTTGATTCATGGGCTTTCTCTTTCCATTGTTTTCCATCGAAACGAACCGTGCAATTCGCCTTGGTTTAAAAGGAATAAGTGTTAGAACAAATCTTCAACACTGACATTTTATTTGAATGGGGTATGAAGACTGTTAATGTCATTTCTGACTTTCATTCACAAATTTTACAACTCTCTTGAAGTTTAACACTGCAATTTTCTGTGGTTGCAAAATTTAATCTTGACGATAATAATTCTCGTCCCAACATGTGTGTCTCATCAGCCGACACCACGCCGTTACCTCATAGGCGCGTGGCCTAGATAAGAAGGGGTGTCATTGGTTCGTGTTTCTACCGTTACCATGGCAACCTCGCAGATCACAGACCCGTGTTCGGGGCCGTTTTGTTTACTCGGAAATATTAACAGCCGCGTGCTCCTTGATTTTTGATTATCTTAACCCCTTACGCACCACATCTCGGAGAAACCGGCCCTGCGTTCAGGATGGAAGCGTTAGCGAAGCGTTTTCGAAATGATTCCTCGCTTTGCACGTATTTTTACGTGCAAAGCGGGTTATTATTTCAAAGCACTCGCGAATCGTTTTTACACCCCGACCACAGGGCAGAATTTGCTCTTGGGCGCAAATGAATTCGGTATCTTTTGCTGGAAATCAATTTGTACTGAAAAGGAAAACACGGCTATTGTTGTTGAAAAGGACTTCATACAAATTAGTCAATAAACTAATAATGGAATATTACCATTCAGCCTGGAAAACAAATGATTGTATTAAACGTGTATTTCTACTTAAAATGAGATCATGACCGGTTAATCCTTTGGCATAATGACAAAATTCTTAAATTCACTGAAAAGATTGAAATAATGAATATTGGTTGTGTCAGGCAAACAAATATTTGCTTCTGATTAAAACATTTTAGTTTAAAAAATTTTGCGTTAAGCATTTTGAATTGTGAAACAAAACAGTATCATGTGTGTCTGTCTAAAAACATATGTACCAATTCGTTTCAACTGATTTCGTGCTACCTTCGCACTACCTTTTTGCACGGCGTTGAATTTTGTGTTTGCTCAGAAATTCTATATTAAAATAATGTTAAAGTACAATCTGGTAACATTATCAAATAATGCACGGGATAAATATCGCAGACAAAAAGACAGGTTATATGCATAGATATTTCATTTACAAGAAAGATGTTAATGTGTTTCCGGCATTTAATAAGCACAGCGACATCACAATGATATCCGATTTAATAAGATACATCATGGCTCGGTTTATTCCACGGCCTTGAGGCAAATTTATTTAACGAGACACATCAAAAAACTGTATATGACATGTCTTATGAATTCATATACCTCATTTTTACAGTGCAATATCTCTCTAGAAATAAAGCATGTTCATGCCAATTATATTTTAAAGCTTCTCTGTAAATGAAAGTTGCGTTTTAAAACCATTGAGAAAATACATTAATATAACGAAGATATTCGTGTCTTGAAAAAAAAATGTTCGTCTCTTTTCTTCATTAATTGCACTTAAACGTATTTTTTAGAACATTAAGAAGAGTAATTTAATATTGTGTATTAGATCTCATTTATTCCATTCCAACTTGAAGAGTGACAGACGGAATGAATCACTGGTTGTTTAAATAACAACTTTAAACATTACATTGTATTTTCCGAATTCAGCAATTTCGTCATGTATGTAACTTTATAAACGCATGTATGGTCAAGTCAATGATTAATTGAAAGAAATGTCAATTTTAGAAATCATTCATGTGCGATTTTTTTTCTATTCTTTAGAAACGACCAGTCCACCAGTACCATCAATCCCATCTCCGGCGATTAGCCCAACTGCATCTACGTCATCATCAAATTCGCTGACGTCATCAGAAGAAAGTGATGGCGGATATTCATACACCAACGAAAACAGACCAGTATCACCGTCCATGGAGTTTGGCCTGGGTTGTAGGCAGCCTCATATTTCATTTCTCTACGACTTAATGACCAGTCACCATCCACCAACAACAGTTTACAAACAAGGCAGCGAAATATCAACCATTGACCCCAAGCGATATGCCATTGTACAAGACATGTCCATCGTCAGCCAGACGTACTCGACCATGCAGGACATGATGGCTCGACCAGTTGTTGGACCAATCAACCTATCAGACAGCTCAACAGACAACCACGTGTGCATCGATTGCGGGAAACGATACAGCACGTCGAGTAATCTAGCAAGACACAGACAGACACACAGGGCGTCCACGGACAAGAAGGCAAGAAAATGTCCACACTGTGAAAAGATGTACGTCTCTATGCCGGCCTACAGTATGCACGTGCGTACACATAACCAAGGATGTGAGTGTAAGTATTGCGGAAAGCGGTTCAGCCGCCCATGGCTTCTACAAGGACACATAAGGACACATACTGGTGAGAAACCGTTTTCGTGTGGCACGTGTGGCAAGTGTTTTGCTGATAAGTCTAATCTACGTGCGCACATACAAACACACTCGACCGAAAAGCCGTATGTTTGTGGACGATGTGGGAAAGCCTTCGCATTAAAGAGCTACCTATATAAACATGAAGAGTCTTCCTGTATGAGGGGACAAAGGTTTAAACATTAGATACAACCATACAAAATGGCGTCGGTGAGCGACAAAGATAATGTGACTACAGCTTTTTTAGCCATAGACACGTCATTTTAGTTCCTCATCAACAATTAGCTACCAATTAAATCTATTATTATCCCATATACTATAAACAAAAAGAAAATTTAAAGCTATGCGGATGATAACAACGGTTCTAAATTTGAGCATAACTATTTTGGCTTTTGTCAACCCAAAGCGATAGCTATGTTTGGTCAAAAAGTGAGAGTATGTGAATCGTCAACCGACTAAAGACCATTTGGGAACTACGTAAAATAATGTTTGAAAACGATGTTGGTTCTAGTTGACGTCAACCACGCGATGTCTATCAAAATATTCTGCACACGCAGGTAGAATGACCATTCTAGATTCAGAAAAAACAGCAAAGAGATAAATGCTTTGATCCTTGTCAACCTTCGCGTCCTACGCAGTATGACAAGGGTCGAACTTTTACGCACTGACCGGGTGGTACATACTAACGGAGCACATACTAGTTTTTAAACGTACCCTGCGTTCGTACAGGATGACAAAACGTTGCAAAATGTTTGCAAATTAGTGCACGTACAAGCGGGTAAAATTTGTAGACTTTGCAACGTTTTGTCATCCGGAACAGAGGACTGGTTCTATTTGGTAGCTTAATAGACAATTGATTGAAAGTTATATCATACAGTTGTGTCAACGTATCGACAGTATTACTTAAAGTGCTTCAAAAATGACATGGAATATAAGGGAGGCATTTGAGAGACATAATTAGAAATTAAGTTTACTTTGAAAATAAGCCTCATAGTACCCATGTTTGAAAAGGGAACAATGCATTTCATTTCATTGTAATTCTTTACTAATTTAATCAAAATAGTATTTTGAAGCTGGATTTATCTAAGCTCCAGAAACCTTTCTGATTAAATCTGACAAGAATTATTTATTCATGAAGATATATTTCACAGAATCGAATCGATAATTATGATTTATAATTTTGTTTAAAATTATTCACTTTTTTTCATGACAAATGTACATATTTACAAAATTCCTACTAATCATTTACATTGTATTTTATCGAACATTTTTGTACGCATTATCCGGCATTTTCAAGCATACGAACTAAAATGGATTTCAGCGACAAACAATATATTTATTTCATGTCTGCATTGAGAAATAATATGGTCGAACTACATAAAATCTGTTTTCAGATTCTGTGAAATATATAGAATTATAATCATCAGTTTGTTTTATGACACGGATTATGCTAGGTCTACGGGATTTAATCCAAAGCTTAGGACTAGAGTAGGTCAGAATTTTGGTGTGCCTTTAAGTTGCAGTTTGTAACCCTGTGTCTTCTCCTCGGTTGCCTATATTGGACAGTAAAATAATGCATGTAATATGCGATCATTTTAAGAACGACGGAAATATTTGAACAGTAAGTAACATCGTGAAATTGACATTCATTTCTACCAAAACCATTCTAAATCGCTCCATTATCGCCTCGTTCATTCATTCAAATCACTTACCCGAATCATTCGAAACCGCTCATGATGTCTTAAAAGATAAGATCAACAACTACATTCAAATTAAATATAGCTAGAAAAAAAATCGCGATTTCACTGACTTACCAGAATTTGTAAGCGTCTCATTGGTTTCTGAAGAAACGGGAGGCTGTTTATAGAACTGGATTCTGATTTTATTAATAGAAGGTAATAATTATCATTATTTTTGTTCATTTTGAACGAGATTGGCGATATTGGATTACTTCTCTTGAATTTTACTCATAACTCGCTCCACAGACTCATTCAAATTCACTACAAAAAAATCCGAAATCATTCATTCTGTCAAGTTCACAGTGTTCTTAACTGTAAGTTATATGTCAAGAACAGTATAAAATACAGTGTCGCCAACATGGATTTAATTGCAAACTCAATGGAAGCCTTTGTTAATTAGTCATTGTTTGAAATATTTTTGCTGTTTTTTTTTTATTTGCCGGTGTTTTGAAATGAGAAAGTTTGCATTTCTCGCTCTTTTCAAACTAAAATGTTTTCTTAGTCTGAAGTTAAGCCGCTCTTTCATATGTATAGAAAGATTCGGGGCGGTGAGCCGTAACATCTTTATTCATAGTTCGCCGAGCTCAGTTTTGAAAATACACCTATACATACTTGAATGATTTAATGGGTTGATAATCGTAGACCTATGGGAGAGAGCAGCTGGAGGCTAGGATAGGATGTGATTGTAGTGCTGGTACGTAATACCAGAAATCAACTGTAAGGTGCTCCAGCCACCACAATTTAACTGAAAAAATGTTGATTATATTGATGGACAGTCATTTTTAAATCTTATTTTGAAAAAAAAAAATGGTCGGCTCTCAAAAGAACCAAAATATATATATAAAAAAAGAATAATGGCCTTACAAGTTTAGCGTTCAAATCTTATAATAATTTCTTTTCGAAAGATCTGAGCCCGAGATTATCAAACTTTTTACATTCTCAACTGAGACAAGTGAAAATTAGTTATTATAATTGTTATACAGTTAAAGTCATCGTGAACTAGACACTCGTTCCGATCATTTCTAAACTATTACAAATTGAATTTCCAAGCATTTAGATGCCAAACAAATTTTTAATACCACTTTGAAATTTTGGTAAACTCTCAGTTGATCGCATTTTTTCTCGGACCCAGATTGGACGTTTATTGAAACAAGTTATATCATGTATTCAGGCTAGTATGTTGTAACTTATGTCAGTATTCTGTATTTTTTGTGCTACATTTTGTATTTGAAGTTGGATAAGTTAAGTCGTAAAGGCCTACATGTATTTTATTTATGATATTTTTATGGTTTTATTATAACAAAATATGGCTTATAAACTTTTTTTTTCTATATATAATCAAGCAGGGCGTAGATGCAATTGTATATAATCTGAGTTGCAAATGGTTAACCAATGACATGCTAATTGAATTTCAAATTAATTTCAACACCAAGGCACGCGAGAATATGACCACAAAAATAGCACATTCGATATCAGAAAAAACTCTACAATATAAACATTAAACCACAGGGATAGTCTTAGACTTCTGTTGCTGTCACAAAATTGAACGTGATTATGCTGGAAAGTCGAAAGTGCTTAATGTGACAAGTTTTCGTAGATTTTTACGACTTTGTTTAACTGATCACAGAATCTTCGATATCTAAAATTTGAATTCAATTACACTGTGGAATAGTTTGCAGCATGGTGTCAAAAACCTGCCCTGCTTCAAAAACCACTCGTGCAAAATAAAGAAATGTTGCTCCGCATTGCATGTCGACTCGCATGCAATGGGGAGTACCATTTTATAACTTTTGCAATTTTTTAATTTTGAAAGCAGGACTGGTTGGTCCGCTTTTACTGACTAAGGAAATAATTATATAACATTTATGTATACGCGTACCTTGGTGTTGAAATTATTGATAGCTCGGTTAATCATTTTAATACTCACGTTTTAACCTTAATTTATCCCAATGTGTGTCGTGGTGTGTTATTTATTGATTAATTTATGTAATTTATTTAATTTATTGATGACAGCTATGCAAAATATTTACTTTTATCTTTTTTTACATTACTTTGTCTTGTAATTTCTATAATTTTGATATTTAATGTATTTAAAAAGAGAAAGATCTCAGTTGATGAATTATATATCATCATCAAAAAATCAAAATTCATGTCATTTTCATCTTTCAAACCATGGAACATCATATTAATCAAATAAAATTTGATGATATGATTATCGATATCATATTTATATGTTAATTTTATTGAAAAAAAAATGAAATACTTATTGTCCATCAAGGTATTCACAAAACTGATTTCGACATTTTCCTTTTCTTGAGTGACTCGTAAAAAAATCATCAATATTGTCAAAGCATATCATAATTAAGTTTATTTTAATTTAGCTTCATTATTCAAGAATGGAAATCCTTATTGGGTGGAATTGTGAGTATACCTCCATTTTGAGTATACAATCATTTTGTATGCTTTTGAATATCATTGTTCGATTAAAATTGCCTCATACGTGTAAAATATTTAGGGTTTTATTGATGTTCTTCTTACCTTGATGGACAATATGCATGTACATATAACTGCAGATTCTTATTTTGCTTAAACAATCCTGCATTATCTTTACTTTTACTGTTTAAGTTATTTAATCACCTCGTGTATATTTTGTTATGACGTGTGATCATTTATGAGTGAACATTTGACGTGATGCTTGATACATTGTAGTAAATCTTTAACCAAACAAGGACTTGAAACAAGTTATTATTGTTAACTGAGTTAAAATTACAGTATTTGATCAGTGTCAAAAATAGTACATTGTCTGTAGCCTTTTGTTCAGATGTTAAGATTTTTAGCTCCACTGGCCGAAGGCCAGCGAGCTATTGTCATGGCGGTGTGTCCGTCGTGCGTGCGTCAGTCGGAACCGTGCGTCCATGCGTAAACCTTTTCTTTAAACATCTTCTCCCCCAAACCAATGGGAGGATTTTTATAACACTTGGTAGAAATGTTCCTTGGGTGACCCTCTTCTAAAATTGTTAAAGAAATTTTGATTGACCCCCAAATATGGGCGTGGCATTTTTTCACTTTGAAATCTTTAAAAATCTTCTCCTCCCAAACCATTGGGCAAACTACAATGACACATGGCATGGATGTTCCTTGGGTGACCCTTTTCATAAATTTTAAAAGAAATTTCGATTGAATTCCCAAATATGGGCATGGCAGGGCGGGGCTTATTTTGAGCCCGAAATCTTTTGAATGACATCTCCTCCTGAGCCACTGGGCCAATTTCAACGAAACTTTACCAGAATGTTCCTTGGTTGACCCTTTTTCAAAATTGTTCCAACAATTTTGATGGGTCCTAAATATGGGCGTAGCAGGGTGGGGCTTATTTTGAGCCCAAAATATTTGACATACATCTCCTCCTGAACCATAAGGCGGATTTCTGTGAAACTTTACCAGAATGTTCCTTGGATGACCCTCTTCTTAAGTTTTTCAAGAAATTTTGATTGACCCCCAAAAATGGGCGTGGCAGGGTGAGGCTTTTTTTGAGCCCGAAATCTTTGAACGACATTTCCTCCTGAACCATTTGGCCGAATTCAATGAAACTTGACTAGAATATTCTGTGTGTGACCCTGTTTTTAAAGTTGTTCAAGACATTTTGATTGACCCAAAAATATTGGTGTGTCAGTGGGAGGGGGCTATTGTCGAGCCCAAAATCTTCTCCTACTGAACTGCTGGGCAGATTTCAACTAAACTTTACCAGAATGTTCCTTTAGAGACCCTTTACAAAAGTTGCTCACAAAATTTTGATTGGCCTATAAATATGGTAGGGTGGGGCTTATTTTGAGCCCGAAATCTTTAAACGACATCTTCTGAACACCCTGGCTGATTTAAATGAAACTTTACCAGAATGTTCATTTTGCGACCCTTTTTAAAATTTGTTTGCAAAATTTTGATTAGCCCATAAATATTGGCATGGCAGGGTGTGGCTTATTTTGAGCCGGAAATCTTTGAACTACATTTCCTGATAGGCCGATTTCAATGAACTTGAGAATTTTGGTGCAATGTGGGCCATACCCAGTTAATTATTATGAAATAGGTCTTAAGAGATTTCAAAGTGTTGTTTTCATTCAAAGAAAGCTTCATTTAAGGAAAGTCTAAAGATGTTAAAGCCAGTGGATGGATACAGGCCCTCTTGGGCCTCTTGTTTAATCTTGAAATGGCTTAAATAACCCAGTATCTAATCAATGAAACTAATAGCTATTTTTGGGAAGTAGAATCGAAAATTGCAAAACGGCTCTTATTTGCCGCCAACCAAACAGATAAACTAAACTATGCAGCGTTAAAACAAAAGTATATTGACTTTTCAGATGGCTTTTACTGTTTTGGATTTTAGAGTGATATATTATGTAGTGTGGTGTTTAACAAAACTGTAAGTCAATTCGAAGGACCAAGAAAAAGTGTGATTTGCATTTGATTGACAATCATCAGATCCCCCCCCCATCTTCTACAAACTTATATATATTTCCATTACCGGTATATGTAATGCAAATGAATTGGGAGAAGCTTCAAAGAAGTTTTCAAACATTTAGTATGTTTTCTTGCAACCCGAAAGTTTTTAACATGCAAATTACTTTTTTCCGATTATAATCACTTCTTGCATTCTTGCGTTCAATTTTAACTATTTCATACAAGACTTCTTTGACTTTGGCAGTGACGTATAATCTCATTTCAAATACACGCTTCATTCTCATCGTCCTGGTTGACGTTAAACTTTCATTTTTGTTCGTACAGGATTCATTTGAACAGGTGCGTGGCATTTCCAACAATTTCGTATGTGCGCAATGGAAAGACCTTACGTAGCATAGAAAACTACATAATGAATAATTATATTTGCAGAGCGCCTGGAGAATGGCTGAAACCTTGTCTATCTATAGAGAGCATAACAAAGACTCTGCAATTGCAGGTTAGCCAGAGGCTTTGCTTTGATAGCTTGTGAAATTATTGGAAATTTCATGCACATGTATGTTAATTTCATATGGATAGATTTTGTTCAAAGAACGATTCCTTCAAATTAAGAAATAAAATCTTTTAGATGTAATTTTAGTTTAACTAAGCGATAATTTGATAGAAGTTCCAACCGAGAAAAAATGCTTTTTTCTGATAAATAATCGTGTAAAGAGAATCGTTCGTACATGTATGCCACATGTGATTGCTTCATTCTGCATTTTCTTCTTCATTGTCATAAATACTATCAGTAATTTTCAAATGACAACATTTGTATTATGAAGCAATTACTTGTGTCGTATGCGTTTTTACCTTAACACATGTATTTCAAGAGTCAATTTTCTCTATGGTGTCCCTGGGTTCGTTCTTTCTTGTTTGAAATAGAACATTAAGCTATTCGTATCATACTGATTTTTATACAAAAGAAAATGAGTTTTAAACGCAAAATAAAGCGAGTTTTGCCTAGAAAAAAATCATTGTTTTTGTTGTCTTTATACATTACCCCATCTTTACTCCTATTTTAGTATCCATACGATTTCTGCTTGTTTCTGAGTACAAATTTTCCAAATTGTTTATGAGTGTGTAGAGAGAGTTTTGAGTGAAGTTAAAGGGAGGTAATCCAATATGGCTATTTTTGTTCAAGATGAAATGAATTAGCTCTTTTTTATCCCTGTTTAATAAAATATGTATAAAAGTAATATAAATGGATTATAGAAGCAATAAAACACTTTCATGTATAATAAAGTCAATGAAATCATAGTTTTTTTAAACTGATGAACTAGTATTTTTAATGATGTTGTGGCGTGTTAGAGGGGTTTGAATGAGTTTTTGGAATGAATGATTGGAAAGCTGAGTAAGCGACTTAGAATGGTTTTGATTGAGATGAATATCAATTTCACGATGTTACTCACTGTGGTACCTCGATCCAAACCATTCTTAATCGCTCGCTCAGCGCTCAATTCATTTGTTCCAAACATTCACTCAAAAAATGCTACAAAATTAACAAAAAAATAATATCAAAATCGTTCAAAACAATCAAACTTTCAATCAAATCGATCGAATCTTTCCACGATTGTATTGGGTGCTGTGGGTTTTATAGTGTCTGATTGTTACATTGACACAAAAATTGGAAATTACGTATATTTATTCAAAGGGAGCCAGTAAATAAAACTTATTTCATCCAACTTGGACGAAATTACTGATATTGGATCACCTCCCTTTGTTTTCAATCAAACTGTCTCCTTTTACGCATTTAGTTTCATTCCGAAATTATTCCAAAAACATTCACCAACATTATCAATTTCGCGATGTTGTTAAACAGTAAAATAATGCACATTAGACCCTTTACGGGAAATATCATATTTCTTGAAGAAATATAGAAGAAAAATTTAAAGATGTTTCTCCTACCTTAATATATATATTATACGTACTTAGTGTATTGTATGAAAAAAAAAATCTAACGAGGTTGGGGAATCGATAATTGTCGAGGCTCTGCCAAGACAATTATCAGTCCCAACAACCGAGTTGAATATTTTTTCATACAATACATTAAGTTCGTAATATATTTATCTTATAATTTTGTTAGCCTTCTTTTCTTCGAAGGCTCTAACAGAAATACAAGTGTTTTTGCCATGTTTCTAAAGATTAGATTATTGTTCTAAAATTTCCATATGATATTATTAAAAATATCACATGGAGTGTTATCACATGGATATAAGTATAGTTATAAGATAATTATATGCAGCACCCCATAATTTTTTTTATACAAATGTTGTTGAAATAATTCACCCGGGGCCTTATAAGAGATTCTTCCTATCACGCCCCATTTAGAATATTTGAAAATCTTCTGACTTGTAAAAGAGCTTTGACATCTTTAAAGATCTTCTACAAATATGGGTATTTATCCTGTCACTAGCCAAGAATATTGCCTGATAAAAGGGGTATTATAAAGTTGTTGATATCTGGTCACTTAATGACGTGACAACTTTATCGTGTCATTTGGTCACGTGACACTGCCGTATCTTCTTTTGTGGCTGTTAGGTCTGAAAAAGAGTCCTCTGTATCACATTTTGTTTTTGAATTGGAGTTTCGTTTCCCGTTAACATTTTTTCACTCGATTCCTTTATTTTTAATAATAAAATCGCGACAACATCGATGACGTAGTACATGAATGATGACGTAATCTATATAAAATTGTGACGAAGCTTTACTTGCGTGTTTACATTCAGCCTCGAAAGCTGTCAGGATTTTTAAACATTTATCTGGATGGATTCAAATCAGATTTTATTCGACCGGAAGGATTTCGGAGATAGTAGCTTTGCATGTGATTTCAATCCATGTCCATCCTCTGATTATGAGCAAGGAAGGCATTGATTTGAGATTTGCTTTTAGCTGCATGACAACAAAACCCGAGAATGAAATGGACGGTTATGATAGCGGTTGAATGTAAAAATCAGCCGAAATACATCTTCTTAATCACTGAGGTATGTAAGTGTTTTGCTTAACTATTCTTTTTTAAATATTTTCTTGTTACGGCATCAAAAATCCTTACAAATATCGAGTTCTTTGATCTTACGCGAACAGTCCATCCTATCCACCCATTCATCCCAATGTCAGATGAGCAATCAGTGTGGTAAATCGGGATAAGTTAATATTTCCGTAAATGAATATCGAATAGACGCTAAAAAAAGATTGTAACAGGATAAATAGAATAGATGATAGGTGCCTTGAGATGGAAAAGTTTATCGGGCTCGGCTGCGGAATGTATCAGGTCCGCCTCCGGCTCACCAGATGAATTCCTACGCTTTGTCCGATAAACATTTCCATCTCAAGTCACCAACCATCTATTCTCTATAAATAAAACCTGTAGCTCCATATAGGCTTTGCCCTAAACACAACCAATTTTATGGAGAAACAACAAAGAACATTTTAGGAAATCTTCAGATATAGTTTTTGGATTAAAGTTTTATTATTTTTCATGTGATATTGATAGATGGTTTTCAACATTGTTGGAAAATTGTCCTTCGTGCTCTATTTCGGTTCAATCCCATTTTAAATGGAATCAAAGAAATTAATTTTTGAAATACATATTTTGCCAATCTGTCAGTTAAAGAGGCTCAATATTTTGCATGTGACATCACCTGATCTCTCATTACACACAATATCTATCGGTCTTTTTCTTGCCCATCTATATAGGTGTATTTTCAAAACATAGCTCTGACGTAGACGCCGAGTCCATTACCATCAGTACATGGGGTATATCTAAGAAAAAAACATGACTTAAGCCTCTTACTTTCACTTCAATTATGAAAGTACATGTATGTTAAAAAATTTCGAATAAAGAAAAGCAATAACTTTCATTTGAAAGATAAATTGTAACTTTTTTAATGTGTTGTTTTAACCATCTTTATCTATTTCGGAATTGCTCACTTCGGAAAATCTACCGATACCATTTTTATAAAGCTGATTAGGAGATCGAAGCAGGACTATCATGGTCCTCTTGTTTACATGTTGACAACTTTCAGAGTTGTCGGTAACATGTTAGCCACCGACATTTAAATCTAAAGTGTCTATTAGCGAAAGTAAACTCGTAACAGAAACTTTATATTAAATACCAATAAAAAATAAAGTTGACTATCAAAATAAAAATTATACATTCATTTATCGTATATCATTCCGCAAAAGCACGTATTATGCAAGGTAGGTGTTATTGGTAACTTTATGAATTAGCTATCCGAGGTTAACTTCAGGTCAATAAAAGAGTTCAATACTTTAAACTTCAGAATAACGAAGCTTAATTCATTAATACATTTCCCTTCGTTAGAAACAACTTGCTCATATCTGCTTAACTGAATTTCCACCGATATATAGCTTTGGTCCCCATAAATATTGTAAAAGCGCATGAAATGAAAGGTCCACCAAAGCAAGAGACAGAGGTGGGCATTTTGATATTTTTTTTAAATCGCAAAGTCCCTAATCAAACTCCACTTTGCGGGTTCTGATTGGAATTGTCTTGTCGAGACGGTCCAAATGGGTACCCGCTACAATGCTGTTTTGTTTATGTGTTTGTTTTCTTTTTGAAAATAAAGCTTCTATACTGCAGTTACCCCCTCTTATCTGTTACTCTGGTCTATGAAATCGATCAGGAAAGGTATCCCTGTAATCGCTTAGGGTATAAGAAATGAAAGTCATTTTCTTATTATCTGGGGTGATTATATTCCAGAGCTTTTAAAATTCTTCCCATATTTTTATCTAAAATTGAAAGAGATACGGGTATCAATTTACATGACATGTTGATTACATAACTCGATGAACATACAGATACGTAATCTCGAGAAGAAAGCTGATTATCTTCCTTACAGTCTTTCAAGTTTTGACTCGTGCTTAAAGTAGTGGACCCGAAATAGTTCCGCACCGTTTCGGAAGTTATGATCTTTAACAATGTTACTCGAGATTTCCTATTGATTTTCATAAGAAAAACTGGGTCAACATTGTGAAATATCAAGAGTTCCGAAATGTTGCAGAACTGTTGCGTGTCCACTACTTTAAGGGGAAAAAAGGGATATAATCGTGACCCTTACGCCGACAGGGTCAATCTGCGAAGCGCGTAAGGTGTCGACCCAAGTCAGACTATGCAGTGCGAAATATTCAGCTCTATACTGACGTTCTGAATCACAATTCTAACTTGACCTGTATTGGAACCATTTATTTTTCCAAATGTTATTTAATATCCATTCCTAATTGGGTTTCTTTTTACATGACGGTTCACACAATTATGCTGAATGTAATATTTACAAGAAATGAAGTTTGAATTCAATATTAAAATTCGGTCCGGGAGGAATGTAATAGATGTGACGCTTATAAAAGTCGATTATTTGATGAAAGAAAAACACTGAAAATTTTACTGAAAACAAAACAAACAATAAGGAAAGAAGATGCCAAACATGTAGTTATGAATATATAATTATTGCGTTATCAAAGTGACAGAGCTTATTTTTTAAAAAAAATAAATTTCCTCTGCTAAATCTGACAAAGCTTTTGGACTTGCATATACATGTAGTTCTATTAGACTTGTTTTTAAAACACATTCATATTTATACATCAAGAAACTATCAAGGTAAGAAAATATAAATCCGAGGTGAAAAATATTCATTAAATATTTATTGTCTACAATCATGCGACTAAATTGTTGTTTGGTCTTGAACGATTTTGAAATGTTACCAAAGGGGTGTGGAGCTTTTTTGATTGATTTGAGGGGGTGTTTGGAATGAATGAATTGAGCGCTGAGTGAATAATTTAGAGTAATTTTGATTGAATTGAGTGTCGATTTCATGATGTTTCTAACTATATTCTAAAAAACAAAACTTTTCACTGTAAGACAAATCTGAATTGAATAGTTCGGCCGTAGCGATCAGTCACTTTTAAATATTAGAGCTTACATGTATATAAAATTTCGTCATGTGATAATGACGTTAAAACATGCGAGTCCTTGTGTCACATTTGAACTAAACATCAAGTTAAAGCTGAAAACAAATCGTTTATAGAGGAAATGAGTGAAACCTACAAATCAAATCTAAAGGTCTTAATAACAAGAAATCATACAACAAAAAGGGTCCCTGTTACGTATTCATAATTTCTAAAATATGAGTTAAAGACAGATTTATTTCCACACATCATTTGCTCAGCTGGAGACCAGCACTCGTAAGCACGTGTTCGTAATTATAGCCGCGTACAAAAGTTAGGTGATTATAATTAGATATCGTCATTTTGACTCGTCGGTTGTATTCAACTGTACTGTAATCAAAGTCACAATAGCGTATTCGAGTAGTATAGCGCGGTTTTATTGACCCGAATCTGACCCCTGATATTTAGATGAATAAAAATCTGATTATTACTACTCGGGTTTGCACATGCTTTCATAGGAATCAATAACGAACGGTATTGAATATCAAAGATATTTTGTTAAATGATAAAATAATGTTAGTAATTGTTATTTAAGCATTTTTTCACGGAGGTCAAAATCGGATAAAATAAATCAAGGTGTAGGTATGTATACACTTACAGTTTGGAACATCGTGCAATTAGCATTTACCTCATTCAAAACCATTTTGAATCGCTCACGCAGCGCTCAATTTAATCATTTTTAAGCACGCACTCAAACCACTCAATAACGCTCTGAAATTGTTCATAAACGCAGCGAAATTATTTAAAACACACACTCTAATCACCCAAAAACGCTCCGAAAGTGTTCAAAAAACGCTTCATAAACGTTCAAAGTGCTCTACAATGTGAGCAAATCGAGCAAATCAATGAAGATGTGTCTTGTGATTCAACGTTACTTGTCGTTTACGCTTACAATTACAGTTAATTACATCGTGAAATTGACATTCATCTCGATCAAAAGCATTCTAAATCGCTCACTCAGCGCTCCATTCATTCATTCCAGACACTCACTCAAACCATTCAAAAACGCTCCAAACTCAAAGAAAAACACATAACAACAACTTCGTTCAAAATAGCTTGGGAAAAATCAGGATTTCACTTATTTAATTGAAATTGTAAGCGTCTAATAGGTTCATTAAGAAACATGGGGCTATCTATAGAACTTGTATGCATATTTTATTAAAGGAAGGTAATCAATATTGCTAATTTTGTTCATTCTGAACAAAATTTGCAATACTGGATTACCTCCCAATTAATTCACTCAAAAGTCGCTCCACACACTCATTCAATTTCATTCATAAATCATTCCGAAATCATTCACCTTGTCAATTTCACGATGTTGTTACAGTTGACAACATTGTGAAATTGACAAGATGAATGATTTGGGATAGGTTTAGGAATGAAACTGAATGAGTTCGTGGAGCGAGTTTTGAGTGAAGTTAATTGGAGGTAATCATATATCGTAAATTTTGTTCAGGATGAACAAAATTTGCGATATTGGTTACCTCTCTTTATAAAATATGCATAGAACTTCTTTAAATAGGTTTCTTTTTCTTCAAGGACCAATCAGACGTTTTTAATTTATTTTATACCAGTTAAATCGCAATTTTGTTTTCGTTTTATTAATTTTGAAGGCAGTTGTAGATCTGATATTTTTTAGTCAAATTGAGCGTTTTTGAATGGTTTGAGTGAGTGTTTGGAATGAGTGAATGGAGCGCTGAGTGAGCGAGTAATTAACTGTATCCATTGAGATAATACAGAGACGTTTTCAAAATGTGGAAAAGTAAATTGAGAAAATTTGGAGGGAGCTCGACTGAAAAAGCAACCCACAAGTTGTAATACATTTCCATTGCAACTTCACGGAAATGTACAATATGATAGCGCTCCACTACACTTTTCCAAAACTGTCTATTTTTCTATATATTCGAGGTGTTCAGGATAAATGAAGTTTCATTGATGAATCTTGGCATTCTGAACTTTAAGCGATTGATTTTTTATATGTTTTATTTTCTTTCTTTTTTTACAATCAATGTTATTCCTACAAATTTCTTGACGCCGTAAAAGAGTTGCCGTTTCAAAATACTTTCAATAGAGTTTCTTACTTAGTCGCGCGTTTTTGGAAAGACGATATATATGCAATTATGAAGCTTTTTTATTTTCATTTCATTTTTGATTTTGGGTGGGTGGGGGATATGGGGATCAAATGAATCTTTCAAACAAAACGTGCTAAGCGCACAATGTTGTTTGTTTTTTTTTTTTTACACCGAACATGGCTTATTAAAGAAGGCAACGTATTTTTTACCCGGTTCTGTATCTCAAGAAAAAATCCTTTTCTTAGAATCGGTTTGAGTAACGGTAACAATTTTCCCACGCTAGAATAAATCTTTGGGATGTCACGTGACTGAGAAACCATGTGTGATTTGGCTTTTATCATGGATTCATCCGCGGTTACAACCTGTTTTTATCGACATCTATCTCATCCTTCCGCGCTCCAAGCGATCACATGATTTACTCAAAATGAGACTTTAAAGTAGATTGTTGAAATGATCTACATTCTTTAACGAAAATAGTTCAAAACAAGTATGTAGTATAAATAAATGTGAAAAAAATATTCGAACGGCGGTGAATAAATTGCATTTGTGCCAATAGGCATTAGATATATTCACCATCTAAAAGAATGATTTCTAGCCGCTTATTTAGATCTTTGATAACAATAAATAAATAAAAATAAATAAATAGATAGATAAATAAATAAATAAATGAATAAAATAAAAGAAAAAGATACTTTTATGCTGTATTATGAACGATGGACAGGGTTACTTGCAATCGAAAAAATTACCAAAAATACAATGCATCTGACGAAAGATTTGTGTAAAAGACAAAAGAAGTTACAATCTTGGAACTCCATGACATAAATATATAATACCTCTTTAATGTTTTGTATGAAAAAAAAATCTAACGAGTTTTTGGGAATTGATCATTGTCGAGGCTCTCCCGAACTTTTTTTCATAAAATACACTAATCATGTATTATATTTATCTTATAATATCTACTTGCTTTATTTTCTTCGATGTTTCTAACAGAAATGCAAGTTTATAAAAATAACCCCATTATGTAATTGTTCTAAAAATATCCATGTTATATCATAGAAATTATCATATGGGATGTTATCACACCATTATTTGTATAGTTATGAGATAAAAGATTTTATCCAATAGAGGTCAATCGTAGGTCGCATTCAAAAGCTATAAAAAGTAAACTAGCATGTCTGAATAGGGTCGTTAAGCACTTCCAACTTGTATTTCGCCTGGTGGATTACATAATCGTAAAACATGTATATTTAAAAAATCGGTTATCAATAACAAATGATCTGATTGGCCAAATATTATAGTTGTACATGAAAAAAAAATAGGAGTACGATACTTCATTTCATTACACCGTGAAATTGACAATCATTCCGATCAAAACCATTCAAATTACTCGCACAGCGCTCCGCTCATTTATTCCAAGAACCCACTAAAACCCCTCAATAACGCCGGCTCCGAAATCGTTTAAAAACAATCCTAAGTCGATTAAAACGATCATCATTTCATTGAAATCGATCCAGTTATTCCGTGATTTTGCCTGATCTGGATTTTTGAACGTCTGACACGTGTATACACAGATTTTGGGAAAAAACACCAGATATCTTTACAGGGAGAAAATAGATTAACGAAAATACCTCCAGTTTTGACGAAAGTAACGATAACGTATTTTAGACCACGCTTGAAGCGAATCGGCCAATCAGAGAACATTATTTCAAAAGTCCAAGCGTTGTATTTACATATATACGGTTGTAGTGTGTCTTGCACGTGGATCTCGACAGGTTTTGCGGGCCGAGTCATTTCAAAAAGTTGACGAGCATTTTATACAGCTCTTTTTCCTAAAATTTTCGACAGTCGCAAAAGTGCAAAAGATCTGAAAATGGTAAAGGAAATAGATTCATAAGTGATTTCAGCATATTTACACTTGATTAGAGTAATATCACCGCGAGATATATTCTTTTTCATTATTTAGAGGTTCGGGTAAAAAATACAGATAGTGTAAGTAAAGCGTGGTCTAAGTCAGATAGAAAATCTCGTGCCGCGGTATATGGGAAATAGACACTGGCTAACGCTCGTGTCTATTTCCCATATACCACGGCTCTCGTTTTCTATCCTATACATCTCTCTTAAACTTCATTCAAAATTTGCTCAACACTCTTATTCAATTTCGTTCCCAATTCATTCCCAAATCATTCATCTGGTCAATTTAACGATGTTGATACATGTTACCGTATATGTTAGTAAAAACGGCTAGATGTTTAAATCTTTATAAGCTTGGTGATAATGATTTGATTGTTTGAATGGGGTTTACCCTGCTTTTAACAATCTTTCTGTTAAATCTCGACAGCTGGAGCACCTAACAATGGATTTCTGGTATTTATCACACCAGTACTAACATCCTTACCTTGCCTCCAACAGCTATCCAACATAGATCTACGATTATTGACCCTTGATAATGTTGAAGAATAAGATATGGGTATTGCATATGATGAGCTCTTCGTGGAGGGACAGTTACAGTTAATTACATCGTGAAATTGACATTTAACTCAATCAAAACCATTCTTAATCGCTCACTCAGCGCTCATTTCATTCATTCTAGACACTCACTCAAACCATTCATAAACGCTCCAAACTCACTGAAAAACAATAAAAAAAGCAACTTCGTTCAAAATAGAAATAGTTTGGGAAAAATAGGAATAGGAATTTCACTTATATAATTGAAATTGAAAGCGTCTGATAGGTTCTTGGAGAAATAGGGGGCTAACTTGTATGCATATTTTATTAAAGGGAGGAAATCAATATTGCTAATTTTGTTCATCCTGAACAAAAATTGCAATACTGGATTACCTCCCATTAAATTCACTCAAAAATCGCTCCACACACTCATTCAATTTCATTTATAAATCATTCCAAATTCATTCACCTTGTCAATTTGACGATGTTGTTAACTGTAGCAACAGCGCGAAAATGACAAGGTGAATAATTTCGAAATGACTTGGAATGATTTTGGAATGAAATTAATTAGTTTAGTTTATACTAATTTATTTTAGTTCGATTGCAACGAAAGCTTAAGCTTATAGAATCGTTCTCGAACACTCAATCCTGATGTTTTCACGTCCCTGAGAGAGAGGCAGTGGTTTAAACCCACTGCTACCCATTTTTACAGCTGGGTAAACTGGGACTGGCTATTAAGTGTTTTGCCCATAATCACACCCCGGCGACAGTGGGGCTCGAACCACGGACCTCCAGGTCACGGGTCGAGTGCATTTACCACTAGGCCACCGAGGCAGTCAAAATTAATGAAATTAATTGAGTGTGGGGATTGAGTTTTGGATGATTCTTAAGGGAGGTGATACATTACCGATTATTTCGTCCAATCGATTTGAAGGAAAATCGTCATTCACGAAATAAAATATCAATCGATCTTACTCGAAAAACAAATGATAAATCTTTTTTAATGCAAAAATAAGACAAAATGTGAACATTTAAGGGCTTGTTTTATTAAAGCGCGCCCTTTTGCACTTGAAAGCTATGCAACGCTCACGATGACAATACTTATTGTGCTCTGCATAGAAAACATCAGATAGGATGGAATGAACTTAAGCGAGGTATAGGTTTTCAATCATTTCACTGGTTAGGCGGTAAGTTTATCAAATGATAATGTGCCGTAATCTCAATAATCCAACGAAAAGCATAAAGGAATGAAATATATATTTGTTTTGTTACTTTTGTTATAAATTAAGGCATCCTACATAGCATGAGGGACATATCACAGTAAAGCAAAATTCAAGTAACTGCCTGTGACCCCTAAACATGAGGCCAGGCCATGTATGACTTATACAATATATACAATACAATGATATTTGTAAAGCGCAAAAACTGCTAATGAAGCATTCTGTTGCGCTGAACAAAAATTAAGAAATTAGTACATTATCTACATGTCACTATAAAACTTTGAAAACAGATATGTCTTTAGTGATCGTCTAAAAACCGATTCTTCTTGTATTTCTCTCAGATGGTTTGGCAGTCCATTCCACCATTTTGGTCCTGTCACTGCAAACGACCGATCAGCAATACATGTGCGTGTTTTAGGAACACAAAGCAGAGAAGTCTTACTTGAGGATCTTAATCTTGGTCCAGTCTGTTTGATGTTAATCAAATTGATAAGATACTTTGGAGCTGTTCCCCGTACACATCTAAAGACTAATGTTATAACTTTGAACATAATCCTTGCTCTAACTGGGAGCCAGTGCAGATGTTGCAAAATCGGAGTAATCGGTTGATCAAATCCACATTCACTAATGACCCTAGCTGCTTGATTTTGGACTTTTTGGAGTTTGTTCAATTGGTATTCAGGAATACACATATATAGTCCGTTGCAGAAATCTAGCTGAGAATGGATTAAACCATGCACTAAAATCTCAGTACTTTTTCTTGTCAAATATTTTCTGATTTTTACTAATCCTTTTATCTGATAATGAGCTATTTTACATTTGTTTTTTATATGACGATCAAAACTTAGGTCATTTTCCATAAGAACACCTAAATCTCTGACATGATCAACACACTTTACAGCGATTTCACCAACATTTACACTGGAAATATTAACTTTGGATAGCTGTTGTCTTGTTCCGTACACAATTATTTCTGTTTTTGAATTGTTCATTTTTAGTTTATGACTACTCATCCATACAATTACATCACTAAGGCACTTATTTAGAGCAATCGAAGTTTGAGTTTCACTCTCACAGACTCCAGCATTGAATCTCATTGCCAGTTTATGGTCATCAGCATATCCATATAATTCGATAGGATATTTGCAGACAACTTGACTCAATGCTGCAATATACATAGTGAAGATTACTGGTCCAGCACATGATCCCTGCGGTACACCGTATTTTAAATTTTCACTTCTTGAAGAGCTGTTATTAACTATAACCCTCATAGATCTTTGACTGAGGTAAGACTGTACCCATTTTAAAGGAACATCCTGTAAATTGAAGTCATTCTTTAGAATTTTGAGAACTATGGGGATATCAACTGTATCAAATGCCGCACTAAGATCTATCATAACAACAATAGTAACCTGTTTATTGTCAATTGCATCTAGTAGATCACTATACATTTTGATTAATGCAGTCTCAACACCATGATTTTTTCTGTATGCACTTTGATACACAGGGAGTAGGTTGTTTCTCTCCACATGATCCGTGATCTGATTTAATGCTGCTTTTTTTTGGCTCCAAGCGCGTGCAGTGCCTTCATTTGATTAACTTAGATAAGGGAATACTATTCTCCATCAATGATTAATCCGAAGGAAAGGTAATAGGTTTCAGAAAAAAAAAAGAAATTAACCAAAGCTTTACCTCCCTTGGTCTGTTAACGCATACTATCATAATCAATCTATACATGACTAGCTACAATTTAACACTAGAGTTTTAAAATAAGTTTAGCATATGTATCCACATCGTCTGAGCAGAGTCTTCACTATGTCCTCTGTATTAACCTGCATGTAAAGACACTAGCATGGTATACAATTGGCTCACGAAGACTGGTCGGCGCCCTTAAATCACCGTGACAATTGGCAGTGCAATTATTGAACGATTTTTAGCAAGACATAGACCAAGCGTGGTTTAAAAAAAAAACGCTAGTATGCCTCATGGATGCCGTACATGTAACCCACAGACACACTGTAAACTATTGAACGATTAACTAGCTATGAATGTATCATCTTATTGATCTCGAAATAAAAATGCCCTGCGTTCAGGATCGCAAAACTGTGCAAACAGTTTGCCAGTTTTACTCCGCTTTGCACACAAGTGGACGTGCAAAGAGGGTTAAAATTCGAAAATTGTTTGCACCGTTTTGTGATCCTGGACGCAAGGCTGTTGAAATTTTCGTTTCGTGGATGAAGATAAATTTTCAAATGGTCTGAATTATTTTGCTTTGCATCTTTCGTTACCGAGAAAGAAAATGAATCGGCTGCATTGAATCTCGTTTTTTCGTCAATTTAGAATCAAGAGGACATTTATGGTCCTATATCGCTCACCTGAGTTTCTTTGACCCCTAGGACACCACATTAATTAATTAGACATATTTTAACAAGGAGATTATTTCTACATAAGAAAAATACCACGGAATGTTTTCAGCAAAGAGCAAACGGGTATGCTTAGGCACAGCCCTTATATAAACATATGGGGCATGTAATGAATTATCTCGATGAAATTCAATTAAATGAAACTATTAAGAAAAAAACCCTGCCTTCTTGATTTAGAGAACAAGTTTTTAAGATTTCCACCTTGGTGTCTATGTAAAAAAGGGGTTGGGCCATTCAGAGCCAAAATATGAACCCAGAGGCATGATATGAACAAAATTAGTAAAGTGCCACTAGATTATGTTACATGCCAAAATATATGGGCTCTCTGCCTTCTGATTTCAGAGAAAAGATTTTTTTCAAAGATTTTTGTACTCTGATTTTATGTAAAAATGGTTGTGCCGGTTGGAGCCCAAATACGACCACTTGGTCTTGATATGAAGAAACTTGATAGAGGTCCGCTGGATGATGCTACATACAAGAAAGGAAAGCTGTCTGCCTTCTGATTTCAGAGAAGAATATTTTTTGAAGATTTTTTGATACTTTGGAAAAAGGGTTTCTCCCGGGTGGAGCCCAAATGTAACTCCAGGGTCTTGAAATGCACAAACTTGGTACAGTTCCACTAGACGGTGCTACCTGATACATATGAAAGCTGTCTGTCTTCTGGTTTCGGAAAAGAAGATTTTTCTATTTTCACCCTTCGCCCTCAGTTGATCTAAAAAAGGGATGCGCCCGGTTGGTACCCAAATATGATCCCAGGGTCTCGATATGAACAAACGTGTGAGAGGTCGCATAGATGAAACTACATAAGAAATATTAATTGGTCTACCCTCTCGTTTCAAAGGAGAAGTCTTTTTTAAAGACTTTCTCTCGTTGATTCTATGTAAGAAGAGTCGAGTCCGGGTGGTGCTCAAGTATGACCCCAAGGTCTTGATATGCTTAATCTTGGTAGAGTTTCACTAGATGATGCTACATACCAAATATGAAAGTTGTCTGCCCTCTTGTTTCAGAGGAGAAGATCTTTGAAGAATTTCAAATTTTCACCCGTTTCGTGAAGGGTTAAGAAAGAGTTAAGGATGATTTTAATTTATTTGAACAATTTTGGTAGAGCTTAACACAAGGAACATCCCTGACACGTTTCATCAAGATTGGCCCACCGGTTTAAGAGGAGAAGATATTTAAAGAAATTGTGGACGATGGATGAGCTAAAAAGGTTAAAACAGTTCCAAAACTATACGAAACAAAAAAAGGAACAAGAAAAATGAAAATAAAACAGAACACTCCAAGAATTTTATCAATTTATTAAAAAAAATATATGTTTAAATCATAATCAAATATCGAATAAGTGTTCATTAAAAATCGAAATTAATCATATTAAACTAAATTGTTGCAAAGCGTCGTTTTTGTTTGAATATAGATCACTCGTTTCAATAATTTGGTATTATGCAAGAGAGAGGGAGAGTGAGAGTGAGAGAGCTAGAGAGCTAGAGAGAGAGAGAGAGAGAGAGAGAGAGAGAGAGAGAGAGAGAGAGAGAGAGAGAGAGAGAGAGAGAGAGAGAGAGAGAGAGAGAGAGAGAGAGAGAGAGAGAGAGAGAGAGAGAGAGAGAGAGAGAGAGAGAGAGTGAGAGAGAGGGGAGAGAGAGAGGGGGGAGAGAGTGGGAGAGAGGGGGGAGAGAGAGAAAGCGCGAAAGAGAGCGCGAGAGAGAGAGAGCGAGAGAGAGAGAGAGAGCGAGAGAGAGAGAGAGAGCGAGAGAGAGAGAGAGAGAGAGAGAGAGAGAGAGAGAGAGAGAGAGAGAGAGAGAGAGAGAGAGAGAGAGAGAGAGGGGGGGAGTGAACATTTACTTTGCAACTGAAGTCTTCAACATCAATTCGTTAAGCCATCACTATAGAAAAAATCACAGATACTTTGAATAGAATTTATTTACCCGTATTATATTAATATTGAAATTATGTTGTTGTTTTTTTTTGTCTCAAAAAGATGATCACACTTTACAAAAGTAAAGAATATCACTTCGTTTAAGTTCTTTGTAACTGGCACTTAATCCAAATTTCACCGAGTTGTCCCGTTTTTTATAATGAAACCCTTTCTTTTTTTCTATTTTTTGTTTTGTTAAACTTTAATTAATTTGCAAACTGCAATGAAATGTTGCTTCATATGTAATCGAAAACTTTCATTGAGATCGAAAATATTGTAGAAAACGGAGAAATTGCTTCTTATAAGCATTTTGTCTGTTTTCTTATTTATTCTGAAGTTAAAAATCACAAGAAATTTAAAACCACCAAAGACAGCAAAGGAAAGGGTTTATGCATGTACCACAGGCATTTTTTCTTTAATTATCTTGTTTTTGTTTAATAGATGCTTATATACATGTAGGTACTTTTAAAAATATTAATCTATATG
Organism: Fragum whitleyi; assembly: GCA_948146395.1. Taxonomy (NCBI): domain Eukaryota; kingdom Metazoa; phylum Mollusca; class Bivalvia; order Cardiida; family Cardiidae; genus Fragum; species Fragum whitleyi. The sequence continues at coordinate 4,603,130 of OX411552.1, read as the reverse complement.
AAAAAGTGTGACTGTGAAACAATAGGATGTGGTCAATACACGGACGTTTTGTTGGACAGTGAGCGGACGTTGATATGTCGTGGTGTGATAGGGGACTCCCTTAAGTTATCAATACGTCTGATCCAATCCGTGGACGGTGTACGTGAAGAACCGTTCGAGTTAATACTAATTCCACTCTCACCAGAAGGCGGCCTGAAACTGTCTTTAGGGACCTCGGTGATTGGCTGAACTGGCTTTGTCTGGTTCACTGGAAATGAGAGAAGATATTAGTAATCATTCTTTCCGCATCAGAAAACAAAACTTTAAAACAGTTTCATACGCTTGACTGAGATTTTCCTTAAATAAGAATCTAATTAATTTATAAGCATACGGTTTATTTTAAATAAGTTATTATCTTAAACTATAATATTATTATCTTTTTTCATACATTTACCAAAGTAGTTCAACAGAAATACAGCTTTAATCTCAAGTTCGAATTTGAGAAAATTCTCATTTGAGCATAAGAAAGGTTTGATAAAAATGTCCATGTTAATATTGAGAACTTGGTACACGTACATGTAGCTATGAAATACCACGTATATGTAATGCATTTTGATATGTTTGACCAAAATTGTCAATTTTCTTTTTTCAGATTGCCATTGGACGAGAAAATATTTACAAAACAGATACATTATTTTCAATAATTTTACACCGTTAAAGTTTGTGAAAAATTGACAAATATGACATATCATCGCTTAAATACCATAATAAAAGTGAAAATAGAAGCTCATGTTTTCGAAATTAATAGGAGTTTATTTACGGAATGACCACAGAGATTCTACATTTTTTTTAAACATTGGTTAAATTAAACACCGACCCATGTAATTCTGCCTACCGAATCTTGGCGGACTGTTCTTGAAACTGAAATGAAACAAACGAAATAATCTAGTATCATTTTTATGGGTCTTTAAACATGTTGTATTTATGAATAAAATTTAATCCTTTAATTCTTTACTCAACCGCTTAAATATATGCATATAATCTGATTTTTACTGAAAATATCAAATACGAAATATTGTCGTTGTCGCGATGCTTGATTTATGTAGTAATGTTTCTAGTTCTTTCATTCTTCATTTTTTTTTAAATTTTTTGCTTTTCCTTCTTTAGCCCATTCGAAAAAAAAAAAAAAAAAAAACAATCCATACTTTTCATCGCTCCTCATAACATTTGCAGAGACCCGAAAATGGTTTAACACCCGAGTGCTGAGCACGAGGGAGTTAAAGCACTTTGAGGGTCTCTGCAATTGTTAACGCCCGAAACAAACTTGAATAGACGCTATCATTACATAAAAAAAGAAAGGCTATGGTATTTATTCAAACGAAAATTCCAAAACAATTTATATGGACCCTTTTAAACTAGCTCCAAACCTGCTAATGTGCCAGAAAATGCGTTATGCATTGCAACGTCTCTTTTGTTTATACTGACGTTGCTTGGTTTTATGACACCACGAAATTTTAATGAGAGAATAAGATTATCGTCTTTATTTCAACTCTATACATAGAAACTGATTAAATGTGACGGTCCGGACCGAGGATATTCCAGATAAAAAAAAGGCGGGCGTTATCGGCACGTGAGTTTACTTATTAATCCACGTTTAACACCCGGCTTTTGTCCGTTTATGTATGCCCGAACGACCTGAAAACGTTCATTTTATGCAATAATATCATTTTTTACTACAAATTTACAGGACGAGTCCGGCAAGCTCAATCGGTAACACGTTGGGCTGTAAATTTAGGGGTCGTGAGTTGGAACTGCCACTCGGCAACTTTTCTATAGACATTTGACAAAATCCATTATGACACGAGCCATTTACCGCCCACCAATGTACGTATGATATGTAGTGTGCAAAATTTGGATGAGCCACCAGTGGATCGGATAAAATAACGACATAAAATCATGGGTAGGTGCCCAAGCTACCGCAATAGAACTGAAGTAATGTTGAAAGTGGTGTTTAGCCCCAATACAAACAAACAAACATTCAAACTCACGGTGTTTTTTGTATACAGAATTTCCAGACCATGAGCCCAGCTAGGACAGACACAGCTGCTAACAGAAATGCCACAAGCGCCATCAGCACGATATTGCCGGTACTCGAGAAGAAATCGCCGTTATTGGATGACCCTGACCCCGACCCTGACGACCCAGATCCTCCGGCTGCTGCAGTCACGGACGAGGTCGTGGTGGTAGAGTATATGTTGATGGTAAGACTGGCGGTCCCAGATTTTGGTGGGGTGCCACCGTCAGTCGCTGAAACTACTAGGTTATAGGTCATACCTGCTGCTACACCAGATAGATCTGCCTGTAAATCAAATTCAGTTTTTATTTAGCTTCTAATCTGTAATAACATTTATATCACCAGTTATGCGGTATTGGAACATTAAGGTTGTGCGTAAAGTGTCGATTCTAGTCAGACTGCGCAGATTGCGCAGACTGACTGGGATCGAAACTTTGAACACTTGTCTAATATTCTAAATCTAGAATGATCAATCAACCTTCCTGAGTAAAAATCTTTGAAATTTAACCTCTGCTTGGCCTGTACAAGAACCTATCCCTTTCCCGAACACTTGTTTTATTGGGTTTCCAGAGGGTCATCCTAAGCAGGTTTGTTTGTTTATTTCCATTTATTCATCGTCGCTACCGTGGCGCATTCCCATATGAGCGACGCCCCCAGAACACGGTTAGTTGTTACGCGGGATAGTGTAATGATACATGATTAAACTACCGCTGAGATCCACCATAGTTCTTAACGTGCTCGGCGGCACTCATTCTTTCCGACTATTTGTCACTCACCAATGGGTTGATAATTGTAGACCTATGTGAGATAACAGCTGGAGGCTAGGAAAAAATGTGATGGTAGTACTGGTGAGAGAAATACCAGGAATCCATTGTTTGGTGCTCCAGCCGCCGCAGTGTAACTGAAAAATTGTTGAATGCGGCGTAAAACTCCATTCAATCAATCAATCAATGAAGCCTTAACGTGCTTGGTGTAAGGCACCGTCTCACGGTACCTCCCTTTAATGTCCTATCCGAAAGACAATGAGTTTGTTAATGTGGCAGCTCTGAAATCGAACCCACGCGATCGACCTTCAACTGTTTTGAAGCCCGATGCTCAACCGACAGAGCTAATCGGGCTGACAGCTAAGCAAGTCGTGATCAATCTCCATATATAGCAATACCGTAAACGAGTGTGTGTTGAGGGTGCAGACGAAACTGCCAGCAACTACGCCTTTCTTGTAAATGTTTGTATTCATTCAATAAAAGTAGGAAGATGAAATCATTGGTCTGTGCAGATTTTTTTTTCAAAGTATATCACACGATCTGCCTAGGCTCAACATTCGGTCAATAGAACGGGGAAATGCTACAAGTAGATATTCAGTGAAAATCAACAAGCCTTTTATATGTTTTTTACGTTTTGAAACATATTATGGAATATAGTTCTGGGGTTATTGTTGCAGTTTGAGGTGGAGTGCCACCATCAGTCGCTGGTAAAGTTAACAACGCCGTGAAATTGACGAGATGAATGATTTTGGAATGATACTGGAATGAAATTGAATGAGTAATCAGAGCTAGTCTTGGAAGAAAAATAATGGCAGATAATCCAATGGCGCTAATTTTGTTCAAGATGAACAAAATTAGCGATATTTGTTTTCTCCCTTTACAAATAAAGTATACGAACTTCTCTGTTTGTGTGTTTTTGTGGACCAACACTTTAAAATCGACACAAGCCAATATAATCGTACAATAATTTGATCGTTTTCATTTGAACATTTATAATATTGAACGATTTCGAAATGTTATTTAATGATTTCGGAGCATTTTTGATCGATTTAAGTGAGTGTTTGGAATGAATGAATGGAGTGCTGAGTGAATGATTCAGTTTAATTTTGATCGGAATGAGTGTCAATTTCACGATGTTTTTAACTGTATCACCAGGTTATAGGTCATACCTGCCGCTAAACCCTATAGATCTGCCTATAAATTAATGAAGATTCAAATTTTATATGTCTTAGATAACCGAATTATTACGGAGAAAAACGGTTATAAAAATTGAAATTTAAGACGAATCTTGAAATTATCTTAAGAACATTTAAGACTGATTCAATAACTCATAGAAAGCATTTTAGTAGAATTGGCAAATAAAATACCAACTGTTAATTTCACTAAAAGAACCGTATTTCCGGAAAATAAGCCACGACTTAGTTGTAAAAATTGAAAATGCGGAAGTCCCCTATACCACCATTTGGTCGATTGTCCGGATATTAAGGTAAAATCTGTGCTATATGGAAAATGCTTTTACACATATACAAAAATGGTAGCTGATAATAAAATGTACTAAAAATTGCCAAGAATTATGCACTGATAAACTATTAAAGACAGCCTCATTTTGTTAAATTCGTTTTTTTATGCGAGAAAGGCAAGAAATTGATACAAAGGGGTTGGGAAAAAAAATAAGAGCATCGCCCACGGATGCATCGCTCGGCTGCAGGTACTGGTTAATGCAAAAATCAAATTTAAAAAAATGGGTATAATTCTTACAAAAAATGCTCCATCAGTTATCCCCCTTGATAGTCTAGACGGCTCTTGTGATGGTGACCTTGAATTAGGTTCAAAAATAAAGGTCTAGACCCAAGCAATCATCATGTGAAATAGTAATGCCTTATCACTTACCATTCAAACGTTATGACCATGTTAAAGTTCAAATTTTCTTAACAAATTGGACCTTGAAAAATGACTTGATAACTTTGACCTTGGTTCCAACAGAAAAACTTTTTCCCAACCAATCAACATGTGAAATATGAAGGCCCTATCATTTACCATGCAAAAGTTAAGAGCAAAGTCAAAGTTGTTTGGTTTTTTAAAAAACAAATTTGACCTTGGAAAATGACCTTGATATTTGACTGATGACTTTGAACTTGGATTCTACAGGAAGGTCCTGTCCAAAGCAATCATCATGTGAAATATGAAGGCTCTATCACTTATCATTCAAAAGTTATGACCAAGGTTAAAGTTTGTCATTCAATCACCAACATCAACGCCAACGCCAACGACGCCAAGGCGATAATAATACCTCGGGTTTTCTTCAAAAACAGCCGAGCTAAAAACGCGTTGGAAAGATTTCCTTTAAATTCTAGCGAACACCATTAATATTCGTCTTTGTTTTTCTTTTGAAATAAATTTTGCTAAACAGTGTTATTCAAATTGAATAAACCAAACACTTTTTACCGTGTTGTGAACATTTCCGCTGGTGTCTATGTTGAATTGTGCCACGGAACTTAAACTGTAAGTAATATCATTGTTGGGTGATGTCCTGTCACCGTCAGTAGCCGTAACAGTCAGGATGGTACCGTAACCAGTGTGACCTGAATGTGCATAGCATAGTAACCGTAACACAATAGAGCAAATCAGTCATGCTTTCAAAGATATAAAGGTTTGTGAAATGTTACCTCGCGTTGCACGTGTATGAGTAAAGTACAATTAACAACATCTTGAAATTGACATGCTGAATGATTTTTGAAAGAATTTGGTATCAAATTGGATGACTGTGTGGAGCCAGTTTTGGTTGAGTTTAAAGGCAGGTAATCCAACATTGCTAATTTTGTTCAGGATGAACAAAAATAGGGATATATAATTAACTAAAAAAGAAACTTTACGGGACTTACTTACGGATGTAGTGTCGTTATGAAACGATATAGAATGAAAATGCTACCATTACATACATGAAAGTAATATTCGTCGGTTTATGGAAGGTTCGGCACCGATTGTCCTTTAAATGTATTGGTGGAAAAAGGATAAAGGGGTCGATTTCGAAATATCACAGAAATGAGGGAAAGCGTATCGGGGAAGTTTTAAGTAACATTCATTAAAGTGTTCGTACTTAAAGCCATTCCAATATCATAAGTGACCAATGTCTGAGCGAAACACTCATAATGGTCTTGCAGTTATCCCTCCTTTCGTGAAATAAATGAGAAAATATGCGATGGTAACAACGCCTCTACATAATATCACAAGGGGCCTAACTTATATCAAGCGACACCTTTAGTGGTTACGATCCGAATTTTTGTTAAATAATATGGGTTTTAACGTCGTTTTCAATAATTGTACACCTAAAATTCGACGGCTTGTGCACCTATCCATAGTTTTTTGTCGTTACTCACGACACGGCTAGAACATTTCATCTCAGCCACCAGTCGCCAATCTATCTTAGGCGTACCACTCGCCCATTCTGTTGGAGACAAATGACACTACTCACAATGACTTTTGTCAAATATGGGATGAAAGATGGCCGAGCCGGAGATTGAACCCACGCACCCATAATTGAAAACCAGACGCATAACCGGGCTTTACAGTTCTAAGCCATTATGTTAAAATGAGAATTGCCTGTCCCGAATAGCCAAAATTTTGACAAAAAACAGACATGCAAGCTCTATGCATACGAATTTTTCGATTGCTGTAGCATACCTGGTTTAAAAAATGTGCAATCATTTTTGTTTTTTCGTGTAAATGCTACGAAATAAGTTTAACTGTGTAATAAAAAGCACCCAAAATAAACTAGAGGTAACTCATCACGATTATGTGACCAAAATCGGAAGTGACAGACGCATTAGCCCGGGCTCGCTTCAATCGCGCAAAATCCTTCGTCTGTGTAATCTCTGTCGTAAGTTCGACTAGCTCATGTTAATAAAATGGGCGTATAGTCCCTGTAAGTAATTTCAAAACAGACCAAAAAGTATGTAAAGTTTCTTTTTTTGCTAAGTATATATTACCTCTATTTAATAAGATATGCATACTAGTTCTGATAATAGCATCCTATCTTTTCAAGAATCTGTCAGACGCTTTTAATTTCAATTATGTCAGTGAAATCGCTATTTTTTCTATCTTTATTTATTTTGAATGCCGTTGTTGATACTTTTTTCCAGTGAGATTTTAGCGTTTTTGAATGGTTCGAATTATCGTTTGGAATGAATGAATCGAGCAATGAGCGAGTGTTTTGGAATGGTTTGATGGAGATGAATGTCAATATTACGATATTGTTAACTGTATATATTATTACAGCCCATTTAAGAAAGTATACGTACTTTTCTCTTTAATTACCTTTAGATACCAATCAATCACTTTAAATTCCATAAAAGCTCATAAATGTACTGGGTCGATTGGAATAAAATGTTGGTTGTTTTGAACAATTTCAAAGCGTTTTCGAACAATTTCGAGACGCCCTTGATTAAACAAATTGTGAGTTTTGAGTGTATTGAATCGAGAGATGAGCGAGCGGTTAAGTATGGTTTAATCAAGGTAAATGCAAATATCCTAATGTTACTAACAGTAAGATTTTCATGCCGTCCATCCACTATACAATTTCAAGCTTGTGGCATTTTGTATCTGTGACAATCTGACTACAGTTAACAACATTATGAAATTTACCATAATTCCGATCAAAACCATTCAAAATCACTCACTCAGCACTCCATTCGTTCTTTCCAAACACTCTTTCAAACCATTCAAAACGCTCAAAAAATCACTAAAAATGATAAGATCAACAACTTCATTCAAAATAAGAATTGGTTTAAAAAATCAGCGATTTCACTGACATAATTCAATTTTGTAAGCGTATAACGCAATGGGTTTAGGGTCAAAAGGCCCAATGACAAAAACGCCCCGTGTTAAAAAGGCATAGTGACAAAAAGGCACGGGTCAAAAAGGCCCACTATGAAAAAAAAATGACCAAAACAGGCCCACTGGTAGAATTGATTAAAAGATGGTTTACATGTGATGTCATAGTGAGTCAACTTTTGTTTATTGCTTGAAATGAAAAAGAAACTGAGCATGAGAGCTATGATTTTATTAAATGACAATAGCATATCTTCTACTTAATAGCATCATTCCCAGTTCACACATCTTTTCAACTTCATTTCAAGCTAAAATGTTTTCATTTATGGATGAAATATGTACTTGACTAACAGATAAACATGAAATCGTTATTCAATGATTGACATTTGTAAAATCATTTTTATCCATTTAGTGTTCAAAGTGAAACCAAAAGGATAAACAATAGGATTTTTTCAGAGTCAAATGTTTTTTGGTTGTTTTTTAAAGTCAAATTATTAAAAATGATTTAAAAGTAAGGTGTAATAATTATCAACATATATATATCTAACAATTATTTGAAGCATTACAGGTCAGTATTCTGTATATGTGGGCATATTTGTCATATTAAAGAGTGGGCTTTTTTGGACTGGGCCATTTGGTCAGTTCTGATAGTGGGCCTTTTTGACCTGGGCCTTTCTGACCCGGGCCTTTTTGTCACTGGGCCTTTTGACCCTACACCTTCGTTACGACATAGAGATCCATTCATTGAACCTTTTTTCATTTTTTATTAAAGGGAGGTAATTAATATAGCTAATTTTGGTCAATATGAACAAAATTAGCGATATTGGATTTATTCTCTTTAATTTCACTCAAAACTCGCACCACACACTCAATCATTTTTATTCTGAAATCATTCCAAAATCATTCATCATTTAAATTTCACGATGGTGTTAACTGTAAATCAAGTTGGAGGTACTCGTAGAAAAGGTTATAGATATCATACCTTGTTGAAGAGACGTTGAGTAGCTTGCAGGCGAGAATGCTGGATCGATGTCATTCGCGTCAGTGACGGTGACGTTTAGTGTGGACGTTGCCGTATTGCTCGCCGTATCTGCCGCCATCAGGTCACATGATATCGTGTAACTATCATACCCGGATGTGTCTATGTCATACGCTGTAACCATGGTAACAATACCAGTAGCACTATTTATAGACAAATACCCTGGGTCACTAGAACACGATAAGGATAAGGTCACTGTTTGACCTTCTGGTTCCGTCACCACAATACCGAAATCTGGAAGAGCCGTACCACTCTGAAATACAAAACGATAGAATCTACCCAGAGATTTCATCGTGGATATATAGGATCTGTAATGATGTTTTATTTGAGGCCAGTTGACTTTGACCAAGTCTAACAACGATAAGTTTTTTAGCAAACCTAGGCGATCTAAATGGCCTTGTTTCTAGTCATGGTTAATATCTGCTTGTCTCAGAGACCGAGTAATGTATTCAAAATTTCGTAGGTTTAAACAAATACATTGACCACACAGATGATATAATTTCAGCGATGACACTTACTCTAATTTTGTGCTTCGGGGACAAACTAAAGGCTTAAAAATCAAGTCCAGGCAATATTGAATTAGTTGGAATTATTTTATCGATTTGTTTTAAATGATGGTCTTCTCGAACGGTATCTATTTAAATTATTTGAATTTGAATAACTGAGGTGAGTGTTTGAAATGGATCATTGGAGCGCTGAGTGTTATGAATGGTTTTAATCGAGATAAGTGTCAATTTCAAGATGTGATTAACAGAACCACTGTGTCACAAAGGGCACTGTTTGTCTCTCGAAAGACAAGTACTATGGTACATACCCATATAAATTCCATATACAATTGACAGTATAGTACAATTGACAAGCTGAATGATATTAGAATGATTTCGGAATGAAGTTAAATGATATTGGAATGATTTCGGAATGAAGTTGAATGAGTGCGATGAGTAAAATTTAAATGAAATTAAAGGGAGGTAATTCAATAGCGCTAACTTTGTTCAAAATGAACAAAAATAGCAATATTTTTTTATCTCTCTTAAAAAGTATGCATACAAATTCCATACTTAGCTTAATCATCACGATTCAAACAGACACTTACCTTATTCCACTAAGTAACAAGAATCGTTGATTTTTTCCTTGAAATTTTTATTTTGAATTTAGCAGTTAATCTCATTTTTAGTGATTTTTGGAGCGTTTTTGAATGGTTTAAGACATTGTTTAAAATGAATGAATGGAGCACCGATTAAGCGAAATAGAATGGTTTCGGTCCGAACAAGTGTCACTTTCACAATGCTTTAACTGTATGAAGCTAAATGGTAACTACTAGAGAGCGCGCGATAAAACCCATTCAAAAATGACTCAATCTATTTTAAAGAAACTTTAATTCATTCGTCGACAAAGTATTCCACAATATCAATTCCAATCATTTACTGCGGATTTATACGTCTTTCGGTTTATTTCAATTTTTTTGAAAATTCCATTCTCGTCCAATATAGATTTTTCGCTGTCCAATCTCCTTTCGTCTGATTTTGTGTTATTATGTGTACCTACAGTAAGTTCTTGCGTTGTTGCTAGATAGGCCGCCTGCTGTATGACTGGTGTCTCGTCGACGTTAGTAACTTCGATAGTGACAACACTGGCGTCAGATTCGTTCTTGCCGTCAAACGCCGTGATCGTTGCATTACAACTTGTAACCGTCAAGGTTTCATAATCAAACTGTGATAGAGATGTAAAGGAGCCGTCTGAAATAAAATACCATAGCATTATAGTATGTACATTTAAGCGTCCCAACGAAATAAATGAATGCATCACTCATTTAAGTGTGAACGTAATATATGTGTGGATGACCAAGTCAATTTAGAATTGTGATAAAAATTTCGTACTAGATAAGTGACACCTTAAGGGTTTGGCAGAAGAGTCAGGAAGGGAAGTTCTCTAGAATATCTATGTCAAGCTTGATTTTACTCATAACTTTTTGAAAGAGGAAAACAAATAAACAATAAGATAATTTTTTCGGCGAAAGCTGTATCAATCACGATGTGATAAAGCAACATATTTTTTTTAAATTCTAAATACTGGCGGAAACACTCGTGAAAATATAACGCTTCGCGTTCACCAAATGCACGATTTAGCGATCTTGCACGAAATACCAACGGTTTTCTTCTTTAATTAAAAAAAGTAATTTAAAAATAACAGGAAATGTGGAAATAGTGTTCATATGATTAATAAGCATAAATCGCGTAATTTGGCACGTGATTGCTTGGCAACAGCAATGATAGGGCACGGTCATAAAAGGGACGAGCTAACGTAGCATACTCTTTTAAGCCTTATTTTGTCTAAATACAGATTTTCCAATATACATTTTAAAACTACATGTAGCTGAAGACCTAGACGGCGAATTCCTCTACACAATTCTCTGACTTCTATCTAAACTTGAAATGCGGAAGAAAGTTCAATTCATTCAACTCTACATACCCTTCCATTCCTCTTCACTCCTCTAGAATTTGGCATGATTAAAGAATATTTCTGCAAATCGATATACAAGCGAGATTTCCCCACAAAAATTATAAAACCACTTGTGCACTAGCATACTAAATAGTTCCAAATTCATTCTTTTCTTTGATTTACGAAACGATAATTCGAGTGAGAGAGAATGTAGAACATTTCAATTACTAAAATGAAGTCGATAGTTAAGTCGTATTTCTTTCTTTCAGTTGTTTGTGAATGATCTTAAGATAATTTCGAAATGAAATTGATTGAGTGAGAGGACTGAGTTTTCAATGGTATTTAAGTGCGATATTAAATTATCGATTATTTCGTCATATTTGGACGAAACTAGCGTTATTCTATTACCTACCTTTTATACAATCTACTTACTTTTCTGTTTTTGTATCACCTAGGACAAATCAATATTGTGAACTGCTCTTATTAGTTTGAATGAAATGTCGAACATTTTAAACGATTGCCAAGTGATTCTGAACGATTTTAGAGCGTTTTTGAATGGTGAATATGAGTGTTTAGACATGATGAGCAATTTAATTTGGCTTTGGTCGAAATTAATGACGATCACGATGTAACTAGCTCTACTCACTATTCGAATCCAATGCAAACATGGTGTTACAGGCTGCCGGAGATAGATTAACGTTGAAAGTGGCCGTGTCCCCGTTACCATCCGTGTATGATACCTGAAACAACTCGCTTGGTGCTTGGTTCTCTAATACATACTGGGTACCACTCGGAACGTTTGTCAGCACTGGCTTCAGGTTGATATCTGATTTGTAGAAATTTACAAAAATATATTTCTATATAATACTATTCTGTTGTGTATATTTTGTGTTTGTTAAGGGGGATGGGGTTTCTATAAAACGCATGCTTACTTTTGAAGTAGAGCACAGCATACGACTGAAAACAGTAGTTTGCAGATACTGAATAATACAAAAAGACTAAGCCGAATGGGGGAGGGGTATCAATCTTACAAAAATTCCTCTAGGTTTTACCCCCTTGATAGTCTCGAAGGTTGTCCAGAGAGTGAACACACAGGCCAAGTTTCCAGTAGATATCTCTAATAATAATTGTAAATTTGACTTAAGTTCATCACACCAACAATAGACCTACAACAACATCAACACCAACCTCGCCAGGGTGATGATAATACCTCCACAATTTCACATAATAAACACGCCAAAGTGCAAAGTCTTCTGAGAGAATGTCTTTTTCCTATATGAATAATTATTTACTTACATGTATAACTTGTTTATTGGATGTACTCTAACGTTTTACGAAAATATTTAGATAAAACTAAAACAAAAAATTACCTTTCAAAAGGGTCGTAAATTAGACGAAAGATCGAAGAATTGAAAAGTTATAGAATAAAAATGAAAAGATGTATGTTTTCAAAATTCTATCCTAACTTCTAACATTAAGGCGAGATGATTCTGCTTCCCTGATAATTTCGAAGAAAATTAAAATCAAAGTTTTAAATGCGATAGCCGCTGTCGAAAGTCGAAATTGGCTCTAATATACTCACTTCCAAAAGAAAGTGTGAACTATTAAATTTTGAATATCTCGGAAATTATAAACCCACCTAACAAAAGATTCCTAGTTCTTCTAAGTTCTTACACTATCGTTATCATTATATCTACTGCATATGTACATGTATCTGTCAATTTTCAATTTTACGGGAGGTCCCTTTTCGCGTGATAGGTCACATCATTAATTCTCTACATTACCTATAATTGTGAGTGTAATAGCCGACGAATTTACTGTGGAGTAGCCATCACTCGCCCCGATGATCAGTGTGTAGGGTGTTTGTTGATGGTACGTCAGGTCTTCCGTAGTACTTATATTACCGTCTGATAAAAATTAAAGAAAGGCTCAAATAAAACAATATATGCAACAAAACTGGTCAACTAGGAACAGTTGTCAACATCGTGATATTGACAAGGCGTAGTATTCTGAATACTTTTGGAATGAAGATGAATGAGTGCGATGAGCGAGTTTTGAGTGAAATTAATTTGTTTAGGATGGGCAAAATTAGCGATATCTATTACCCCTCTTTAATAAATTATGGATACACATTCTATAAATAGCTCCCTATTTCTTCACGGTCGAAACAGGCGCTTATATGATAGGCGCTTTTATTAGGCGCTTATAACATTATGTTAGCGAAATCGCCATTTAATTCTAGATATTTTCATTTTGAATGTAGTTGTTGATCCTAGCTTTTTAATGAATTTGGAGCGTTTTTTAATTGATTAAGTGAGTGTTTGGAATGAATAAATGGAGCACTGAGTGAACGATTTAGACTAGTTTTTATCGAGATGAATGTCAATTTCACGATGTTACTAATTGTAATCATGTCTGATAGTATACAATGATTATATTCGTACAAAGGAGAAACTGAATCTGACTATTTTTCAAACTCCCGTCGTAAATATTGTCTAGATAGTACCCGAAGAGCGCGACAGGGTTCCAATGAATTGTAAAATATTGCAATCGCCTGTATCGAATGATCACTTTTTGACTTATAGATGAAAAGTAAAACGAAATGTACCTTTTGTATAAAAATGAACTTTGAGAAAACGGAACACCAAGGGTATCGAATTGGGACAGTTAATACTAAGTTTGCCAGTTGCCTATTGGGTCATCGAGGGTCCGGTGCAACAAAATTGTAAGTGCCTATTAATATATAGGCACTTACAATAGTGGTGCTCTGACTCTCCATATACAAAAATAAAAGCAGTACCATTGTCAATAGTAAAAGCCGATGTAGCTGGATCAGTGAACAAGGTCAGGGTTACAGTATCATTATCCGGGTCAGTGACAGTAGCTTGGTATATTACAGTAAAAGCTGGTGTCGATGACGCACTGGTAGTGGCCGTACCTAAAACAGAGAAAATTTTGTAAAGACAATAAGTCAATGCACAAAAAGAATGAAATTAGTTTAAACTTGAAATTGCGATATATTAAATCAAATATTTCCGACCTAGATCATTTCAAACTTTTTTTTTTTATTTTTTCATTACAATGCACTTTCAAGGCCAAATCTATCAATACAGTTGTAAGTTTCTCTATAAAATATTTGACATTTACGGCGATTTTATTATATTTGTTGTCATTTTTTGTGAGCTAACCATCTATATTGGGAAATCAACCTTTGAGTTTTTGTATGTGTAAAAGTCTCATGTAACCTAATAAACGAAAATAGTTTGATTATCAATCATCACCAAGAGCCATCGTTTCTTTATTCTAATTAGTCCTTTTAATCATGTAAACGCCAACTTAATCTTCATGGATTCTCGAACCATTTTTTACAACTAAAACATTGAAGTTTCTAGCAAAGGTATATTTGTCCGTGCATCAAGAAATATACACATGTACATGTGTTCAATATAGTTTAAACGGGAATACACAATTCTAGAAGTAAGGAAAATGTGAATCTACGTCATAAATGAACATTAACTGATGCTTTAGACGGTCTTACTTTGAAAGTTCTGGAATACTGGATCATTGTTGGGGTCAAGGTTGACGGTCAAGGTCTCTGAGATGGTGTCCGTGGCGCTAGAACAGTTCACGACTAATGTGTATAACGTAGTTATGTTGTAATATATGCTAGCTCCAGCCTTTAGATAAACTCCATAATCTGTAATCAGAGGATACTGAATGAGTGGTTATACTGTGCTTATTCTTTTTAACAAGAAACCTATAAACAAATGATATTAAGGGTTTTGTCGAGTTTCTTTCTCTATTTGGTACAGGGTTTTAATGAATTTCTAATTCAGGATTCCAATTTTCTGACAAAGTTACTCTTGTCCATAATGAACATGGATAGGATAACAGTCATTTACGCTCGTTTTACGGTGTTTTTGAACGTTCCAAAACAGGGTTACGTTCAAAACTATTATTCATGTGAGAAAAAATATGTTACTCGATTCCGTTTCAGATAAGATGATATTTATCTCGTCAAGAATAGAAAAGGGATAAAGGTTCGCTTAATTACATTTAACTTCTAAACCCGGTTAAGATCAGCTTGTGTCCAAAATATCTCATAACATGTCCTTTATAGTGCATATTTAATATGCGGTAGATGAACTGAATTTGATTTGCTGTACTTGGTTGTGGTTTACAGCATGTACAAATTCTTGGTAACACATATACGACATTACATATATTTATATTTGTAAAAAAAAAGATTTAAAACCACTTTATCGTTGTTTGCTTTAAACGAGAATAAGAGAAAACTTAAAGAGATCCCGATGGCAAATATCGTTCTAAAATTGCCTTATAATGAATCATTAGATATGATTATTTTTTTTAATTTGATAACAACAATGAAGGAATCTTCTACCACCATTTTTTTCTACATGTAAGAGTGGTAATCACATATATATGTACATACCCACTCCGGTAAATGTCGATGTCTTTATATCGAAAGGGTTTCCTTCTGCTCTAGTTGGACTGTACGAATCAAACGTACATGTGTATGTACCTGCTGGGGTTACGGTAATATTGTGTAATAACGTTTCTACCGTAACCGTCTCTGAAACTGACGTTGACGCCGGTAACGTGTTTATATCTAATGGCTGAAACGACAATCAAGTATGTACATGTACAGAATCTATAATGAAAAAAAAAAAGGGAAAAAATGGTACTATATAAAATGAAAAGGACTTACACAATAAAAAAAACCCAGAAAAACGCACAATTTTCAGTCGAGAGATTTTTTGTCTTAGATTTTCATTATTTTTGTCTCTTTTAAAGCTTATACATTTATATTTGTAGAACTTGTCTTTGAAAAAAAGTTCTTGACCTTCAGAAATGTATTTAATGCGATGAAGAAGGACAGGTGTAAATCTTAACAGTGGATTACGTGATTAAACTAAGTCATATATTCTTGTGACTATTTTACAATGAAGAAAAGTAGCTAGAACCACTTTCTCGTTGTTTATTTTCAGTAAGCTATATCTTAAATATAGACAACACTAAACAACTGTCACAATAACTATCTGTATATTCCATATTGCTATTCAAAACGGTATTGTCGATGCAGTTTTGTCAGATTTTTGCAATCAATAAAACAGTATACATACAAAACATTATGTTAAGATCACATTGTTTACAATTAGAATCCTGTTGTTATTGCACTTTGAAAAACTTTTTGAATGAAAGATAGGGTAATGGGCGATTTTGAAAGAGAGTATTTATCCAAAATACACTAATTCTTGCAAAAAAATTGTCCCGTAACGTAGTTCACCTCTTATGCAACAATACTTGTATTTGATTGAACTTTTACTAAGTACTCGAATCGATTTAAATGAATTATTTTTATGATTATTTATTCTTATCATATATTTTGAGCTCCAAATCAATTTCAAACCTGTTTTGTAAACAAAATTGAAGTATTCGTATTCCTTTTTACTGAGATTATGAATTTATTTCTTGAAAACTTACCAAATCGCAGTTTTCAATAGAATTTAGAAATACATTTTTTTCTCATAACTAGTTTTTAAATATTAAGGTTACTGAATTTCTTACCACTAACAAGATCAAAAGCATATTTTTACCATATTATACACATTTCGTGTTTTTGAACTACGTTACCAGCCGTGTGATCTACGTTACAAAATGGCACTGTGCTTCGTGGGTTTTAATCGAAAGATTAACTATACTGGTCTATCTTTTTTTATAAGCTAGCATGAACGGCATACATGTGTTTTCAACAGCGTATCTTCATACCAATATTCAAGCTTTATTCCACCTGGTATTAAAAGTGGCATCTCTTGATAGAATTTAAGTACTAACCTCATAATCTCATGGTTATTATTGTTTGGTTAAACACCCTGAGTGTTACATTGATGGCTTAAACAGTTTCAAGGGTAAATTTTATGCGAAATATGATGCAAAGTACAATTTACTGTTTATGATAGTAACAAAGTTCACAATAACGTAGTTCACTAAAACTTATTTATTGTAGTCTACGAATGTGTGCTTTAGATACTCCCGTATGATTACAAACTAATATTGAAAGGTATAATTCAAGCATTAACTGACAAAAGTTAGAATGAAATCCATTTACTTTTTAAAATAGATCTGTAATTCACTTCTATTTCTTGAAAAATGAAAGTCCAATTTAGAGAGTGAAAGGCAATTTCTTTCGGAAATTTGGGCAAACATATAGTGTGCTAAGATAAATTTGTATAATATGTGAAGCTTTTTAACATATTATCACTTCCTTACATTGTTTGAAACCATTTCTATATTAACCTCAAAACGGTAACGTAATTCACTGTACTTTTTGTGACATTGATTAAAAAACTCTCGAAAAATAACTTAAAAACCTAGGCATCTTGATTGGGTTGCAGCTTAAATATAACATTTTAAGGCCAATTTGATTAATTTGTATTGAAGTACGTAGGCTTACAAACAATCCCTTACAAAGCCGTGTAAACAAAAAAGAACAAAGCCTACCCACTCAGTACTGCATGATGAACAAGTTAAATCGGTTATTTGGTGTAACTTGCTTAAAAAAATGGTTGCTTTAAACCTATTTCTTTTCATCGACTGGGAAACAAGTTCTAACAATTTAGATAAATCTATCTGAATTGTGATTCCTTGAAAATAAAGTCCTCGTGCCGTATATCTGGCCCAATGAAAGAACCAAGACCTATAGCGCTTCCCGGGAATCGAAATCGGGACCTTTTGGTCAAAAGGCCTCCACTACATTTTTTAAATTTCAAATGTAGAAGAAATGACTTCCAGCATAATTCTAGATTTTACTACACCAGAAATTAAATTTGCTTTCCTTTGAATCGTGAAAAACCTTAAATGTACATTCCGCTCTGTATGTACAGTACACGTATTTATTTTTGGCTTTGTCCAATGCATTTAAAGTCGAGGTAAAAAGTGCTCATAACTTGAGTTAAAAAATCCTTACAGGTTTAGGTTTAGAACACAAATACAGACATGGATTACGATAATTGTCGACAGAATGTAAAACATGTATATGGTAAACTCGCCAAGTTTCACCACGGCCCCGCCCTGCCAGGGCAAAGCTCGTGGTTTCTTTAGCGAATAGATGGTAGGTGACGTTTATCGGATAATGCGAAGGAACGCAGCCGAGCCCGAAAACCTTTTCCATCTCAAGTCACAAAACATCTTTTCTCTTTATATATGGCTAGTGACAGGATAAACTCGTTTCCAATCTTACCGACGTTGTGACGTTGACGTGTACATCCCGTGATCCGTACAGCCCGCAGTGATCTGTCGCTCTAAACGTTATGTTGAACTCTCCAGCTACCAGACCGGCTTTCACGACCACAGCGGCAGTTACATGAGACGTAGACGAGGAAACCACTGGAACAACAAACAAAACATGCAAAAACGTCAATGCCTTCGAAAATACCTAAGGGTTGAAGAAAATTTATTTATTTATTTATTTTTTTTTTTTTTTTGAGGTATGAAACTGAAAGCCTTGTCACATTGTTTGAATTCATACGCGTTTGCTCTGTGGATTGAATCAGACATGCACACACATCACAAGCGATCTTTTTTTTTAATCTTACGTTTTACCTTTTCTTTATTTTCTAATATACAACTTTATTCATGTTATTTGAATTTATGGTAGAATTTTAAATAGCAAAGAAAAAAGATATTTAATTCATATAAAATATATTTTATAAATTTGTATTATATATTTGATTTGTAGCTATATATTTTCTAAATCTTAAAGTACAAAGGAAATGGGAATGAAACCCAAGTTACCTACTGATAAGGGCCCTTGCTCCATTGGGAGTATTTTAACCCTTTCCTGTTTTACAAAATATTGGACCTGTCCAAATTCAAAGGTTTTGCAGACGAAAATTTAAAGTGCATTTAATTTGAAAAATAACCATTCAGTAGGGTAGAAAAAAGTGTGGAAAAAGAAGAAATTGTTTGTCAGAAGCAATTTCTTCTTGTTTCACAATGTTTTCTCAATCATAAAATGACAGGCACGTAAAAATCAGGGATTAAACAGCGAAGGGTTAAGGTAGATAACCGATCGAAATGTGAAACTATACGATGAATTAAGGTTTTTCCACATTATTTTACAATTGTTAAGAATACCATGCAAGTTAAGATGCACAAATGATTACAGTATACGATAAAAACTAAGCATTCCAAATCTCAAACGTTTAAAATTGGTACATTGTGTAACCCGCTTTCCTAGCGCAAAGTTGGGCACCAATTCTTAAACATTTGATCAACTTGTCCATCTTGAATGAAGTCTTGGAGAGACTTACTTGTTACATTAAAGTAATCATTATAGTCCACGGTGATGGTGAGCTCGGGTACGTCATCGGTGTCGTCATCAGTCGCTGTTAGTATAGACACAGTAGACCCTATAGTCTCGGCTGTTGTTATTGACATGACGCTAGCAGCATTCGTGAAAGAAGGAATCAGGTCTGAAATCATTCATATCATTATGAATGCATATAATCAATCATCATTATTCAAAGAAAGTAATGAACTCTAATTGAGTTTTTTTTTTTTCAAAATATATCTGAGCTCCATTTTTTTCGGTTGTTGTTGTTGATGAAGATTTTTTTCAAATGTCCCATTTCTCTAACAGAAATGAAAATCAAAGGTATCTTCAGTACAAAACTTTTCATTACAGTATACAATGTAACATGACGACTACACATACGGTAAATTTTTAAGCAGACCCAGTTTAACAATTGGAAAAGCATATTATAAAAAGACACTTGCCAATTTTTTTGACAATTTTAAAACCTCAATACCAAATAATTGTGATAAAAAAAGAATCTGCGAGATAGGCTTGTCAAACTTCTTATACTTTGGTAATAGTTTCAAATTCGTTCAATAGAATGGCAAAGCCTCGTGTTTATCTGTTAAAAGAAGAATTGTATAACAAGTGATGTTAACACGAAATCACATTCAATTAAGTAACCTCTATTTATACCCCCCCTTCCGATTTACCTCTTTCAATAGTGGCGCCTATAGCATAGTCTCTGAGAGTTTCAGTGGTTGCCCCACCAAAGTTCACCTCGTCCGTTATATTAACCACACCGGATGATAATATTGCCGTCGTACTAGATATTGTACCAACACTAAATGGAATCATGTCGGTCCCAGGCGTGTACCTTGAAGACAGGAAATATAATCGTGAACTGTCACTCGAAAGAATACCATCTTCCCTGTGCTCTGGATAACAAAACAATGCACTGTTTGAAGATTGTATCCCGCTTTACACTTGTACTTGCGTGCAAAGCGGGATATCATTTGCAAAACGTTCCCACCGGTTTGTCATCTTGAGCCCAGGTAAGGTGGCAACAGACAGCGGTCTCCCGCCTTTGTAAACCGGAAGTGGGTTTGCGTTTATTTTACGGCTCACTTTGAACGTAATTTAAAAAGACAGGTTTTCATAAGATTTTGCGTATGGAAATAACATAGAATAATGATGGTAAATTTTCATAAGTTAGCTTCTCTTCAACATTTGATATCTAATGAATGACTGGATCATTGAATTTAACTATAAAAGTATGTTAAACATTAGGAGGGGTCACTATAAAATAACGAAAAACTTTCTTGTTTGCATGGAAATGAATGCCAAATAAAGGAAAAAATATGGTTTTTAAACATATCGGAATAAAAGAAAAATTCATTGGGTGATATCTTAGAAAAACAAGATGTGTTTGTCAAACACGAATGCCCCCGTAACGGCATTTTTTTTCAAAGTTTGACCTTGACAGATGACCTTGACCTTGTCACATGACCTTGACTTTGGTACCAGCGGATGCGGATCATTGAGATCTATCATCATGCCAAATATTAGCTTTGTATCTTGAATAGGCTTGAAGATATTGGCAAGGTTAAGTTTTCGGTTTAAGTTTTCGGACAGACGGACAGACAGACAGACGGACGGACGGACGGACAGACGGACAGACAGACAGACGGACGTGAGTAAAACAATATGCCCCGATCTCTCGATACGGGGGCATAAAAATGTGGCATTTTCGCCCCCCCCCCCTCCCCTCCACCCCCCCCCCCCCCTCCTCCTTACTTTTACAAAAGTTAGTGCATTTTTAACTTTTAAAAGCACTGTTATTCAAATGCAATTGACCAAAGAGAAAGTTCCTTGACAATAGCCACTGTGTACATGTATAAGGTCTATCAACATGTATGTGTTTTATAGCTTTCAGCTGGTACTGAGTTTAAACTAGACCTTAAACGAATAAAAACATTCTACTGGAAAATGGCCAGTACCACTCAAGGGCAGATAACTCTAGCATGAAAACTAGCATGGAAAGGTACCTTCAAAATTTGATATGATGACTATACAATGTTTATCTTCAACATATGTGAACAAAAAAAAATCTTTGGGAGGACAAAATGACGCCATGTGTCCATTGCTACCTTAAGCAAGAGTTTCAGGCTTTGGCGTAGATATTTTGTCATTTGCTTTTTCAGTAAATCGCCAATGAAGGTTTGGCTTCTGGTAATTATTTGGTCAATACACTCCGACAAAGACAATTTACTACAGACAATTTTGATATCTTTCGAAATCTATTTTTATGTAGACTTTTATCTGACAACAGAATTAAAAATTCAGTAAAGAAATCTAAGTGATAAGAATTATCTATTTTGACAGTTTTGATAAAATATTTGGAGATTTCGGTTACTAAACGCCATTTTAGTGCTTAAAAAGACGAGAAAAAAACACAGATTATGTGATACAATTCAGATCTACACACAAGGAGTACCGTGAACAAAATAATTTGAAAAGATTTAAGACTGAAAATGAAAAATAAAAGAGTAAGGAGAGAAGAAAGATGTTTGTATTCCATATATTTACATGTTATACACAACATAAAAATGTAAGTTTTTCAAATAATATCTAAAGGCAAATTCATACAAGAAAAACTATGAGTACACACCAGCCGATTAAATCGCCATACTCCACTGATATTCTTGATGCAGTTAGAACAGTGTACGTCTTCGATGTCAGGGTATCTCCTGAAAAAACACACACACAAAAAAAAAGCCTAAACCAACAATATCAGAAGAAAATCAGCTGAACCACATATAAAGTGTAATTAAGACTTTTTTTCATTTTATAGATCTAGCTCTGTAGAACAAAATATATGTTCTTGATTTCTTATTATTTATAAATATTGGGCGAAAATGCACGAATTTTTTTTACACTTTTCATAAAAAGAATTTCCCTGTACGCAAACACCAAACAGATGCGAGCCAAAAAATTGTTTTTCTATTGGAATCAAAAGAACTAACAAAAAACGACAGTAGAATCGCATTTTCCTTAATGTTTATTTTATCTATGTAACACAATATGAGAATTAGCACATTATCATTTTATGAAATTATTATACGCTTTCTTAGATGTTACAGAGTGAAACGGTTGTAACTGTCTACGGTTTGGAAAACCATGGCATTGATTGGTTGGGTGTATTTTGTAATAAATTTAGAAACAAAACTGAATAAGTGTGATGAGCGAAATTTGAATGCTTTTCAAGAGAGTTAAAATCGAAAATTCCGCCCAAACGGACGAATTAGTTTTAAATTTTACCTACCTTTAATAAAGTCTTTGAACTTTTATAATTTTGTGTCGTACCGTAAAAACTAGACGCTTAATCAACACCATTATAATCATTATAAACATGCTATTATTTGAACGATTTGATTGGAATGTTGGTCATTTTGAACGATTTAGAAACGTTCTGATCAATTTCAGAGCATTTTGAATGATCGAAGCTATTGTTTGGAATGAATGATCGGATCGCCGAGCGAGTGATTTTGAATGGTTTTTAATCGAGATGAATTTACGATGTGATTAGCTGTTAATGTTTATAAAGTAGTTATAACTGTTGCACCATGAACCATCGTCGTCCAGGCGAAATGCAATGCAGGATTCGTCCTCATGCAAAGTAGGTATTTAGTCAAAGTACGAATAATTCATTGTGAGCATTGTCCTAGGTTTCATTGACAGTTAAAATAGCTAAAGAATTTTTTTAAGACTAGACAAATTTAAAGAAAAAAAAAAACATTATGTGTACTAAAAGGAGTTTTTGTCAATTGTGTTACAGAGCCCAATTCAAGATTGACAATGCAACAAAGAAATTATACACATAATGATTTAATTTAAGGTAACTGCGGACAGATAACATAGTCGAATTTTCGACTTTCTTGAAATCTCACAACAATTTCTGAGATTTATATTTGAAGTGCGGAAATTAGCGAACTCGCAATGAAAATGGTCTGAAGCTCGTTCTTTTGACGTCGTGACGTCATAAAGGGGCCAACCCCTTTTCGACCTGTCAAAATCATTATTTGCAAATATTTTCTGAATTAATCGGCAGATTTTCACGAAAAAAGTTTCATTTTGAAAGTCCAAGAACGCCCGATCTATTCGTTCAATTTCTGTGAGCATTCAATTAGAGAATTATCCCCGAAACGCTAACTTATTTGCGAATTTTTAGATTTGACGTTCCTTTTTTCATTTCATTTTTTGCAAATAAGTAGAAATTTCTCAAAATTTCGTCCGGTGACCTATGCTGATTTTTTGTTATTTTGTGGCGAAAAGAATATGCTTTGAATTAATCAAATAAAAATGATATGTCTTCGGGTTAGTTCTTTTATTAAATCCGTTTTTGTGAAGTTGTTGGGACAGTTTTCGTCGAATTCGACGTCGTACCAAAACCAATGGCACTATGCTTATTTGGCGCCAACCTCCGTGCAATAACGTATTCTAAAATACTTGAAATTAAGGTTTATCGTAAAATATAGGATTCCAAAGTATTAAATCTGAATATGATTTTAAGAAATACAAAAATTCACCTAAGTTTTATCCATTTAAAAAGACAGCTTTTGTGCACATTTGACGCGACGTTGAAATATTCTTTGATATGCGATATCTTCGCGGAATCGAATTTTACAAAAAATCTAACCCGAAGACACATGTTTTTCATTTCAAATGTCTTCGGTGGAATGGTTTGGCAGCAGCATAACTAAATTCCAGAATAGGTCACCGGACAAAATTTCGAGAAAAAGGGCAATATTTCCAGTGACTGTACTCGAAAATAGCAACGCAGAAGGCATTAACATTTAATACGTTACACTTAATTGTATTTTCTTACACTTATATTTTCATATCAATAAAACATAACACCAAGCGTCTTTAAACGAAGCAAATGGCGTTTACGGGATGAAATTCGGTTCACTATTTCCGAAAAAAATGGACAATTGCTGATTTTGGTCCCTAAAATAGGGGTCGGCCCCTTGATGACGTCATGACGTCAACTCTACGTTATGAAACTCCTTATTATGACCGAAATATGAAGGCGGGTACTTGAAAGTTCAGTTTTATCGTATTAGGTATGATTTGCAGACAATTTAAAATTTGGACAAAAAATGACCCTCTATATGTCCGCAGTTACCTTAAATACTGTAGCATTACCTGTGGTACGGTTAGGAACCTAGTGATATTGACAAGATGAATGATTTTTGAATGAAATTGAATAAGTCCATGAGTGAGTTTTGAGTGAAATTAAAGGGAGGTAATTCAACATCGCTATTTTTTTCTTGATGAACAAAATTAGCGTTATTTATTACCCCCTTTAAAATAATAGGCATATCTTAAAAAGATTCCATTTCCTTCAATTTCATTTTCAAATTATTCAGGGAAATCGCGATTTATTTGCTAGCTTTGTTCATTTGAATATAGTTGTTGAACTAATATTTTTAGTCATTTTGAGCGGTTGCATTGTTTGAGAGTATTTGGAATGAAAGAATGAATGGAGCGTTGAGTGAGGGATTTGGAATGGTTTCGTTTAAGACGAATGTCAGTTTCGTTATGTAACTTACTGTACTGATATATCCGTATGCAAAACAGTTGTCAAAGAAGAGCTTACTACAGTTAACAACATCGTGAAATCGAAAAGATGAATGATTTTGGAATGATTTAAGAATGAAATTGGATGAGCTTGTGGAGCGAGTTTTTAGTGAATTTTAATGGGAGGAAATCCAATATCGCAAATTTTGTTCAGAATGAACAAAATTAGCGATTTTATTATTAATTTCCTTTAAAAATAATTGCATATGTGTTTTATAAATAGCGTCCTATTTCTTCAAGATCTTATCAGACGATTTCGATAAATTCGGTGAAATCCCGATTATTTTTTCCGGCTTTTTATATTTAAACCGAAGTTATTGTTATATGTTTTTCACTGAGTTTGGAGAGTTTTTGAATGGTTTGAGTGAGTGAGTGTATGGAATGAATGAATGGAGCGTTGAGTGAGCGATTTAGAATGGTTTTGATTGATATGAATGTCAATTTTACGATGTAACTATGTGTATCTTATTCAAGGGTAGGAGAGCTGGATCTCCTATTTTGAACAGGACAATTTCCATTACGTCCTCTGAATTTGGGTGAATAATGACAGATTTGTTTATTACAACAACTAAGAATTTAATAACTTTCGAAAAGAAAAAAAGACTTCAAAGAACATCACAATTTAATGGCTACGCGCAAAACAATTGTAACTGCCTATACATGTATGTTTAAAGGCAGTTACAACTGTTTCGCACCGAGTCATTGAATTGAGTTACTATATACGTGGAACCTTGCCACTAAATTAAGTATTGTACAGTGAATGTTAACCCTTGTCATACTGATCCCGGATTATTCCTGCTCTTGCGTTAGGTATGGACAAACATCAGCCTGCACATATGTGCAGTCTGATCATAGTCCACACAACCTGGTTTTCCTTAAAAAAAACAGGGAAGTTTCCGAAATTATATTTTTAAAATCAAATGCTGACTCACAATTAGGAAATACAGAGCTTTCAGCACTTTGATTTTTATATAATTTGACAAAGTTTTTTATTCAGCATGACAGGGATTAAGGTCCCGAGCTACGCAATTGTGCTCTTCCTTACCCGAACTAAGTATATAGACATTCTCTCCAATGAGTTTATAAAGTCCATTAGACGAGTTATGTCTCCAGACCTGCAGTCTGATCTCCCCGGCGACACTAGCGTATATTCTCCACTCACCAATAGTGCCACAGCACGATATGTCATAGGCAGTAGAGGATTGTATTAAATGGATTTTTCCTGCAAAGAGTTGTAAATAAAAGAAATTATAACTGGGTCAAAAAGGGACTATCCCAAAACTCCAAAAACCAAATATCAAAGAGTATACAGTTAGTTACATCGTAAAATTGACATGCATCTCGATCAAAATCATTCTAAATCGCTCATTCAGCGCTCCATTCACTCATTCCAAACACTCACTCAAACCATTCAAAAACGCTCAAAATGACTAAAAAAATATAAGATATACAACTACCTTCAAAATTAATAAAACAAGAACAAAATCGCGATTTAACTGATATAATAGAAATTAAAAACGTCTGATTGGTTCTTGAAGAAAAGGGAAGCTATTTAAAGATTATCTATGCATATTTTTTTTATAAAGGGAGGTAATACATATCGCAAATTTTGTTCATCATGAACAAAATTTTCGATAATGGATTACCTCCCATTAAATTCATTCAAAACTCGCTCCATACACTCATTCAATTTCATTCCAAATTCATTCCAAAATCATTCACATTGTCAATTTCTCGATGTTGTTAACTGTACAACAGCAAACGTCGACCAGAATAATGTTCGTGTCCTTCTTTCGTAATCTTAGCATGTAAAACATGTCGGAAACAAAAAGTAGAAAGTTTCATAGGAAAGGATGAATTCCTACAATTTGTAATCGTCGATACATCGATCAGTAAAATGGGATTTTCCGCAGTTCTTTCGAGTGCTTATTTTCGTGTCAGGCGACATTATGTATGCATTTCGTATATTGCATAATAAGCATTAAAATACTATATTTTGAACATGTTTCTATCCGTAAATTATTTGTTGTCACGCTATATAAAATGAAACAAAATATTTCGGAGGGTTTTGCTGATACTATCGTTATTTTAATTATAATTTAACATGCGCTCTTTTTTGACTACAGATAGTCTAACTTTACATGTTATACTGATGGATGATCAATAAATTCAAAGATTCTGCACCTATCTAATAGTGTATAGAGTGACCATTCATGAAAGTCAGGTCAACTGGCAAACAATAAATTAGGAGCGTTGTATGCTCCCGCATCGATAATTCCGAATATATTGTTTTACCGGTGTTCGTCTCTCCGTCTATCAGTCCATCTGTCTGTCAGCGAAACTTTACCAGCAATCTAAAATTTCCAAACAACTTCAATACTATTTAGTTACAATGCTCATACATGTATTTGAAATAAAGATAACACCGACCGATTGTGACGAAAGCTTAAGCTTATTGAGTCGCTCTCTAGTACTACATTCCGATGTTTTTACGTCCCTGAGAGAGAAGCAGTAGTTTAAAACCACTGCTACCAAAATCTATTTCCTTTTATTTATCGTCGCTACCGTAGCACATGCCCATATGAGCGACGCACCCAGAAGACGGTTAGATGTTACGGGGGATAGCGCAAGGATACATGACGAAAGTATTGCTGAGATCCGCTATGATTCTTTAACGTGCTCGGTCTAAAGCACCGTCTCACGGGGCCTCGGTTTAACGTCTCATCCGAAAGACAATTAGTTTTGTTAATTGTACAGCCCGGGAATCGAACCCACGCGGTCGAACTTCAATGGTTTTGAAGTCCGGTGCTCTACCAACTGAGCTAATCGGGCTGGTTACAGTATGTTGAACTGGGGCTGGCTATTTAAACGTGTTTAGCCCTTCACCATTCCCGGCAACGATGCCGCTAGAACCTTGGGACGTGTCGATCGCCTTTTATGCAAGAGAGAGTGAGGGGAGAGAAAGAGTGAGAGAGAGAGAGAGAGAGAGAGAGAGAGAGAGAGAGAGAGAGAGAGAGAGAGAGAGAGAGAGAGAGAGAGAGAGAGAGAGAGAGAGAGAGGGGAGAGAGAGAGAGAGAGAGAGAGAGAGAGAGAGAGAGAGAGGGAGAGAGAGAGAGAGAGAGAGAGAGAGAGAGAAGAGAGAGAGAGAGAGAAAGAAAGAGAGAGAGAGAGAGAGAGAGGGGGAGAGAGGGAGAGAGAGGGAGAGAGATAGAGATAGAGAGAGAGAGAGAAAGAGAGAGAGAGAGAGAGAGAGAGAGAGAGAGAGGGAGAGGGAAAGAGAGAGAGAGAGAGAGTGATGAAAAGAGAGAGAGAGAGAGAGAGTGAGAGAGGGAGAGAAAGAGAGAGTGAGAGAAAGAGAGAGAGAGAGAAAGAGAGAGAGAGGGGGAGAGAGAGTGAGAGAGAGAGAGTGAGAGAGTGAGAGAAAGAGAGAGAGAAAGAGAGGGAGAGAGAGTGTAAGAGAGAGAGAGAGAGAGAGAGAGAGAGAGAGATGGAGAGAGAGAGAGAGAATGAGAGAGAGAGAGAGAGAGAGAGAGAGAGAGGGGGGAGGGGGACTTTGACCTAAATGCATGTATTATATATGTTTGTATTTTTGACCATGTACTAGGTATTTGTCTAAATAAAGTATGTCCTGTTCTGTTCCTATAACGCTAGATCACCGATACAGTGAAGGTTAAAGGGAATCTCACAAAGACAATGTCATTATTTAAGGTCAAACTTCGGATAAGTGTATTACGTACACGTCATGTTCTCAATCTATGTTCGTTTCACGTCATCAATGAAAAAGTCACAAATGAAACGTCATGTAACAGTGATTTTCAAAATCATGTTCAGAGACGTAAGGGGCTATTTTAGGGGCGTTTTGGCCATGGAAGTCCTCGGGAACATATGGATTGAGCTCTAAGCAAATGTTTTAGAGAGTCTTGAGTAGAATGAGTGTCAATAATACAACGATTTAACTATACAGGTAATCTTGTGTTAAGCGACCAATTAGCGGACCAACAAAAAACAGTCAATTATGGGTTTGGTCGCTTAATACTTTATTTTACGATAACTAAGACAGTTCATTATGATATCACATATAGATAGTCGCACAATTCTATTTGAATCTTATGGTGGTAGAACCCATTTAAATCGACTCGAACATCATTAAAATCAACAATAAACAACCGTTCGCTTAGAAATGCCGACATTTCAGAGATTTTGCTATCGGTGATTTTTATTATGGTCGCTAAATTAAAGTGGTCGCTTAAGAGAGGTGGTCGCTCGAGCAATATAGACTATACCTGTATTTGAGTCCAAGTTGGCTATAGTTAATCCCGGATCTGCCTGCCCAGTGGAATTACCTACGGTTGCGCACGGCAAGTCTGAAACAAATTTCAACATGAGTTCCGATTATTGTTCAAAACGAAGGAGTACAATTAGTCACATCGTGAAAATTTAATTTTTCCTCGATTAAAATCTCGCTCAGTGTTCCAATCATTCATGCAATACATTCAATGAAGTCATTTCCAAACGCTCTAAAATGTTCTGGATCACTTCGAAATCGTTTAAAAATGACATTTTATTCAAATTTAACAAAACTTTCAATTGTCTTGTGAGGGTTTTCAAGTGTATAATTGGACAGTGAAGACGCTTAAAAAAGAAAAGTGCGTAGACTTGAATAAAGGGAGGTAATAAATATCGCAAATTTCGTCAAACTGGATGGAATTAGCGATATAGGATTACCTCCTGTTAATTTCCTTCAAACCAGGGGATAAAGCAACGACACTTAACAATTACCGCCTATTGTTGTCTAATTGTTCACTCCTGGGTACAGAATGGCATAGCATTATTTTGACATTTAAACTAATTTCCTGAATGATCGAGCAAAGCCTGGGAACTGAATAAATTCTTAAATGTGCCAAGAACGTCTAACCTTAAGAACAGAATTAATTTTCAATTCTTATGTTTGAAATTAATTACAAGTTAAATAGACTTGTTTATATAACATTAAATTCCAGTAAATAAATCTCCTTACTTGTACAAATTGCAATTCCACACGTCTCCCACACGACTGATGGGTTCATCGTGTAACACCATGGTCCGACAGAAGACCATCCCCCGGGGTCACGACAATAGTTGGACGGTCCGGTGTCCGTGTCATAAGGGAAGTAAGATGGCTGGTCTGTGTTGTGAAAATGGGGCGTGTCCGAGTACCAGGCCTGACACGTGTATCCGCTCAGTGTGATTATCTGGGTACCAATATAGTCGGGTCCTGATACATTGTCCCAGCATGTGGTGCTTCTAATACCTAAAACTAGTATTCCCGTAAAGTAGTTATAGGTAGATTTTGCGCGGTGAGCCGCGAAATCAACTTTTAACCGTTAGATTCTCGTGCCATTTGATCGAAATAGATAAAATAGGTTGAAATAGCACTTTAAGAAAGTTTACAATTTACCTTGTAAACCAACGTTATTGCATGTCTTAAAACGTAAGGTTCGCTCAAACATGTACTTTCATAATTGCAGTGAAGGGGTCAGGTTAAATTCCTATCATTTGCTTTTTAATTATACCCGATTTACTAGCCTGGGATTCAGGCCCTGTTTTTAGAAGTTTGTAACAAGGTAGATAACTCAGTTGAACCAATCAGACCTTAAAATGAGTTAACTTCTCTTCAAAGAAACAGCTTAAATCAGGCTTTCAGAAACTAGACATTGCTTTTATATTACATATTTTCAATAATGAACCTCTATTCAAGAGACGGCCATCAGTCTACTGATTTACCTATGATAATGGACTCGGTGCCTACGTTAGAACTCAGTTTACAAAATACACCTATATAGGTGTATTTTCAAAACTGAGCTCTGACGTAGGCGCCGAGTCCATGACCATAGGTAAATCGGGTATAATTAAAAAGCAAATGATAGGAATTAAACCTGGTTCCTTCACTGAAATTGTTTAAAGTACATGTTCAGGTGATCCTTATGCTTTAAGACAAGCAATAACGTTGGTTTAAAAGGAAAACTTTAAACTTTCTTAATGCATTTCATTTTTTAACCTGGTTTATTTATTTTCTGGCTCGACGCTCAAAATCTACCTATAAAGAAGCAGTTGTAAAAGATATGCATTGTGGTTTGAATGACAAAAATTGTGCAAACTGCAATCATACCCTGCTTAACACACAAATGCACGTGCAAAGCGGGGTATAATTTACAAAACGTTTGCACAGTTTTGTCAGTTTGAACGCTGGACTTTACCAGCTATACGGTAAAAACTGTACAAGTTTAAGTGAGTGGACATCTGTTAGTTTTGCCTATATATCTGCATAGACAAAAATAGCCTTTTGTCTCTTTATTAAACGTATGCATCTGTGTGTCCGTCATATATAACCCTTATTTGCTCAATTTATGCAATGACCCTCGCCTCGTTTCTTACAACAAATGGGGTTGCTGACAAAAGGTAGTTTGTTCCTTGTCAATATTTGTAGACAGTATAGATTTAGTAAAGTTAATAACATCTTGAAAATGACAAGGTGAATGATTTTGGGATGACTTTGGAATGAAATTGAATGAGTGTGAGGATCGAGTTTTGAGTGAATTTAATGGGAGGTAATCCTACAAATTTTGTTCGGGATGAATAAAATTAGCGTTATTGATTACTTCCATTTCAAAAAAATGCATACAAATTCTTAACATAGCTTCCTATTTCTTCTAGAACCTTTGAGGCGCTATCAACTTGAATTATGTCAGTGAAATCGAGATATTTCTCTATCAAAATTTATTTTGAATGACGTTGTTGATTCTATATTTTTCAATGGGTTTGAGCGTTTTTGAATTGTTTGAATGAGTGTTTGGAATGAATGATTGGAGAGCTGAGTGAGCGATTAAGAATGCTTTTGAATGTCGATTTCACGATGTTTTTAATTGTAGCTAACGTATTTGAGGCAAAATCAAAGCTTTTCGAAGGACAAAAATCCTTTTCGTTTATGCCAGGTTCCAACTACCGATCCGATCAACAAGATCAACACCAAAGAATACCGACCCCGATCAACCCCAACCAAGATCAACCAAAAGGCATGTACATGACTTCTTCTCAATCTATACTCTATTGCACCGACCCCCTTGTCGAGTATTCACGACTCTTTTGCGATCGCTACCCGATCTTCATTCCCAAGTCTACTCGATCATCACGACCTTAAGGTAGTTGACCCGTAATAGATTCGCAACATTTCGGCACTCATGAACTTTCACAATGTTGACCGAGGTTTCCTAATGAAAATCATTAGGAAAACTCGGTTAACACTGTTGTAGTTTATTACCTCCGATACATTGCGGATCTATTAAGGTTCCACTACCTTAATTTGATCACTACCCGAGCCCTTACAGACCATCCCGATCTCTACACGGTCGCTATCTGATCCGTCACCCAAACACTATTCTTTCGATTTCCTTCGATAATCCCGACCTATTCTCGAGTTCTACACGATCCATTCCCGGTCAACTTGATCTCTAATCGATCGTTTCAAGTTTTTCAACCCGATACAGATCGCGATAAGTCTAGTGCAGGCGTGTATCAGCTCGAGTACTTTGGTATTTGGTCGAGAATAACTCGAGAACAGGTCAAGAATGATCGTGTATTGTCCACGATTTTCCCCTGACAGGGCGGAGCCTAAGAAACGGGTCAAAGCACTTAAGGTTGAGTTAAATTAGCCTTTATTCATTATTATTTACTTCTAAAGATAGTCGACATAATTAAATATAAACCGCAGAGCGTAGGTTGGTAACAAAACCCTCGTAACTTCAGCTAGTCAAAGCTGAAGTTTCGGGGCTTTGGTAACCCAACGATGAAACATGTTCACTTTCACTAATTACGTGAATCCTTTTACTTTTAGGAAACAGTTCTTTGCACGCGTTCACGATTATTGCCGACTAACTTTTCAATGAACCCGAACTATTAAAAAGTTAACTCGCCAAATTACGTCACGGCTTAGCCCCGCCCTGCCAGTTCATTAATAACGCAGAATACACGGCGAGTAGATCTAATAGATATTAAACATCTACACGACTTATTCTGCTCATGACCAGCCAACTCTTGCACGTGATCGATAGACGAACGCTTCCCAACCTCTTCTCGGTCAATTTTTCTACTCGATCGAAAACATGTAAAAATTAATCGGATAGGAAGCTCTACCGATGCCGACCTCACGCGATTGCTCCAGCCTAACCCGATCACTCAGGCCGACCAAACTCGATCAGTACGGTTAACACCATCGTGAAATTGACAAGGTAAATGATTTCGGAATGATTTAGGAATGAAATTGAATGAGTGTGTGGAGCAAGTTTTGAGTGATTTTAATGGGATGTAATACATTATCACAAATTTTGTTCAGGATGAACAAAGTTAGCGATGTGTATTACCTATATTTAAAAGAATATGCAAAAATATTCTATAAATAGCTTCTTATTTCTTCAAGAACCATTCAGTGGCTTAGAATTTCAATTTTGCCCTTGGGGTCGCGCTTTGGATCTTGCTTTATTAATTTTGAAGGCAGTTGTTGATTTTATATTTTGAGTCATTTTGAGCGTTTTTGAATGGTTTGAGTGAGTGTTTGGAACGAAGGATATGAGCGCTGAGCGAGCGATTTAGAATAGTTTTGATTGAGACGAATGTCAATTGCACGATGTATTTAACTGTACTTGGTTGTTTAATCGGGCTTGATCATGTTTATCGGATAGGCAGTGTGAACAGAGCAATAGGTAAAGCGGAACACTGTCATGTTTACGGTATGGTCCAAAACCATTCCAAGTCATTCGCTCAGCTCTACATTCATTCAATCCAACACTCACTCCGATATTTCAAAAATCCTCCGATAATGTTCAAAAACGTGTCCAAATCGTTCAAAATAATCAACATTTCAATCAAATTGTTCTAGTAATTAAATCACATTTTGGGCTGGTATTGATGTTAAAGCGTCTGTGTTTTTGGTGTGTACAGTTAACAACATCGTGAAATTGACAAGATGAATGATTTGGGAATTATTTAGGAATGCAATTCAATGAGTGTGTGGAGCGAGTTTTGGGTGAATTTAATGGGAAGTAATCCAACATCGCAAATTTTGTTCGGGATGAACAAAATTTGCGATATTGATTACCTCCCTTGAATAAAAAATGCACACAAGTTCTATAGTTAACTTCCTATTTCTTCAAGAACCTATTAGACGCTAACAATTTGAATTATGTCATTGAAATCGCGATTTTCTCTATCCAAGTTTATTTAGAATGACGTTGTTGATTCTATATTTTTCAATGGTTTTGAGCGTTTTTGAATGGCTTGAGTGAGTGTTAGGAATGAATGATTGGATCGCTGAGTGAGCGATTTAGAATGGTTTTGATTGAGGTGAATGTCAATTTCACGATGTTATTAACTGTATGCTTTTTCTTCTGTGAAGACACATAATCATTAAAGTGCGTAGATTTTTATAAAAGGGAAGTTAGAATTTATCGCTTCTTTCGCCCAATAGGGTGAAATTATAGATTATGTTTTACCTTCCTAGAAAATCATACAAAACACGCTAATCACACTCATTTAATTTCATTCACAATCTTCCTACAGTTAGTTACATCGGGAAATTGACATTCGGCTCAATCAACAGTAGGTACTCTTTATTGAAATTCTTTAATCATTTTTTTTGTTCAATTTGAATTTTTTCTTTGTGGTTCCTTCCCTCTCTATTTTCAGATTACCTTGTAGCATCCAAACAGATTTTGAAGAAACAGCACAAAGGTGAGTGAAAGTAATACAATAAATAGATAAAAAAAGTGCATTTTCATATTAGAATACATACATGTGATTAAAAATTATGCACTTCTGATGCAACACTTAAGGACCTTTGAACCTTATGCAAAACGAAAGGATAAGGATCAATAGGTCTGATAAAATTTTACTTGTTAACAATTAATAAGCACTGTAATTATTTGCACACAAGTTTGAAACATTGTTTATTATTATTTTTTTTTTCTAACATCATGGCTGCTTATTTGAATTTGGGTACAATAAAAAGAAGAAAAAAAAAAGGATCTGGCTAATAGATGCCTTTGATATAAACTGTGCATGCAAAGCAGCAATGCAGAATACCAACTGACTAGGCTCAATACATTTTTATTCATTATACTCAATACATTTTTACATAAATACTTAAAGTATTCCTGACTTCAAAAATAACAAATACATTTTAATATATTTATTCATGGTTCCAAAAAACAATGAAAATGAACAGTTTGATAATAAATACATATATTAACCTTTTTCTTGCTGAAATCATATTTGATTTGAAACAAATTGACATTTTTGGAACATTTTCCACTAATTTAAGCTTAAGTGTATCACCATTTACTAAATCAGACAGTGCTGTTCAGGATCATCCCCATTATCAGTGGTGTCTGATCCTATGCCACACTGACTGACAATAGAAAGGGAGGGTGGCGAGGCAATCCTCAGGGTTGTACAAATTGTAAAATCTTCCCAGTATCCGAGAAGTAAAAAAAAAAGTGTAATGATTTGGACATGCTTAATATCATTTAAATGAGTCTACAAACTTTATTTTGCTCGAAATGAAATATAATTTTGTTCACAATTTTAAGTAAGGGGGTCTAAACATTGAATGATTAGGTGTTCTTAGAGAACATTTGGTCGTCAGGTAGGCGTTGAAAACTTTCCCTTCTAAGATTAAGTTATACTTTTCAGTTAAGATCCTCGTAAAATAATCACTTGCCACGACCAACACCATTCTAAGTCGCACACTTAAGGATCCATTCTTTTATTCAAAACATGCACTCAAAACATTAGAAAAAGTTCGAAAATGACTAAAAAAGATATGGCCAACAACTGAGTGTATATTCAAAATATAAAAAAAACGCCTAAAATGGGACGTCTTATTCGTTCGTTAAGACGATAAAGCTATTCATAGGAATTATTTGCATATTTAATTAAAGGGAGGTAATAAATATTGCCATTTTTTTATTTTAGTCAAAGTTAGCAATCTTAACATCCCCCACACTCATTCAAATTCGTTTCAAAGTCAATCAATATCACACGATGCTCTAAATCTAAATAGAAAATTTATTATTTTTTGTCCTCTTTATATCAAAATTATTGCTCTTTGATCCGTTGGAAAAATAGTTTCACATCGTTTTCAATTTCCAAAGGAAATCAAATACATGATCATGTAAATACTTTTAAATAACATACATTTTCGATATTTTGGTCAATGCCTATTTCAAGAAAAAACACATGGGAATCGCAGAACTAAATAATTTATCTTCCTACTGTGAAGCAATATTGTATATTTTCAAAATATCATTTCTTGAAAAAGGCATTATCACAAATATAGAAAAAGAATGCGTTTTTTGAAAGCTTTCAAAATATTTTGTTCGTTTGGATTCAAGGACTTCCAATGAGAAATTCTTCTCATGATTGCAATTTGTTTGCCTTTTATTCTTAGTATTGTCTTGCACACCAAGTTAAAGAAAATAAATTTTCTTTCTTTCTTTCTTTCTTTCTTTCTTTCTTTCTTTATATATTTATTTATTTATTTACTTCTTTATTAGTTCATTTATTTACTTATTCATCTAGTTTTTATTTGTCTATTTATTAAATTACATATATTTTTTTCACTGAAAATGCGAACATTAATTTTTGATAAAATTGTATTTCTGACTTACCTCTAATTGTTGGAACAAAAAACTCTAGCACTACCAAATATACAAAATATAATATTTCCATTTATTTCACAATTCACTTCGTTACACAGTTTTCACTCAAATGAATACTTATATCGGATTTTACTTCTAATGCCGTGTACAGTAACTTTACTTCTGATGGTTAATCATTTAAATAAACTTCTTTTTGAAGCTGGTATGATTGAGTTTAAAGTTATTAAATTGTAAATAAACATTGATTATTCACCCTTTGACCCCTTAATGTTTTCAAGCTTTGAATTTTTGTAGCTCCGATTCGGCTGTTTTCGTGCGAAAACATTTTTAAGATATACAGTTAGGAACATCGTGAAATTGAACCTCATTCCAATCTAAATCATTCTTAATCACTCAGCCAGCGCTCCATTCATTAATTCCAAAAACTCACTCAAAGCATTCACAAACGCTCCTAAATCACCAAAATTAAAAAGATCAAGACTACGTTCAAAATAAAAATCGGTATAAAAAATCTACGATTTTACGGACAAAATTATTTTGAACGAAGTTGTTGTTATATGTTTTTCAGTGAGTTTGGAACGTTTTTGAATGGTTTGAGTGAGTGTCTGGAATGAATGAACGGAGCGCTGAGTGAACGATTTGGAATTGTTTTGATTGAGTTTAATGTCAATTTCACGATGTAAGAGCAACCACTTCGTCTTTGTTTCATTTTTATAAAAAGGTTAAAAGGGTTTGATGATGTACTACAGATAGTGACATCGTGAAATTGACATCCGTCTCAATCAAAACCATTCTTAAATGCTCACTAAGCGCTCCTTTCATTCAATCGAAGCGCTCACTCAAACCATTCATAAACGTTCAAAACCCTTTAGAAAAAAATACAATCAACAACGTCATTCAAAATAGATTTTAATAGAGAAAAATCGCGATTTCACTGACATATTTAAAATTTTTAGCTTCTCATAGGTTCTTGAAGAAATAGGAGGGTATGTATATAACTTAAATGCATATTTTTTTAAAGGGAAGCAATCAATATCGCTAATTTTGTTCATCCTGAACAAAATTTGCGATATAGGTTTATATCCCATTAAATTCACTCAAAACTCGCTCCACACACTCATTCAATTTTAATTCCTAAATAATTCCAAAATCATTCATTTTGTCAATTTCACGATGTTTTTAACTGTAGGCTATATTTTATCACATCGTAAAAGTGACATTCATATCGACCAAAACTATTCAAAATCGCTCTCTCAGCGCTCAATTCTGATCACTCTAAAACGCTCCGAAATTGTTCAAATAATTTCGAAATCGTTTACACTGATCAAAATTTCAATCAAATCGTTCAATGAATGCACGATTTACTCGCTAGTGTTGAATTTTAAGCGTCTGTTTATTTTCCGCGATGACACAAAATTATAAAGGTACCTTTTTTAAAGGTAGGTTAAAATTATCGCTCAATTGGACGAAAATAATCGATAGCCTTTCATCTTCCTTTAACATCATTCAAAACTCGCTCATAAGACTCATTTAATATCATTCCCAAATCATTCAACTTGTAAAATTCATGATGTCACTAACTGTATCATAAATCATATCGTTGACGTCATTCTAAAACCTCGTAACTACAGCTATGATTAAGTTGTAGTTACGAGGTTTTAGAATGACGTCGACGATATAAAGCTTAACATCAGGGTTTGCATGAATTGATTCTTAAACATCATCAACTTGTTTGACATAAATAAATCGATGTCAGTAGTACCCGTTTATTGGATAATTTAGTGCAGTAATGTGTCGAATTAGAACCTTTCAAATCAATTTGCGATTGAATGAATTTATGTCGTATAAATCGAATATGATTTTTTTATCATTAAAA
Organism: Fragum whitleyi; assembly: GCA_948146395.1. Lineage (NCBI taxonomy): Eukaryota > Metazoa > Mollusca > Bivalvia > Cardiida > Cardiidae > Fragum > Fragum whitleyi. The sequence continues at coordinate 4,564,482 of OX411552.1, read as the reverse complement.
AATGCTTCGTATGGAAAGCGTGGTACCTTTCTAAAACTATCACAAACGATTATTGAGCCCTAGACCCAGGAATGGCTACATTTCATCATGTTTTTGTCCTAGATGCTAACAATTTGATTTTATTTATGTCTATCATAATTGGTGTATTATGATTGGCTTGAAAATATTTTAATTCCTTAATAAATACGCAAACGATTTTAGTACACAACTGTGCTTAACGGGCGAAAAAGGCTCGCGTCGGTTTATTTTCAGCTATGCTGCAGATGTGGACTGTTATTTCGTAGGATGGGGGTTCGTCCAAAATTGGTCAAAGATCCATCCATTTATGTCGAATTATACTTACTTTTTTAGAGAAAAACGTGTATTATTGCCTATATATAGGTCGCTTAATACAATATTTCATGAAAGGATAGGTCCTTTTAATGGCATATATACATCATTGCATAAGTCTACGGAATCCTATGTTGATCGAACCCATTAGAATCGTCTTATTGAGACGATTCCAGTGGATTAAAACAGCATAAGGTTCTATAAGAATCATTTTTTGTTAAAGAATGTCCATTTGCAGACACTTTGCTTACGGCGAAGGTACTTTTTATGGTGGTCGTATAATAAAAAAAATGGTCGCTCTCTCTCGCTCTCTCTCTCTCTCTCTCTCTCTCTCTCTTTCTCTCTCTCTCTCTCTCCCTCTCTCTCTCTCTCTCTCTCTCTCTCTCTCTCTCTCTCTCTCTCTCCCTCTCTCTCTCTCCCCCCCCCACTCTCTCTCTCTCTCTCTCTCTCTCTCTCTCTCTCTCTTCTCTCTTTCTCTCTCTCTCATTCAAACTCATTGCAGATTTTATCCTATACTGAGAGAGAGGCAATGGGTTCTAACCACCTCTACCCACTTCAACAGCTTGGTTACCAGGGGCCCCGTCTGTAAAGTGTCCTGTCCAAGTACACTACCCGGCTCCGGTGGGGCTCGAAACCACAACCACCAGAATACGAGTCGAGTGTGCTTACCACCCGACCAATGAGCAAGTTGAGAACTATTAGTTCGTTTTATCCTTTACTGTGATCATCAAAAAGCCCTCGTTTACAAGACTCGGTATTTATTGATACATTGATCAGTATGGTTCATTTAACTCTATCATATATAAAAGAGTTGAATTTTTTATAAAGATTCCTTTAATCCTTTCAAACAAGATTCTATACCAACAATCCAATCTTATCGCTATTTGAGACCTTAATTTTTTTTTTTTTTTTTTTTTTTTTTTTTTTGAGATTTTCTTTTTCATAATTTGCATCATATTATTAATAAACCATCATACCTTAATTACATGTACATGCATAGTGTAAAAATTATTAAAGTGCCGGACACCTCCGCCAGGGAAGGTCTTTGGCTAAATGGAACAATTAAGTACGTCGTGAGATAGACCGACAAACCGGTTAAAACCATTCTAAATCGCCCACTCAACGCTCCATTCATTCATTCCCAACACTCACTCACTTCATTCAAAAACGCTCCAAAATCACAAATACGACAAGATGGACACGACATTCAAAATAAAAATCGCTAGAAAAAGTCCCCAATATCACTAACATAATTGAATTTGTAAGCATGCGGTGGGTTCGCGAAGACATAGAGAACTATTTTAAGAACCTGAATGCTTCTTTTAATAAAGGTCCATCTTAATCAAACTTAGTGATATTGGCGTTCACTCTAAACTCACTCCTCTCGCTCAGTCAATTTCATTCAAAAATCATTCCAGTATCATTTATCTTGTCAATTAAAAAATGTACTCCACTGTAAGCATTGGATTTATTTATACCTATACACTCTTATATTACTATTCCGTGTCGGGTCGACCCCGGCGAACTTGGCCATTTGGGGATCAAAGACCTTTGGAAAAGGATTGGAACAATACATATTCCGACGGGGATTTATGAGACTAGAGTTAACAACATCGTGAAATTGACAATGTGAATGATTTTGGACTGATATAGTAATGAAATTGAATGAGTGTGTGGAGCGAGTTTTGAGTGAATTTAATAGAAGGTAATCCATTATCGAAAATTTTGTTCATCCTGAACAAAATTTGCGATATTGAGTACCTCCCTTTAATAACAAATGCATACAAGTTCTATACATATACCTTCCTATTTCTTCAAAAACATATGAGGCGCTAAAAATTTGAAATATGTCAGTGAAATCATGATTTTTCTCTATCAAAATTTATTTTGAATGACGATATTAATTCTATATTTTTCAATGGGTTTAAGCGTTTTGGGTGGTTTGAGTGAGTGTTTGGAATGAATGATTGGGGCGCTGAGTGAGCGATCTAGAATGGTTATGATTCAGGTGAATGTCAATTTCACGATGTAAGTATCTGTAAGCTTGATCGAGACTGAGACTCACAAATAAGTTTCTACGACTTTTAAAACAATTTTATACAGGTCGACAGGACCCGCTGGGAATCAAATTCAGAAAAGAATTGAAGACTTTTAAACGGTCGTCAATTCATTTCTGAAGTTGATACCCTAAATAACATTAAATGCATTTAGTAGCCTAGCTAATCCAGATACAGTTAACAACATCGTGAAATACATGGTGAATGATTTTGGAATGAAATTGAATGAGTGTGTGGAGCGAGTGTTGAGTGAATTCAAAGGGAGTAATCAAACATCGCTAATTTGTTAAGGATGAACAAAATTAACGATATTAATTACCTCCCTTTAATAAAATATGGATACAAGTTCTATAATTAGCTTCCTTTCTATTCAAGATTCTTTCAGATGTTAATAATTTTCACAATGTCAGTGAAATCGCGAACTTTCCAAGCTTAAATTACCTTAAATGGCGTTGTTGATACTTTTCAGTGAGTTTGGAGCGTTTTTGAATGATTTGAGTGAGTGTTTGGAATAAATCAAGCGCAGGGAGACTGATTTGGAATGGTTTTCATCAAGATGAATCTAAATTTTACGATGTTGTTAACTCTTATAGTTCAATATTTGCACAAAATTTATTAAAAATTGGGTCTCCCAGGTCTTCATTCGGAATATTCCTCGATCATTTCCGTTAAATGTAACAGACCTCGGATGTATAAAAGGCGGATGGGTACATGTATTTTACAAAATGGTGCATTTAGTTTACCAGAAACAGCATAAGAAAAGCTAACGCTTCACCCGGAGGCGCGATCTTTCTATTTATATGTAAGAGTATAATTGAGATACTTAAGACGAACCTTTCACAAAAAATAAGACTTTCATCCGTTATTTAAGAAGCTAAAGATGTTTGAATAAGGTAACGATAATTTCACGTCATTGACTAAATTAAGTATCGTTGACGACGTCGAACGTCTTCACTCAAAATTTGGTTTAATCATACTTTATTAATATCAAAACTTACAATAAACAAATACAATGCGACTTCATAACATAAAGAGATATTTGATATAAAATGGTTCATTTCCATCTGTTCAAGATGGTATACCATGAGTCTTCTTTGGTAATTATGTTTGAAAAACACGAAATTAAATGTCTAACAAGGTGTTTTTGAGAGAATAATAATAATTATTATAATAATGATAAATTCTTTATTTATAGAAGGTAACTCATTAAGTTGACATCATTAAACATAATTTGACATGAATAATGAAACACTTATTTACAGTGAGGTCTTCTTAACAGACGAAAAATGACAAGATGATGTTTATGATGATCAGTAATCAGTAATTGATGATAAAAAGATGGTTGTGACCCTAAAATAACCAATGATAAATGAGGATAAAATGAAAACATCTCAATTATAAAAATGATGATAATGAGTACAATTCGACAAGGAGTGTTGTCAAAATGAAATTATCAACTATATCGCTTATCACTCAGTGTAGGATAAGGGATAATATTAAGTGATAAACCAAATATAAAAACACAATAAAAATGAGTTATTCACACATGAATGGCGGAAATAAAACATATGCAACAAGGTTTTATAAGTCATTACTTAGCAATAAATATTTTTTGAGTGAGCGCTTGAAGGAAGATATATTTGAGATACTTCGCAAATGAATTGGAACAGCATTCCAGTACTCCATGCCAGTGAAAGAGAATGTCCTTTTTAAGATATCTGTTTTGGGAGCACATTTGTGAGATATCTGATTTCTAGTATTTGATTTTAGCTCATAGAAATGGTTCCTACTGACTGAAACAAAGTTCGACATATATGATGGAGTCAGACCAAAAATAGTTTTGAAAACCATAAGAATAGTAAAGTACTTGCAACAATTTTTGAACGATAACCAATTTAAAGATTTAAAGTTACTTCTGGAGCATGAACGTTTTGGCTGACATAGTTTTACTCTTGCAGCTCGCTTTTAAATTTTAGTGATCCTGTTAAAAAGTGACGATTTACAATGACTCCATATAGTGCAACTATGGTCAAAATGTGGAGCTATGTAGGAGTTGTAAAATAATTGTTTCGTATCAACACTAAGATAACTGTTTATTCTTCGAAGTAAATTTAGCTAATTTTGAGCATACTTTTTCAACGTGAACCTTCCATGACATTGTTTCATCAATATGTACCCCCAATATTTTTTTGATGTTACTTTCTCCACATTTTCTTGTAATAGTTTTAAGTTCAAACCTGTGTATTTTTTTATTCTATGTTTTGGTCCTATTAACATACATGTTGTTTTAGAAGGATTTATGCCTACACCAGTCTTCGACATTTAATAGGTCAGAATTTAAAGTTTCATTTATCATTGATACTGAGGAACATGACTTATGTAGCGTTGCATAGTCGGCATACATGTCAATATGAGCTGATAGTTTGAGAGGAAGGTCATTCACATAAATCAAAAATAATATAGGCCCTAGTATTTATCCCTGGGGAACTCCAGATTTAATTTCTGTCGTGTCAGATAAAACATCATTAACTTTTACAACTTGTTGTCTTTCATTTAGATATGATTGAAAAAGATTGCATGTGTTTTGAGTAAAATGGTGCAGTTTTAACTTAGATAGGAGAATATCGTGATCTACAAGATCGAATGCCTTCTTTAAATCTAGAAATACAGTTCCAACTAAGTTTCCCTGGTCCAAATGCATTAACCATGAATCGACTAATCGAATTAGAGCAGTTTGTCATGAGTGATTTTCTCTTTTAAACCCGACTGGTGAGTAAAGAGAATGTCCGTTCGTTTCAAGAAATATTTCAGTTGATTAGCAATGTGCCTTTCAAACACTTTTGACAAAGTTGGCAATATTGATGTGGGTCGATAATTATTAGGGTCATCATTATCGCCAACTTTAAATATGGGTATCACACAGGCTGTCTTGAACTCTGATGGAAAAATTCCCTTTAAAATACAATTATTAATAATAGATAGAATTGGTTTAGATATGAAATCTCTGCACATTTTCAAAATTTTTGGACCAATTCCGTCAGTTCCGGTCGTTTTGCTGCTATCTAATTTATCAATAATATTTTTAACTTCCAGCGCTGTAATAAAAGTTATTTCGAAATAACAGTTTGGTAACTTTCTTTTTAGATGTAACTTTAATACTTCGAGATATTTCGGATTTACAGGTATCTTATGTATTATTTGACAAATGTTGACAAAATTGCTATTTAAATTGCTATTTAACGCATTAACAGTATTTTGAGTACCTTCCTCATTATTGATGATCATTTTGTTTGGAATACGTTGTTCTTTCTTATCATTTGCAGTTATATTTCGTAAGTTCTTCCAAAATAATTTAGTATCTGATTTGTCCTCTATTGATTTGTTGAAATAGTTTTTCTTATTCTTACGAATAATTGATGTCACTATATTCCTCCATTTTTTGTACATGAGCCAATTACCAGCATGACGAAATTTATTTCTCGTCAAAATAGCATCTTTTATCTCGTTGTTGTACCAGTCAGGCTGTTTAAGCCTTTTTACCCGCTTTTCTTTGAAGGGTAAGTGTTTTTTCTACAATACCATTGAGAAAAGCATAGAAATATTCTAAAGCTATATCAGGATTAGATATTGTCTCTATTATATTAAAGTCAGATTTGGCTAAATCAAACAAGAAATTTTCGATATTCATTTCTGGAAAAGAACGGTAATGAATTGTCTTATATGTTTTGTCTTGACAATGTTTCTTGTGACTATGGTAGGTAAAAGCTATAGGGTAATGATCACTCACCGCATTTTTTGGCACTAAGACTTCAGCTTGTTTTTTAGTTCAATAGATATGGTCAACTATACTTGAAGACTTGTTTGTAATCCTAGTGGGAGTTTCAATTAGTTGATTAAGTCCATAATCTTGTATCACTTTAGCCCATTTTGAATTATTGCAAGTCGATGCTAAAGTAATTTAATATTAAAATCGCCCAGCAAGTAGTAGTCTAAATTGGTATATTCGGCATAATTTAATTGTTTTTCATATTTATCAATCCAACTCTGTGTACTTTTAGGTGGCCTATACACAAAATTTAAGAGAATTGGTTTATTATTAGGGAAAAATATTTGTAACCAGATACTCTCGAGATCTTCTTTTTCTAGGTCATATCGTCGCTTAAAGTTAATATTGTCCGCAATCTATACCAATAACCCACCGCCGACGTTATATAGACGATCTTTCCTTTCAAATACAAATCCGTTAATGTTGTGATCAGAGTCATTAATATTTTCTCTAAGAAATGTTTCAGAAATTCAAAATATCGGGACAACATTTCATATTAAGAAGTATACAAATTTCATCCAATTTCGGAAGTAAGTGTTGTATATTTAGCAAAGCAATGTATAACCCTTTTTCTACAAAATTGAATGCGTATGACAAATTAACGTATAAGGAATTTTCCGTTCGTTGACAAGTATTTTAATCGATGGAAGAATTAGTAATGCGTGTACTATCAAATTTTGATTCGCAAGAATTATTTCCATCAGAATGGCGTTCCACAGAATTACACAGACAGGATGATATTAATTGTGAACAAGAATTACATAATTTTGTTAGAACTTCAAACCTATTGTTCCATTCGACCGAGTTGCATATGTCTACTTTTTCCTAGCACTTAAGAAATCTGCACTCAGAAACGACGTGGTTTAAAAGACCACAGTTCCAACACCGCTTTGGGCCGTTTTTATACTCATTATTCCTATATGGTCTATTTTGCGGGGGATGTCCATGAAAACCCTGAAACTCTCTTCTTCTACCAAATTGTCTTTGAATACCTCGAAATTTTCTATTCTCATATCTTACTCTGCTTTCCTGACAATGATTTCCTCTAGTAATCCTTTTTCTCTGGTAATGGGGATATATTTATTTATTGCGGCGACTAAAGCACTAGCTCCTCTCTCGTTCAAGTGAATAAGATCGCGACTATACAGAGGACGGGCCATAACTCCATCTGCGTAAATAAAAGATTGGTAACACTCAATTTTTACAGCGCTCGTTTCCATACACACATGATTTATGAGATCGTTTAATTGTTCAACATCATCATCTTTTCTTGGACATATTGTACACAAATACACATGACAATCTAACTCCGAGACGATCGATATGTTTAAACCGCCAAAGTTCTTCCTTCTGCGTCATCATTACCACCGACGTAAATAATGACGTTTTGGTAATACGTCAAATCCATTTCTTGTAATTTTAAATTAATATCATTTGTTTTACTTCCAGGTAAAGTCCTGATGTCAACATTCGTTTCCAAACCGCGCTTACTGATGCCTTTTAGAATTGAGTCACCAATGACGAGTGTGTGAGATTTTGATTCTAGTGACACTTTTGATTCATTTGAAGACGTTCCATTTGGGATGGGTACTTTTTCTGTATTAGTTGACAGCTTTTGGATATTACTGCTATATTTACCGACTCTATCTGGAAGACATGTGGCTTTTATTTTGTTTTCATCAGCGTTTTTCATTTGATTTCTAGTAGTGTTCAAAGATCTCTGGTCAGCTATATGTTGTTTTTTGGCTTTTAACGTGTCGGCAACGTCTCTAGAGACTTTGTACTATGATTGACTGTTTCCACTTCGTTATGTAAATCTTGGGTATAGACTTTGTACTGCTTATTCAGACTTGTAATAGCATCTTTCAGCTCACCGTATCGTAAGGTGGATTCTGTGATGTGCTCTTCTACTTGAGCACAAAGTTTTCGAACTGTTTTCGCCAGGAAATCGACTTTTTCACTCATCATTTTGTTACAATCACACCTCGGGTCTGGTTCATTTTGCTGGATTATTTTAACCTCCTCTCGGATGTCAGTGTTACAATCTGGATTACAATCACAGTTTATTTCGGACTTCGAACTTTTATCTTTAGATTTAGCATGTCTCGTGTCTCAGACATTTTGTACAACTGATGCGTGTGTTTTCGCTTCTGTTTCACGATCAAAATATGAGATCTGTGGTAAGATCTCCCGACTTCCCGATTCAAAGGAGGTGCATGATAAGATGATCTTTTGAAATCATTGGTTTAATTCATCTACTGTAGTATAATTCTGCTGCAAGTTGAGCACCACTGATTGTATAATTTTAGAAAAATCGTCCCGAAGAAATTGCCTGGATTGTTTTCCATTGACAAGGCATGAACTTTTTGTGTGGTACATGATCAGAGTATAGATATATTTTAATCTTTTTTATTCAAAACTCACGCCAAATATTTCAATTTCAATCTTAAATAGCTCACCTTGTCAATTTCACTACGTTCTTAACTGTAATACACGTAGGTCCCGAAGGGGAAGGGCTTGAACCCCCCCTCTCTAGATCCATCGCTTCGTTTTTTCATCTATGTTACATTTGCGCCCTTTATGTCCGTTTGATTCGGGTTCTCTGAACTCTTTACAAGTATCAACAAGAAGAATTATGAACACAGTAACATAGTGAAATTGACTTATACAAGAAGAGAACAAATACCCCGATCCAAAACATTTATTATCGCTCGCTCAGACGTCGCGCACGCTAATGCTTAACACTTTGTAACGTCGATTTGCTATTTAGACGTAATTACACCACGTACTTTTCTGAAGCGCTTCTTGTTTATCACTTGTTGATTGTGCCATGCGTATTTACTTTAAATTGCCATATAAGTAATATACTGAGAAAGACAAGAAATATTTTTCCCGCAGGAAGCAATTTTATCATACATCAGCATTAATCAATTTGTCACTGATTGCTCAAAAAAAGGTACATTGAGCAATGTTACAACGTAAGACGTTAAAAAAACAACACGTTTTTTTTAAAAATATGTCCACACAAACAGTTTTTGTTGTATATTGCGTTTTAGTAGTTTGGATCACATAAGCGTAAACTAGAAAAAAATAAATTTTTTTTTGAAATTTCACAAAATTTTATCAATTATTGAAAAAGATATTGAGAAAACTTTGTGAGATTTCACGCCGATTTTTCGCTAAAATTTTGACGTTTTACAGCTTTTGAATTTTTGAATAAATCTCTATCGATTGAATCCTATTTCTCTGACAGACGTCTTAGTTCATATTTTAAGTAATTGAACCTTGTCGCGCAAATATAATCATTTTCAACATTTTTCACGAACTATTTTACGCATTTTAAGGGTCTAAAGGAAATCAACCAACATACTATTTGTTACGTTTTACAGGCGTAATTTTAGAGTTTTTGTGGCAAAGAAACTTAGTTTATCGAAAATTTGATTTCCCTCAGTTCACGTATCGAATTTTCTTTAAAAGTATACATTCTTGTTGTTCATTTGGTATAAAGAACATAGAAATCGGCTTACAGATTTTGAAAAAAAAGCAGATTGAACTTGATGGGAGACGTACGATTTCAAATGTTAAGCATTGCCGTGCGCGACGTCTCAGCGCTCAATTCATTCGGTTCAAACACTCACTCAAATCATTAAAAAACGATCCAAAATCTTCAAAAAGATTTCAGAATTGTTCAAAACAATCGAAATTTCAATCAAATCGACCAAATCTTTCAATGATTTATTGAGTGCTGTGGGTTTTAAAGCGTCTGATAATTACACGAAGGTGCACAGATTGGAAAGTACAAAGATTTTTTTTAAAGAGAGTTATTGATAATATCGCTTCTTCCAAATTAGCGATATTTGATCAATTCCCGTTAGTTTCACTCCAAACTCACTCATCAAATTCATTCAATTTCATTTCGAAATCAAAAGCTATTACCTTGTCAATTTCATGATGTTGTTAACAGTTATTCTACATTAAAATAAACATTGTTTTGAATAGAGACAGGGTGATAGTACACCAACCACAGACTTGTGAGGTAGTGTGTTGATTGATTGATTGAACTGAGTTTTACGGCGCGTTCAACTATATTTCAGTTATATCGCGGCAGTTGGTGCACCTAACAATGGATTCCTGGTACTTACCATCACATTCTTTCCTAGCGACCATCTGCTGTATAACATAGATCTACGATTATCAACCCGTTGGTGAAATCAAATGGTCGGAAAGAATGGCGGAAGTAGATGGTTTCTAGGGAAAGGAATATGCAAAAATGAAGTAACATGTGCCGGTACACGTCCGGTGAATTTCTGTCGAGAATAACAGTTGCAAAAATGATTTAACGATTTAAGGTATTTAAGGAAAAGCTGGTTTCAATGGCACATACTTTTCACTGCGGAACTATTATCTTAAAAATACCGTTGTTACGAATGGCCTTACAATAAAAATAAAGACTATGATAGAATAATGAACGCGGCACAACGTATAAAAGAGTCTGATAATGAATTTATTTTCTTAAACAGCCGATGTTGTCCTTGTTGACAGTGATGGGGCGTTTGTTGTTGTGAAATGTATGCTTTTGTGACAAACCAATGCCCGAAAATCTGGCTTGTTAGGGGTCATTTGCTACACCACTAGGACATTTCTGTAAATTGGAAAGTGCCCGGAAAGAAGTGTTCATGTAGTATTTCTTGAATTTTTCGGTAAATCGGTTTCTTGCAATACGCTTGAAGAAAAACAAATTTCTTAAATGCTTTCTTCTTTTCTATGGGCATATGATAATTTGAAACGCGTTTTTTAGTGCAAAGTTTAAATCAAGAATGACTTGATATTGTTTTAACTTGTTTCAACTTTATATCGGTGTCTGTTACGTCATGTTAACCCATGTGCGCATTGACGCGCCTTGATGTCTGCGACCATATTATCTACGAGGTTTATTTCTTAGAATCATCGAATTAGAGCAGTTTGTCATGAGTGATTTTCTCTTTTTAACCCGACTGGTGAGTAAAGAGAATGTCCGTTCGTTTCAAGAAATATTTCAGTTGATTAGCAATGTGCCTTTCAAACACTTTTGACAAAGTTGGCAATATTGATGTGGGTCGATAATTATTAGGGTCATCATTATTGCCAACTTTAAATATGGGTATCACACAGGCTGTCTTGAACTCTGATGGAAAAATTCCCTTTGAAATACAATTATTAATAATAGATAGAATTGGTTTAGATATGAAATCTCTGCACATTTTCAAAATTTTTGGACCAATTCCGTCAGTTCCGGTCGTTTTGCTGCTATCTAATTTATCAATAATATTTTTAACTTCCAGCGCTGTAATAAAAGTTATTTCGAAATAACAGTTTGGTAACTTTCTTTTTAGATGTAACTTTAATACTTCGAGATATTTCGGATTTACAGGTATCTTATTTATTATTTGACAAATGTTGACAAAATTGCTATTTATAATAATAATAATAATAATAAGTTTATTTAGGTAAAAGAGTACAGAACATGGCATAGTAAAAGTAGTATAACAAATAATAATTGCATCGAGGAAAAAAATTGAAAAAAAGCACCATAAATTGAAAAAAAAAGCACCATGTTATGCGCTCCATTACCAAGGATAACACAAAAAAGAAGAAAACTAGATCCTCTTATTTCCATTGTGGTCCTAGATAATGGAGGCATGGCACAGAAAGTCATGTTTACAATTCAATTATTAGAAAATATCACATTAAAAAAAAATCATATTTTTATATCACAGACAATCATATCACATTTAAATGTTATCAATATAAAGATAAATATATTATCACAGTTATTAATTGACAGTTAAGACAAACAAGACATGTCCTTAAAACAATCACTTAGTATTTAAAAAAAGGGGGTATGAAAATATAAGAAAATATATGAAATTAAATGATTGAGAAAAGTTAAGATAAGTCCAAAAGGTATTTTTTCACAGCAGTTTTAAATGAAATAGAGGATTGCATGTCCCTTAGCTGCTGTGGCAGGCAGTTCCAAGAAACAATACCCTGGTAAGCAAAAGACTTCTTACCGAAGTTTTTAACCTTTGGGAGAGCAAACCGGCCAGAATCTGAAAAAGCTACTTCAGTATCAAAAAATGAAGAAGAAACAGCAGTTACCCTAGACCTTGTCAAACGGCCATGAACTTGACTGATGGGTTTAAAATGTTCGCTTAGATATTCTGGGGCCACTCCTCTGTGAATGTTATGGACATGACATAGGGTTAACTGCTCAACTCGCCTGTGGACTGGTAACCAATTAAGTAATCTAAATTGCTCGGCTCCTACATGAGACCTGCTGCCCAAGTCCAAGACAATTTAAATTGCTATTTAACGCATTAACAGTATTTTGAGTACCTTCCTCATTATTGATGATCATTTTGTTTGAAATACGTTGTTCTTTCTTATCATTTGCAGTTATATTTCGTAAGTTCTTCCAAAATAATTTAGTATCTGATTTGTCCTCTATTGATTTGTTGAAATAGTTTTTCTTATTCTTACGAATAATTGATGTCACTATATTCCTCCATTTTTTGTACATGAGCCAATTACCAGCATGACGAAATTTATTTCTCGTCAAAATAGCATCTTTTATCTCGTTGTTGTACCAGTCAGGCTGTTTAAGCCTTTTAACACGCTTTTCTTTGAAGGGTAAGTGTTTTTTCTACAATACCATTGAGAAAAGCATATAAATATTCTAAAGCTACATCAGGATTAGATATTGTCTCTATTATATTAAAGTCAGATTTGGCTAAATCAAACAAGAAATTTTCGATATTCATTTCTGAAAAAGAACGGTAATGAATTGTCTTATATGTTTTGTCTTGACAATGTTTCTTGTGACTATGGTAGGTAAAAGCTATAGGGTAATGATCACTCACCGCATTTTTTGGCACTAAGACTTCAGCTTGTTTTTTTAGTTCAATAGATATGGTCAACTATACTTGAAGACTTGTTTGTAATCCTAGTGGGAGTTTCAATTAGTTGATTAAGTCCATAATCTTGTATCACTTTAGCCCATTTTGAATTATTGCAAGTCGATGCTAAAGTAATTTAATATTAAAATCGCCCAGCAAGTAGTAGTCTAAATTGGTATATTCGGCATAATTTAATTGTTTTTCATATTTATCAATCCAACTCTGTGTACTTTTAGGTGGCCTATACACAAAATTTAAGAGAATTGGTTTATTATTAGGGAAAAATATTTGTAACCAGATACTCTCGAGATCTTCTTTTTCTAGGTCATATCGTCGCTTAAAGTTAATATTGTCCGCAATCTATACCAATAACCCACCGCCGACGTTATATAGACGATCTTTCCTTTCAAATACAAATCCGTTAATGTTGTGATCAGAGTCATTAATATTTTCTCTAAGAAATGTTTCAGAAATTCAAAATATCGGGACAACATTTCATATTAAGAAGTATACAAATTTCATCCAATTTCGGAAGTAAGTGTTGTATATTTAGCAAAGCAATGTATAACCCTTTTTCTACAAAATTGAATGCGTATGACAAATTAACGTATAAGGAATTTTCCGTTCGTTGACAAGTATTTTAATCGATGGAAGAATTAGTAATGCGTGTACTATCAAATTTTGATTCGCAAGAATTATTTCCATCAGAATGGCGTTCCACAGAATTACACAGACAGGATGATATTAATTGTGAACAAGAATTACATAATTTTGTTAGAACTTCAAACCTATTGTTCCATTCGACCGAGTTGCATATGTCTACTTTTTCCTAGCACTTAAGAAATCTGCACTCAGAAACGACGTGGTTTAAAAGACCACAGTTCCAACACCGCTTTGGGCCGTTTTTATACTCATTATTCCTATATGGTCTATTTTGCGGGGGATGTCCATGAAAACCCTGAAACTCTCTTCTTCTACCAAATTGTCTTTGAATACCTCGAAATTTTCTATTCTCATATCTTACTCTGCTTTCCTGACAATGATTTCCTCTAGTAATCCTTTTTCTCTGGTAATGGGGATATATTTATTTATTGCGGCGACTAAAGCACTAGCTCCTCTCTCGTTCAAGTGAATAAGATCGCGACTATACAGAGGACGGGCCATAACTCCATCTGCGTAAATAAAAGATTGGTAACACTCAATTTTTACAGCGCTCGTTTCCATACACACATGATTTATGAGATCGTTTAATTGTTCAACATCATCATCTTTTCTTGGACATATTGTACACAAATACACATGACAATCTAACTCCGAGACGATCGATATGTTTAAACCGCCAAAGTTCTTCCTTCTGCGTCATCATTACCACCGACGTAAATAATGACGTTTTGGTAATACGTCAAATCCATTTCTTGTAATTTTAAATTAATATCATTTGTTTTACTTCCAGGTAAAGTCCTGATGTCAACATTCGTTTCCAAACCGCGCTTACTGATGCCTTTTAGAATTGAGTCACCAATGACGAGTGTGTGAGATTTTGATTCTAGTGACACTTTTGATTCATTTGAAGACGTTCCATTTGGGATGGGTACTTTTTCTGTATTAGTTGACAGCTTTTGGATATTACTGCTATATTTACCGACTCTATCTGGAAGACATGTGGCTTTTATTTTGTTTTCATCAGCGTTTTTCATTTGATTTCTAGTAGTGTTCAAAGATCTCTGGTCAGCTATATGTTGTTTTTTGGCTTTTAACGTGTCGGCAACGTCTCTAGAGACTTTGTACTATGATTGACTGTTTCCACTTCGTTATGTAAATCTTGGGTATAGACTTTGTACTGCTTATTCAGACTTGTAATAGCATCTTTCAGCTCACCGTATCGTAAGGTGGATTCTGTGATGTGCTCTTCTACTTGAGCACAAAGTTTTCGAACTGTTTTCGCCAGGAAATCGACTTTTTCACTCATCATTTTGTTACAATCACACCTCGGGTCTGGTTCATTTTGCTGGATTATTTTAACCTCCTCTCGGATGTCAGTGTTACAATCTGGATTACAATCACAGTTTATTTCGGACTTCGAACTTTTATCTTTAGATTTAGCATGTCTCGTGTCTCAGACATTTTGTACAACTGATGCGTGTGTTTTCGCTTCTGTTTCACGATCAAAATATGAGATCTGTGGTAAGATCTCCCGACTTCCCGATTCAAAGGAGGTGCATGATAAGATGATCTTTTGAAATCATTGGTTTAATTCATCTACTGTAGTATAATTCTGCTGCAAGTTGAGCACCACTGATTGTATAATTTTAGGAAAATCGTCCCGAAGAAATTGCTTGGATTGTTTTCCATTGACAAGGCATGAACTTTTTGTGTGGTACATGATCAGAGTATAGATATATTTTAATCTTTTTTATTCAAAACTCCCGCCAAATATTTCAATTTCAATCTTAAATAGCTCACCTTGTCAATTTCACTACGTTCTTAACTGTAATACACGTAGGTCCCGAAGGGGAAGGGCTTGAACCCCCCCTCTCTAGATCCATCGCTTCGTTTTTTCATCTATGTTACATTTGCGCCCTTTATGTCCGTTTGATTCGGGTTCTCTGAACTCTTTACAAGTATCAACAAGAAGAATTATGAACACAGTAACATAGTGAAATTGACTTATACAAGAAGAGAACAAATACCCCGATCCAAAACATTTATTATCGCTCGCTCAGACGTCGCGCACGCTAATGCTTAACACTTTGTAACGTCGATTTGCTATTTAGACGTAATTACACCACGTACTTTTCTGAAGCGCTTCTTGTTTATCGCTTGTTGATTGTGCCATGCGTATTTACTTTAAATTGCCATATAAGTAATATACTGAGAAAGACAAGAAATATTTTTTTCCCGCAGGAAGCAATTTTATCATACATCAGCATTAATCAATTTGTCACTGATTGCTCAAAAAAAGGTACATTGAGCAATGTTACAACGTAAGACGTTAAAAAAAACAACACGTTTTTTTTTAAAATATGTCCACACAAACAGTTTTTGTTGTATATTGCGTTTTAGTAGTTTGGATCACATAAGCGTAAACTAGAAAAAAATAAATTTTTTTTTGAAATTTCACAAAATTTTATCAATTATTGAAAAAGATATTGAGAAAACTTTGTGAGATTTCACGCCGATTTTTCGCTAAAATTTTGACGTTTTACAGCTTTTGAATTTTTGAATAAATCTCTATCGATTGAATCCTATTTCTCTGACAGACGTCTTAGTTCATATTTTAAGTAATTGAACCTTGTCGCGCAAATATAATCATTTTCAACATTTTTCACGAACTATTTTACGCATTTTAAGGGTCTAAAGGAAATCAACCAACATACTATTTGTTACGTTTTACAGGCGTAATTTTAGAGTTTTTGTGGCAAAGAAACTTAGTTTATCGAAAATTTGATTTCCCTCAGTTCACGTATCGAATTTTCTTTAAAAGTATACATTCTTGTTGTTCATTTGGTATAAAGAACATAGAAATCGGCTTACAGATTTTGAAAAAAAAGCAGATTGAACTTGATGGGAGACGTACGATTTCAAATGTTAAGCATTACCGTGCGCGACGTCTCAGCGCTCAATTCATTCGGTTCAAACACTCACTCAAATCATTAAAAAACGATCCAAAATCTTCAAAAAGATTTCAGAATTGTTCAAAACAATCGAAATTTCAATCAAATCGACCAAATCTTTCAATGATTTATTGAGTGCTGTGGGTTTTAAAGCGTCTGATAATTACACGAAGGTGCACAGATTGGAAAGTACAAAGATTTTTTTTTAAAGAGAGTTATTGATAATATCGCTTCTTCCAAATTAGCGATATTTGATCAATTCCCGTTAGTTTCACTCCAAACTCACTCATCAAATTCATTCAATTTCATTTCGAAATCAAAAGCTATTACCTTGTCAATTTCATGATGTTGTTAACAGTTATTCTACATTAAAATAAACATTGTTTTGAATAGAGACAGGGTGATAGTACACCAACCACAGACTTGTGAGGTAGTGTGTTGATTGATTGATTGAACTGAGTTTTACGGCGCGTTCAACTATATTTCAGTTATATCGCGGCAGTTGGTGCACCTAACAATGGATTCCTGGTACTTACCATCACATTCTTTCCTAGCGACCATCTGCTGTATAACATAGATCTACGATTATCAACCCGTTGGTGAAATCAAATGGTCGGAAAGAATGGCGGAAGTAGATGGTTTCTAGGGAAAGGAATATGCAAAAATGAAGTAACATGTGCCGGTACACGTCCGGTGAATTTCTGTCGAGAATAACAGTTGCAAAAATGATTTAACGATTTAAGGTATTTAAGGAAAAGCTGGTTTCAATGGCACATACTTTTCACTGCGGAACTATTATCTTAAAAATACCGTTGTTACGAATGGCCTTACAACAAAAATAAAGACTATGATAGAATAATGAACGCGGCACAACGTATAAAAGAGTCTGATAATGAATTTATTTTCTTAAACAGCCGATGTTGTCCTTGTTGACAGTGATGGGGCGTTTGTTGTTGTGAAATGTATGCTTTTGTGACAAACCAATGCCCGAAAATCTGGCTTGTTAGGGGTCATTTGCTACACCACTAGGACATTTCTGTAAATTGGAAAGTGCCTGGAAAGAAGTGTTCATGTAGTATTTCTTGAATTTTTCGGTAAATCGGTTTCTTGCAATACGCTTGAAGAAAAACAAATT
Organism: Fragum whitleyi; assembly: GCA_948146395.1. Lineage (NCBI taxonomy): Eukaryota > Metazoa > Mollusca > Bivalvia > Cardiida > Cardiidae > Fragum > Fragum whitleyi. The sequence continues at coordinate 4,546,585 of OX411552.1, read as the reverse complement.
TCTTAAATGCTTTCTTCTTTTCTATGGGCATATGATAATTTGAAACGCGTTTTTTAGTGCAAAGTTTAAATCAAGAATGACTTGATATTGTTTTAACTTGTTTCAACTTTATATCGGTGTCTGTTACGTCATGTTAACCCATGTGCGCATTGACGCGCCTTGATGTCTGCGTCCATATTATCTACGAGGTTTATTTCTTAGAATCATCGAAGGTTTCGGATTGGTTAGGGGTATGAAAGAATCGAACTCTGTCAGATTCCGAGAAAGACGGACACCAAGGTGGAAACGTAATCTATTTTGACTGGTTTTCTAATTGACAATTATAAATGTAAAAGATAAATGTAAGTAACTACCAGACAAATTACGATCTTCCACAAAATCAACCGCCTTTTGGGTGTCTGTTTCCAAATATTTGTTTTAATTAAATCCCGAGTCTGTATTTTTTGTACGATATATTTAAGTACGCTACTGTAATTATTATGTAGAGAAAGTTAAATTTGTTCACGGTGTTAAAATATTAGTAAACTAAACATAGTCTATTTACAGATTATTTTAACCATTCTATTTTGGTTCATTGGACTGTTTACACATTATTGTAATTCGGAATTCTCTAAATCCCAATCTAAAACGTTTCATTTGAATTACATACATATCTTTAGAATATAACAACGATGCCGTTTAACGCCAAGCTGTAAACACCCAGTGTTCTACATCGGTCGCTTTATAAATGTCGCCAATCGGAAACCTTCGATTCAACAGAATGGACATCTGCCCTGCGTTCAGGATGAAAGCGTTTTCGAAATGATACTCCCCTTTGCACGTACGTGTACGTGCAAAGCGGGAAATCATCTCAAAGCGCTCGCGAAACGTTTTGACATCCTGAGCACAGTGCGTGTTTAATACGGGCGCAGACATAAAGCGTTTCTGTCGTTTTGCACGTGAGTAGAGTAATGTCAGAAGCATCAAAGTCCTTCCTAAATATAATGTTAAGTGAAATGAAAATGAACTCAATTATTCTGGAAATATCAAATTTGTAAACAAAACGCAGAATTTTACTGCATTTTGTCCCCCCCCCCCAAAAAAAAAAAAGAAAAAAAGAAAAAACTAATGGAAAGTGTTAACCAAAATTATTTTGCTTCTATCGTTTTTGCCAGGGTATCACAAGAAGAGGAAAAACCCAAAAGAAAACGAAAATATATATAATGTGACAATACGACAACTTTGCATGCCATTACAAGCGACAATACTAAATTGTCGTCTTTCTCTCAACCTATCAAGAATTGTGTTGTTTTAAATATTTTACTAACCCATGTATATATATAATACATACTTAGCGTTTTATATGAAAAAATATCTAACGAGGTTGAGAGAATTGATCATTGTCGAGGGTCTGCCGAGACAATTACATGTATCAATTCTCACAACCGAGTTAGATATTTTTTCATGCAATACACTAAGTATGTATTATATTTATTTTTAACCCTTTTTTGCCCCCTTTTCGTTGATGTTTTTAACTGAAATGCAAGTTTCTAAAAATAACCGCATTATATAATCGTTCTAAAAATAACTATGTGATATCATAAAATATATCATACGGGCTGTTATCACACGGATGTTTGTATAGTTATAAGATAAATAATAATGACTTGATAGTACACATACATACATATCTTTTCATTCAAATTCTGTTGTAAACCATATTTGAATGGTAATGTTTATTCTATTGTTTTGTTGAAGTTAAAAAAACAACACGTTCAATGATGAGACTCTTATAAAAGATAAATATTTATATATTATGACACCAAATAGAAAATAGGTTAGGGTATATTTTTATAGCTTGATTGAACCTGTAAAGATGTTTAAAGGCAGTATCGTCATTTTTGCCATTTTTTGAATAACGGTTAAATATTTTCCCACGTAGAATATAAATAAATTGAATATTATCAATATCATATAATGATATGTAGTAACTTAATTGAAACAGTTTGAAAGTTAAATGAGTCGCTTGCATTATTTCGATAAACAAATATATATTCTATTATAACTAGCTAAGCCAGAAGAATTTGATTTTGTTTCCCGTCTCAATGTGCACCTGCGCATATCGGTCGTTAAATGTACAATAAAGATTATGTATAGACGCACCAATTTGAGTGAGTGACCAATAACACTTTTGTCTATACATTGTTTCGAAAAAGTTGACATTGGATCACTCGCTTAAACTTTTACACCTATCCACTTATCTAAATAATAATAGAGGACACGAAGGCTTTTTGGATTTTTCGCAAAATGGACTCTCAACATGCATTTGGGGTTGGTGGTCTCAAAATGAAAATTAAAACTGACACTAAAACACTCGCTAATGATGAAAAATAAATAAATAAATAAATAAATAAATAAATAAATAAATAAATAAATAAATAGATAAAAAAGTACAGAAAATGAAATCACAGATTTCACTTCTTATATCCGGAAATGATACGGTTCGCTTAGGAAATTGAAAACTACAGGGCCATAAAATGACTCTAGAAAATTTAATTTTAAACCTGAAACGTTCAATCTGTGGGAAAGAAAAATGAGTAGAGCTCTTTCTTTTTGTATATTGTTTATACCCAAGGTGAAATATATAATTCAAAGTTAGTGTATATATGAAAAAAAATCTAACGAGGTTGGGAAAATTGAAAATTGTCGAGGCTCTGCCGAGACAATTATCAATTCTCACAACCGAGTTTGATATTTTTTATACAATACACTAACTATGTATTATATTTATCTTATATCCTTTATTTGTCTTGTTTCTGTCGGTGTTTCTAACTGAAATGCAAGTTTCTAAAGATTACCGCATTATATCATTCTTCTAAAAATTACCGTGTGATATCATAAAAAAATATCACACTGGATGTTATCACAAGAATATTTGTATAGTTATAAGATAAAATAAGAAAAGACCAAGGCTATGCTGTGTTAAGCGTATAACCTCAGTGATGCTTATGATAGCTGAAAACGTTGCGTTTTGATACACAATCTTGAAGCAGTCCTGACTCTTTCTAATAACTAAGATGAAATATACACAAAGAAAAAAGTATTGCAACATCCGATTTTCATTAAAGTAGTTTTAGGCAAAGGCAAACTGTGATAACTTTGTGCATAAGGACACAAGAAAATATTGTCAGTAAACTGTAAGATCCATAGTGAAGCGGAAATAAAGACATAATTTACACACAAGTCAGCAATTTCATGCAAATCTCGGCTTTGTACAGTTGACAACTGCGTGAAATTGACAAGGTGAATGATAATGGAATGATTTAGGAATGAAATTGAATGAGTGTGTAGGGCGACTTTTGAGTGAATTTAATGGGAGATAATCCAGTATTGCAAATTTTGTTCAGGATGAACAAAATTAGCAATATTGATTACCTCCCTTTAATAAAATATGCATACAAATTCTATGGATAGCTCCCTATTACTTCAAAAACCTATCAGACGCTTACAATTTCAATTAAATAAGTGAAATCCCGATATTTTTTCTTGTTATTATTATATTGTACGAAGTTGTTGTTATATGTTTTTCAGTGAGTTTGGAGCGTTTTTGAATGGTTTGAGTGAGTGTCTGGAATGAATGAATGGAGCGCTGAGTGAGCGATTTAGAATTGTTTTGATTGAGGTGAATGTCAATTTCAATTTCACGATGTTACTAACTGTAACAAGAATATAATTTCCACAAATATTCTTCTACGATTAACTATGGTTGCATCGACTAGGCTAGGTGAGATTTCAAACTGACCATTGTCTCTAATCCAAGAGTAGGCATCACAATAACTGTACAGTCAATATCGTGAATATTAACAAGCAAAGACATTCAGGACACTTACTCTTTTCCTCGTATTCTAAATCAGACGTTGAGTATCGATGTCGCTATTTCTCTTGCACTCTGTCAGAACAATGCCGGTATTTTTAATTGGAAATACAAGTTCACATATTAGGCAACCATAAAAATGCCCAACAAATGCTCTCATCAGGCTTTATAGAAAGTACTTTTATATCTACATAATATAGATGTTGCAATACTTTTTTCATTGTGTATATTTATTCAATTAAACTGATAGGGTCGTCTTGTATTTAGGAAAAGTGGAAGATGTTTACCATTTCAATCAGGCGTAAAAATGTTAAGTACTTGTTTATATTTGTGAACACATTTATTTCACTCATTTAGAATCTGACAAAGTAATCTAAGATTTGATTACGTAAATATATTGAATGATTTTGCGACAAGCATATTTCACGTTTTCACGCGTTGATACACGCGAATAGTAAAAAATGCGAACTTATCCTTTTACCTCAAACAATCGTCTTATTGAATCGATAAAGAAATTACTTCTTTGGGGAACAAAAAAGGTGCTGGCATGAGGCATGGACAAATTGCAAGTCAATTTTATTAACAATATAGTGTCACTTCATGTGCAAATATTTATCCAATAATATTGCAAAGAAAACGTCGGAAAATTAAAAATATGTCAAACCCTAGGAAGCTATGCAAAGGACAGAATACATGGAGAGTAATTTTGGCATGGTAGAAAGGGGAATTTTGCCAAAACAGGTTGCTGCTAGATATAGCAAGTACTGGCTACATTTATATCTATAAAAACTGAGAAATTTACAATGTGATTGATATTGAAATGGTTACGAAATGAAATCTAATTGTTGGGAGGAGCGACACTTGATCGAAATTAAGGAGAGGCAATACGATATCGCTTATTTCGTCAAATTGGACGAAATTAGCGATATCGTATTACCTCCCTTTACAAAAATCTACATACTCTTTTTTTTTTTTTTTTTTTTTTTTTTTTTTGGGGGGGGGGGGGGGGGGAAGGGGTATTAATAGACAAATCAGATGCTTTGAAATTCACATCAGACAATAAAAAAGTGGAATCATTTCACCGATTTGAATAAATTGTTGACCGTTGTTAACGATTTTGAAGCGTTTTTGAACTATTTCGGAGCGATTTTGAGTGATTTGAGTTAGTGGTAGGATTCATATGAATGGAGAGCTGAGCGAGTGATTTGTAACTGTCGGGGTAAGTGTCGATTTCACGATGTAACTAACTGTACTAAGGGTCATAATCATATTTCCAAAATAAGTCACTTTCTGTCGGTTGTCTTTTCGTCCTCACTCAAGTCAAATACGCAAATAAATGGCTAACGACGGACATTGCGTAGTATTGTGTGATATTTAATGACGTAATTGTCGACGTGCCTCTCTGCTACCTACGTTGCCAAACAAACATCTGGAAGTATTAGCAAATTCGCTTGGAAGATACAATTAAAACATCTTGAAGTTGTCATAAAGATTGATCTGGAAATTAACTTTGAATGAAATTGAATGAATGTGGGGAGCGAGTCATGAATGAATTTAAAGGGGAGGGGGAACTAATCGATAATTTCATCAATATTTGGTAAAAATATCAATATTTCATTACCTCCCTTTAAATAATCTACTTACTTTTCTGTCAAAAAGATGTGTCTTTTCGTAGACACTTCCAAATCAAAACTAAGGATTTTTTTTCGATTTGTATGAAAGTTTGAAGCGTTTTGAACGTTTCTGGGAGAATTTCCGAAGCATTTCGGGGCGCTTTTGAATGGCTTGAGTGGGTGTTCGGAACTAGTGAACGAAGCGTTGTATGAGCGGTTAGGTATATTTAGAATGGGTTGAGTGGCAATTTCGTGATTGCTTTCAAAACGTATTTACTTTATATAGCCGTTCGAATTGGTTTTAATGCAATGAATTTAATAAATAAATTTCAAATGTAGTGCTGTATTTGGAATTAGATCTTGAATTAATAGAAGTAATTAAAAAAACGATAAAAAAATGAAATAAATACTTTTTCAAACTTTTATTTCTCAGATATTAAAACCCAGTTCTAATGTTTTCATTTCAATTGATAGAAACGATTAAATATGTTTGAAGAAGCGTACGGAATTTTGGTCACAATTTTTGAAATGATAGTGCGTAACCCATTAAGATATATTTATAAAACTTTTATTTACATATCATGAATCAATTCGAAATATCAAATCTATCATTACTCAAAAGTTAGCACTATCATTGAAATTCAAAATGAGTTCAAATTGATTAATTGGTGATTATTTCTTTGATTTCCGTCGAGTCAAAAGGTCAATCCATTAATCAATATCATCTATAAAATCATACATCATAACTAGCCCAAAAGATATTGAAAAAAAATGTTTCACTGCAAAAGGCGAAATGACTATATTTTGACAACGATAGCTAAATATCTACATTCCTATATGTAACTCTTAAATTTAACAAATTAGATTTTTCCCCAATTTCCATAAGATAATCAATTGAGCCTGTGCGTGAGATTTCCAACAATTTCATGTATGGACATAGCAAAGACTCCGACCAGCCTATGCATCGGCACAGTCTGACCAAAGTCTTCACTATGCGTTTAGTAGACAGATAAGGTATCAACGTACGTGTACGCAATCGGGAAACATTTCATTTACAGTAGGTGGCTGTCAAGGCTGCTCATTGTTTGCACCTCATGCAAATTTCAAGTTGTTGGAAATGTCACGCACAGGCAATTATTGCTAAATATGAATTTTGTAGAAGTTCCACACAGTATGCCATAGTCTGTGACCGAGCCCAATAATTTCAAACAAATAAAAAGGAACCCCAAAAGACAAATATTTCACTGGTGGAAACATCGTAAGAACAAGAATTTCAAGCGGTGCGTGTTGGGAATAGCCTCGGCGAAATATACTACTGTGGACGATACATGTAACAGTAAGATTGCTAAAGTAAATAACATACAAAACTCCAAATATAGACAAAACTGGAATAAGGATCATTAACTTTCTAAACTGCGTCGACGGAGACCACACAACACATGCGGTTTATTGGTATTGAACAAACTCGAAGCAATTAACTTTACTTAATTCAAACGGGTTTTCTTCCATTGAAGGCAAATGAAGAATTCTAATGGACATGTGCGCAAAACCTTCAGCAATGTCATATGAATTGGTGCCCGCACAGTGAGAGTGCATATGTATCAGGTCTATGGGAAAAGCTCATGAAAATAGGTATCAAAGGAAATATTCTCAAAGTTATTCGCAATATGTATTCATCTATAAAGTCATGCGTCTCTCATAATGGCCAAACATCACATTATTTCACAATTCTAAAAGGCGTCAGACAGGGTGAGAACCTCTCTCCAATCCTGTTCTCACTTTACCTTAATGACCTTGAGGACTTTCTGAGGCAAACTTCTGATGGTATTAATGTGGACTACCAACTTAATGGAACAATCCACTATATCCAACTCCTAGCTCTTCTCTATGCCGACGACACAGTTATTTTTAGTGACGATGCCAAAGCTTTACAAAATTTGCTTAATACATTTAACAAATACTGTGAAAAATGGAAGCTGACTGTAAACCATTCCAAAACAAAAGTTATTGTATTTGGGACTAATAAACCGCAAAATTATTCGTTTACTTTAAATAATGAAAATATCGAAGTTGTTAAATTGTATAAGTATTTAGGTGTGTACTTTACTTCGTCTGGCAGTTTTGTTCAAAATATTAAGCATAACATCTCCCAGGCAAATAGAGCGCTTTTTCAGCTATATGTGAAGACCGCTAACCTAGACTTACCGATTGATCTACAATTGAAACTCTTTGACAGTACAAAAGTTCCCATTCTTACCTACGGTTGTGAAATTTGGGGCTTTTCGAACACAGATCTCATAGAGCAATTTCACTGTAACTTTCTGCGTAAGATGAGTAATACTAAGAAAAGCACACCACGATACATGCTCTATGGTGAATTTGGGCGATTTCCACTCGAAATCTTAATAAAAACCCGAATGATTAAATTTTGGATAACCTTAATGAAATCGAAACAGCAAAAAATTTCACATATTTTTTATAAAAATTCGCTAACTACAAATGAGGATAATAAATGGATAAAATTTATAAAAAACATATTTGATCTAACTGGCAATTCGATAATATGGCAATGCCAAGGGCAAAACACTAATAATGGGACTCACAAAATCGTCAAGTCAATTTTAATAGATCAATTTAAACAAAACTTATTCGCTCAAATAGAAAATACACAAAAGGGAAGAATGTATTTAACTTTTAAATCAGATACTAGTTTTGAACAATACTTAACGTCCTTACCTAAATCTCTAAGATTAAGTATGATGCATTTTAGAACAGGAAACCACAGATTTCCAGTAGAAGTTGGGCGATGGCAAAATGTAATATACACAAACCGAAAGTGCAATTTATGTAAACGTAATGACGTTGGTGACGAAATGCACTATTTGCTGGTCTGCACGTACTTTAATGACGAACGAAAAAGATACATTAAATCTAAATATTTTAGATTCCCAAACATTATTAAGTTTAGAGAGCTTATGTCTACTAGTAACCTTATACAACTACGTAAACTAGCATTTTTCATGAAAAACATTCTTAAAGTAACCTATGATTTACATAAAAATGGTAGCACCTAATTTTTGATATACAGTATAAATGTTGAAAATATCCATGCTTTACTATTGGTTGTACATGTTTCACTCTTTACTATGTATTGACTATTTGTTTGATCCTTTTCCTCGTAATATCGCTATGAAATAGATATCCTTCACCATAAACAAGTATAAAAGTTCTATAACGGATTCTTAGATACATTCCATTACTTGATACTGTAAACACTATTGATTGTATTTCCTAAAATGTATCAATTGAATGTCTCTTGATTCCCGAGAAATTTTAAAAGTGAAATGATTAGACGGTGGGGACGTGATCCCACGGGCGTATCGCAAGTTCTCAGTTGAAAACGGAGCTCGTGGAGTCATATCCTCTTTGTCAGTGATCAATAATTATGTGAATTAGTATCTGAGTATTAGGGTATTAGGTTTTTTGTCTATGTTTCTTTTTGTAATAGTGGTAAGCTTAAACTGAAACATGTATTTCTCATATTTGGTTATAAATACTTGTTAACCCAGCTTGCTTCAAGCTGTGTTGCAGGAATTTAGAATAAGACAAAATATGGAAATAGAACGATATAGTCTTTTATTTTGCTCCAAAAAGGTATCTATCGTGCATTTAACGAACTTATAATTTTTTGTTTTCTTGTAACATTATGGGATTCCCACCTTTCCCCCATTACTCACACTACCTGACTATTATTACTTTCTAGCTCACATGTATTTACATATTGTAATAATTGCTTTTGTAGACTGTGAACAAAATAAAAGAATATTGTATTGTAAGATCTTAGAGTGGGGTTCACACGATGTGTTTTTTCACATCTGTCTTTTCAGATCTTCAAAAACACATCGTGTGAACCCCTAGATAATGAGCGTTCTGTTAACAGATCTGCTTTACAGACGGAATAGAACATGTTCTATTTCGTCTGCTTTTTCATACAGAATTGACCAATCAGAAGCTTTTCTTGGGATACTGACCGAGATGACTTGATAGCATCTGTTTATACTTGTCAATTACCTGGACAAACTGTTTTCTTTCGGTATCATATGAATGAATCAATCATTTCATTGAAAGCTCCACGAGCAACATCCTACTATGAATTGAAAAAAATGAAAAAGAGTTAACTATTTCAATTATTTACTATTAAACTCTATTGAACACCCCCCCCCCCCCTAAAAAAAATGTGGCTTCCAAAATGACTTATCTTAGTTTTGTCAATGGAGATCAAAACTATTATAACTCCCATAACTCACATACATGCTGATATTTCTTGTTCTTTTCACACAGTATTCAAAAGAACTTTTATTTTATTATTTAATTGATAGAAATATATAAAGCGAAATCTAGGCATAGTAGTAGTGTAACTAGTTTTATATGTTTCATAAACCAATGAAGCAACATCTTTTGGATGTTATAATTTGAAATCATTAAGTAATGAAATATAACGATTCTTGATATTTTTCAATGGATAGTTTTTTCCTGAAAAAATACCAGCTAGTGGCATTTTTTTCACAGATGTACCGATAGAGATCAATATGGTACTCACTTTATCAATTTGTCATAGAGGTGTGAAAAGAAATATTTGGTCAATAGTGATGTAACTTTTTGTTTCATGAACTAAAGAGTAAATCATTGTCAGATAACACATTTCTAGACTTTTCAAATGCATTGTTTTAAGAGATTAATTAAGAATCGGTATTCTTGCAGTAAAAAGTATAGAAAAACTGTATGCATACACCTTTACTTCCTTTAATATGATGTTACCTACAGCGACATTGGCCGTCGTAATAGAACAGTTTGAAGTATGCCATGCATTAGCAAATTGGAAGTCCTGGGTTAGATCCCCGACGGCAGCACTCATCCTTCCTGCAATTTGTCTCCCACCAATGGGTTGACAATGGGTGGTTGAGGAAGGATGTGATGCCTGTGAATTAAATACCAGAAATCCATTGTTTAGTGCAACAGTCACAGCAATATAACTGAAAGATTGTTGTAAGCGGCGTAAAACACCGTTCAAACCAAGGCGTTACATATCCTGGTTTCAGAGTAAATACACAAAAAGAATATGCAGTAAAAATAAAATTAAAAGCAAATAGGAAGTCTGAGCTATGCAATCACAGAGCTTGTTCTCAGCTGTAGTTATGACATTACAGTTTGATCTCCTAGCTATAACTAGCATATATACTGTACAGAACCAGAATGAGCAATATTTTATTTCGTTATATCCGTATTACTGATAAGAAGAAAATTTATATGGGGGAAACTTTGAAATTTGAAAAAGAAACACTTTTATTTGAACCAATTGAAAGTTTTTATTATCAGTATTATCATGTTATCATAATCATTATTATCAGAATGTTTGAGAAGTTGCATTTTAATACTCTTTGATACTGTTTGTTGGTCTTTTGATAACTAGCATGGTTCTTTTTCTATCTTTTTATTTCTTGTTAATTAAAAATGGCAAAGCGGCTTGATAAGAAAAAGATATCCATCTCCACATTCCAGTAATGTAATAGAATACTTCACCTCAGAAATAACTGACCTGGGTCATCCAAAGCATATATGTAAAACATACCGTCTGAACCCTAAAACCATATATGCTTCAAAACATGTCTGGTTTTTCATATCTGCTTAAACATGCCGTGTGAACCCTACTTAAAGTGTCTTCAGTCAAATAGGGAATATTCTTCACGCTCAAAGCTGCGTGGCAGGCTGCACAGATGTTGAGCTAAATGTTCGCTCGAAGGTGTAGAGTATATCATACACATTTCATTTTTTGTCGTTATTAGTGATGTTGTTTTGTTTGTCTCCCCAGATTGTTGCAAAAGCTTAAAAAACATTTTTTTACATATTTTCGAAACAAGCATGCTTCGGCTCAGAACCCCGGAAGAAAACTTCAGCACTAACAGCCTAATGAAGCAGAAGGCACAGGTCGCTGTTTCTGAAAATCGATTTGTTTGTTCTGAATGGAGTTTTACGCTGATTTCAACATTCTTTCAAAAATATCGCGGCGGCTTGGCTTCTTTACAATGGATTCCTGGTATTTCTCACGCAAGTACTTCATTTAAATCCTTTCCTAATCTCTAGCTGCTATCCCACATAGGTCTACGAAGCTTCATATAGCTCTACATACTTGCTCCTACCATGGTACAATGCCAAAGTTTAGAACATCATTAACCCTTTCATGTTTTATAAAATTTTGGACCTGTCCAAATTCAAAGGTTTTGCAGACGAAAATTTAAAGTGGATTTAATTTGAAAAATAACCATTCTGTAGGGTAGAAAATAGTGTGTAGATAGAAGATATTGCTTGTCAGAAGCAATTTTTTTTTTCACAACGTTTTCTAAATCATAAAATCACAGGCACGTAAAAAGCAGGGATTAAACAGCAAAGGGTTAAATTAACAGTGTGAACGAGTTTGAAAAAAGTCTTAATGTTATCAAATGGATGCTATGAGTAATTGTTGCTTGAAATTAAAGGGAGAAAATATGATATTGCTTATTTTGTTCAAGATAAAACAAAAATAGCAATAAAAATACCTCCCTTTAACAAAGTTTGCATCCAAATTCTATTAAAAGATTTTTGTGTCTTTGCAGATGAATCCCATTGAAATAAAAAATGTACATGTACCTGACTGCTGTCCGAACGGAGATCAAGGCGCGAGGTCAGTTGTCTGTCCATTACAGTAAGTAACATAATGAAATTGACATTCACTCGATCAAAACTAATTTATATGACTTATTCAGTGCTCCATTCATTCATTCCAAGAACTGACTCAAATTACTCGAATATGCTCCGAAATCGTTAAAAATAATTCGACATCGATCAAAACGATCAACATTTCCAAGTTGGATGAAATTAGCGTCATGCATTTTTTCCCTAAACCCTTTCCCAAAACAGCAAAATTTTAGGGTCATCCTCTTCAAAATCTGCCAAAAATGACAAAATAGAGGTTGTTAAAGATAGAACTTGTGTAAAAATGGCATAAGAAATATTGGGACAAAAGGAGAAACTGCTGGTCATCAGCAGTTTCTTCTTTTGTCGCAATGTTTTCTCAAGCCCATTCCACCAGGGACGTAAAAATCAGGTCTTGTTTGGGAAAAGGTTTAATATCTTCCTAAATTCGCTCCACACACTCATTCAATTATGTTTAAAATTCATTCAAAAATCATTCAACCAGTCAATTTTACGATGTTTCTAACTGAATGACCAATTCTAAAAAATGTTGTCTAGTAATGAGTCAAACACTGACCATGGGGTACGAACATCAAGGTGTGGTAAGGATTTCTGTTTTCTATCAATAAATCTTGCCGTCTTTAAAGGAAAGTCAATATTAGATTCCCATCTTATTCATTAAAAAGATGGTGTTGAAAGTTAAACGAGGTCATTTAAGTTCACGGATATTAAGGTTCATAACCTTATTAATAGCACTGAATGTACGTAGATCATTCACAGCAATCGATGCATTCGAAAATGACCACTTTCAAATTCGCGTTTAAAGAAAATGCGATTTAAATATCAAATGCCTTCGTTTATTTTACGAAAGGGGCAAAATTATGTACCAAAACACGCATACAAAACGGGCATAAATTCCTTCTAGAACAAAAACGTGTTTAGATATAATGCCTACTTTTGTTAATTCCAGCGTAAATTTCTGCTCCTTAAATGATGAACAACATAGAATAAAATGATTCGTTTAAATAATTAACTGATTTAAATGTTATTTACATCGTGAAATCGACATTCACCTCAATCAAAACCATTCTAAATCGCTCACCCAACGCTCCATTCATTCATTCCACACACTCACTCAAACCATTCAAAAAACGATCAAACCCATTGAAAAATATAGAATCAACAGCGTCATTCAAAATTAAACTTTGAAAGAGAAAAAATATGATTTCTCTGACATAATTCAAATTGTTGGCTTCTCATAGGTTCTTGAAAAAAGAGGAAACTGTGCATAGTACTTGCATAATTATTTTATTAAAGGGAGGTAATCAATATCGCAAAATTTGTTCATCCTGAACAAAATTTGCGATATAGGACTACCTCCCATTAATTTCACTCAAAACTCGCTCCACACACTCATTCATTTTATTCCTAAATCATTCCAAATCATTCACCATGTCTATTTCACGATGTCTTTAATTGTACCATTTTCAGCTTTATTTATTCATAGTTTTACATAGCTATGGCCGGACATCTAGTGTGCTCTTTTTATATACATTGTATATATAAAAATGTGAAGTTTCCGCGCGCTTAAAGCCTAGTTATTATGTGCCTTTTGATGTAAGAAATATTAACTTTGACTGTATTTTTGAAAAAGAAAGTGGTGTTGTTTTGGTTTGTTTACAAATTTAGTGAAATTATTTATCACTTGACCCGCGTCTATCTTTCAACAATCCCCCTACCACAATTCTTGTTCCATTGTAAGCTAGAATGACTAAACTTAGTTAATTTAGAAAGTATAGAAAAAGCGAACTGAATTGATATGAGTCAGACGATGTATTGATTCCAAACCAATATGGTTGTTCGTTTTTACTAAGAGATCACTGATGTCATTTAAAAATTAGTTGACCAATCGCATCAATTATTCAAACCGAAATAAAATGTCATTTAGCATTGTTTGTTACCATTTAAGTCAATTTACAATTTAAGCATATCAAAAATGATCCTTTGGGTGACATATCCAACAATTTCAAATATGCGCCAAGCAAAGACTTCGACCAGCCTGTGCACCCACACAGTCTGTCAAGAGTCTTCATTTGGTTTAAACATATTTTATTTGCACGAATTTCAACATGATAATATACATATCAATTTAACACAAATAATTGTAAATCAGGCAAGAGTCTTCACTTTGCACTGTGTGCTTAGATAGGGCATCAAAGTATCTTTAAATAGACGTGCATTCTTGTAATTGTACCATGAAGCTGATTAGGCTGCTCCATGTTTGAAACTCACGCACATGTCAAATTGATGAAATTGTCATGCACAGGTTCAAATATTCGCATTAGGGGCGATGTGACTGCGTTACTACGGCTGCCCATCATTTTTTTCTTTTTCATTTTGTTTAATTTTGGAGGCGGCCTTATTTGTTGGTGGTCAGATGGCGTTGACCTCGACCAATTACATGGGATCCAGAAAAGCACCGTTTGTATTAAACAGCTAAAACCATCGTGAAATTGACACTCGTTCCGATCAAAATAATTCTAAATCATTCACTCGGCGCTGCATTCATTCATTTCAAACACTCACTTAAATCAATCAAAAATGTTCCGAAATCTTTAGAGCATTTAGAAATCGTTCAAAACGATCAACATTTAAATCGTCCGTTTAGATTGTTCTACAATTTTAGCGCCTGGTGTGGATTTTTAAATGTCTGATTGGTCCATGAAGACACAAAAACAGAACAATACGTATATTTTATGAAAGGGAGGTAAAAATATCGCTTATTTTGTTCATCCTGAACAAAATTAGCGATATTGGATTACCTCCCGTTAATTCGACTAAAAACTCGATCCACACACTCATACAATCAATTTTATTCCGAAATAACTCCAAAATCATTCATCTTGTAAATTTCACTATGTTGTTAACTGTACAGTTCTCGGGAAGTATGAGTATTTGATATAGTCAGCTGTAATTAGGGGGATTTGAAAAGCCAGGTGGTGGTGGTGTCGTGTTTGCCTTTTATGTGATTTTAAATATTGTCACGGATCTACATCAACATGTTGAAAGACCATATTGTGAAAAAGAGCAGGCCTACTACAGTTAACAACATCATGAAATTGATAAGGTGAATGATTTTTGAATGATTTAGGAATGAAATTGAATGCGAGTGTTGAGTGAATTTAATGAGAGGTAATCCTATATCGCAAATTTTGTTCAAAATTAGCGATAATGATTACCTCCCTTTAATAAAAAAATGCATTCAAGCTCGAAGAACCTATGAGACGCTTACAATTTAAATTATGTCAGTGAAATCGCGATTTTCCCTATCGAAATTTATTTAGAATGACGTTTTTGATTCTATGTTTTTCAATGGGTTTGAGCGTTTTTGTATGGTTCGAGTGAGTGATTGGAATGAATGATTGGAGCGCTGAGTGAGCTATTGGGAATGGTTTTGATTGACATAAATGTTAATTTCACGATGTTTTTAACTGTAACATGTCTTTGTGCAATGGATTCCATTTTAGATCATCGAGGATGTTTGGCACTGCACCTGATATTATATTGTAAATTGGTTGCAAAACGGGGTGCTTGTTTCTGAATGTATACGATTTTATCAATCCCTTTTGGTGATATGGATCCCAGCCACTTGAGCAGTTCTCTAAAGTTGGTCAAACAATGGCATTATAGGCTGCCGCCTTTGTTCTGCTCTTTGATGAGTGAATATTATGTTTAACCCTTTCCTGTTTTACAAAATATTGGACCTGTCCAAATTCAGTTTTTGCAGACGAAAATTTAAAGTGGATTTAATTTGAAAAATAGCCATTCAGTAGGGTAGAAAATAGTGTGGAAATAGAAGAAATTGCTTGTCAGAAACAATTTCTTCTTTTTTCACAATGTTTTCTCAATTATAAAATCACAGGCATGTAAAAAGCAGGGATTAAACAGCAAAGGGTTAAGGAAGAATAGACTTTGGCATGCCTTACTGGAGATCTTGTTAATTTCTCTACTGAAAGGGTACACAAAGGATAATTTTAACACTTGACAGATCAAAAACATAAATTTTAATTCAATTATTCATATCAATTTCATTATTTGTACACAACACATTGATCACACGTCTAAACACTGAATGCCTACGAATATGTTTGTTTCTGCATATATATACATGTATACGAAAAGAAACTTTTAGATATTTATTTCATGCGTTCATATCATTTTAAAACTCGGACGATTTCACTGTCAACCGTAAAAGAATAGTTCTAAATACATGTATAACATGTATAAACCAAAAAAAACTTTGTTTCCGAAAGTTTTAAATGCGAATATTTTAGTTCTGTTATACCTTGTTTCAAAGTGAACATTGATACATTGTAACGATAGTTAGTCTATTGCATTAAACAACATATAAAATAACGTCCGCATGGAAATTTCCCTTTGTCACACATCTCGTCTCTTTTTCTCCGTGTTTTTTTAAAGTCAATTTAGGAAAAAGTTTTAAAAACTATTTTCTCGACCTTATACAATAAATAGTTTTGAAGACAACGATAATTTATAATCTGCATACAACATAAGCTTCAATTATACGTGATATGATTGACACAAAATTACTTCATGAACATTGCATGTGCTGTAACTTATTTATGATAAATGATAGGTTCTTAACAGACATACTATTAATATGATCGGTTTTCTTTCTGGTACAGGTATCTTAACATTCATGCTATACTTTCTATATCAAAACTTATGTTCCTTAATTACTTGTTTTTGGAAAGTCAATCTGTGCGTTTGTAAAGAAAGTACAGTACTAAGGTAACCTTTTGACAGGAGTACATTTTCTGACGATACATTTAGAACCTGTCAAGAACTTTTTTTCATTATGAAATTTCATAAAATTGAATAATTCATTTATCAAGTAATCAAATGGATGATCTTTTTATAAAACAAAATACTGTGATAGATAAGCAAAATTTCGATTCACAATATTTCACTTTTTCGACTTCGGTCGTCCTTTTCGACTCAACCTTCGGTAGAGTTTCGTCAAGAATCCGCCTTTTTCCTCTTCGTCCTTTTCCGGCAGGGTATAGTCTGGCATCGTGTACCTTTCGGGGTCTAGTTTATAACGGATTTGTTTTAACAGGGTCACCAGTATATCGTCTACGTTGTGGTTCAGAGCGGCGGATGTCTCGAAATGAAAACAGTCGTAAGTTCGACAGATAGACAATACATCTGAAATATAAACAGTAGGTTCGACAGACAGATAATATATCTGAAATATTGATAGTGGGTTCCACAGATAGATAACATCTAAAGAAATAAACAGTAGGCTCGGCATATCGACAATGCATCTAAAACAATCGGGTAGGCTCAAGAAAAGACAAGACATCTAAAATATAACCGGTTGGTTAGACAGATACAGTTTGTTACATCGTAAAATTGAATCATTCTAAATCGCGCACTCATTGATCCATTCATTCATTCCAAACACTCACTCAAACCATTCTAAAGCGCACAAACCCATTGAAAAACATAGAATCAAAAAATATTTCAAAATTAATTTTGATAGAGAAAAATAGCGATTTCATTGACATAATTCATATTGTTAGCGTCTCTTAGGTTCTTGAAGAAATAGGAAGCTATGTGTATAACTTGTATTCGTTTGTTATTAAAAGGGAGGTAATCAATATCGCCAATTTTGTTCAACCAAAAGGTGAATGATTTTGGAATGATTTGGGAAAGAAATTGAATGAGTGTGTGGAGCGAGTTAAGAGCGAGTTTAATGGGACGTAATCCTATATCGCAACTTTTGTTCAGAATGAACAAAATTAGCGTTATTGATTACCTCCCTTTAATAGAATATGCACACAAATTAGACGCTTGCAATTTGAACTATGTCAGTGAAATATCGATTTTTCTCTATCCAAATGTATTTTGAATGCGTTGTTGATTCTATGATTTCAAAGGGTTTGAGCGTTTTTGAATGGTTAGAGTGAGTGTTTGGAATGAATGAATGGAACGCTGAATGAGCGGTTTGGAATGGTTTTGATTGAGGTGAATATCAATTTAACGATGTAACTTATTGTATAATAAAGCCGTACAGATTATACTTGTATTTTAGCAATGGCAAGACAATGAAGAATACTTGAAATTGAATGTTGACTCGAAAAGGATATGGTACGACTTCAGAGACTTTATTAAGAATAAAAGCAACTAATTTTAGTTAACAAATATTTTTACTTTCGTTTTCGTGCATATCGACGTTTGCTAAGGATTTACGATGACTTTTTTTCTAAATCTATCAGATCTTTAAACCTTATGAACAAAACTAACACACGCCATTCATTGTTTCATTTCCTTTAATATAATATGGAAACATTAAAACGATTAATGCTCCCGACAAGTCCATATTGGTTGATCAGCTTCTACAGGGGAGGTAAATGCAACATGAAAATTGTGTTACAAAAAAGGGAGACAATCCGTAACCGTTCTGATATGAAAACCATTCAAATAACTTATTCCGTTGTAGCTCGCCCTATATGTCGTGATTTCGTATTTTAGTTGTTGTTAGATTGTTTCTCATTATGGTTTAGCCAGAACATTTCATCAGAGCAACTACTTACCAGGTAACCGCTTTCAGAGCCGTCTGTACCCAATCGCCCATGCTTCGGACCGTTCGTGCGTTTATTTGTTGAGTCTCTGATGCAATTTAAAGCATCTTTAAGAGAAATGAACTCACCATTCCTTTTCACCTTCCGTTTTCTCACAAGGTCTATTTTATTTCCCACAAGTATTATAGGTCGGTCAATCCCATACACATGACGTAACTTGTAAAGACTCTGTACGGCGGCGTCAAACGTCGTTCTGTCAATTACGGAATAAACAACGACATATGCGTCTGACGTCAGGTCAATTTCGTGATCTTCCGAATCCTGAAAGTAAAGAATTAATCTTTACAGCTTATGGATACTTATGAGTTTTACATATCAGTTTGGTACCTATGTTTTACCATTTATACACATGTATTTTACTTCTAAAAGAGCCTTATATGAAATTTATCTAGATGCCCGAAATTAATGTTATGGGATGGGTTGAGAAAGTGTTTGTAATGTATAAATTGATCGATGAGTGAGCGATTTAGAATGGTTTTGATTGTGGCGAATATCAATTTCACGTTGTTACTAACTATAACAGTTAACACTGAACGATACGTATCATTTTTCAATGCTTGCAAACTCATTGAATACTGGACGCAATGCTAGTCTAACCTTCCCCTGCGCCTCCATGAGAAACATAAGCGAGTGTAATGAATGTTTTACATTATGAGGTGTATTTTGAGCATTCGACGAAACGAATCTTTCAACCTAAGTGGCAAAAAACACAATAAAATAGTTGTAACAGTTGTCTAAATGTTTCAAATCTTTCATTAAATGTATGAAAAACATTATTACCTCGATTTTACGGCTAATAAAACCCCAACTCTGACGTAATTCACGCTGCTAAGAACAGAGAGTAGTTGAATCATACTACTTGAATACAATTCAAAGGGTTTTCCGTTTGCTTTTTAGGCAATACAATGGTTACACGTATAGTCCGTTTGACTTCTATATGGACCAACATTTCGCCGAAAATCTCAGAAATTAATTAATGAAACGCATATTTTTCTTGTCATATCATTTTTTCCAGCTAATACCATGACGAATTTTGTTTTTCAGAATTTTTCAATGTAAAATAATGATTTTGTCCGTCCGTCTACATATTAACTTTCAGCATTTCATACCTACTTGTTACTGTATTAAACGGAACAGCGAATTGTATAACCAAAAATAGTACTGATTTGCATAGGGGCCGAGTCAAAAGAGTAAGATTTTAAGTGAATTGTATTACTATAAAATCGAGTTTTTCAATATAATTAAGTTTGTCTTAGATTTTTGCTACCGTTGGATATCAAATCTGTGTATATTCTCTCTTCCTTCAGAAACTGTTTGACCAGATAATTGATTATTGATTTTATTCATTCTGAGATGAACCCTATATTTACATGTTAAGACCAATCAAAAAGCATTATTAAACGAAGTAGTTGGGAATTTCACGAGAAAAACTTGATGAAAAGGCGAGTACTAACGGTAAAAATCGCGTGCTATTTAAGTTAACATGGGGAAATTCAAATGGCAGCCCGGGAGTCGCGTTAGATGATGTAATCATCTAAAATTGACTGTAATATGCATGCGCAGAAAGGGCATTCATGTGAACAGAATTACCCACTGGTGGTAGTAAACAAACTTCACATTTACCGCTACAATAATTAATTAACCATAAAATATCGTTATTCCATTAAGAAATGTGATAAACTCGTGCAAAATACTTTATAAAATAAGAAAAAGTAATTGCCTTTTAAAGTCAAAGAAAATATTTGTTTTGTGTAATCAAATTGTTGTGCACTAATTTCGACGCCATTTTGGAACCCAAATAACACCGGCCTGACCCAGGATCAGAAGCGTCGAGGTTGAAAGGTTAAAATGATATCACTAGTGTCGAAACCGAGGTCGTTCTGATGGAATCCCGGTTAACTCGGGTCGAAACCGAGTCCGATATGAACTTACCCCATGAGATAACATGACCGTCGATATGCTACATGTAATTAGCATGTCCAAATAAGGAATAATGGACATTTCATCTGTCAAAAGTTTAGTATAAAACCACGTGTTTTTACTATATATGTTGACATTTACATTTACTTACTATTGAACAGCCTCCATCACCCCTCGTGTTTAAGAACGGATAATGCGAAAATATTAACATTAACTACATAGACAAAATCATTATTTAGAAATCATTTTATTTTCAAAAAATATTTTTTGGAATGGTATTAAGCTGAAATTAAGATTTTACTACATACAAATCCTTTATTCAAACGCAATTTTATGTAATTGATGAAAATGTTGGTCCATATAGAAGTCAAACGGACTATAACTGGCTCGACCTTATGTCTATATAACTTTTAGAAACCCTTGACAAAGTTCGCTTAATTTACGTTTTGTTCAATTATCAGAGACTCCGTTGAGTAGTAGACCTGTAATAGCAATATTTCAGAAAAAATGACTTTTCACAATGTTAACCTAGGTTTCCTAGTAAAGTTCAAGATTTACAAGTTTTCACGTTGCGGAACTTATACGGGTCCAATACCTTAATACCCATCAGCATCCTTGTCTTCTACAGCGCACAGACAATTGAGATATCTCTGTCTTACTCAATTATGAGATCACGTTTTTTTAAAAATAATGACGTCATCAAGGTATCAACTAATTAAACGTTAACGTTAAAAAAAAAAAAAGAAAATAAAATTAATAAAAAAAAAAACCGCTAATCAGTATGAGCAAAATAATTTGCCTGTTATAGTTAAACCGCGGTATAAGAAAACGCGGGAAAATGTAAAGGAAAGGAAATTTATAAAGTTCGCTAAGGCTCGCTTAATGATATTTCTTTTCTAGACTCAGCTAAGTTCAGCTTGTCTCAAACGAAATCGCATCACAGATTTAATAAGTCGCAAATGGCAAACTCTTTTGACAGACTTTATCAAAAAGAACATCGTGAAATTGACATGTTGAATGGAATTTGAACGAATTTGAATGGGTGGGATGAGCCAGTTTTAGGTTAGTTTAAATGGAGTTAAAATAATATAGCTAATTTCTTCAACTTTTAAAGAATAAGCATTTCATCCTTAGATACCAGTCTATTACCACCCAGACTTCAATAATAATTCCTACGTACAGTTAATTATATCGCATAATTGACATTCATCCCCATCAAAACCATTCAAAATCACTCGCTCATTGCTCCAATCATTCATTCCAAGAACTCACTCCGATCATTTAAAAAACGCCCTGAAATTGTTAAAAACGTTATAAAAACCTTCAAAATGCTCACTTGTTCATTTAATCATTTAATTAATTGAATGTTTTTAATAGCTGTTGTTCATTTGTTAGCGTCTTCACGAAAATCATAAAAAAGTACGTAGATTTTATTAAATGGAGGTAAAAAAAAATATTGCTTATTTCGTCCAATTGAACGAAATATTCAATTGTCATTTTAATGATGTTCCTAACTGTTAGTGGGTCTCCATGGACCAATCAGATGCTTAAGCCCGTATTGAGCGGAGTTTTCGGGCGTTGTAAACTATTTCGAATGATTTCGTGTTTTATGTAAGTGTTTGTTTTTTGGTTTGTTTGTTTTTTTTTTTTTTTTGTCGATAGAAGAGTTTTCAATGGAGCGTTGAGCGAGCAATTTGCAATGGTTTTGATGAAGGTTAGTGTCAGTTTCACGATTTTCTTACGTAATTATGCAAGTATTAAAAAGAAGAAATACTTGATGTGGTTCGGAACTATATTATCCACTTGTAGGCGCAATATAACTTAAACTTAGTGTGATCTAGAATGCGAGAAGCCAATCAATTATCGAAGTTTTTGTCTTTCAATTAACTTTTAGAAATTTAATGCGAGATCTGACAACAGAAAGGATTAAAATTCAATTTAAAACTGATAAAATTTCTAAATTTAAGCTGCACAGCAATTAAAGGGTTTTAAAGCATTCTTTGTACTGTGACGTAATACACAAAAAATAATTTCATGAATACCTTGTAAAGAAATTTGGAAGGCGGCTTTGTACATGTATTTCGGTTTTGCGTATCTGATACTACCATAATCCTACAAGAGTCAATTTGAACATATATTTTCATGGAGTATTTGAGGATCTCCAGGTCATGCGGGCGTCGTTGTCGGGTTCACTGGCGCTCGATCTTAAAAGTAATAATGAGTAACGACCTAGTAACCCTTATATATAGATACACAACTTTGAGTGAGTAACCAAAGGTCAATTTTGTCTAAACGTGTATAGACAAATAAACATTTGTCTACACGGGTATTGATACAATTAACCTTGAATCACTCACTTAAAGTTGTACATCTATGGGATATTGTAGGATAATCGTTGCCTAAGTCATCAAGTATTTCTACATGTAAAGGAACCAAAATCATTAAAATGACCGTGTGCGTGACATTTTTAACAATATCATCCGTGCGCTAGACGCAACACTGAGTAAGCCATACAGTCACATTGTACTAATCATGTATAAAAACATGTAAAGAAAAATGCACTGACCACCCGAAGAGGAATTTAGACCTTATCAATGTATAGAGCGCAAAAGCAAGACTCGGGTCAGAATGTGCGGATGCATAGGCTGACCGGAGTCTTTGCTTTGCGCACATGTGAAATTGTTGGAAATGTCCCGCACTGGTCCCAAATGTGAATGGTCAGCCTTATGTATAAAGGAACACAGTTCAGAAATTGTTGGAAATGTCCCGCACTGGTCCAAATGTAAATGGTCAGCCTTATGTATAAAGGAACACAGTTCAGAAATTGATAATCTAAATATTTTATTGTTTAACTCGTTACTAAAACTAAATGCGACTTTATCCATACCTCCTAAGAAGTGCATCGTTTACAAAACACTGACGAAAGTGTTTCCCTGCAGCTCAAGTCCTATGAACTCACCTTTAAATCATTTTTTTTTGCGTTATGTTCAACAATCTCTACCGTATCTTACAAAAGGAAAAGAAAATAAAGATACTGCAACAAGAATCACCCATCCCCAACAAAAAGTCATATGGAGCCCGAGAGGAGCATTGGCGTGTTATTGGGTAAGGTATTGGGCCCGTAATATTTCCGCAACGTTTCGGATGTCATGAGCTTTAAAAGTGTTAAACGAGGTTTCCTAATGATTTCATTAGGAAACCTCGGTTAACACTGTGTGTAAGATCATCAGGTCCAAAATGCTGCGGAACTATTTCGGGATCGCTTCCTTAATTGGTCAAGGCAAAGTATGCCACAAAGCCGATGGTCGGTGCACCTGACTTTGAATTCCTTCAAGTCGTTTAAATTGCACATACCTCTTCAGGTAATACATCTATAAACTCCATCGTCGCTTCTTCTCCATCTAGCTGTATTGTGATTGTACGTTCTACCTCATCCACTGAAAGTAAATAAATGATATGTGACTCTTCGGGCAAAAGGGAACCAGGCGTGTGGTTCGAAAAGTCTTGACAAATGTCAGACTGTACATATTTCGCAGTCTGACAAGGATCGAAAATGCTCACACTTGGCCTTTTTTTACGAATTTCGAATGGTCGAATTTGTCCCCTTGAACAAATATTCTAAACGCAATCTGTTAAACCGATAGGCCTAAAGCAATCAATCTTTTATTTTTTTTTTCAAATATTTTATATTACGGAAATCCGAGATGGTCATTTTTTTGTGACAGGTTACATATATTTAACCCGTCAGAAGAAGAAGTTCTCATGGGAACTTACAAAACAAATATTTGAAAATATAAAGATATTGAATTTCGAATCCGTAGAATCAGCTGACTGATCAAGTATCAAACCATTTGACTCTTCGTAGATTTTCAGAATCTAAGATAACATGTTAACTAAACTTTAGCATTTTGAAAAAATGTAATTAACGTTTGCTGGGTGACACCTGTCAAACGTTAAGGATAAAAAAAACTTTTGCAAGCGTTTAGAAATTGTATTCATGCGGCGTAAATTTAAATATTATTTTGTATAAAGACAGATTTTACAAATTTGATTACTTGCCATCTGGTCAGAACCGCTCTAATTGTGATCCCGCAAAATTATTAAAGAAATTGCATGTAACGAAGTTAAAACTTCCACTCCTAGACAAGTTTGATTGAATAAAGTTCAAAGCCACTTGAAAGAGGTTTTCAGTCGATATGGACGCCATTTCTTTTTCTAGTTTATCTGACGTTATCAAGCAAACAACTCGAGGAAGCTCTACAACTGTCAGAAGTCGAGAAATTATCGGAAGTCAACTTAACATCGCATGTCCTATAGAAGTCTCTATAACTTCATGAATATTGGATCGTAATGGAATCCTGGCAGATGGTTATATTAATGACCGTGCATGAAAACTGATTTACATGCTTTTAGGGAGTTATTCGAGGGAGAAAAGTTTAATGTTTCTCGTAGGCGTTAAAGCTCTTTGGAAAGCTTTCCGTTAAATGCGTATGCGAGACGCTTATTCATTTTTCACCTTTAAAGATACCAGTTACAGAATTGAAAATCACTCGACGTGAGAATTCCTCGGGATAAGTTCGAGATATTTCGGTTCCTTCACGCTTAATTAATGTTGTCTATAGTTTGCAGCGTAGGTATATGTATTTTGTATATGATGACGAATTTGCCTTCGCTTCAGTTAAAACATCGTTAAATTGACATTCATTCCAATCAAAACCATTCTAAATCGCAAACTTAGCGATCCATTCTTTCATTTAAACCATTCAAAATGCTCCGAAATTAATAAAGATGATACGATCAACAACTGCATTCAAAATAAATATAGCTAGAAAAAAACACGATTTCTCCGACAAAATTGAATTCGTAATCGTGGGGTTGGTTCTTGGAGAAATGGGAAGCTATTTATAGGACTTACGTGCAAATTTTATTAAAAGGGGGTAGCAAACTCTGCTAATTTTGTTCAGCCTGAACAATATTAGCGAAATTGGATTGCTTGCCTTTAATTTCATTCGGTTTCTTTCCAAACCGACTCCAAAATCGTTCACATTGTCAATTTCATGATGTTGTTAACTGTATCATTTCAATTCAAACGTTTACATGAAACTTCAAATATATTTGAATACAATGCTTTCCGGCTTACATGTAACATAGGCCAAAAATAAAGCAATAATTCATAAGAAAGCTCATACAGCCGTTTCTTTTAAAGTAGCTGTCAAATATTCCGTGATATCACGAAAAGAAAACAATTATAGCATTGTTTGATTTCCATAATTCTCAGAATACTGAATTTTATAAGAGTTTAACTTACAAGCGTTTATCCTTTGAAATTATCTCGGTAAACAGTAGTCGAAGAAAGGAATCGCTGTAGTACGTTAACCTAAGGGTTTTAAGGGACGCGGGCTTTGCGAGTATGATACCCTTAAAGCTGCTCTTTCACAGATTGATTTTCGAATTTTTTGAAAGATTGATCGGAAATTGTGATTTCCTCGAGTAAGAAACTGTACAATAATAAGATTCGATCTGGTAAGGCAAGGAAAAAGGGACATATACTCCTGAATTTAGCGGAATTGCATTCTGAAAATATAAAGCAACTACTAACGCCTTAAAGATTATTCTTAAATCTTGAGCCAACTATTTACGCATGCAATTCCACCTATCTGTCCCATTCTAACAAAGGTCAATGTCAAAGTATATGTCAATTTGGAAACAACATATCGATACATGCGAAAAATGATTCATTATACATGAAAAATATCAATTTTGTAATTCATAAACTGGATATAAATAGACTGGTTCCGTCACTGACATTGCCGTTTCGAACATTCAAGCTACAAGTTTTTTTGAACGAGTTGTTGGTAGTGCCATACCAATGTGCGATTCTTAAACATCGGAAAATGCTAAAATTTCCGAATCTAAAAACCAGCTTTGTATTTTCTATGAAGAACTGTGAAAGAGCAGCTATAAGAAGCTATGACTCTCAAAACTATCTGGTGTGAGTTCCTATAACCATCGGGGGATCAACTTAGGAGAAGAATTGTAGACTATTTTAAAGAGTGTTCAATTCTTTGCTGAAGGACCTTATCTATGCAATACCTTAAATAGCTGATTCCCGAGAATATTTCAAATTTCACACAAAAACATGAGGATAAGTAAAAAGAAATACATATGTAGACCACTTATAAGGCAGGAAACCAAAGACCTTAAGCAAGGACCCTTTTGAGCAGCATTATTGAGTCTTTGGGACCTATCTTGCTGATGACATCCTAAATCCCTGTAAAACCCTGTAAACTATTACAGAACAAAAAACAAAAAGACATTGAAGTACTTATCAATAAATATAAATTATCATGGCAATCATACTTGTGAAATTGTACACACCTCAGATACGAAGAGAGCTTAATGTTTCAAGTTAATGAAGCTGATTTAAAGCTATTGTCGTAAATCTCTTAGTTCAATTATGGATGTTTCATTCCGCATATTTTGGCACTGTAGAGGTAACCCTTATCTTAAAACTTCATTTCGAAATTAAACCTGCGTGTGCGTAATCATGATTTTAATCGTCTGGATGAGACGATTTTAATGTTTACGTAGACTGGCCTAAGTCGTTTTTGTTAGCATGTTCAGAAAACATTTCTCTATGAGTTCTATTCTGTTACAGGCCTCTTTTCTCCAAGTTCTTATCAACAAGTGCTGAACAAAAAAAACCTTCTTTTTAGAGACAGGGGACTTAATAGTAAGTGATCTATTCCCTTATGTAAAAAACTCTCAAAATAGTCTGGTGGCCAGACTAATATATACCCACAGTGTAATTCTTGCGCAAGTATCGGTGTAACATTCTTAATTTGAATCCAAAATATCCAATCAATATAAAGTTCTGAATGGCGTCACGTATAATCGCTTGTATTCATAGACAGCATACCCGTGGTGTCTGTAATCGAGGGGTAGAGCGTCCGAGTTTGATTCCCAAGAGCGACTATTGGTCTGTGTCCATACTTTTGGTTTATTTTCTAAAGGACAAAATCGCAACGATTTATCTTAGTTGCAAGACCTAGTATTCCAATCAATGAAAAATAAATAGGTTTAACCTGAAATTTACCAGCTGTTTTAAAAAAAAATCTTGAAAGTACTTTCCAATCGACATCAACCCCATTTGTAATGAATACAGTAAACCAATATCCTTTCACAATTTCTTGTTATAATCCTGTACCGATGATGATTACGAAATAGAACGTTTAAAAGGAGACGCCCATCTACATTATCAAATCATCGGTATTTATTTCTTTTCAACTGATAAGCATTTGATGCATACAAAGAATTCGAAACGTTCAAGTTTCTGCCAAAAAACCTGGATAATAGGTAATCCACGGATAATTTACAAAATTAATCTTTTGTTACACTGCAGAAACCCGAGAGAAAAATCCGAATTTTCAGAAAATGAACATTCTTTCATTATAAAGAAAACTTATAAGTCTTTTAACCCTTTGCTGTTTAATCCCTGCTTTTTTACGTGCCTGTCATTTTATGATTGAGAAAACATTGTGAAAAAAGAAGAAATTGCTTCTGACAAGCAATTTCTTCTTTTTCCACACTATTTTCTACCCTACTGAATGGTTATTTTTCAAATTAAATGCACTTTAAATTTTCGCCTGCAAAACCTTTGTATTTGGACAGGTCCAAAATTTTGTAAAACAGGAAAGGGTTAAATGACAAATATGAAGTATATCTACTTAAATATGGTGCATATATAAAAAGAGAATAATAAACCCTATTTTTGAAACTCATTTGAATCGTCTCTTTAAGACGCTTCAAGTGAGTCCCAACATTATGGAATATATAGAATCTGTCATGAGATTTTATTTGAAACAAGCTTATCTTGACCGAGAATAGAAAGGAAATGTTATAAAGCGAGCCTTGGCGAGCTTAATATTTCTATTTTAGGCCAGGTTTAGATCCGTATTATAGAAAAAAATCGAGTTACAGATTCATTTTCTCGCACAAATATCATATTTGTACGTTTAAACAATTTTAGAACTATTTGTCTCTCACCAATGTTATGATAATCGTAGACCTATGTGAGATAGTAGCTGGGGGTTAGGAAATGATATAATAGCTGTACTAGTGAGAGAAATATCAGAAATCCATTGTTAGGTACTCCAGCCACCGCGATATATCTGAAAAAATGTTGAGAGCGGCATTGAACTCCGTTCAATCAATAAATCGAACGCTTATTTGACAGATATACCGCGAAACCGTGCGTTAGGTGTCGTCATCTAGAATGGGATCTTACACATGTGTAACACAAGGATATCTCTGATGGCTGTAAGTTATACAGTTAAGTACATCACGAAATTGACAAGATGAATGATATTGGAATTGTTTTGGAATGAAATTGAATGAGCGAGAGGAGTGAGTTTTGAGTGATATTAAAGGAAGGTTATCCAATATCGCTAATTTTGTTCAAGCCTCGAGGTGAACAAAATTTGCGTCATTTATTACCTCCCTTCAGTTAAATATGCATAAAAGTTCTATAAATAGTTTCCTATTTTTCAAGATCCAATTATATGCTTCTCTTATGTCAGTGAAATCTCTTTTTTCTTCTTTCTATATCTATCTAAAATTTAGTTGTTGATTTTATATCTTCAAATGATTTTGGAGCGTTTTTTTTTTTATAGTTTTGAGTAAGAATTTAGAATGGAATATAAAAACGCTGAGTCAGCGATTTAGAATGATTTAATTGAGTTGAATTTTAATTTCACGATGTTACTAACTGTTTAAGACAGGTTTCTATGTGAGAAATCAGAAATAGCAGTTTATCCCAATCATGGCAAAGATGAATACTTTTTTAGATAATGCTTTTGGCAGAGGTCATTCGACAATGGTCGCTCGATTGATGTGGTCGCCTGATAGAGGTTGTGGCTCGGGTAAAACTCGGCTTTGAGAGCAATTTGTTCTAGTGCATGATTTGTTACGGACTTACGCATAATTTGTTACGGACTTACGCATAATTTGTTACGGACAGATATGGACCTACATGTTTATGTTGAAAATCAGAGACCAAAGTGACAATCAGAATAATAGGAGACAGCCCTGTGTTCAGAATGTAAAAGCGTTTCGCGTTCGCTTTGAGATAATACTCGCTTTGCACGTGCACATACGTGCAAAGCGAGGTATCATTTCAAAAGCGCTTCGCTAACGTTTCCATCCGGAACACATGGCAGCTTTTTCTTGAGACTGACTTAAAAGTGCACATCTATAGTCATTTACGGTTGTAAATGAAGGTAACACATAATTTTTTTTTCACTGCAACAAAAACGAAAAAAGGTCCAAGAGTTTTGAATAATACTTTTAGATTTATTTACTTGACTTTATGTGGATGGATGTGATAAATTGAGGTCACAAAAAGTAAGGGATATCTGGAAAAACAGTAAAATTGCCTCATAGAATACGAGCTAATTTGAGCCCGAATTTATATATGGGCCAATAAAGGCAAATTGCTCTCTGACTCATTCTATCTCGATACAATCAATTGGAGCCATTACCAGAGAACATTTCAGAACCCCAAATTGCCATGAGATGTAGTTGAAGAATTTACAGGTCTTAGAGAACTAGTATTCATAATATACCTTTGATCCCATCTCTTTGATAACTCGGAATATTCCTGCTTTAAGAAGAGGTATAGATGCAGAACAGCCTGCGCACATGTGCAGTCTGATTATAGTCTATACCAAGGTACATCTGATTTTCATAGTACATTATATTCTAAGAAAAATCTTGTATGTATTTTCCTGAAAATCACTATAAAACGACATTAAATATTGATAATCAATAGGAATCGGTATTTTTATTTATCTTATCCCTATTCTTAATTATGGTAGTGGACCCGTAATAGTTCCGACATTTCGATAGTTATGAACGTTGGCAGTGTTAGCCGAGGTTTCCTAATGATTTCATTGGGAAACCTCGCTCAACATTGTGAAAGATCGTGAGTTTCGAAATGTTGCGGAATTATTACGGTTTGCACTATCTTAAGTCCGTTGGTCTTTGTATGCCACAAGACTTTGATTGGAATACGACCAAAGATCAAAGCATTGATATTTATGGCGCTAATTTAAAATAAAAACTTAATGCAATCAGATATTCCTGAATTAACCCTTTGCTGTTTAATCCCTGCTTTTTACGTGTCAGTGATTTTATGATTGAGAAAACATTGTGAAAAAAGAAGAAATTGCTTCTGACAAGCAATTTCTTCTTTTTCCACACTATTTTTTACCCTACTGAATGGTAATTTTTCAAATTAAATCCACTTTTAATTTTCGTCTGCAAAACCTTTGAATTTGGACAGGTCCAAAATTTTGTAAAACAGGAAAGGGTTAAGATATTTAAAGATATTTCATTAAAACATTTCAAAAACGATGCAATAATCTTCAAAGGCTACAAGTAAATTAGCGTCAAACTTTGATCGTGCAATCTAGAAATCTGAGCTCCCGCGAGACGATATACTTTGGAATCATTTTTATCTATTTCAATTTTCTTTTCATTTGTGACCCATCACACGGACTTGCCTGTCTACACCGCTAAAAAGTCTCATCATGATAAATGTACCCATTTCTACTATACACATGTTAATTCTGATTGAACCCCTTCCCTCTAGATACGATTTCTTTTTGTTGTTGTCAGTGTTAACTCTGTTTTTCAGAAGGTTCTTACAAAGTTTCCTTGGTTGACATTCATCAGAACCATTCTAAATTGCCCACTCAGCGCTCCAATCATTCATTCATAACACTCACTCAAAACATTCAAAAACGCTCCAAAATCAATTGAAAATATAAAATCAAAAATTAAAAACAAATAAATGTAGAAAGAAAAAAAATCGCGATTTCACTGACATAATTGAATTATAAGCATCTGATTGGTTCTTGAAAAAATAGGAAACTATTTATAAAACTGGTATGCATATTTTACAAAAGGGAGGTAAAAAATGCAATTTTTTTTATCTTGAACAAAATAAACGATATAAGATTATCTCCCTTTAGTTTCACTCAAAACTCACTCCTCTCGCCTGTTCAATTTCATTCTAGAACCATGTCAATATCATGTCATCTTGTCAATATAACTATGTACTTAAATGTATGAATAGATGCATAGGTTTGGATGATTGATCAAATGTCAATTTTGTCTGTATAGAGAAAATCAACCTTAGACTATGGGCTACCGGGACCCCTGTTCCCCCCTAAATTTTGTTTACTATGATTTTCTGAAAGGTACATGTTTAAGCAACATTTTAAGACATGTTAGCACCCTGGCGAGTGGGGCTTTTGTAAGATACGTTACTTTGAAATCACCTACCCTAGATCCTTAATAAATGCTACATTTTGCTCCCATTTTGTGAAATCCTTTTGGCAGATTACGGTTTTTAGTACTATTCCATACACGATTCTTGAGTATGAGTGATAAAACATCCACAGAATCCTGTATGACTCAAGAAAATACATGAAATATACGTTACAATTACAAAATTGTTTCTCAATATTTACCTATAAAAAGATCTTGGCATTTGGGCGCCAAAAATATTCAAAATCAACACTTGTTGTCAAAATTCTAAAAAAAATATGATGAATACATATTTACTTAGTTTATTTTGGCCTACATATTACTTGTTTTATACGTAGAATTGAAAAGATTTGAGCACATTTAAAACCCTTTATACAATGTAATTTTATATGCTGTTCATAAACAGAAAGAAGAAGAATTACAGCTGCAATTTACTACTCTTATCATGCATAATAAAACAAGAATATCATTTATAACTGATATCTTTATAACAACAAATGCTAGCCTATGTTGTATATGTTGTGACATACGTTACCTCAAAATATTTTACCTAAACCCGTTTAAACTGTTTTATTTTTTATCAATGCGGGTTAAAATTCTTTGAATTTATAGCTCTCAGTTTTGTTTCTGCATCAGTACTGAAAGCAAATGCGTGACCAACAAAAGATCAAAGATCTCCTAGCACTAATGGTATTAAAATTTAGACCTTGATTGAGAAGTCAATGTTATATCTTTGAACAGCCAAGAAGGACAATCTTATTAAATGCTAGTTTTTATATATTGTCCTTTAGTGTAAAGTAATAAATCACACAAATCGAAGTTGGTATCATATGTAGTATCCCATCTCACAAAGTTTTAAATTTGATAACAAGATTTGAGATCATAATTTTGAAATAGCCCAATCATTTATACACGTATATCCAATTGCTGAAATCGAAATTACTACACCCTTCTAGATCAAGACAGATCTTGATAATCATTATTAAATTAGAAATTACAAATATTTTGAAATACTCAATAGAAATACTGGCTTTTTGATAGATATGGATATGTACTTTGTGTTGTACTATACCCCTTGTTTAATTACATCAAAGGGAAATATCTGCTCAGTGCAATTACATATCTATCAGTCACACAATGCAGCATGCACGCTAAAAGAATTTAATTAATTGAAACTTTTTTTCAAAATTACTTAGTTACTTAAGCATGTATATCATTTATCTCTGATTTTGTGCATTGGTTTTTTCGTTGCCTATAAATGTTTTAAAACAGAATACCGATGATCATAATTTAGTAACGTATGTTACCATTTGTGTGAAACAAAACGCTATTATCTTAAATGAACTTCAGTGTCAAAACTGTAGCCATTTAAATCAAAATCATTGTTTCTCTTTAATTAAGATGGATTTTTTGGTTGTACTGCATGTTTTTTTCAATTGTTTGTCTGGAATGTTGGCCAAGTGGTTAGAATAAAATTTAATGGTTAGTAGAAGAGTCTTGTACTTGTGCACATGAGAAAAATATGAGAGTTATGCCCAAGAACCATGAGTATATTAATTAGAATGGGCATTCTTCAATTCTTTTCTCTACTTTAACACAAACTGCATGTATATATTTAAGTCATCCAGCAATGTCAAACAGGAATGTTATTGAATGAGTGTGTGGAGTGAGTTTTGAGTGAAATGTAAGGAAGGTAATTCAGTATCGCTAATCTTGTTCAGGATCAATCAAATAAATCAATAAATTTATCAATAAACCAATCTTTAATCAATTATACGTGCTTTCCTGTTTGTGTGTCGTCGCTGACCAATCAGACACTATAAAACCCACATCGGCCAATAAAACTTTAGAATAATCGGATCGATATGAATTAAATGTTGATCTTTTTTAACGATTTCGGAATGTTTTTTATACCTTTTGGGGCGTTTTTGATCGATTTGAGTGAGTGTTTGGAATGAATGAATGGAGCGTTTAGGGTCAATTTCACAATGTTTTTAACTGTACACCAGCGTGTAAAAATGTCTACAAAAAGTCTGTGTCAGGTAGCCGTTTGAAACCGGCCTTTGATATGTTTTTTTTTAAGACCACGATTTCGCTAGACAATCATGCCAATACGGAATAAACAGTATTGAATACAGCCCTGCTTTCAGGATCCCCAAACGGTACAAACAGTTTTGCATTTGCACCCGCTTTGCACGTGCTCCTTTGTGCAAAGCGGGGTATAATTGGAAAACTGTTTGCTTGGTTCGGTGATCCTGAACAGAGGGCTGGTAAAGCGGAACTTTGGTAAGTAACTGTGAAAACGATATAGCCCATAATCCAAGAACAAAATCTTTAGTAGCTACATCAATCTCATAAAGTGGCACAATTGTAGGAATACATTAATTTGTTTATGATCTTGGGGGTGCAATATGTCGAAATATAACATTAGTATGATATAAAAACTCTGGATCTAAGCCAGAATGTACCTCAATGATGTCGACATAAGTCTCGAGAGATTTTTGCCATTATCGTTAGCCGAATTTTACAAGACGTCATCTTAATTGTGTAATGTCTAAATTCGGGATAACCATTTACTATGTATTATCGTAAAGCATTTGTTCATTTACTTGAAGATGATCTGATATTTCAATTTGTTTGAATACTCAATTATCTCCTTTTTATTTGACTTTTCAATACAACTTTACCAATTACAATAAATGAACATTTCAAGTTTGAGTTTTAATTTATTTGCGTATAGAGATAAATAACGATCTCTAACGAAATTGAAACCACTTTTTCGAGGGATTATTAAGCAAACAGTTCAAGCAAGGGGTTGAAAGCATTTGTTCGCAAAAAAAAGAACTTTAGCAAAAATCTATTAACATCAGTTTTCACTAAACCCATCATACATAGATATCTCTTCGTTTTAGTCAGAGCTACAGATATGTACAGATATATTTCGGATTTAAGATCAAGAGTTTTAAAAAAGTAACAGCAAAAAAGCAATGTTCTTTGTACTCATTGGAATCGTCTCAACGAGACGACTCAAATGAGTACACACAACATATGGTTTCGTTGAGGAATAAACATTTGTTGACTTGCTTTGCTACCACTTACTGTACCTCTTATAGCAAAACGTTTACACTGTACAAATTACCAGACTTGTAGTTTCAATTCTCCCTAATGCTCTCGTCGATGGATATCTGTACAATATTCGGCATGTCTTCAACAAACATGTTTTCTATTCTTGACACGGATGTTTCCATTTATTTGAAATGACACGTTTGACCTTTTTGTACCCCGAAACAATGTTATTAAACCTTGAGAGTATGCCTCTGTTTTCATTGTAACGTCTGGTGTACGTACGTCATGACTGATTTTAAATTTTATCTGGCTTTAAAATTAATCTTTTTTGTGTTATCCTGTGCCCAGGATAATAGCTCAAACTTTGTGAGCAAGTAACTATTTGAATAAAAAATTCTGTGCGTGGAGAAGAAGGAAAACGCTAGAGTTGAGTATGATTTTTGTACTAGCTTGCAATTGTAAAATAATGTTCAGCATATCATTTAGAAGTTATAATCTATATTTGTGTGTTCAACTAGAACATGAAGTTGGTTACATGATACAGTTTCTGTCATAAAGAATCTGTCATAAGTTTTGTATTTGAGACAAGCTGGTATAAACAGTTTCTAGAATTGAAATGTTATTAAGCGAGCCAAGGCTAAACCAGCCATGCGTTCATAATAACAAAACGGTGAAAACAGTTTTCCAATTTTACCCCGCTTTGCACGTGCCAAACGGGGTAAAATTGGAAAACTGTTTTCACCGTTTTGTCTTCCTGAACGCAGGGCAGCCTAGACTCGGTGTCTCAAATAAACTCGAGTGACATTTTCTTTTTCTCACATTAACAAAACTTTATACGTTAAAAATAATTTTCCAACTCCCCTAAGACAGAAATACCGCGTAAATAGCGTTAGGTGACGTCATGATGACGTCATTTAGAATGTGATCTTACACATGTGTAAGATACAGAGGATAGTGAATGAGTGGTCATTTAATACCGAATTTATTAAACGAGTCATCTATAAACAGATAAAAAGTTTTATCTGTTTCAGATGACGAGTTTAATAAATTTGGTATTCAAAGACCACGAATTTGATATTCTGTTTATAATATGATAATTTTTGTGATGAAACATAGAAATTACGATATTTATCAATTCAAGTTATTCTGCGAAACATATAACGATGTTTTTGAAATGACGTCAGCAGATCCATTATCACGTCATTTTCCCAACGAAAGTATAACG
The DNA here is from genome assembly GCA_948146395.1 of Fragum whitleyi. Classification (NCBI taxonomy): domain Eukaryota; kingdom Metazoa; phylum Mollusca; class Bivalvia; order Cardiida; family Cardiidae; genus Fragum; species Fragum whitleyi. The sequence continues at coordinate 4,510,180 of OX411552.1, read as the reverse complement.
TTGATTACGAATTTAGCTCATTTGCATAGTTTTTCCACTAGTGTGATAATACCCGTGTAATATCATAAAAGTGTTCGAAGTTATAATAACAAGAGTATTTGTCAGGATAATGATAACAGTATTCGAAATTATTTCACTGCCGCGACGTAGTATATTTATAAAAGTATATTTCTTGTGGCTGTTTGTTACAGAATATAAAAGAGGCTATGTGAGAAAATATACTACACAAAGTTTGCTAAGTACCAAAACTTTTTTTATACTATAATTTCAGGAAAAATGAATTTGATTATAAAAATGATGGAAAATGGTCGATTATTATCAGTTTATCAAATTTTAAGAAGAAAATAAAGCTTTATAACGATAAAAGACGTATTGGACTATACAGGCCGTGTGTGGACGTGCATTATCATCCATTAAAATGAATACGTCCCCAATAGCACCAGCGTAAAATCTTACGTGGGTATTGAGGATTTCATCAATGTACCTACGAGCTGTCAGAGTACCTTTTTCTAAAATAACAAGATCAATCTGCCACTCCCAGTTGATGCCACCCAAAACCATGATGGACCCACCGCCATAACGAACGTTCTCAGCAATGTTTGCTGCATGAAACCTTTCCCCCGGCCTTCTCCACACCCTAGCCCGCCTATCAGTGTAGTCCAGCCATTACCTGAAATCATCCGTGAATATCATGGGGTGCCAGCATCTTATGCGCCAGTCAACGTAGACTAATGCCCATGTTAACCGACGCCGACAATGATTTCGGGGGAGCGGAATGCGAAAACATGGTCTTCTTGACCTCAGCTTATGCTCATGCAGCCGTGTTCGTATGGTTTGAGTCAAAACTCGTACTCCCGAGGAGTTTCGAAGGTCGAAACGTAGCTGCGTTGCCGTAGCAAACCTGTCTCCTTACAGGCGAACCATACTATTGGTATCGTGCCCAAGCTCTGGTTACAGCAGTATGGTGTACCCCTATTACCATGCCAAGATCAAATTGGGAAGCCCCTTGCTCTACCATACCTACAACACGCCACAACTGTTCGACAGATAAATGTCGTCTGACATTTGGATTAGCCACGAGTAACGACTTAAAAGTCAATAAAGTACTGAAAAACAGACACTAAGGATCTACACGAAACTTGTACATGTAGAAAATGAGAAAGGACAGGTAAGAAACCGGGGTTCCTCATTTTGTACGAGTCTCGCGAGAAAAATGCGTGTCAAATTTGGTAATGTATACATTGGATAACTTGTCAATACATTATTATACAATTTTGAACACGAACACGATTGTTTTTGAATTAACTCCTGTAGGTACTTAGCAAATTTTGAGTGGTATATATTCCCTTATAGTGATGGCGATAAACGATTTAGATCAGACATTATTGTTGAATTCAGAGTTATGAAATTAAGGGTATTTTTCAAGATCATAAACGTGTTGGAAGTTGTTATTACAAGAGTATTTGTCATGGTAATGATAACAGCATTCGAAGTTTTGACCAAAGGGTATTTGTCAAGATATATTTTCAAAGTTACAATCCATAGTATATTTGTCAGGTTAATGGCAACATTATAAGGGTACTGGTGAAGATAATGATAACAATATTCGAAGTTGTGATAATCAGGATGTTTGTCAAGATTCATAAAACCTTTCAATGTTATAATCAAAAGTATAGTTGTCAAGTTAATGATAACATTATTCTATGTTATAATCAAAATTTTTTTCAAGTAAATGATAACATTATTTGATGTTATGATTAAAACAATATTTGTCAAGATATTTATAATAGTATTCGAGTTTATGATTATACGGTTACTATTTTAAGACGATCTTATATTTTTAAGGTCCTAGTCACAAGGAAACTTTTGCAATTCACGGAAATATACGACAAGACCCAGCTAAGAAATGTCGCATATTTCAATGCCGTTAAAAAAAAAATAATACGCGGGAAAAACATATTTAAAAAATATCAAATGAAATATATATATCAAACGTCTCTATAACTGAGGTCTTAATTACACAGTTTTAATGTAAAAGAAAAACTATGTTTAGTTTCCTAAAATGCATAAGTTCCAACCCGGACGCATACATGTAAGTATGGAAAGTATATTCGTGTAAGTATTTAAACACTTTTTTTTATAGTTCAAGGCCATACTTTCACGTTCACTGGTAAAAATCAATATCTATTTTACAGTCCTATTGATAAATTCATATTGATTGTCGGTTCAATGTTCTAATGAATATTTACTTATTCATTACGAGCTGTCGACTTACTATATTTTACTGTCAGACATTATTGCACGATATATGACAGAACGTCAATGCTTATATATTAAGCTTTGATCAATCAAAAAACCAGACTACTTTTTCTACATTTCACGCCAATGCATCAATGTATTCCATTTGGAGGCCCAATACTTAAATCCATTACTATAACTAAAGATATGACAGTATGTCAAAGCATTATCAACCTTTGATTAAGTATATCGTCAGACTATTCTTCCCATATTTCACGCTAATGCATCAGTGTGCCATTTCGATGCCCCCATACTTCAATCCATTTTTACAACAGAAATATTGTATCGTTAGAAGAGCGGATTTAACTTTAAAAGTAGAAAAAGATCATCAAATGATAGTTAAAAAACTTATATATTGAAAAATTCACAAAGTGAAACATAATATCAAGCTGCATTACCTTCTAAACAAAGTATCGTTATAGCATGCTGCGTTAAAGGGCTGTCTTCATCTTTATATGTTAAGGCTGGATGTTTTAAATGCGCTTAAGAATCGCCACTTTTACTTGGAACCCTCGTATTACAGCTTTAATTACATAGAGAAGGAGAGAAACTACTTGAAACATAAACTTTTTTTACTTTATTACCGACAGTGCATAGAAATTCGGTTTGTTGAACAAGCACAGAGTAATCAATTACTTTTGGAAATTAACTAAATAATTCTTGTGTTATCAATAAGATTTTTTGCACTTTTTAGAATGGAAGATTAAGTCTTCTGTAAATGTCATATGGGCATACGGAAGCTTGTATGCCGAATCAGTAGTATTATTATACGCACTAATTTTCATGAAAGTATGCCTCTTTTTCATTCAATGTTTATCAGCTTCGACTTAACCAATATTTTGAGAAAAAGGATTGATTCACCATCGTAGGTATGTCTATACTTTAAGCACATACTAACTTCGGTAAGGGAAAAGCCTCACAAAACTCAAATTAATAAGATTGGAATCTAGTTTTTCACGCTAAAAATTATTTTATTTCGATGACTTAAAAACTTGCTTGGTTTCTTATTACACAATTTACCTGTAGGATATAGTTGATTACAATAAAAACACATTCAATCTAAGAGGCCGTGAGCTGATCAAGTATATTTGAAAGGTCGCTTACTGCTTTCATTATACTCTATCTTCTATGTTATGAGATGAATATTTAAAACATGTGTGTTTTGTGTAAGTTTATATTTGTTATCCAAGTAGAATCAGTTCGGTATTGATATGACAAAGCATGTGAAAGAGGTAGGTTAATGTGAAACGTGGCTTATGAAAAAAGTTGATTTTCATCCCTATTCCTGTCCCTAATATCTCTATCTCTTCTAGATCGAATGTTAGTGATGTCGTGTCCACGTTTTTCTATGGTTTTGTTGTATTCGCTGATTCTAATAACCAACAGTGTTTGAAGAGCAGTACTGATGTTTGTTGCTGTTGTGGTTTTTTTAATTTAGTCGTAGACACAAACCTCATAGTTCTAGTTTGTTCCCGTACTTATTTATAGACAATCACCTTCAATTCTGTAGTAATTATCCCAGAGACATTGATGTATAAATTGATTTAATCATTGCCAATCAAAGGTGTTTAGAGTACCGGTCAATGGCAGCTCACTATTTTGTAAAGCTGGTAAAGTCCTTTGAGTAAAAACACTGCTGCAAATATCGACGAAATATTAGTTTAGCAACCGAATGGTGGAATTTACATAATACAACTAAGTATATAAACCATATGTTTAAATTTTATTCGGTGTTCTGAATATGGTGGGAAGTAACCGAATCCTGACGACTATACAAACTAAGACAAATTACGAAATAGAACTTGGTGATGTAAATGATTTCATTTGGAAGATGGGGCGAGTTTGTTTTTTCATATGCTAAATATGAATAAATTCGATCGATAAAATGAAGCATATATCATCAAAAAAGGAAAGTATCTTACTTTCCCAATTTTGTTCATTTATTCACAGTCGAAAGATCAATTAAGATACGCCAAATACAGTGCATGAAAATGGTGCTCTCGAATCCATGCTTCCTAGCCACCATATTTTAAAGGGGAAGAGCACTAAAGGTTTTAACCTATCACTTAACATCATAGTAAATCAATTGCCTTTTTAACACTTAATGGTTAACAATGGGCAACGAGCTTCTCCGATAGCTCTGAGCCAACGTTTACGTAATGTAGCAAATTTGAAAACCTATCAGCCGAGAATTGATATGTAGAATTATATGATGGTGAAAAATAACGCCGATTGAATTTTATAAATTTGAGCTTTCAAAACTGTATAACATGTTTTGTAAGTGTTTAGTGTTTATCATAGTGAAGATTCGGAATGAGACAGAATAAGTAAGTATAAGTGTTACAGTTCAAGATTTATTGGCTATATGCTTATACATTTGACAAGCAATAAATCAACTTTTTTTGAGATTCTGTGATTTTCTTAAGCGATACCCTGGCTACCGTACGCCCGAAATTAGATCTCATCTCCATGAAATCACTTCAAACGTTTCAACTTCAATTCCAAATTGCAAGGCTGTGGTTTGAAATACATTCCAATAAATTCCATATGCAGTGTTGTAGAAGTAATTTTTATACCAGGTGCATATTTCTTTCATAACATTTTAATTCAGTTGTCGTACTCATCTAACATCGATCTTGTTATTTGATGTTTTGAACTCATAGAATAAGCCAAATCGTGCAATTATCCATGCATAAGAAAATAACCGTTGTGCGTCGTCATATCATATAACTTTCATAAAGTTTTTTCGTCTAAACATGTAAGCGTTATGTTTTGATTATAAAGTTATACATATCGATGGATCCAGGATAAAATATCATTTTTTTAAGTGTATTATAAATCATAAGCCTCATGCCTTGATAAATCGAAAGAAATGATAACCTGATCTTATTAAGAATTAAAGATGAAAAGGGGGTCTGCGCCAAAACAACGTTCACATTCACAAATAATGAAAAAGGGAACAAACGAGTTAATGATGTGTCTGAACTAGAATATTTCATTGGCGTAGAAATTTGGGTAATTAACCAACAACCATTTCTAATGCTTTAGTCTGTACAAAATCTTCAAACAAGCCATCTGCTTAGTTTTAAATATTTGGATAGATGTTTCTCACATAACTACCCGTGTTGTCTAAATCAAACATCCCTCACATATATTCTAGGATCACTATTAACATCATAATGACTTCATGGTAGTACCAATCCTTCGATATTTGCTTGATCCTAGCGCTAAATGAAGTACAGTTAACAACATTTGACATTGACAAGGTGAATGAGAATTGAATGTTTTTGGAAGGAAATTGAATCAGTGCGTTCAGTTAAGTTTTGAGTGGAATTAAAGGGAGGTAATCTAATGTCGATAATTTTGCTCAGGATGAACAAAATAAGTGATATTTATCACCCCCCCCCCCCCTAAAAACATGCAAACAAGTTTACAAACTGCTTCCATTTCTTTAGAGAAAAACAACTAGGCGGTTAAAATTACAATTTTGTCAGTGAAATAGTGATTTTTTCGAGCTATTATTATCTAAAATATAGTTGTTGATCTTATATCTTTAAGTGATTTTGGAGCGTTTTTGAATGGTTACAGAGAGTGTTTGGAATGAATTAATGAAGCGATGTGTGAGCGATTTAGAAAGGTTTTGATCGGCATTAGAGTCAATTTTACGATGTTCTTTACTGTAATTCCAATTTATGTAAGAAAAGAAATCTATGACTAGACTTTCTTTGCGACAAACTGACTTAACACAACTAGAGTAGGAAAGCTAGTAACCTCATCCGAGCTAATAACAAATCAAATATTAGTTAGAAGAAACTTTCGATAAAATATTACACTATCAAATCATCATCATAAGCATTGGTTCGTTGCATAAGTATATGGGATTAGTTGCTATTGATAACGCCATTAAGAAACATAAGTTGTTACCTTAATAGTAAGAAAATATCATTTAGATGTATCGAAATTTTGAAACGCTGATATGCAAAGGAGGTGTTGCACGTACTTCAGTTTGAATCTTGATGTCTTGGTGATAATGTTTTGAAAGAATGATTTTATAGGCAAAAACAACGTATTCTTGCATGTAAACGATAGCATGAAAAATATAAACCCGGTACATAAGAATTTAACAGAACGATATGGAAAGATTTACAAAATTAATTATTTGTTTCCTCATTAGAGTAAGTCTTTTAAGTTATATAATGTAGTTGAATTTTACAGTCACGTGTATTATGATAAATTTTGGTCGATAAACAGTATGTTTACTTTTTAATATCTCTCAGGTTTGAAATAGTTCGGTACTCACCAGAAGCTTTTATGAAATGGCTATTTCTAAATTCTTAATGACAAATTTAATGTTAACTTTCTAGAGGCCTCAAATAGTGTCCAGTCTTCATAAAGGTTGTTCACATGTCACACGGATGAATTTATGAAAATAGGGAACGATCCATGCCATACCGTTCGAAAGGGACATAAACGACAAATTCCATGTTTACATTCCAGATGCTACAAATGGGCCAAATCTTCATGAAACTTATTGGGAATGTTTGTCATGTCACAAGTAACAACCCTTATGAAATAGGAAAGGACCCATGTGATATGGAAAGTGGCATTTATGTCAGTTTTCTTGCAAAAACAATAGAGATAATAAGTAACGCCGGTTTGTGATTGGCTAAGGGAGGACTCAGGTAGACGAAGACAAACGATATAAGACCATCATTGTCCTCTTTTTTATCATTATTATCTGAATATCTAGCCACCTTTTGTCTTCCAAAATGCTCCAGAAAAAATAATTTTGTATCTAAAGAAACCGGTATCATCTTCTCCGTCATCCGACAAATGCCCATTTCTTGATCACACATCTTCTACATCATTTCTTTTTAGTTCGCACAAGTGGTCCTTTCATCATATATAAACATTTTTGGATGAACCAACTTTATTTCGACCATTTGAGCCTTTAATCCCGAAGGCTACTGTTGAGAATTCGACGCAGAGCAAACGGAAGGGATACGTCTTTAAACAAAAACTTTTTTTTTATTATGAATATACTGTAAAAAAAAATCATTATCGTGAAGTGAGTGCAAGACTTAGAGGGCGTGTTAATGTTTTTCACAGACTCTTTCAATGGTAAAGCAAAACAGTTTTCCTGAAAATGTTAACGCAATGAAGATGTTAGAAATAATACATTAGCACAATCAATTGTTACTACTTCAAGTATTATACTTTTAGAGATGATTATTTCATTGGGTAACCACAACCTAAAATAAATTTAAATTGCGTACTTCTTTTTTTTCATTTTTTTTTTTTTTTTCGAAAAATAAGTTGGTAAAAACGTAAATGATTAAGCGCGTGACAAAGCACTTTTCTTACATGTGATTCTATATCAAATAATAGTTACTAAAATATATAGAATGGTTATCAATCACCTTAACAAAAGTAATCAAGTAATCTGTACAAGGCAAAAAATAATCAACTGTTTAACCTCCTATACTATCTGCACTTTGGTTTACATTTAAGACGGGCATATTTTCATCGGGGCGTAATAATAGCATTACAGTAGTGAATAAGTATCTGGTCGCAAAAAAACGATTAACCATCCTGGATATCACTCGTTTTAACTGAACGTATTCTGTGTTATTATCATAATTTGGTAGTCTATCCTACATAGAAAAGAAAACATTCAAAGTTTTTTGTGTACATCAATAAACAGGAGAGTTGTTCTTCGCTATTTTTGTCAAAAGTATAACAACATTCAAGTGACGAAACTTGGAAAACGGTAGAAATCTACCTGTACATGTACCTTACAAAATGCATTCAAGTATTATTCAGGGATTCGATTAAGTAATGATTACTTTTTTCTCTGATGAATTGAAATATTAGTCAAGCAAAAAGCGCACAGCTCATTACAACTACACTATTCATGTACTTTTAACATTGAACGACCAATAATTATCTCTTAATTAAAGTACTATGAATCAATGTGATTTTCTAAAGGTTCGATTATTAGAGCAAATATCAAAATAAAAGTTAAGTGTTGCCCAGGGATAATGATATATAATCTATTGATATATTCTATAAATTTTAAAAACCGTCAGAGCTCTTCACTTTGCTTGAGTTATAAATTTTACAGTATGTGTGCATATATAAGTTTATTATTAAGTGACCAATCAGTATCTTTGCGTTGAAGTTTGGCTGTCGATAGAGAATTTCATGGTTCATTTAAAACCTTTCAGTAGGTATTCACGGCAATGCAGATAACAATGGAGATAGGCTTTTCAGATCTTTACATACAGTTCTTAGAATCAACAGATGTACAGAAATTTCTCATAATTACCTATGCTTTAAATTAAATAAACATCTTTTTAAACGGCTTTAAGAGAAAAAAGACCATTTAGAACACCTTATAATGTTTGACTTTTTAGATGCACAAGATCGATTTAAGTATTTAACATTCACATTCGGCAGGTACTAGTGAATTATAAGGGCCAGACCCCATCGGATTTCGGCCTTCTTTGTTCTATATAAAATTGCTCAACTTTCAGATGCTGCAGCACATTCCACAACAAAGTGCTTATACATTTCGTCATTAGCGCTTCATCTACATTCATAGATCTATCTTTTGAGATTAAAAACCCTGAGTCAATTAGGTTAAAGTTTTGGTCTATGCAAGCCAAATTAAAGGCACCGTCTTTTACCCACCTATGAAGAGGACAATTAGTTAGGGTACATCACCCGTCCACAAAAAAACATCGTACCTAGCATTATATTAAAAAAAAGATGCAAAACTAGCAAAGACTAAAATAAATGTGCACGTGGGTCTCTGTTCTCCACTTCATTATACCATATTCAAGCCGCACTATTTTTCCGTAAGATCTTCTTTTCTTTTACCATACAACGACCTCCAAAGAAATAAATTCAAGTGAGATCACTCCTTAGAAATGATGTTAATCAACAACGTAAACAAGCAGTTGTAGATAAATCATCTGTAAGAAGTGGATGTGTTAATTGATTCAATTATTACCAATTATTGTTATTTATTCTACCGGACAGTCGTCTTTCTTGTTGTCTATGATAACCATGTCCGATTATCAATTGATCTCTTGTAGTGGCCATTTGTTTACCTGTTGAACCTTACCCTATCCGATGAAAAATAAGACAAATCCAATTGATTTTGTTTACAATTCTGGAAAAGGATAACACTCTTCCACCTTTAAAGGTTCCTTACTGGATTTTACAATTACATGTGTACCAAACATGAACTAATCGACATATCAAGTTCGCAAGACTTTAAGACTAATTTCATCTTATGTCATTTCTCATTTTGCTTTTTTCATTTATCATTGCTCTAAACTATCCATCAAAATAGTCTACCGAAAGCTTGCTAACTTCTTATCACGAACAATATCAATTACCATTTCGTCTAATATTTAGTCAGTACGTTCTACATATTGATGCGTTTCTTTTGAGGTTCCGTATGTAAATCAAAAAGGTTGATTGAGGCTTTCATTGCCTTCTATCTTTCATGTAATGAGAAATGTATTTAAAACACATGTGTTTGCTGTTCATTGTCTGGGTGGAATATGGTGTGTATTAATATTACATAACACATGAAGGTAAAATGGTACAACATTGATTAACATAGATCAGCTATCAGATATGTACAGAGAATTCTTGAATGTTCAATCGTTCTCCTCGATAATAAGTTTCCAACTCCCCTCAAATCATAATTTTTCAATTATTTACAAATGTATATATACGAGGGTTGATCAAGAAATTCGTAAAATGAGGCTATAAAACTTTTGAAAAGATGACTATCAAAATAGAATATATATATATTCATTTCAGGCAACAATTTTGTGTTAGATTTATATTTTTTTCGAATGTGTATGTTATATAGCGGCTGTAAAGTGAATTATCTAATACATAGACCCCACACACAAGAAATTTCAAATAAAACTTATGAACACTTTCAAAAAGTTTAATTTATGTAACAGATTTTCATTATTATCTTACGTTCTCCCGCTTGTTACTATAGTAACTAATTCAAAGGCCACTTTGTATTATTTTGCAAAAATTATAATTTATATACATAGTATCATTTTATTATATATACACTGAAATGCCTAACTTATAGGCCCATTGTACGAAATTCTGGATCATCCCAGGTAAATCATTAAAAACGTAATGCACTGTTTGAATAAAATTTCTGTCTTTCTGTCTGTATGACATCCATATGTCCGTATATCTGGGTTCGTCGTTTAGCGTTTGTGGTAAAAGGGAATATTTCTTTTTAATAATGCTTAACAGCACAAGTAATCAAGGTCAATGAAATGCTAAACAGGACAGAATTGACGTCAAACTGGATCCTAAACGATCCAATAATTTGATAGCTCTCTCGCCTTGAATAAACAGTTATAAACAGATACTAGAAATATCCTTTGCTCTGAAGGTTATGTGAGCTATCCTAAAAAATCTCGTCGTTGCAAGAACTGTTAATAACATCGTGAAATTGACAATGTGCATGATATTGAAATGGAATCCAATGAAAGGGGGCGAGTTTTGAGTGAAATTTAGAGGGGGGAGGGTGAGGATAATATGATATCGATAACTTCGTCTTTATAAAGTATTTGTACTTTTTTTTCTGTTTTGGGTGACCTCAAAGACCAATCACGTTTTGAATTCAACACAAGCCAATTAGATCTTGGACTGATCAAGCAAATATATCTCAAGATTTATTTTGATATTTTTAAATATTTATGTGTGTGTTATAAAGACTGCTATTCTCAAATCCGTTTCTTTGTAAGACAAACATAAGACAGTTTAAATTAGGGTAAAACAATTGTTGATAACGATTTATTTATTTGAGCAAAAATTGAGATAATGAGCTGAAAACCATCTCAAGGGTAAATTTGATTGACTAAAGATGAAAAGGTTTAACCCAGTAAACCATCTTTCATTATAGCATCTGCTTGGCTTGAACCTTTCAATGATTCATCTGTAATTGAATGTTCATTCTATTCTTAACGCTCTACAGATGCTTAAACCCGGAAATTAATTGAAATATTTTTTACGAAAACTGAATCTATCAAGTATATGATATAGTACCATCAAATTATGCAAAAGTTAGAAACACCGTGTAATTTGCACTCATAAATTTCGGAACTATTCTAAATCGTACAATCACCGATCCATTCAATCATTCAAAACACGCACTCAATCCATTCAGAAACCATAGGCGTAACTATGAAGAAAGATTTTGAAAGTTATACGCACTTAGAGGGCGACAAACATAGAATAAATAGGATAAAGGCGATATGTGGATTGTGACCAAAGATGAATGTCCTCCGTCCGCTCCCCTTTCTATGATTTTAGCGTTGGTGAATAATCAAAACGTCGTAACTATAGCTTGAATAAGTTCATTCCAATTTCAGGCTGGTAATTCAATTTGGACATCACAGATGAAACAACTGATATTCTCGTGATATTTAATGCAATAATGTTTCTTCAAACAACGGCAGACCCCAAAGACTGCGTCAGACCACACAGACACGTCAATAATGTGTACCAAATAGACGATAAATTTGCGTGATTGAATTAGATCTGACACCATATTATTTGGTCTAGAATCGGGTTAAGATAAGTACGGCCCGTTTAAAGCAAGTTTTTTTCCCTTGAATTTGTTCTTGAGACAACATAACAAAAAAGATTCCATTCTCCACTTCGTCTTTTTAGGCATATACACTTGACACAGCTAACAGAAATTGTATTTAAGTTTACCATATCATGAAATTGGCACTCATCTCAATTAAAACCATTCAAAATCACTCGCTAAGCGCTCCATTCATTCTTTCCAAACACTCACTAAAATTGACCAAAAACGCTCCAAAATCGCGAGAAAAAATTTCGAAATCGTTCAAGACGAATAACATTTGATGTGTAAAGCCATCAAATCATTCTACGATTTTAATGGCTGTTGCGGATTTTATAGTGTCTTATAGGTCTACGAAAACGTTCAAATAGAAAAGTACGTATATTTAATTTAAGGGAGGTTATAAATTTTGCTAATTTTGTTCATCTTGAACAAAATTAGCGATGTCGATTGTCGAATTTCCTCCCTTAATTTCACTCAAAACTCGCTCCACGCACTCATTCAATTTCATTCCAAAATTATTGCAAAATCATTGGTCGTGTCAATTTCACGATGTTTGTTAACTGTTTATGCATATGCAAACAAATTAGTGACCACATATACCCGTATTTATTCATTGATTTTTGTTTCCGATCACCTCTCTCTTGTGTTCATTCTCCAATTTTATTATTTCTGAAAAATAATGCTACTGTTGATTTTTTTTCCGTATTTGAAAGACAGTTTTTTATCGGTACGTTTGCGCAACGTCAAAGCGGAGAGAGAAGCAATGGATTCTAACCTCTGCTACCTATTTTTAAAGCATGGTGGACTGGGTTCTGTCTTTGAAAGGTCAACAACCTCCTTTCCTCCCCCCCACCCCCCACCCCCACCCACACACACACACACGAAGCTCATACCCTCAACATTCCGATTCGAGTGAAGTACGAATCTATCTAGAATGACGGAATTGTCGATAATGTTTAACCGTCAAGGAAATTCCTTCAAAACTCTCATTACATTTTGATTCAATTTCATTCCGAATCATTCAACTTGTCATTTTCACGATGTTCCTTACTGTAATAGCTCTTCATCGCCTCTCTTTTGAGATCCCAGAATCACCCAAAATGATCACAAAATGATCCCAACAGCTGTAAAACAGGCCGAACAATAAACTGCGATGTAATAAGATTAGACACTATCGTCAATATATAGGGTCCGACTAAAAGCTTTTAGACATAAACGATCTTTTATCGAGCTTTGGAAGAGAGGCCAATTGAATAGCTTCCACAGATACTGAAATAACCATGCAGTTAAGAACTCCTGTTCATTTTTAGAAAAAAATCTATTATTTCATTTTCATTACTTTTTTGGTTATAGGATACTTTTACTATTTGTTTTGTCGTTTTTTGTTATTTTTTTTTTTAATCCCGACGTGTGTTTCGCTAGTTGATAAATTAATACATTTAAACTAGTAAGATAAAGGTAGTTAGTTAGTTGTCTGTCAGTTAGTCTTTCTTTCAACCAGACAAATAACTGATCTGCAATATCATGGCTGATAGGGTGATAAGAAGGTATCGAAATTATAACCCAATTGATCTATTTCTATACTATATAGAAATAGATAATTTGGTTTTTAACTTCGAAACCTTCTAATTGACCTTCAAACCATGATTTTGCTTGAAAAAAAATTAACTTACAGACAAATAACTAATTTTATCTTAATGATGCAAAACGTGGTAACCAATATCTTTGATCAGTTAATACACTTTTTTTAGTTTTGAGCAACTTGTGTGAATTATTATACTTGACTAATGTGACTTTTTTTATATTTGGTTCCCGTTCTTTATTCGAAAGTGGTGGTTATCACAATTGAGATTCCTAAGCTGTAATTTCAGCAGACGAATGGTAAATATCTTGTCCGATTCGTCTGCTGGCCCCCAAATCAATTTCCTTGCTAGAGTACGTCTGCAATTGACATGATCATTAGATAGTTATTGATCTACGCTCATTGTCTACACTTTTCCGGGAAAAATAACTATCTGGACGGAAATTTCACTAATAGCCATCGATATGTGTTCTTGTCAATTGATTGACCATTGGCCTCTAAAAGGAAACATACCAGTATTATTTAGACGTTATTTACCTGCAATACAATACCATACAATACAATACAATACAATACAAATTCATTATTTGCTATTAAAAGCAACCAACATGGGCAAAATATTTTACAACCACCAACTTTAACAAAACACCAAACAAATGAACATGTCAACGGATAACACATACAGGTACACGTTGTCGTTGATTCACAGATATCTACACACAATTGGGCCATTTGAAGAGAAGGACGAAAAAATAATGTACTAAATTTATTTTCCTTTAAACAACGAGTTTAATGAGTAAATTACTAATATTTCTTATAATGCAATGTCTTCTGAGCTTATCAACCAGATAAAGAGTCCATGATTATGTATCAAGGTTTGATAGTTTTTTGTATTTGGAATTTTTTTTCGAAAGTGTACAGGATCTTTCTTCTTCAAGATTGGGGCATTTACGGAGAAAGTGAATTTCATCCTCTACCTCAGATTAGCATTATCTACATATTCTTTCCTCTACTTCAAATTTGTAATGTCGCCCATTTCAATTTCTAAATTATGAGCCGATTTTCGGAATTTACTTAATACTTGTCAAGACATATTTTCAAGACGGCACAATAAACAAAAAATTTGGAGGGCGACATAAACGTCGTAGCTACATATCGCCTATTTCTCGAAAATATTTCAAATAAAGTTGTTGGAAATGTCAGAGCCCAACAGACTTTTCATTATAAATGAGTGTTTTGGTTGATCAGTCGACTTTTTATTGATGCCGGCTATCCATCGAATGGTTAGATTGGTGTGGGATTGGTGTGATTAAGTCTACAAACTTAATCATCAAGGGATCAATTGATTGATTGAATGGGGATTTACGCCGATTTCAACATTTTTCCAGTTATATCGCGGCGGCTGGAGCACCTAACAATTGTTCTGGTATTTCTCTCACCAGTACAACCATCACATCCTCCCCTAGCCTCCAGCTGCTACATGTATCTCACATAGGTCTACGATTATCGACTCATTG
Source organism: Fragum whitleyi (assembly GCA_948146395.1). Classification (NCBI taxonomy): domain Eukaryota; kingdom Metazoa; phylum Mollusca; class Bivalvia; order Cardiida; family Cardiidae; genus Fragum; species Fragum whitleyi. The sequence goes on along the minus strand of OX411552.1, from coordinate 4,495,137 downwards.
GTGAGAGACAAACAGTCGGAAAAATAAAGCCGAAATATGACCCCATGGTCTTGATATGAACAAACTTGGTAAAGATCCACTAGATGATGCTATATACCAAAATGAAAGCTGTCTGTCATCTGGTTTCAGAGAAGAAGATTTTTAAAGAGTTTCGCTCTTTGATTCTATGTAAAAAGGGTTGCGCCCGGCCAAAATATGACCAAAGGGTCTTGATATGAACATTCTTAGTAGAGGTCCACTAGATGATGCTACATACCCAATATGAAAGCTGTTTGCCTTCTGGTTTCAGAGAAGAAGATTTTTGAAGATTTTTCTATTTTCACCCGTTTTGTTCAAGGTAAAGGGAAAGTTAATGGTGGATTTCATTTATTTGAACAACTTTTGTATAGCTTGACCCAAGGAACATTCCTGCCAAGGTTCATCAAGATTGGCCCAAAATTGGAGAAGCAGATGTTTAAAGAAATTGTGGACGACGCACGTGGCACGACGCACGCCGGACGACTAACGCCGGAAATTGCGGGTAATTCATTTCCGCCCGATAATTTTTTTTCTTGTTCACAATTGTTTTAGATTATCATTGAACAGTCGTTATAACAAAATTTGAAGGTGCTTTTCCGCGATGATTTCAAGCTAGAGTTATCATTGGGTGGTACCGGGAATTTTCTCAGTACAATGTTGGGGTTTTTTTTGTTTTTTGTTTTTGTTTTTGTTGTTGTTTAGGTTTAGTATAAGTTCAGTCCTTGCCGATAGCTATAAAAGAAATACCTGTTGACAGACCTTATACATATATACAATAAGTATTTCCAGTGAAATTATTCTTTGATCTTTAGATCTATTAGATTTACTTAATATGCTATCAATAGTTAAAAATGCACTTATTTTGCTGATTTTTCGCATTAAAAAGCTTTTTTCAAAAAGAAGTAAAAAATGAATTATTCTTACTTTCCGATATGTTTGAAAACAATAGTTTTGCTTTATTCTAGTTAAAAAATCAGGATACCTTTCCATTCAAAAGAGAAAGTTTTTGGTTATTTTTTATGATAAGAATTGAATTGTACTTTTGACGTAGTAATGTTGCTAAATTCAATTATACAGTCATCAAATTGATATCTACTGTTGATATATAGCTAGATTATGAAATTACACTATCATTATTCCACGCTATTTCCTTGTATGGAATCTTTTCAATATCGGTCCTTTTAAACAACTCGCAAAAAGACATAAGATAAACAAATGCCAGGATTCCGGTTGACAGAGTGTGGAAGCCGATGCCCATTCCTACCTAACACGAAATTAAACTGTTAGAGAACAATGCAGACGGTTTTTTTTTTTTTTTTATCAATTGCTCTGGTTTTTCAATAATATCAAAATTCTTTCTTTTAGTTGTTAAAGAAAGCGGTAATTTACAATTCGGCGGAACCTGCTACATCTATATCTAGAACCCATTTTCAGAACTAAATATAGAGGGAGTATTTTGGACTCTAGATTAAGGTTTGTCTTTAATGCTTGCATAAACCCTATGTTGCGGGTACTAATTGAAATCGTCTCAGTTGGAATCGTCGCACTGAGACGATTCAAATGAGTACCCACAAAATAGGATTTGGGTGAGAAAAATGATTCTAGCCTCGCTTTACCCTTTCTTATCCGTACCTCAGGCCTCTGAAACTCAATGGACTCTATATTTTTCCTCATTTCAGAAATTCTAGTAAGACTCTATATGTTTCATTATTTCCGCAAATATATTTTTTCTATTATTTTGTTTATATCTAAAACTATCCATACTTATGCAGGTCGTTTTATACGTATGCTCTTCGACGATAAACCATATGTGATCAAGTTGAATTGGTCAATTAAGATTGTTATGTTCTGTTCCAATGAAACTGGCACTCTAAACATAAGCAGTCGATTCTCCGATCAGTCCACGAGAGAACATATTATTAGTGAAACCTTTTCCAGCAGGATAATTTCGATCCACGGTAAATGTCAGAATTGATATTCTGAGAAATGGGTAAACAGGCGGAATGTAATACATAGGTATATAGCTATGTAGGAACGTAAGTGTTTACACAGACTGTGTATGTTTGTGTAAGAGAGGGTAAATCATAGAACCACTATCCTTTCGTTCGAAGATAAAAAATGACTAGGCCCGTGATAACTTAACTTTTTCGAGCTCAACTTGGGATTTTCTTGAATTTTGATTTAAGTTTAAAACCTTTATTCTGTACTAATACAATAATAAATGTATAGACGTAGTAGATACATAATATGATAAGTGGTTGTTGTAGTTTTCCTTTTGCTAGGGTGACATAGTTAAGCTTAATGAACCTGTGGCGAATAAAAACATGCTGTCGATTTAACCATTTGATGACTAGTTTAAAGACAGTTTCTTTTGGGCTAAATTTATTTGATTAACTCTTCCTATCTAATACTTTTGTTCAGGCATTTTCTTCTTTAAAAGAAAGATCCGGGACATCTCCATTAAATATTTTCCAAAAACAAAAATCTATCAAACTTTATAAATATGATTTTTGATTTCTGATTGACGATCTCAGAAGACACTCTATATTACTAAATATTAGTAATTTGCTATCTAAACTCTTTGACAAAAGAAAAAAAATATTTCTCCTCTACATCAATCCGCCCCATTATGTGTGGCTACGCAATGTGTACCTGTATGTGTTATGCAGTGACTTGTTCTTTTATTGGTTTCGAACACTTGAAAAGGGGAAAAATCACCTCTTTCAAAAACGAATTCCATTTCTTAAATACTTTTAATGTTGATTTTTTGTATGGCTATGGTTTTATTCAGTCGCGTCTATAATTCTTTTAAGAGTGGCCTTGTATAATGATATGTTTGAAAACTTCCAACTACAGATGTTGCACTTTGAATAGCAAATAAATAATTGGTATTCGTATTTGTATTTTCTATCAAAGATCAACTATGCACTATTATTAAACAAAGTGGTAATTGTTTACCACATCTTTGGGGAAGTAAAAAATAATTAGAGATAGTATCATTTTATGTGAACCAGTTTTCTGCTTTACATGCTTACATACAATCAAACGTTGAAAAAAATACTATATTGTATACCTTGGTTAATTTGACCCGAACTCGACCTCCTTTAAAACTCGCTTAAATATCAATCAAATGACATGTTTTAATATTTTTCAAAATATGTTTTGTATTCAACGCCGTTTGTAATTTTATCACGTGAAAGCACGTGCAAAGTCGAATATATATTAACAGGTTTTTATCAATCTAAAGAGCGAGGTTCAAGGTCATGTCAATAAAATCGCGGTAAAACATTAGAATTTTGGCATCTTACTTATAAAAGCCCATTCTATTCCTGCTATGCCATAATTTATTGCCTTATCTTTATTGTCGATTGACAAATCAAATATAATTTATTCAAATGTATCCTATTGACCGTCATTCTCGACCTTTTTTTTATTATTTTACTTTCAAATATTTTTGAAAAGATTCACCTTTCAATTACATCGTGCTATTGACATTCCGGTCAAAATCATTCTAAACGCTTTAAATCACTAAATGCTCTGTACATTCAATCCAAATATATGCACTTACCCAAACCATCCAAACACATTCCAAAATCGCCAAAAAGCTATAAAAACGCTCCAGAATTCACTTTTATTTTTTGAATTACTTGCTTGAATTTGGAATCGTGCTCTTGATTCATGGAGACAAATGGATATATTTATGGCAGTTGAATTTATATTTTTCAAAGAGATGAAATAAATAAAGCTAATTCCGCTCATAATGAAAAAATAAGCGATATTGTATTCCCTCTGTTTTATTCCATTGAATTCCATACCAATTCCAAAACCATTCATCTTGTCAATATCACGATGTTCTAAACTGTACATGTACTTTAATTTACTTCTGTTTTCTATTTAAGCTCATTTACTTAGGAGCAGTTTCGGACCCAATTTGCTATGTCGCTAATCAATGGTTGCCGTCGGGGGTCAAGTAATTATGTCTCATAATATCAACAAAACTTTGATTCATAACAATAATCGATTGGTTTACGCCAATGAAAGTCATGACATTGTTTAATTGCACGAATACTTTGCAAACACATTTACTATTTATGCTTTATTTCTTAAAATGAGCAAGTTCTTAGCGAGGCCTGTACATAATCGAGTCTCATAATGATGTTTTACACTCTTTGTCGGGTGCCTCGTATATCAAACAAGTTCTATCTATGGACTTTCAGTTACCAGTTATCCATTAATTACTCGTTTATCGGTGAGAAAAGTAGCAAAACAGGTACTAAAAATAGCGATGCTAGACAGGTGATCTCCCAAAATAACATATATTTGAAATACTGAATAGCCACGTTATTTGCATAGAATAAGATAATTCTTTGATTTGGAACTGAATAGATATTTTATTAACTACATGTATACGTTACATTGCATAGAATAAGATGATTCTTTGATTTGGCACTGAATAGATATTTTATAATTACATGTATAGCAACCAAATTACCGAATTGTTTTGAAAACTGTACGTACTTTTTTAAACAAAATTTATCGTCGATTGGCAATGAAACCTCGAAATATCTACTATGCAATGATTTTAATATTCAATAATGATTGGAAATTTGCTCACTTACAAATTAAGCTTTTACTGTTCGTTAAGGAGAATATTTATGGCAAAATAACATAGCATTGGCAATGCAGAAACTGTTCGTAAATCCGCTCATTGCCTTCCCGATTGTTCTATTACGTCTATCTTTTGGTACGGGATTTCTGAATCTCGTTTTTATTGACACCGAAACAATGATCACGAGAAAGGGCATATTCAGAATTGACATTAATGCACAGAAATGTTCCAAGGGAGCATTTTAACAGTTATAGGTATAATAAGCCTCTCCTTTATTCTTCAAACATAACTTCATATAACAAAGCGTACACGAAACATGACATGACGCCGTTCTGACATCATAACGCACAAATTGTATTTAGCAGTTCAGTTGCCCTGCGTTCAGAAATACCAAACGGTACAAACTAATTGCCGATTATACCTCGTTTTGCTCGTACACTTGCGTGCAAGACGGGGTAAAATTGGCAGACATTTTGCATCGTTTTGTCATCCAGAACGCAGGGTTGTCTTATGAACGAGCAAAACTCAAAATGTCAAGACGCTTTCAAGTAGATCCTATTTTAGAAATAGAAATATATGGTGGTATTTGCAGAGCATTCATAGTAATTTCAACTGCGATACTGCGCTTCTGGTTTCAGAGGTGTGTGGTAATAAATACATACATATATACATACATATATTTTATTGCATAAAGCATTTTTTACATGCTTAAAGCATACATATAGCAATTCGTTACAATATTACATGGATTAACATGAAGAGCTTATTTTAATAACAGAAATATGGATAATATTCCGATCCCTCTAATTTCAATAATATAAAATTTAATTATATTAAGTTATGTTCTTAGCTGGTTTGCGTGATAGATAAATTTACCTAAGTTGTTAAGTTTCTTTCGCGAAGTGCCGCATAACAAATTAATAAATTTCTGGATTGTTGGCCACGTGTAGTAATAGCGCTTGAGATATTTATTTCGTAAATTTGAATATTTTGGACAGACTAGCAGAAAATGATACTCGTTTTCAATTGAATTCAAGTTCGAAGGTTTCTATTACGATTTTCATATCTACCTTGTTCAATTTCAAGATTATGGGACGAGGTTCGGAATCTTGTTAAAGCTATTCTAAAGTTTGATTCTTTGACCGTATACAAATATTTTTCTAAAGCAAAAGAATGTTTAAATAGGCAATAGGTTTCTAATCGTGAAGAATTATTTATTGATGAATACAATTGTTGATAATAATTCTGTAGAATATAATATTTTATTGGCTTAAATTCTATTTGCATCGTTAATTGGTTTTGCCAAATGAATAAAAGTCCATTTTCTGTGAGGATCTGTTTGATATTGTATGCCCAATTATGACCATCGTATGTCAGTCCATTTTCAGCATCTTTAATAAATACATCTACGGGAGCAGATCGCACCTCATTAGAATCACCAAGTACTGAACAATAAACAGGGGTTTTGGGGGGTGACGTTTTTTGTGTGTTTGAGTCTAAAATGTGAGAAGCTATAAATCTCTAAACTATAGGCCCTATGTGTCGGTCCAATGAACCATTTTGGGGTCAACAAAAATTCTGTTTGAAACGTCCAATTTCTTGTTGCTTTCTTGCATTGCTCCTAGAATGCAGTATATGCCAAAATTATTTTTCTTTCGATCAGAGAAAGGTCAATGTTCGCATGAAAATGAAGGATTAATTCTTCGATTGATAATTCAAATTAAAGAAATTGACTCATGAAACTTAAGCAGGTGCCAATATGAAATTAATGTATGAGTCCTTGTTAGGCCGATGTTAGATTAAAACTTTGAATGTAAGCAAGCAGCTTATTGCTCGGACTTTCTCCCTTTTCTCTTTCAGAATCTAGAGTGATAGACCTTACATGTAACGCCCCGGTATATAATAACCCACTAATCCAAAACTATTTGCTAGAATTATGTAATTAATCAGCCTATTACCCGTGATTATTAACATTTACCCTAATTAACATGATTATTGCTTATTGCAGACATGCCAGACCACCTTCTGACGCAACAGTCAAACTAGACACACGGTCATATACATGTAATAAACAACATCGTGAAATTGACTGAGCAAATGATTTCGGAATGGAAACTAATGGGCGAAATAAACGAGTTTTGATTAAGATTAAAGGGTACAATGTAATGGAATATCGCTCATGTCGTTCATGAACACCCTTTTGCAAAATATACACACTTTTTATATAATTATATATGTGCCTGAAGGGTCCAAAAAGGTTTTTTTCAAACTAACTCAAACGTTTTAAATTATTTGAATGACTGTTTCGAATAATTTGAATTGGCGACAATTGGTCGAATTAGACGGTTTTACATGCAGAGTGGATGTCAATTTCATTATGTTCATTACCAATGTTCCTTATCTATAACATGCACCTCATCTAGAGACATATAAGTTCAATTATATCTCTCTACGTGACGCATTGATTTGCATAGAGGATAATCGTTTGTTTCAGTGTAAGATCGATTTATATTTCATTGAGTGAACAACAAAACCATATTTCCACTAGTTAAAATATAGCTTTGTTGTTCACGAAACGAAATATTAATCGATCTTACTCGAAAAACAAACGATTATTCTATTTCTTAATTGCAAAACTGAGACAAAATAATAAATTTATAGCACATATTTTGGTAAAGCGCGTCATTTTGCGCGTGATTGCTATGCAACGTTCATTGTGACGTCACTTATTTCACCTCGCATAGATGACGTCAGATAGAATGAAATGCACAAAAGCAGGGTAAAGTTTTTGATAATTTCACTGCTTTTGCGATTTCTCGATAAACCACCGAAAAGCATTAAAGAAATAAGGTTGCCTTCAATATAAGAAAAGCCATACCTTGACGACCTTTGATATTGAATGGAACCCTTTTGTTTCTGATGTAAAGAAGACAAACTACATTTTTTAAATTAATAAAATTGAGAATATTGCTATTCGCCGTTGCATTGAACACGTTTTAACAGAATTTTTCCAAGTGAGATAAATTAAAAAAAAAAAACATGATAAAGCAAAACAGATATCGGTTACTTTATTCGAAATAATTTATACAATTTAATAGTTCACCGGCTTCGAATGGCTTAACAGAAGGCGTTTTGTTGTTACGCGAAAAGTGCAAGAATACAGACCAAAGCTATTGTCAAATGTACAGCACGGATACACAGGGCCTCGGTTAAATGTTTCATCCTAAATAGGTTATGGGGAACTATTACATTTCCCGTTGTCGAGCATTATAACAAAAGTATAAAAAGCTCCGCCCCAAAAATTAACAGGAAGTCAAGCCTTATATAAAATTAAAGAAAAATCTGTCGCACATAGACCATTTTGACTATAGCATGATCCGTTTTTCAATGAGTATTGACGTCATCTTTAAGATAACCCTCCCCGGCCGCCAAATTTCACAGTCGGTTCCGGAAAATACACCAATGTCTAAAAAATGTCTTTCAAGACCCAAAATAGACTCTCACCTTTCCCAGTTTGCACCTAACTTGTAGAAACAATGTAAATCTCCGAAAATAAATTATTAGATGTGATCTTGATAAATTATGGACCAATGAGAGACCGCCCTTATCTTTGTTTACTTCATCGTTAATTCCCTAGACAAAATGTGACAGATGGCGGGAGATTGTAATAGTTCCCTGTAACCAGATATATCTAGTAAGTTAGGTACGGGTTGTAAGAAAGTTAAGGGTAACTATAAATTAGTAAGTTAGTTGACAAGGTGGTAGATATTTGAATGAATTCGTAATGAAGTTGAATAAATGGGAAAAGTTTGTTTTGGATGGAATTAAGGGGATGAAACGATATTTTTCTTCTTCTTTTCTTTGATTTAATATACTAATATTTGTGTTATTGTTAGATGTTTTCACGGACCAAACAAATTATTTCAAACCTCCATCAGTCAATAAAGTAGCGGAATAATTAGATCGGTTGGATTACACAGGGTATAACGTGGCACGCCGACACCAGAAGGTTCATGGACACCTGATCGATTTTTTCGATACGGAACTAACGGTGGGGCAAGATTTTGACTGATTTGTAAACCAAAATAATCATTTTCATTTCAATTTTTAGTATCACTGTCGAGATTAATGGTTCTTCTTTTAGGAAATAAAAGGGGAGGGTAACAACTAAGCAAAATGAGCGAGTTCTAGCCCTAGGAGTGAGTGATTTTGCTCGTTTTTTAGGTTTGACATTAATTTATTGTCAAACAACCTGACCATTCTTCACTGTTTGTGTTTGTCTAAGAGCATTTATGTATCCTCTACACACATTCCAAATTTCTCGGCAAAAGATCCACATAAAGCGAAGATATTCGTACTTTCATTGGCCTGGGTAGCGAAAAATATGATAACTAGACACCCCCTGATTTTTTTTCGATTGGAAATCGACACCAGAATTTGTGATAGGGGGTGTCTTGTTATCATATTTTCCGCTACCCAGGCCAATAAAAGTACGAATATCTTCGCTTTATGTGCATCTTTCGCCGAGAAATTTGGTATGCGTGTAGAGGACACATAAATGCTCTTAGATAATCACAAGTAATTAAGAATAGTCAGGTTGTTTGACAAAAATTAATGACAAACCTAAAAAACAAGCAGAGTCACTCACTCCTAGGGCTAGAACTAGCTCATTTGGCTTAGTTTTTACCCTCTACTTTTATTTCCTAAAAGAAGAACCATTTATCTCGACAGTGATACTAAAATTTGAAATGAAAATGATTATTGCGGTTTTATAAATCAGTCAAAAAGTTGCTCCACCGTTAGTTCCGTGTCGAAAAAATCGATCAGGTGTCCACGAACCTTCTGGTGTCGGCGTGGCACGTTATACCCTGTGGATTAATATGTTAATCGTTTGAAACAATTTCGAATCGTTTCGAAAGATTTCATCCAGTGTTTTGAGTGCACTGATTAGAGCGATTTAAGCGGGCGATTTAGAGTGATTTTGATCGGGCTGAGAGTCACTTTCACGGTGTTGTTAACCTTAGCCAGTACGGGTATCGAACTTATGAACTCGAACTTGAAATAATAAGCACTATCGACCTGAAACCGTTCGTAATATATCCTGATACAGTTAGTTGCATCGTGAAATTGACATTCACCTCATTCAAAACCATTCTTACTCGCTCACTCAGCGCTCCATTCATTCATTTCAAACACTCACTCAAACCAGTCAAAAACGCTCAAAGCCACTGAAAATATAGAATGACCGACGTCTTTCAAAATAAATTTTGATTAAGAAAAATCGCGACTTCCTTGACATGATTCAAATTGTTAGCGTCTTATATGTTCTTGAAGAATTAGAAAACTATGCTTAGATTTTGCATGTATTTTTTATTAAAGGGATGTAATCAATATTGCAAATTTTGTTCATTCTGAACAAAATTTGCGATAAAGGATTACCTCCCGTTAAATTCACTCAAAACTCGCTCCACACACGCATTCAATTTCATCCATTTATAATTCAAAAATTATCCACCTGTTCAATTTCACGATGTTGTTAACTGTAATTTTTATTTTTCTGTCCTATAAAATTCTTAACCAAACGTTCCGTTGGCCAGGTGTGTTATAGGGTTTCCAGATTTTCCCCATAAAAACCGGAGTAATTTTCTGATTTCTTCGATGTGTTATCGATTACCCCTAAGAAAACAGAAGTGTAATTAATATATTAGTAGATATAGCTTTCACACAAAAAGAAGAGATTTTCATCTGAGAAGGATATTTCTGACAGAGAATATCATTCATGTTACCCTTTACTACATAATACTAGAGTGAACTACAAAAGAAACGTCCCACTAGAAGAATTTTATTTTTTACAGAAATCCTTTGGTGGCAAGGCTTATTTTTGAACTTCTAAAAATCAGCCATTTTCTAAATTGATGTAGAACATCAAGGAAAGCAAAAGTTGAGATATACATAATACGTTCTTAGTGTTTTACATGAAAAAAAAATATCTAACGAGGTTGGGGGAATTGATAATTGTCATCGCTCTGTCGAGACAATGATCACTTCCCTCAACAGTGTTAAATATTTTCCCATATACAATACACTAAGTACGTATTAAATTTATCTTATAACCTCCATTTGTCTTGCTTTCGTCGATTTGTCTAGCAGAAAAGCAAGTTTCTAAAAATAACCGCATAATGTCATTGTTCTGAATATATCCATATGATATCATAAAAAAGTATATGGGATGTTATCACACGGATACTTGTATAGTTATAAGATATAACGGCGATACATCGTCTATATAGAGCTGGAAACACATGACCGTAGAGGTAGGGCGAAACCAAACGTACTAAAATTCGAACAGGGCTTGGCGAGGTTTTCTCTTTATGGGTGCGTGTGCGCAAAGACATGACTTTGAAAAGTGTTTGGTGTTTGCGGAGATAAATTCCAAATATTTTGTCGAACAACCAAATTTTCTTGGAAATTTGTTTGTTCAAATCCTTTGTTTTCTAACGAGCTGTTTGTGCCATTAACGTGTTCTAAGGCTATAGTTGAAAAGCTTATAACCTTCACTAAAGGCATGGTTGATTCAAGTACAATACATTCTAAAATGCATTCCTCACTGATTGGAAAGGAATCTCCGAAGCTACCTTATGAAAGTGACACCAATAACCAATAACATTTTTCAGTGTTTTAACATCAGGACCTTTTCACGAAATTAAGGAACGTTTGTTTTTTTGTAGAATTCCTATCAAAAGATAGACCAAATGGGTATATTTTCTTTAAATTTGAGTTTATTTGAAATAATTGTCACCAAAGAATATCAAATATCTCCTAATTTTTCACTATTTTCGACGATTCTGAATAATGCGTCATTTCTTTTGTGGTTCAGTATAGATTGAAATAAATGATCGGACAGATCTGTTATTTTCTTACATTTCCTTGGCTGTTGGGGACAGTTTGTATTAACCTACATCTTTTATGTATCTTTTCTGAAAACGATGTACTACAGGTAGTAGATGTACGGAGAAGCAGTTAGGGTATCTTCTTGTTGGAAGGAGCATGTTTTCATTTTTCATTGAAGGGAAGGAGATAATATTTTCAAATTTCACTTCATATCTTAAGACAAATAAGGCCGCAACTACATGTATTTTGTATGCTTTCCGCAAAATACACTTCCGGAAAGAGACTGTCTAAAACCAGTTTTATTTGAATTTATGTTGTCTTTTTACTACATAGTAAGAGATCTTCTCTTTTTCTTTTCATTTGGATATGAAACTAAACACCCATTCATATTGTATAAATAAGAGAATCAAGTAAACGCAATAGTTATGATCTCAAATCGATTTCAATCCAATAGGAATGCTGATATAAATGACAGAATCAACTAAAATTAAATTATTCAAGTGTACAGAGAACTTGATGAAGCCTTACATATTTGGAATTTCACCATGAATAATTCAACGTTTAAAAGCTAGTATGTCACGTATGCACCAATGTCAACTGGTTCAATATTAATGTGACCTGTCACGCAAACAGGGGCGGTCTGAGACTTTCATACAGCAAATATCTTGAAAAAGAGGTCGAATCTAGCAGAGGTCAATGAGGGAGAATACATGGCGACAGCACGAAGCAACACTGTTGTATGTACCAACAGTTATATAACTGTTGGCACTTACAATAGTGTTGCAATGAGCCTTCCATATGTTTTTGTTTTAACTGAAAAAAAGAAAACTAAAATGATTTATCCAGATTCTAGAAAATCTAGCGAAGAGTTCGGCCCAGCGCAATCCCAATAATCTGGCGCATTTTAAAATTATGGACCTTTTACAAATGTTTTGCCATGCAGCAACAATTTCTCGGTTAAAGTAATAGTTCTAGAGCAATACGCGTTTTATTTCTGTCAAGGCTGTTCAAACCTTGGTTAATTGTATTTCTTTTTTCGGTAACCTCTAACCGTAACTATCAAACAATTGATATTCAAGAAAAAATGCTAGCCTAAAAGACGACAAAGAATGAACAAAAACATTAACAATAATCGGTCATTGTGAAAAATACCATACATACATAGAGGATATTAAATGAGTGGTCATGGAATACCGAATTTATTAAACGAGTCATCTATAAACAGATAAAAACGAGGCTGCGCCGAGTTTTTATCTGTTTAAGATGAGAAGTTTAATAAATTCGGTATTTTATGAGCACAAATTTGATATTCTATTTATAATATGACCCGAAATTTTGCGAAAAATCGTCAAAATCTTCGAAATTCAACATATCAATATTCCGCGAAACTTATAACGCCGTTTAAAACTGACGTCAAAATATATAGATTATGACGTCATTTTCGCGGTTACAAAATAGCGTCGAGGGCTAACGCCATTTTAACTGACGTCATCAAGTTTTTCCAAGGATTTCCCGTAATTTTTAAAAATAGTACGTCTATGTACATCCGAGGTTGATCGTGAGATTGGGCGAGTGGTGTTCTGAATCGGGGTCAGGGGTCCAGCAATTATGTCTCATGATATCAACAAAACTTTGATTCATAATAATAATCGATTGGTTTACGCCAATGAAAGTCATCACATTGTTTAATTGCACGAATACTTTGCAAACAAAAATTTTAATTTCTTAAAATGAGCAAGATCTTAGCGCGGCCTGTATATAATCGAGTCTCATAATTATGTTTTACACTCTTTGCCGGGTGCTTCGTATATCAAACAAGTTCTATCCATGGACTTTCAGTTACCAGCTATCCATTAATTACTCGTTTCTCGGTGAGAAAAGTAACAAAACAGGTACTAAAAATAGCGATGCTAGACAGGTGATCGCCCAAAATAACATATATTTGAAATACTGAATAGCCACGTTATATTGCATAGAATAGGATTGATTTGGAACTGGAAAAAATATTACCTACATGTACAGCAACTTAATTACCGAATTGCTTTGAAAACAATTCGTACTTTTTTTAAACAAAGTTTATCGTCGATTGGCAATGAAACCTCGAAAAGATCTACTATGTAATGATTTTATGATTCGATAATGATTGGAATCTGTTCACTTACAAATTAAGCCTTAAATATTTGTTAAAGAGAATATTTGTGGCAAAATGACATAGCATTTATTGCAGAAACTGTTCGAAAATCCGCTCATTGCCTTTCCGATTGTTCCATTACGTCTATCTTTCGGTACGGCATTTCTAAATCTCATTTTTGTTGCCAACGAAACAATGATCATGAGAAAGGCCATTTGCCGAATTGGCTTTTACATACAGATTTGTTGCAAAAGAGCATTTAACAGTTATAGGTATAATAAGCCTCTCCTTTATTCTTCAAACATCACTTTATATAACAAAGCGTACACGAAAGGATTAAGACATGATGCCGTTCTGACATCATAAAGTACAAATTGTATTTAGAAGTTCAGTTGCATTGCGTTCAGAAATACCAAACGGTATAAACTTCTTGGCGATTATACCCCGTTTTGCACGTACACTTGCGTGCAAAGCGGGATATAATTTGCAAACATTTTGCACCGTTTCGTCATTTAGAACGCAGGGTTGTCTTATGAATGGGCAAAAGTCAAAATGTCCAGACGCTTTTAAGTAGATCCTATTTTAGAAATGGAAATATATGGTGGTATTTGCAGAGCATTCATGGTAATTTTCAACTACGATACTGCGCTTCTGGTTACAGAGATAAATACGTCCAGGGGAGCAGATCGCACCTCATCAGGATCACCAAATACTGACCAATAAACAAGGTTTTTGATAGATGACGTTTTTGTGTGTTTGAGTCTCAAATGTGAGAAGCTATAAATCTCTAAACTATAGGCCCTATTGTCGGTCCAATGAACCATTTTGCGGTCAACAAAAAATCTGTTTGAAACGTTCAATTTCATGTTGCTTTCTTACATTGCTCCCAGAATGCAGTATATACCAACATTATTTTGCTTTCGATCAGAGAAAGGTCAATGTTTGCATAAAAATGAAGGATTAATTTTTCGATTGATAGTCCAAATTAAAGGTATTGACTCATGAAACTTAAGCAGGTGCCAATATGAAATTAATGTATGATTCCTTGTTAGTCCGATGTTAGATTAAAACTTTGAATGTAAGCAAACAGCTTATTGCTCGGACTTTCTCCCTTTTCTCTTTCAGAATCTAGAGTGATAGACCTTACATGTAATGCCCCGGTATATAATAACCCACTAATCCAAAACTATTTGCTAGAATTGTGTAATTAATCAGCCTATTACCCGTGATTATTAACATTTACCCTAATTAACATGATTATTGCTTATTGCAGACATGCCAGACCACCTTCTGACGCAACAGTCAAACTAGACACACGGTCATATACATGTAATAAACAACATCGTGAAATTGACTGAGCAAATGATTTTGGAATGGAAACTAATGGGCGAAATAAACGAGTTTTGATTAAGATTAAAGGGTACAATGTAATGGAATATCGCTCATGTCGTTCATGAACACCCTTTTGCAAAATATACACACTTTTTATATAATTATATATGTGCCTGAAGGGTCCAAAAAGGTTTTTTTCAAACTAACTCAAACGTTTTAAATTATTTGAATGACTGTTTCGAATAATTTGAATTGGTGGCAATTGGTCGAATTAGACGGTTTTACATGCAGAGTGGATGTCAATTTCATTATGTTCATTACCAATGTTCCTTATCTATAACATGCACCTCATCTAGAGACATATAAGTTCAATTATATCTCTCTACGTGACACATTGATTTGCATAGAGGATAATTGTTTGCTTCAGTGTAAGATCGATTTATATTTCATTGAGTGAACAACAAAACCATATTTTCACGAGTGGCAGAGCCACTAGTTAAAATATAGCTTTGTTGTTCACGAAACGAAATATTAATCGATTTTACTCGAAAAACAAACGATTATTCTATTTCTTAATTGCAAAAGTGAGACAAAATAATAAATCTATAGCACATATTTTGGTAAAGCGCGTCATTTTGCGCGTGATTGCTATACAACGTTCATTGTGACGTTACTTATTTCACCTCGCATAGATGACGTCAGATAGAATGAAATGCACAAAAGCAGGGTATAAGTTTTTGATAATTTCACTGCTTTTGCGATTTCTCGATAAACCACCGAAAAGCATTAAAGAAATAAGGTTGCCTTCAATATAAGAAAAGCCATACCTTGACGACCTTTGATATTGAATGGAACCCTTTTGTTTCTGATGTAAAGAAGACAAACTGCATTTTTTAAATTAATAAAATTGAGAATATTGCTATTCACCGTTGCATTGAACACGTTTTAACAGAATTTTTCCAAGTGAAATAAATTAAAAAAACACTTGATGAAGCAAAACAGATATCGGTTACTTCATTCGAAATGTTTTTTTTACAATTTAATAGTTCACCGGCTTCGAATGGCTCAACGTTTTGTTGTTACGCGAAAAGTGCAAGGATACAGACCAAAGCTTTTTCTCAAATGTACAGCACGGATACACAGGGCCTCGGTTAAATGTTTCATCCTAAATAGGTTACAGGGAACTATTACATTTCCCGTTGTCGAGCATTATAACAAAAGTATAAAAAGCTCCGCCCCAAAAATTGACAGGAAGTCAAGCCTTATATAAAATTAAAGAAAAATCTGTCGCACATCGAAACTAGACCATTTTGACTATAGCATGATTCGTTTTTCAATGAGTATTGACGTCATCTTTAAGTGAACCCTCCCCACCCGCCAAATTTCACAGTCGGTTCAGGAAAATACACCAATGTCTAAAAAATGCCTCTCAAGACCCAAAATAGACTCTCACCTTTCCCAGTTTGCACCTAACTTGTAGAAACAATGTAAATCTCCGAAAATAAATTATTAGATGTGATCTTAATAAATTATGGACCAATGAGAGACCGCCCTTATCTTTGTTTACTTCGTCGTTAATTCCCTAGACAAAATGTGACAGATGGCAGGAGATTGTAATAGTTCCCTGTAACCAAATATATCTAGTAAGTTGGGTACAGGTTGTAAGAAAGTTAAGGTTCATGTAAAGTGTTTGAGACCCAATTTTAAGGGCATTCATTTGCCAAGAAAAAGCAGTATGTCCAGGAAAATTATATATCAAAATGAAGCTATTTATGAGCACAAGCAGTTGAGAAACATAAGACTGTTATTACTATAGCGGTATAGCCAAAAGATTGTGGAAAAGGGTCATTTTGTACAGAACAAGCAACTGCATGACTGTTGGATAAAATTGGCTCATATTTTAAGAAAGTCTAGCCTAAAGTACCATCCAGGTAGTGCTACAACCATTGGTATAAAACTCAGCCGCAAAACGTAGTTATGCAAGCAATTTATTTTGACTTATTTTATAAACACATATGTCATATATGTCATTCTAATTTTGAAAACGTGTAGATCTTTTTAGGGTATGGTGTGTTATCACAACATAAATAGACAATTATTGTTTATATACCTGTAAGTTTGTTTAGCAATATATCAATTTCTATTTCACTGAATGATAAATATATAGTAAAATTGTAGATCATTGAATTAAAAAAAAAAAAACATAATTTGAAAAAAATCGCGGAAAATATTTCACAATATTATGGTGTGATGTTGCACCATACCTTACATCTATTTTGAAAACAGGCCAAACCGGTTTGACATGTATGTTGACAAAATAAATGGAAATTGATTGTTTCAAAAGAGCCTTTTGATACTGAGTTTTATATCTGAGGTTGTAGCACTACCTGGATGGTACTTCAGACTGTAATCTGTTAAAATACGCGGCAATTTTATGCAACCGTCATGCAGTTGCTTGTTCTGTACAAAATGACCCTTTTCCACAATGTTTTGGCTATACCGCTATAGCTATGGCGGTCTTATGTTGCCTAACTGCTTGTGCTCATGAATAGCTTCATTTTGATATATGATATACCTGGACATACTGCTTTTTCTTGGCTAATGAAGTGCCCTAAATATTGGGTCTCAAACACTTTACGTGAACCTTAAGGGTAACTATTAGTAAGTTAGTTGACAAGGTGGGTGATATTTGAATGAATTCGTAATGAAGTTGAATAAATGGGAAAAGTTTGTTTTGGATGAAATAAAGGGGATTCAACGATATTTTTATTCTTCTTCTTCTCTTTAATAAAATATACTAATATTTGTGTCATTGTTGTATGTTTTCACGGACCAAACAAATTATTTCAAATCTACACCAGTCAATAAAGTACCGGTATAATCAGATCGGTTGGATTGGAATGTTAATCGTTTGGAACAAATTCGAATAATTTGAAAGATTTCACCGAGTGCTTTGAGTGCACTGATTAGAGCGATTTAAGCGGGCGATTTAGAGTGATTTTGATCGGGCTGAGAGTCACTTTCACGGTGTTGTTAACCTTAGCCAGTATGTGTATCGAACTTACGAACTCAAACTTGAAATATTAAGCACTATCGACCTGATACCGTTCGTAATAAATCCTGACACAGTTAGTTACATCGTGAAATTGACATTCACCTCAATCAAAACCATTCTTAATCGCTCTTTCAGCGCTCCATTTATTCATTTCAAACACTCACTAAAACCATTCAAAAACGCTCAAACCCAATGAAAAATATAAAATCAACAACGTCATTCAAAATAAATTTTGATTGAGAATAATCGCGACTTCCTTAACATAATTCACATTTTTAGCGTCTTATAACTTCCGGAAGAAATAGAAAGCTATGCTTAGATCTTGAATGTATTTTTTATTAAAGGGATGTAATCAATATTGCAAATTGTGTTCATCCTGAACAAAATTTGCGATAACTGTATTTTTTTTTTTTTTTATTTTTCTGTCCTATAAAATTCTAAACCAAACGTTTCGTTGGCTAGGTGTGTTACAGGAATCTCTGATTTCCCCATAAAAACCGGAGTAATTTTCTGATTTCTTCGATGTGTTATCGATTACCCCAAAGAAAACAGAAGTGTAATTAATTTATTAGTAGATATGGAGTTCACACAAAAAGAAGAGATTCGCATCTGAGAAGGATATTTCTGACAGAGAATATCATTCATGTTTCCCTTTACTACATAAAACTAGAGTGAAATACAAAAGAAACGTCGCAATAGAAGAATTTCATTTACAGTTAATAACATCTCGAAATTGACAAGCTGAATGAAATTGAATGAGTGTGTGGAGCGAAATTTGAGTGAACTGAAAGGGAGGTAAACCAATATCGATAATTTTGTTCAAGATGAACAAAATCATCGATATGAATTAGCTCCCGCTAAAAAATATGCAAACAAGTTACATAAATAGCTTTCTCAGTCTTCTGAAACGTGTAATACGCTTACAAAATTCAATTTTGTCAGTGAAATCGTGATTTTTTTAATATCGATTTTTGTTTTGAATGTAGTCGTTAATCTTATTATTCTAAGTGATTCAGGAGCGTCTGCGAATGGTTTGAGTGAGTGTTTGGAAAAAATGAATGGAGCGCTGACTGAGTGAATAAGAATGATTTTGATTGGAATTAATGTCAATTTCACGATGTTCCTAACTGTATACAGAAATCCTTTGGTGACAAAGCTTATTTTAAAACTTTCAATGAACAGCGGTGTTCCAAATTGATGTAGAAAACCAATGGAAGCAATAGTTGAGATAACTGCGTACGTCGTCTATGTCTAGCTCGAAGCAGTAGATGTAGGGCGAAACCAAACTTACTCAAATTCGATCAGTGGTTGGCGAGGTTTTCTCTTTATGGGTGCGTGTGTGAAAAGACATGACTTTGAAAAGTTTTTGGTGTTTTTCGGAGACTAATTCCAAATATTTTGTCGAACGACCAAACTTTCTTGGAAATTTGTTTGTTCAAATCCTTAGTTTTCTAACGAGCTGTTTGTACCATTTACGTGTTCTAATGCTATAGTTCAATAGCTGATAACCGTCACGAAAAGCATGGTTGATTCAAGTACAATACATTCTTAAAATGCATTCCTCACTGATTGGAAATGAATCTCTGAAGCTTCCTTATGAAAGTGAAACCAATAACCAATAAAATTTTGGGTGTTTTTGCATCTGGGCCCGAGGTAATAAAAATGTTCTTATTCTCAATTCATTTTTTTTTTTTCAAATTTCATTTTGAGATTAAAACCGTTATACTGTTTTGATACCCATTTTAATGTATTAACATAAATGATGATAATAAGTTGTTATAAGTAACAACTTATCAATATTATCTTTTATGTTAATACATTTATTTATATTAAAATTTAAGAAAATTCTTAGTTGAACATGAGAATAGTTTTTTAACCTCGGGCCTAGGACCTTTTCATGAAATTAGGGAACGTTTGCAGAATTCCTATGACATAACATTCCCGTCCAATAAATGGAGTACCATCACTAATCTCTGCAAAGCTCATTTAAACAGTCAAGCAAAAGATTGGCCAAATGGGTATACTTTCTTTAACTTTGGGTCTACTTGAAATTAATTGTCGCCAAAGATTTTCGATAATTTCTCTTATTTTTCGCTATTTTCGACGATTCTAAATAATATGACGTTTCTTTTGTGGTTCGGTATATATTGAAATGAATGATGAGACAGATCTGTCATTTTTCTTCGATTTACTTGGCTGTTGGGGACAGTTTGTATTAACCTACATATTTTATATATCTTTTCTGAATACGACGGAGCCGCCGTCATAGCGCAGTTGGTGGCGCGTCGGACTGACAATCTAAAGGTATCGGGTTCGATCCCCGACGGAGGCACTCATTCTTTCCGACTATTTGTCTCTCACCAATGGGTGATAATCGTACTATGTGAGAGCTGGAGACTAGTAAAGAATGTGGTGGTTGTACTGGTCAGAGAAATACCAGGAAACCATTGTTAAGTGCTCCAGCCTCCGCGATATAATCGAAAAACTGTTGAAAGTGGCGTAAAACTCCATTCAATCAATCAATTATGACAACGGCGGGCTACAAATAGTAGATGAACGAAAAAGAAGCAGTTCGTACATCTACCTGTTGGAAGGAGTATGTTCTCATATTTTATTGAAGGGAAGAAGATAATATTTTTTTTTCATATTTCAATTAATATCTTTGAGACAAATAAGGCCGAAACTATATTTATCTTATATACTTTCTGCACAATACTCTTCCTGAAAGAGACTGTCTCGAACCTATTTTTTTTTATGTTGTCTTTTTACTGCATAGTAAGAGATCATCTTTTTTTTCATTTAGATATGAAACTAAACACCCAATCATTTTGTATTAATAAGGGAATTAAGTATACGAAAATAGTTATGTACTCGAATCATTTTCAATCCAATCGGAACGCTGGATTAAATGACAGAAGCAACTAAAATTTAATTATTCAAGTGTAAAGAGAACTTGATGAAGCTTTGCATATTTGGAATTTCACCATGAATAATTCAACGTTTAAAAGCTAGTATGTCACGTATGCACCAATGTCAACTGGTTCAATATTAATGTGACCTGTCACGCAAATAGGGACCGCCTGAGACTTTCATACGTGATAAAGGTCGAATCTAGTGTAGGTAAGAAAAAAAGTAAGGTAGATTGATTAATCTAGATTCTAGAGAATCTAGGGAAGAGTTCGACCCAGCGCGATCTCAATAGCCTGGCGCATTTTAAACTTATGGACGTTTTACAATTTCTCGGTTGAAGTAATAGTCCTAGAGCAATACGCGATTTTTTTCTGTCAAGGCTTTTTAAACCTTGGTTAATTGTATTTTTTTTCAGTAACCTCTAACCGTAACAATCAAACAATTGATATTCAAGAAAAAAAATGCTAAAAGACGACAAAGAATAAACAAAAACATTAACAATAATCGGTCATTGTGAAACGTATCATACAGACATACACTTACAACAAGAGCGTAAAACCTAAACAACGTCAAAACTTACCGTTCATACTGTCGTAGGCATTTGCATAATCCGAGGACATGAATTGATTTGTAATCGACGTTTTTCCACATCCTGGTGCCCCCAAAACTTGAACCCTAAAGTACGAAGCCTGGGGTTCCTCTGCTTTGGGCGTACAAACAAACTCCTGGGTGTGACTGGGCGCCGAGGGGAGGCGGGGTGAGTCACTCATAGATCCAGACGCCACATTTCTGCTTGAATTCCTTTTACGAAACGAATCACCGCGATTCACGACGCCCTTTGACGTCGACTTGAAAGAACGTACGCGACGTAAATCACGTTGGTCTTGTGAACTTTTACTATCAACGTTGATATCATCCTTAGGAAACAAGAGATTTGGGGAACTTGAGAAAGCTCCCGAATTGTTTAATTCCGCGTCACGTAACGTAACACTCGGTCTTTGTTTGTCATTCCTAAATGATGAAGACCTTTTCGTATCAACCGATGGTTGGGGCAGAGCATGAAACGCGGCAGCCGCAAGGAAATGCTTCTCAAAAGGATCATTTGGATTAGACGCCGGGGTTTCCGCTTCCGGTGTATGATATGTCTCAATTTCTATTTCCGGTTCCGATCGGGGTTGCGGGGCCGCCCTCAGGCGTCTATGATGTTTATGATGCGGATGCGATGCCTCGTACGGTTTGTTGCGTCCACTGTGGCGACTTGCCTCGTTCATTTGATTTAACTGATTATCACTTTTAGAACGAATTTCCAACTGTTCAACTTGAAGCATGTTTTGAATTGTCATAATGACATACACAAAGACATTTAAAAACTAAAACATAATTTCCTCTATTCACGTCCAATAAGCACGTTTGAAGACACAATCTGAAGATTACACACTAGCGGCTGAAGTACTCCTATACAAGAAAGCTGCAGATAAAATAAATAAAACAACTTCCAAATTATATTATTTTTTATTTCCTCTTTAAAACTCTACATTCTTGATACTCATTTAAACCGTCTCTTCGAGACGATTAAAATGAGTACCAAGAACATAGTGTTTCATGGAGAAATAAGAATTTTATAATGTTAATATCCGCTCACATCAAAACAACCGAATTTCAAGTAAATACCAAAGGTAACTGAATAGAAATCCATGCACACAGTGCCAAGAAACTAAGGCGCTGTGTTTACCTGTACGATTACTAGTTCGAGGTAGATTCTATACACAGTTTATTCGTATGGTCGGTAAATATACAACAGAATTGCATGCCTACCTTCGGCTCTATTTTTGTTATTACACCTGATCAATGTTGTTATTAATTTGGTATGTTGTAGTATTATGTAATCACCGTACATTCATTGTTATAGCACATCAACAGTAAACATGTATATGACATTAACGAAAGCCAAAGGTCAATTTTTTTCTCTACAAAGATCCCTTGATTAGTTCAATATATTATATGAATTCATAGAACTGATCTGTAGCAAAAATAATAATAATAATAATAATAATAATAATAATAATAATGTAAAAATGTCTAGTTTTTCAAAAAGAGACAATCGCTAACTACCTAACAATTCGTATGTATTAAACCCGTCGCTTCTTGGTTTGAAACAATAATAACGATCTAAGGAGTCAACGTAAGATATTACCTACTAAGTGTAGGCCTATATAAATGTATGACTGACTAACTTGTCTCATCGTGTGATCATATTATTACCTTATTTTTTTATTTCTTATTTCTATTTATTTATTCATTTTTTTATTATTATTTTATTTCTTTTTTTGGGGGGGGGATTGAATAAAATTTTACAGTTCGACTAGTATTCGCAAGTATCTGATTTCTAGGAAGTTTGTCAGATGATTGTGTCTAGGCGAATAAAAATTGTAAAAGGATACCACATGAAAAAAATTCTTGGTTTTACATCTACGCAAACTACATGTAGTATCTTTAATTCTACCCCGTTTTCAAGATGAAAACGTGCAAATTGGGGTACCAATTTTCAACGCTCGCAAACTTTATTATTATCCCTATGAATATCAAAGACAAAGTCGGTGTACAGTTAACAACATCGCAAAATTGACATGATGAATGCTTTCATAATGATTTCGGAATGAAAATGAATGAGTGTGTGGAGCGAGTTTTGAGTGCAATTAAAGGGAGGTAATCCAATATCGCTAATTTTGTTCAGATGAACAAAATTGGCGATATCAATTACCTCACTTTAAAGAAATATGCATAAAGATACAATGAATAGATCTCTATGTCTTCATGTGTAATACGCTTACAAAATTCAGTTATGTCAGTGAAATCGCAGATTTTTCAAACCGATTTTTATTTTGAATGAAGTTGTTAATCTTTTATAGTAATTTGGGAGCGTTTTTGAATGATTTGAAAGAGTGTTTTGCATGAACGGGATGAACGAATGCAGTGCTGAGTGAGTGATTTTGAATGGTTTTGACCGGATTTATCGTCAATTGCATGATGTTGTTAACTGTATCAATGTTTTCAATAGAAGAAGGAAAGCTACGTTCGTGAATGCGTGCGTTTTTTACCGTATATAGCATTTTCTGATAAAAAGACGGTTATCTGCGATAAAATTGGTATTTTCACATTTGTGCGGATTCACCAGGGTTAATTTCCGCCTGAGAGTACATACGTAACCTAGAAATAAACTTAGATATCACTTCAAGCATTGGGCATTTCAAGAATCTTTAATTATTAAAAAGTAAATGAATAAATAAAAACTGTTTAATTTTAGATTTGTTGATATTAAGATAAAGAAGAGGCAAAATGATCATCTTCTGAGTTTTGAGAAGATTCCATGTAGGCCAAGACTGGTTTGTCCTTTTCCTTCTTTTTCTCGAAGTGATAAATCAAGCGGAGAGTATTGTTTTGGATGAAGTTTTATCAAACTAAACACTTAGTCTAACCATGTAAAACGCACCGAAATTATTCAAAAAAGCCCCAGAATCCTTCAGAATACTTAACAACTTAATTGAAATGGAACAAATTATTTTTATTGAAGTCGATTTCGAAACGTTCGCGAAGACACATGGGATAAATGAAAAATAGACACTTTTCAAAGGAAAGTAATGCTTGTTCGACACTTTCGTACAATATAGACGAAATTGGCGATGTTATATTACCTCCCTTCAATTTCATTCAAAACTAGAACTACATTCTCATTCAATATCATACCAAAATTATTCCAATATCATTCAACTTGTCAATTTAACGATATTTTCTAACTGTGTTTGTCGCCAAAGCGATGTCATATATATGACAATGACATCATTTGGAACATCACTCGGCCTTTTCCGTAAAGTGAAACAGGCCTCGGATTTATGAAAGGTGGATGGGTATGTAACAAAATTGTGCATTTTGTTAGGCGGAAACAGTGTAAGAAAAACTAGCGCGGAAACAACCGGCGCTATCTTTAGATTTATATTTTTACAGTAAATAACGGCTGAAAAATCTTAATTTTTGACAATTAAGAATCATTCTCAAAAAATAAGATCTTTCAGCCGTTATTTGAGAATCTAAAGGTTGAGATATTTATGCAAGGAAACGATGGTTTCACGTCAGTGACTTAAACGAGTAGCGTTGACGACGTCGAATATTTTCACTTATATTTTCGAGGGCTAACGCCATTTTAACTGACGTCGTCTACTTTTTTCAAGGCTTTCCCGTATTTTTTTTTTAAAAAAAGTCCGTCTATGTACATCCGAGGTTGATCATGAGATTGACCGAATGGTGTTCCGAATGACAATGACATATTACGAGTCTTCAATTTACTGGCTTCTCTATTTTAAAGAGAGCATATTTTTTTTCTGGCAAACACTTTACATCTTACATGTACGTCGTTGACCTATGGCACGGGAATCTTGCAAAAATTGCCATCAAAGCTACATAGATCCGAATATGTGTCTAAAATTGTCTGAAAGAAAGAAATCGCTTAAAATTAACCTCAACACATGTAACTTGTACAGGCTTTTGTATAGAACTTGATAATAAGAAGTTTTTTTGTGTATGTGAGTGTGTGAAAAAAAAAGTCACCAAATTGTTGTTTCCGAGAACGAGTGACAGTATTCCATCAACAATAAACATTTTCTCAACTGACATTCTAGCAAAGATTAGCACGGGCTGGCTGTAATCAATGAGCGAATTTGTGACTCGTTACGCGAAAAGGGACCATCTTGGTACTCCGTAAGATAAATATATAAAAAATAAATTGATTCCATTACATGTAAACCATAAGACGCATTTCCAGCATTCTTTCATAGAAAGGTAGATGGGTTTTTCTAGATTTAGAAAATCGGCAAGGTGCGAAAAGTTTCGATCCTAGTCAATCTGCGCAGTTCGCGCAGTCTGACTAGGATCGACACTTTACGCACCACCCATATGGTTCCTTTTCGCGTAACGCGTCGCATATGTATCAACATTTGAATCGCCACAACCAAATATCGAAGACAATATCAGGCACAGAATATTCCAAGTCAAACCAACAAATCAAGAAATGTAAACAAATACTTGTGTCACGTGAAAGCCAATCCTCGTGAATCTTGACAAATCACAAACTAATCAACAAAATGAATGATGACTCTCAGAGAATGATTCTAGGACCACATTCTATCCGATAACGTCTCAATCGTGCTACGACTTGTCCGATACTAGAATCAACGTTTGGTCTCTCTATCGCTGTATTGCGGATTTGGGCTATACAGAACCAAACAGGAATAAAGAAAATATGTCCCGAAATTTGACTACGCCTTGAAAAATTAGAACATGTACCTTGAAAGAAGTTGTTAATGTACTTATAAATTATTTCCAATATCTTATCAATGTGGTCAATACATGTTGTGAACATTAATTTCGTTCATTTGTCCAGAATTAACAAAAATAAACCTACATTCATGTTGTAAAAATGGTTCTTCTTTTTAAAAAGGCAGTTAATATGTAAAAATATATCAAAGTATTATCTTTTAGACCCTGTCAGTCTCTCGAGAAAACAAAAGGACAAAAATTCTCGGGGTAATTTACAAGCTCTGCTACCACGTTTTCAAACGTTTGAAAATTGCACCCGATTAGCATGTATTAAAAGAACGCAGGCAAATAACACATTTTTCGCAAATTCCAAGTTATATAATACGCTTTTCAAGGGCGTTACTCCCATTACGCAAATAATGCAAGTGCGTAAAAGAAATAATCTCCTGTTAAAATATTGTTGATAAATGATCATAACATGTTTTTTTTTATTCAGGCGCAAACGCTCAAATTGTAAAAAAGGGAAGCGGACGGAGGGCATTCATCTTTTGTCACAGTCCTTATAAAGACTTCAGATTTCTTTCAAAGTTCTATTAACACTATGTAAGATTAAATTCAAACACATGCGATTGTTTCATAATTTGATTATTGTCATATATGTTTGTAATATATAGAATGCAAACATGTGATCATGAAAAAAGGCCTGTGAATTCAAATGGAAAAGCGAGGTGAAAAGAAATTCCTTTTTTTTAATCTAGTACAAACGCGTTAAAGCTGGAAAGAGACAACATTCTTAAATACATGTAAATAGGATAAAAATCTTATCATTAGCAATTCTAAAAGAATGTAATCAAATCCTTGATTTGCATGTCAAATTGAGAGATAACTAGTACAGTCAGAATTTTCACGAGGCATCTCAATTATTGACGACCAATAAGTCGTAACTACAGCTTATTAAAGCTGTAGTTACGGCGTTTAGGTCGCCAGTCAACGCTTTATTGATCAAAACTGACGGTTAGATGGAAATTTCGTTTATAGGAGACGGTATATCATCTCAATGAACCTCCATCTTTTAAAAGAGATTGTCTTTTCAAAAAGAAAATCAGCATGTAGAACGAATGGAAACTTGCAAGGAGATATGGAGAGGTCATTCTCTCTCCGGTTCATTAACTTGAATGAACCCATTTTATTTTACCTTAGTTATTTATTTTCTATGGCTCTCTTTGAATGAACCATTTTATTTTACCTTGGTTTTTAAGTTGGAATGCGGAGCAATTCCAACTTAGAATTAACAAAACCGCAAAATGAACACAAGATAATTTCATTTCGGGTTTTTTGAGAACACATATCACGTGAACAGGATGTGATTACACTTCGGCCTATTTTGTATGTCTCAACTTGACAAAGACATACTGTTTATTTCACCAAAAAGCAATGATGCTGTACAATTACACAACTATCACTTCATGTATATTATTAACACGCTAATTTTATGTTTTAAACGATATTTATTGAAAGTTGCGTACGAATATATTAGTATCACATGTTTGCATTACTATATTTGGAAATCAAGTGATAAGTCACGTCCGATAAGGTCAGCAATTGACAATAGCACTAGCCAATCACATGATTTGCTTATTTGGTAATGTCACAATCTGTTTTCTCAGTATTGTGGCAATAGCACAGACCAATCACGTGATCTGCTTATTTGGTAAGGTCGCGACCTGTTTTTCGTAGAATTATGTTATAGCTTCTTTTAAAGGTATAGTTTCTCTTTCTGAACGATCTTATTACACATTTAACTTTTGACTATCTACATGAATGTTTCACTGTAAAAACCTAATACTCATCCAATAAAACCCGTGCCACCACATCTTTAATATCTTTGCCCAATTGCTTTCCATCACCAAGACAATTTGCCATTTGAAGCAAACCAATGAGTTCAACTTGTTTTCTTCACATTCTTACACATCAACACGTTTAAGAGCACCATCATACAGTTAGTTACATCGTGAAATTGACATTCATCTGAATAAAAAAATTCTTAATCGCTCAATCAGCGCTCCATTCATTCATTCCAAACACTCACTCAAACCATTCAAAAACGCTCACAGTTATAAAAAAACTAAGATCAACATGTACATTCAAAATGAATTTAGCAAGAACCAAATCGCGATTTAACTGACATAATAGAAAGTTAAAGCGTCTGATTGGTTCTTGGCGAAATAGAAAGCTATTGATTGAACGTTTATGCATATTTTATATAGGTTTTATATATCGCTATTTCTGTTCATCCTGAACAAAATAAGCGACATTGGATTCCCTCCCTTTAATTTCACTCAAAACTCACTCTGTGCACTCATTCAACATCATGCCTAAATCATTCCAAAATCGCTCACCTTATCAATTGCACAATGTTATTTTCTGTACCCCCCAACACAGAAGTAGAGGAGCATATATTGATTTCATCATGTCTGTCTCTCAGTCCATTGACCTTTTGCTTTCCGCTAGATAAACGGAGAAGCAATTGACCTGCAATAACGAAACTTTACACAAATATTACCTATGACCCAAAGAAATGTCCTATTGTTTCGTGGTCACACATGTCACGGCCATCAGTAAATTTTAACAGTTAACAGTTTCCACTATAACTGAACAGCCATTTTGATCCAAATCATAAAACTTGACACAAATGTTGTCAATGACCCGAGAAAGTGCCCAATTTTGGAGTCACAAAGGTCGAAATCACAATTGAACTTCGTCCAAAAATTTCAACTCATGAAGTGAAAGACTTCCCTGCGAAAATAGCTTTTCATCATGGACAAATCAATTGTTG
Source organism: Fragum whitleyi (assembly GCA_948146395.1). Classification (NCBI taxonomy): domain Eukaryota; kingdom Metazoa; phylum Mollusca; class Bivalvia; order Cardiida; family Cardiidae; genus Fragum; species Fragum whitleyi. The sequence goes on along the minus strand of OX411552.1, from coordinate 4,466,045 downwards.
AGGTCCACTGTGCGACACTTCTAATAAATCAAAGCACTGAAAGTACTGATGGTGAACGAATCTGTTGGCATTCTAAAGTGATATATTGAATTCGTTGAGAAAAGAGAAATTATAAATATAAAAACTAATCAAGGGAAAGTGCCTCGTCAAAATTCTAAATTCAAAGAATGAGAAAGAGAGGAAAAGAAAGGTAGAGAGAGTGACAGACATAGACAGAGAGCGATAAGCCTAGAGAAAAGAAAACAGGCAACTATAGTGTCTAGACTAATGATTCTTTTCTTAACTCAAAAAATAGCAGTCAGAAAGGTAATTCAATTTCCACATGCGGAACCCATATTTTAGCAGATTAAACAGCAGTCTTTCTGCATTTTGACTTTTAAACGTTATCCGCTATGGCTCTGGTACGACCTGAATGCCCCCCCCCCTCCTCCGAATTAAAAGACCGCTGTATCGTAATTGTAATTACAGGGTTTTGGTCTCTTTCGGTAATATTCAGTCTTGTGAAAGAATAAACATCTGATGCCATTACGTAAAAATGAATTAAAAAAAAAACAACAACAACAACAAAAAAAAAACAATTCGATGAAATCTATGTAGGAAGGTATTTTGTACAGCCAATGACTTGTCTAAATATAGTCGTTGTTTAAATTCTATTGCTCCTACCAAACGGCAGAAAACCTAAGAGGGTAGAAGATGGCAGCTACGTACAGATGTATGCTCATTATAGTTCTGGTGCGAGAAATACCAATTTCCATATTAAATTTCCATATTAAGGTAAAGATGCTCCAGTCCACATGCGATTGATTCACAATCCAAGGTTCGTTTTCTGTAATATTTTACATACTTCCGGTAAAACAAATAGATGAATGATTGTATTGAGGAAATTCTAGAGCCATCCGAGGGATTGAAGCGCTACTATACAGTTGTAGTTACGATGTCAAGTACTTTGAAAAAAAATCCATTCGATGTTAAAATTTGAAATTAGGTCTATCGTGTTTGGATATTTGTTCATTTGATTCTTTTATTTATTTATCTATTTACGACATTCATATATTAACAGTAAATCGTACCGAGATTGCTATATCCCCTGTTTTCCGGCCTTGTTTGAAATGAAAAAAAGACAAAAACAAAAACAAAAACAAAAAAAAACAGGAAATTGGATTTGGGTAATATGATACAAAAATACCCGTAACCGAAGATATTTACATATACTTCATGTAGTAGGGGTCAATTTTGCTGTGACTTTCCCATTTAGTCAAAAGTAATTATTCGCCCACGGTCACAGTTCATTTGTTTTCCCTCCACTGGTCAGTTTATCTTTTGTAGCTTTCATTGTTCTAGAAGTATTGGTTTGAGTAAGACATGCATTATGTCTTGTTGAAATTATTGGCAAAGGATGGATCTTTCTTATGATGTAAGTTTTCTGGATTTGTTCTTTTCTTATGATGTTTCTTGTCGTGATCTGGATTGAGATGATTTTGTAATTATCTATTTGATTCGCGTTTCGATGGATTGATGAGAAGAGCCCAATTCGGTTTTCCCTCCATTTTGTCCCTTGCGCGCTCGCCATCTTTAATTAACAATTTCTTACTTTATCCTGTCTTTGCTGTCTGCGAATCTCACGCATCTCTATTTGATGTAGGTGAGATAGGAGAAGTAAAAGACTTGTTGCAGAAGCTGCATGAGAGGATCGAAAGAATTGAGAAGCAACAAGATGATATAGCCAAGGGTCAGTCAATAAATTCATGGAAAAGGAATGAACAGAAAAGTTCCAATAGAGGAGGATTTCAAAACAGAGGAAGGGGAAATAACTCTAGAGGAAGAGGACAGAAGAACAGAGATGATCAGAGAAAGGATCAGAGACCCCTTGCCTCACAGAATTTTGTACCAACGTGCTATGGATGTCAAGGGAAAGGACACAAGATTAAAGATTGTCCTAGTATTCGACAACGGGAGTGCTATAACTGCCAAGGATTGGGCCACATAGCTAAGCACTGCCCAAACTAGTATGTGCCTCTGTTGCTGGGTCGAACCTGGGCACTTTTAACAAAGACCCTAAATTAGTTGGGACCACTAATGAAGTAATGATCAAGTTGGATTCCAAGGACACCAAAGCCTTAGTTGATACTGGTAGTTGCATCAGCACTGTTTCAGAGTCTTTCTACGGAGACAGCTTATCTGAGTTAGAACTCAAGCCTCTGGACACGTTTATCAGAGTAGAATGTGCTGATGGTCAACAACTGCCGTATCATGGATACATAGAAGCAGACTTATCGGTTTTAAATGGGATTCCGAATTCATCAACTATCCCATGTTTACTTTTAGTCACCCCGGACACTCACTATTCTGCTTCAACACCTGTTATTTTGGGTACCAATGTACTTGGAGTTTTACTGAATGAGTGTCAGAGCAATTTTGGACCGCAATTTTTGCAATGCGCGTCTCTACATACTCCTTGGTACCTTGCTTTTAGATGCATGGTATTGAGAGATAAGGAGTTAAGGAAGAACGGCAATACCATAGCAGTAATCAAATCAGCAGAACCAGGAAAGATAGCATTAGGTCCAAATGAAACGAAAACCATTCGGGGTTATACGGACAAGGAAATAAATTGTCAAGACACTACTGCTCTCATACATGAGACAAAAGGCTCAACCTTACCGGAATATGTTGACATTACCCCAGCAGTAATAAACTGACCAGTGGAGGGAAAACAAATGAACTGTGACCGTGGGCGAATAATTACTTTTGACTAAATGGGAAAGTCACAGCAAAATTGACCCCTACTACACAACAACAAGCTTTAAGATAAAAACGGGATTTAAGCAAGAGGTGTAAATTTGGAAGTTGAGAACATAAGTTGTCTGGTAATGGTTTAAATTTTATTTCATATCAAGGTTGGTCACGGTCAAGTGGTGTGTGTTTATGTTTCAATGAGAATTTAGACGCGCCCTCCCTAATAAACGCGCTCCCCCATAAATACGATTCCCAGGCCCTTGACTATATACGATCAACAGCATCCAACCGTCCATGGTCCGTGGTGAAAAATCCGGTCTCGAATTTAAATTCAAAAGCTGCTACTCCAGGACGTAATGTTCATTAGATTGTGGATTAACTCTCTTAAATTCCTATCAGGATAAGGCTGGTTGCGTCATTAAAAGATCGTTCAACATCTGAAAAACTAGCGCGTCCTAAATCGCACAGTCTCCCGGAAGTGCGAAAGGTTAAAATTTAACACAAAATTAAAACTATTTCTCGTTATTCTCCATAAGTCATATGCGAACAAAATCCCCTTTCGTTGTTCCGAAAATATTTCTGAAATCATTTCACCTTCTGCAAATATACAAAATATCCGAGTCAAATGATTTAACCCTAATCACAATTCATTCTGTTAAAATAGGAAAACCCCCGTAGAATCTCGTGTGTGACTTATTTCAAAAGCGACGTCGCCGCTTGCAAGAATCTGGGGACTTCAAAGGGTGCCGACACGCGACGACCCAGCTAGCTCCAGACGTTTTGTGTTTTCACTACGAAACACTTTCATTTCATGTACCGGGTGCATTTACACATCACGAAATTTTAGGATTTAATACAGGATTATTTATTTCATACGTGAATAGGTAATGATTTATTAGACCTCTTTGTCCATCGGTAGCGGAACATTGAATATTGCATCGTCTGGAACTTCCTACCTTGTACAAATAATAACAATAATAATAATCTCGGCTTCTGCTAACACAATCACTTGCTTTTGAAAGCTGCAATTAATGGTCGAGGGTGACCGTATTTCGATAGATGACTTAAAATGACAGAATTACAATTCATTAGCTAACATTTTATTTTATTTTTTAAATCTATAGCCTTAATAGATAAATAGAAAAGCGTGTTGGGTAGCGTACGTATTTCAATCGATAATTACGAACATGTTAACAGTTTGCTTCTCTTTGGTACCAAAATACGTAATTTATTTAATCAAGTAAAAGAGTCTGAAATAATAGCGCCCCCACGACATTTTGCATCGCGCTCGGGCGCGTTTAATAGGAGAAATACGGCAGGAACATTCCATTCGTTTGTAAACTTGACCTTTCGTAACTTATAAGCAAAGACTTCATTCATAAGAAGGCAGGTAAAATCGTAGTAGGTCATCACGTGGGATATGGCCAATCAGGGGTGTGTAGAAGTTCAAGAGTTCACGACCTCAATAAACACACATTTCCGGCAAATTACTACAAGTTGCAATAGCGAAGGTTTAAATCAAAAACATAGTATCTGTCTTTACAGTGTACAGACACAACCTTTGTTTTTGCTCTCAACTCTCGACAATCTTACGCCGATCAAAAATTCGCTTGTATAGACATTCCAAGATATTTTTGTGTTTTTAAAGGGTAATTTTCATTATCTTCACTTGATGAAGAATGCTAGAATCATGCATTTCACGATTCAAACAGTGATTTTGTAGAGAGAAGTAACTAGAGATACTTAATTGAATCTAAAGAGGTACTGCTTTATTTAAAACCTATTAAGATCCTACACGATTTTCCATACACGGTATATAACACTGGTGAACGAAAATTTCGTTCACCAAAAATGTAATTGATAACTCAAATGGTACAGAATTCATTTGAAAAATAATATAAAAACTGTTTTGAGTGTATAAGTGTTCGCCTGTGCGTCCATCAGTCGGCTGTATGGTCCTTATCATTTTCTTCCTTTTTAGCTCACCTGATCACAACGTGCTCAAGGGAAGCTTTTAGGATCACCCTGACTCCGTCGTCCGTCGTCAACTTTCTTAAAACTTATTCTTCTCCTAAACCGCTGGGCCAATTTCAATGAAATTTTGCCAGAATGTTCCCTGGGTGACCCTCTTCAAAATTGACGCTATATTCTAATTGGCCAATAAATATGGCAATGGCAGGGCGGGGCTTATTTTGAGCCCCAAATCTTTGAACGACATCTCCTCCTGAACCACTGGGCAGATTTCAATGAAACTTTACAAGAATGTTCCTTTGATGACCTTCTTCAAATATTGTTGGCAAAATTTTCATTAGCCCATAAATATCGGCGTGGCAGGGTAGGGCTAGTTTTGAGTCTCCTCTGTAATGAATGGGTTGGCAGGTTCTATTATGACTGCTCATAATTCGAATAATGTCTCCTCTTCAACAATTAGGCAAATTTGAATGAATCTTTGAAAGTTTCTTGGATAAGATCCACTGGACCAATCGAATTCAGGTGAACGGTTTAGGGCCATTCTAGCCCTTTTGTTATCATTTTTCTTTCACCAGATTCGTGCCTGTATAGCGATTGAGGGGTTTAAGCGACTCTCGTTGTTGAAATTACGTTGTACATTGATTCATATACGCCAGTCAAAAGACGAGACGTAATTTGTGATCACCTGTGGTGGGCGGGAGGCGTCAGCTTCGCTAGTAGCTTGAGGCCACCGTCTCTCGAACGCATTCCAACTTATCAGTACTTTCAGTACTTTGATTTATTTCTTATGACTCTCTTAACATTGATTTTACATTTAATTTAAAATTAATATTAGAACGCACCAAATATCGCATTTATATAAATTAAGTTATACCTTTTTATTATTTTTTTCTCTGCAATATTTGAAGGACATATTTGTAGAGAATATTTTTAGCATTTTCATATTTGTAAGACTAGCCATCATATTAGGAGAAATCATCGTGCAGACGACAAATTCCTGTCCTGTGTTCAACATGAAACGTTCGAGACACGTTTAAGATTATGAACGCCGCTCTGCTCGTGTTCTTACGTGAAAAGCGGGGCAAAATATTAAAACGTTCACAAACGTTTTTGAATCCTTAAGGTAGTGCAGTCGTAATAGTTCCGCAACATTTCGGAACGAATGATCTTTCACAGTGTGGACCGAGGTTTCCTAATGAAAGCATTAGGAAACTTCGATTAACACTGTTTAAGTTCATTACTTCCGAAACACTGCGGAACTTTTACTGATCCACTGCCTTAACACATTTTATGTTGAAGCACAGTTAAGGTGGCAATGGACAGCTGCCTGCCGACTCTATAAACCGGAAGCGTGGTTTCGTTTATTTTAAGGCTCTTTTTGCGCGTTGTTTAAAAAGACCGGTTTTCATAAGATTCTGCTTATGGAAATAACGTTGAATTATGATGGTAATATTTCATAACTTAGCTTCTTTTTTTTTTTTGATATCAATTGAATGACCGGAACATTAAATTTAACAATAAAAATGCGTTAAAAGCGTCATTCAACTAGGAGGGGGCACTGTAAAATAACGACAAACTTTCTTATTTGAATGGAAAGGTATGCTGAATTTTTTACTAAATAAAGGAAAATTATTGGTTTTACACATATAGGAAAAAAGGAAAGATTCATTGGGTAATTTCTTCAAAAAATAGGTTTTTGTGGCATATTTTCCACTGAAATTTACCAAAAATAGTGCATTTTTAACTTTTGAAGGTACATTTTGCAGATGCAATTGATCAAGGAGAAATTTTCTTGGCAACAGCCATTGTGTACATGTATAAGGTCATAAAAATGTATGTGTTTTGTAGCTATAAGCTGGTGCTGAGTTTATACTAGACCTAAAACAAATATAAACGTTTTACTGAAAAATGGCCAATACCACTCAAGGGCAGATAACTCTAGCGTGAAAAGGAGCATGGAAAGGTACCTTCAAATTTTGATATAATGACTACACAATGTTAATCTGCAACATATGTGAACAAGAAAAAAATTCATTGGGCGGAAAAAAATGACGCCATGTGTCCATTGCTACCTTAACAAAGGATCAGAGGTATCTACGTAAATGCGATGTCATATCACGTAATATTGTTGGGCGTTGATTCAATACACTTGTATGTCTACGGAATCACAAGAAACAGTGAGTGATCAAAGATCAATTTTGTCTACAAATAGAAAATAAAATTTCGATCACTGACTTCTTCTTGGAATTCTTCAGATCATGATTATAATCATTTAGAACACCGGTCGGACTTTTCCGTAAACTTGAAAGTACCTTGGACGTAGGTGTAATGAGTTTGGGTCCTCTTTAAAGTGAATCGGCTTCTGGTGGGTTCTCGTTTGATACATTTAAAAACAATAACGCATTTCGTTAATAGTTTCCAATTTTTTAGACATATCAAAAGTGCCTCAAGATATTTCTACAGAAATCAACTTGAAGGTAGGCAGTATATGCTCAGGTCAGACTGAAGAACTTTACAGGCTTATTCTAATCAATTACAGTCGACAAAACATTTTCCACAACAGGAATATGTCAGTTGTGTAACAGAAGGGTACAATGCCGGAAATCTTGCATAAACATGAAATAATTTGACAACGAGAGAGGGGGGGGGGGCTTCATTTGATCCCCCAGAACCCCCTCTTAATCCGCGACTGCTCCCTCCCTTTCCGTCATTTTCTAAACATTATCGTGGGCGAAGGGCTTAAGGTAGTGAAACAGTAATAGATCGGAACTAATGATATTTCACAATGTTGACCTATGTTTCCTAATAAAAATCATAACTTTCCAAATGTTCCGGAACTATACTTCTCAAAATTTGCTGAGGATCACTTTTTTCTAGTTGAATATTTTTGTATCATGATCAATTTATACATTTTTTTATTCTTCTGAGAACTTCTGTTTTTTAGGCATCCAGATTTTGTTAAAAGAATGAATGTCTGGATGTTGCTTTAAGAGAAAGGCTTGCCCAAAGGATATAATGGTCATAACGGAGCCCAGTCATTTCGGGTCAAGTTCAGGACCCCGTGCCCATGCTTAACGCATTTGCAAGTGAAATCGGATAAATGGAAAACGGACTTCTGGCCGTCTTGATTTCTGGCCAGCATCATGCAACCGATTTCCGATGGTTTGGGTACTTTCTTGCACACTAGTAGCGTTCTGGAAGTCATAACGTAACGTTGTTGCATTGTCAAATTGAAACGCCGTGCCTGAACCACAAAAAGTCGGTCTTGAACCTCATTGGTTGAGCGTTCTCGACCCCAGCATGTAAATGCCTAACATTACCAGTCGTTGTAAACCATTTACACATTCGGGAAACAACACTCTGGATTACACCAAGGGTATTCGCATCATGCCTTTAAGAAAACCCAGAAATAAGCATGCCAATGCCCCTATTCATCTCATCTTGACTAAGATGTCGCCTTGTAAAACGCATGTCGGCCATATTAAAATGGAAACTGAATGTAAAAGTTGCGATAACTTTGTTTAAAGCTCGAAAAATGTACCAACGTCCTTGAATATACAAGGTTGGATGACACACGTTTTAGGGGGTATGGCTTTTCACGAGCTCCTTTTGCATAGTATACGTGCCGAAACTATATTTTGGCTACAGGGTCATCAAGTCCGAATATTTACCCTTCTTCGTCTAAAAGAAAAAAAAATGGGGTCAATATGTTTATAGCAAAATATCCTTAAAAGAAAAAGTGATCCTTAGTAAATTTCGAGTAGTATTTTACTGATCCTTAAGCGTAGTTGCCACATAAATAATACATACTACTTATAAATGTCGACGTCTCTTCCCTAATACAATGTATTTTTAGAATTCATGTTTAAAAGATATGCAATCTAAAAAGACAAGAAGATTTTATAATCGAAATATTGTGCACTGATTTATGACGTCAATTTGGAATCCAAGGGACGCCGGCCTGATCCGGGATCAGAAGCATTTAGGTCGAAAGGTAAAAATGACGTCACTGGTGTCGAAACAGAGATCGTTCAAATGGGATCCGGGTTAACTTAGATCGAAACCGAGTTTCATATGAACTTAACCCTAAAGACCATTCGGGTCAAAATTGTATAAAATCGACATTGTAGACATACTATTAACTTTTGAGTTCGTTTGAAAATAGTTATATTTAAAGAATACAGGTATTTCCAAATCAAGTAATAAAAAAGAATAAAACAACATTATCATTCACCGGCGTAACTCGGCAGTTAAAATTCATAACAAGATAAGCGTTCACTCGATACAGTTAGTTACATCGTGAAATTGAAATTCAACTCAATCAAAACCATTCTAAATCGCTCACTTAGCGCTGCATTCATTCATTTCAAACACTCACTCGAACCATTCAAAAACGCTCAACCCCATTTGAAAATATAGAATAACCAACGTCATTTAAAATAAATTTTGATTGAGAAAAATCGCGATTTCTCAAACATAATTCAAATTATTAGCGTCTCATAGGTTCTTGAAGAAATAGGAAGCCACGAATTAAACTTGAATGTATTTTTTATTAAAGGGAGGTAATCAATATAGCAAATTTTGTTCATCTTGAACAAAATTTACGATATAGGATTACCTTCCATTAAATTCACTCAAAACTCGCTCCACACACTCATTCAATTTCATTCAATTTCATTCCCATATCATTCATCTTGTCAATTTCACGATGTTGTTAACTGTAATACATAGACTTAATCAAACTGACGTCTATCCGCTCCTTTTTGCGAGAAATGGAGGACAGAATAAGGGGTTGCAAGGGGTATTTATAATAATTTTAACATTGATGAATGTCCAAAATATCGTAACTACAGCTTGAAAGCTGTGGTTACGATGTTATGATCATTCATCAACATTTTTTCGACATATAATTCATTTTGTATTACGCACTTGCGTATTGTGCGTAATGGTTGTTACGTCCTTGTCATTTTGGTGGGATACTAACTATCAATTTATGAGGACAAAATACCAAAACAGATTTTCTCGGTCCAAAAAAGACCCATCTAAATAAAAATAGATTTTCTCTGAATATCAAAGCATTCATCTTTAACCGCGATTTCAAAAGCAATCTGTTTCAATATAAAACTGTTATTTATTTACGGCATTATCAGTTATCTGTTGGCAATGTTTGATGCCATAACAGATTTAGAATATTGAATTCTATACGCTCATTGAAACCATTGTCAATATTTGCCAGAAACTTGTCAGATTTTAGAAAAATAAATATTCACCAAGGGGTTTGGAATCTTTTCTATTGTTGTCATCATTTACAAGATAATGGGATTTATTGAATGGTTAAAATCTTCCATTCATAACGAAGTATCTTACAGTTAGTTCCTTCATGAATTTGGCCTCAACCAAATGAATTCCTATTGGTCGGCCAGAGCTCAATTCCTTTACTACAATTACTCATTAAAACCATTCAAAAACGCTCAAAAATGTTCAAAGCCATTTCGAAATCCAAAAATTCACTTCAATCGGTACAACCTATTCATGAATCTATTGGTTGCTGTCGGTTTTAAAGCGTCTGATTGTAACGTGAAGTTACACAAATTGGAAAGTACGTATATTCATTTAAAGGGGCGTAATAAGCGGTATTTGATCACCTCCCTTCCGTTTCACTGAAAACTCGTTCACACCCGTTCAATTTTGCAATCATTCCTAAATCATTCACCTTGTCAATTTCACGATTTTGTAAAACTGTATAGAGTTTTTTTCTTTCGGAATCTGTATTAAGCCGAGCCTGTGCGTGAAGATATCACAATGATTCCATATATGGGAATAGCCTCTGAACAGCCAGTGCATAGTCCGAAAAGGAATTTTGCCTTTACAACATATATGTGGTCAATAAATATTTTCTATTGCATTATGTTTTTTTAAGGCTACTAGGGCCTGTTTCACTTAACATCTTACGATCATTTATTGCGTATGTCAAAAATTAATGTTGCTTCTACAGAAGTAACTAAATATGAAATTCTACCTTACAATTTCTCATTGGATTCGTCTTAAGAAGACGATTCAAATGAGATATTGCAGGGTAGAATCTAACAATGAATGAAAGCAGCAGGTACGATTTGTGATTTTGACTTACGATCATTTTTTTCGTAAGAAGTTTAGTAAAACGGGCCCTAGGCTTTTACTGTTCACGCACCAGCCATTCGGAATTTTTGGAATATAACGACTTAAATACACGTGAATAGTAGCATAAGGAAGATCGTTCAGACTATTCAAAAAAATGAAAGTACCTCAGACGTAAGCGTAGAATTGTTGGATCATTTTCTTATTATTATTCAGATTGAAGGGACGATGAAAACGAAATATAAACATTGATATTGTACATAATGAGAAGTGTATTTGGTCTGTACCATTAAGAACATCGTAAAATCGACAAGATGAATCGTATTTGAATGGTTTTGGAATGAAATTGAATGAGCGGGGGGGAGTGAGTTTTGAGTGAAATTAAAAGGAGGTAAACCAATATTGCTTATTTTGATCAAGATGAACAACTTAGCAATATTTATTTCATCCCTTTAATACAATATGCATACAGTCGGGGATTTTTTCTAGCAGTCTTTATTTTGGATTCAGTAGTTGATCCAGTATTTTTAGTGACTTTGGAGCGCTTTTGAATGGGTTGAGTGAGTGTTTGGAATGAATGCATGGAGCGCTGAGTAAGCGATTTACAGTGGTTTTGATCGAACTGATTGTCATTTAGATGTATTTGGTCTTTAACGAGTATGTCTATCGTCTGAATATTTTGTGTTTCATGATTCGTACGGTTTGTAACATCGTGATATTGACATTCATCTCAATCAAAACCATTCTTAATCGCTCACTCAGCGACCCATTCATTCATTCCTAACACTCACTCAAACCATTCAAAGACGCTCCAAAATTAATAAAAAAAAATTAAATAAAATCAACAGCGTCATTCAAAATGATTCTAAATAAAAAAAAGGCGCTATTTCACTGACATAATTGAAATGGTAAGTGACTGATTGGTTCTTGAAAAATACAAGTGCAGGGGTTTGGAACGTGTTGATAAAAGGTCGAACGACATATCGTACGTTATAAATTCCCGTCAAAATCGACCGTACGATGTTTGATAAAACGGGCCCCAGGTTCCATCGAGTGAAGATTGAGAAGAAGTGGTGCATATCGAGGGTTCAGCGGAAGACTGCACTAAGTGTATATACACTGTATATACACTTAGTACAGCCTTGCGCTTAACCCTCGAGATGCATTATGGTCGGATTTGACCGGGATTAATGCGATTGAGATGATCGAGCTAAATGGGTCGGCAGTAAAATCTAGCATAAGGTAGGTTTACGTTTACATAAATTTCCTACGAGTCATCACGGATCTGTATCTTCCGTAAATATTGAAGATTTGTTACGACTTGATAGCTTGTCCGTGTATTTAATGATTAAATTGCATATTTGCGATCGGGCTCTTGTGAAAAACTTACGGTAAATAAAACGATTCTATCGGAGTTATTCAGGACATTTCCGGGAAACGTTATGTTAGATCTTAGTCAAATTACGGAAGTTGTTTACGGATTTGTTTGTGGAAGATTTTTAAGATTAGAAATATTTTGCCTATCATCCCTTACTTAAACGGATGTCTACGAGTTATTTACCGATTATCGCGGATGCTTACAAATGACGACGTGCTACAAAAATGTGACAATAAGTAGGAACTTGTAAGAAATGTTCGTAGGTCTGAACCCGATAATACAATAAATGTAGATGGCTCAGTGCAAAACGTAATAGCAAAGTTACAACTGATTCGTACAGAGCCATTGATATTCTTAACCGCCGTCAGACACTCATCCTTATTATTTGTCTTTCACAAAAGAGTTGATAATCTTAGACCAATGCAAGGGCGTAACTCTCATGACGTAAATTACGCAAGTGCGTAAAAAAGATAATCATTTGTTAAAAAGTATCTAGGAAGAATGATCATAGCATCGAAACTACAGCTTATTTAAGCTGTAGTTACGATGTTTTGATTATTCACCAACGTTCAAATCATAAAAAGGGAACGGACGGAGCGCATTCATCTTTTGTCGCAGTTCTCATATCGCCTTTATCCATATATTCTTTGGTTGTCGCCTTCTGAGTGCGTATAATTTCAAATATGGCGCGCGAACGGGGTCAAAAGTAAAACTACCGCTATACCGATAAAATAATGGAGGTATACCCATAAAAATGAGGGTATACTTACATATTTTTATAGGTATACCCATAAAAATGTAGGTACACCTACAAATTGGGGGTAAACCGCCATAATATTACCGGTATACCTACAATATTTTACGTACACCGGTATTAATATGGGTTTACCTATAATAATGAGGGTATACCTATAATTTTTCCGTCAACCAATCAGAGAAGGCGTTTTATCCAGTATTTTCTATCACAGTCACGGGCATTTTTCGGATGTTTTTCAAAATGAAAAAAGACAAAACTATCAAAGAATAATGTCAATGATTTACAATTGAGTAAGTAAAATTAAGCCAAGTAATAATTTAGTATTTATTTTGTTTTTCTTACCTTTTTCACATTAGTTTATTTCATTGGTGTCTCTGTGACGTCACACGCACTTGTTAGGTTATCCGTTTTTAACTTAATTAAACTAGTGCATGAATAGACGACTTTTTCGTGATTATTCTAGTGTCAATAAAATGAATGCATTTGAAAGATTCCTGATTTGAAAACAAATAATATGTAAAATACAAGTAAACAGCAAAAGAAAGATCCACTATGGAAAGAATTGCTATGAATAACATCAAGTTTCCGATTATTTTTTTTTTAAATGAGCCATTTATCCACTTATTTCACATATCTTTAAAACAACGATCACTTCGAAATTAAGTGAACATAGTTATTTTATCCTAAAGGGGTCACTATGTGTGAAACAAAGAAATTAACATTGATTGGACAATAAAAGTCTGACCAATATCCTGTGTATACCTGTCATCAAGTTTTATGACACATTGATATTTAAATAGCCAACCATAAACATTACCGTAGTTCAATTCAATTTGTAGTTTAATTCAATTTAATTGTGTCCCTTGCATTTTTTTTATTTGCTTGAACATTGGTTTCATTCCCCGATGAGAACAACTTTTATTACGCAGTAATTGTCTATGTGCCCGTTAAGCTATGAAATTTTTTAGTAAAATATTTTATTTGATCATTTAGTATCATAAAGTAATAAGATTTGATAAGAAAATTTCTTTCAATTCATTGAGGTATGGAGATTTTTTTGTAATTTATTGAGGTATTGCACCAAATTTAAACTTCTATCACTTTTGCATGAATCCGCTTCGCGAGTTCATACAATATGATTTTGTTTTTAGTTTCATACCCCAATATTTCATACCCCAATGAATTAATAAAAACATGTTTTTTTTATGTTAAATACATGCCCCTTTTAAGTTAGTTTAATTTGATAATGATTACGGAAAGATAGAGTATTCACTATGTTAATAAAAAAGGAAATGGAATAAGACTCAAATCAATACCTTAATAAGAAAAAAAAATAAATGAATAAATGAAATGATAAATCATTTAGTAAAAGGGAAAATTCAAAAACAATCCATATTTAATCATACATCAAATATTTGGATAAAAGTTAAGTGTATAAATACTTATAGAAACTGTCTCCTTTTCTCACAAACACTTTTGCATATGTCTTATTAACTGAATCTCGAAAGTAAACTTCTCATGTGGACAATGAGGTAATTAAGAAGAAAAAAAAAGATTTTGAACAAAAAATGGCACATATAATTGTATTTCCTCTCATAGTAGTAATTTTGCCAAAAAAGGTCCTACCTTGAAAAATATAGTGGCCATATCCTTCGTGGCCAAAATGTCATGACCAAAACGCCCTAGCCAAAAAAGTCCCAACGAAAACGTCATGGGTAAAACGCAGGTACATTCATTAATTGAACCATGAAATAAATTGTCTTATATGATATGTACCAGTTTCTTATTATTTTGGCTTCTAAGAAACGCATGTAAACACACTCATTATTAAATGAAATGGTGGAGAATTTTTTGTTTGAAATATTTCGAAAATGTATCAAAATTTCCCTTTATTGTATAATGCCGGATTCATTATTTATACAAACGAAAAAAAATATTGAAAATGAATAAGTGCATTGATAAATATTAAGAAAAGGTGTGTTTATTAATTCACATGATATAAGACATGAGTTAAACTGGCTGTCTGCAACGCATTTGAATTCTCAAACATGGCGTTGAAGATAGAACAACATGTAATTCTAGCATTGTATACGTGTACATATGATTAACTTTTTATCTGAGCCCGATTAAATTTCCAAGTGTGAGAATAATGAATATACAAACTAAATTTCTTTATGGGTGTAAAATCAAGTGAAAAGCCAGAATGTCACAATTAAAACAAGAGGACCGTTGGCCCTGGGTCGCTCACCTGAGAAAAAAGCTTCATTACCTAGGTATGTCCATGCAACCACAGAAAAAGAGATTTTCACTTATTCAATCAGATAACATTTGAAATAATCATTCCCCCCCCCCCTCTGCTCCTCCCCTGGACATTATTTATTTAAGCTTTTTCCATAAAAGGTCTGTGATCAGCTAATCT
This sequence comes from Fragum whitleyi, assembly GCA_948146395.1. Classification (NCBI taxonomy): domain Eukaryota; kingdom Metazoa; phylum Mollusca; class Bivalvia; order Cardiida; family Cardiidae; genus Fragum; species Fragum whitleyi. Next base: position 4,450,667 of record OX411552.1, on the reverse strand, counting down.
ATGCCAGATTTACAGGCTGAGTCTGAGACTTTTAAAGTTTTCTTTAATGAGTTGATCAATCCATGTCAAATATAAAGGCTGTAGGGATTAAAAATTCTCAACAAAGCACCCCCCCCTCCCCAAAGATGCTCTGCACCTGGTGAATCTACAGTCATGATTTTAGCTAATTCAATATATGTCCATATGCTGATCATCCATACCAATTTTCAAGTCTGTAGGACTCCTGGCTCATTAGAAGAAGTTAAAAGATTTCAAAAAAGATCCAAAGTACTACCCCCTCCCTAAGACACTCAGCACCTGGTGACCCTACAGTCATGATTTTAGCTAGTATTAATGACAATATATTGATCACCCATGACAATTTTCAACCCTGTAGGGTTCCTGATCCAGGAGAAGAATAAGGTTTAAGATTTCAAAATTGATCCAAAGTACTACCCCCTGCCCCCTAATGCTCCACATCTGGTGGCCCTACATTCATGATTTTAGCTATTTTATTTTAGATCCATGTGCTTATCATCCATGCCAATATTGAAGTCTGTAGGGCTCCTGGTTCATTAGAAGATGAAGGTTAAAGTTACAAAATTTTCACAAAAGTACTACCCCCTCCCCCCTGATGCTCCGCACCTGGTGGCTTTACAGTCATGATTTTAGCTATTTATATTAAGGTCTATGAGCTGATCCTCCATGCCAATTTTCAAGTCTGTAGGGCTTGTGGTTCAGATGAAGAAGAAGGTTAAAGATTACAAAATTTTCACAAAAGTACTTCCCCCTCCCCCCTGGTGCTACGCACCTGGTGAATCTACAGTCATGATTTTTGGTATTTTTATAAAGGTCCATATGCTGATCATCCGTGCCAATATTCAAATCTGTAGGTCTCCTGGTTAAGAAGAAGAAAAAGGTTAAAGATTACAAAATTTTCATCAAAGTACTACCCCCTCCCCCCTGGTGCTCCGCACCTGGTGGCCCTACAGATATGATTTTAGCTATTTTCATTAAGGTCTATGAGGTGATGATACATGCAAAATTTTAAGGCTGTAGGCCTTCATGATCAGAAGAAGAAGAAGGTTAAAGATTACAAAATTTATCCAAAGTACTACCCCCTCCCCCCTGGTGCTCCGTACCTGGTGGCCCAACAGATATGATTTTAGCTATTTTTATTAAGGTCTATGAGCTGATCATCCATACCAAATTTCAAGGCTGTAGGGCTGCTGGTTCAGAAGAAGAAGAATTTTAAAGATTTTCTTAAATTTTTAACTTTGGTTTCCATAGCAACCAAAGTTTTTCACCGATTTCAATTCTTTTAGCAATTCTTAAAGGGGACCACCTAAGGAACATTTCTGCCAAGTTGGGTTAAAATTGGCCTAGTAGTTTAGGAGGAGATGTCGTTTAAAGAAATTGTTGACGGACGACGCACGACGGACGACGGACGGACGCCAGACAAAAGGTGATCACAATAGCTCACTTGAGCACGTTGTGCTCAGATGAGCTAAAAAACAGTCAAACAAAAATACGGACAGACGGACGGATATACGGACGGATAAATATATGGAACAAAACACCGAAAATTAAGTAAGAAAACCCACTAGATGTCGTGCAGTTTTTAATACCCCCGTTCCCCCATAAAACCTTTCGCCTAGTTTACATTTGCCACGGTCGCCGTACGATATCTCAGCCTGCGATTTCTTGAATGATATTTATGACATCGTACGATTTTATTTTCTACGGCGTATGTGTTCACAAAATCGTGCGGTGTCCGCACGGATTTTCATAAAACTATTACAATGATAATTGAGGTGCCAATATGGTGATCTCAAGGTAATCGCGCGATCATCGCACGGAGTCTGTGAGATTTGTCAATTATCTACACTGTAAATCGTGCGGTTGTCGTACGATCATCGTACGATACCCGCGCGGGGATCGTACAATGATCCGTTAAACACTTAAAGGCAAAACATCGCACGGTGGCCGTGCGATTTTCGTGCGGCGATCGTACGATGCCTCTACGGCGTGTCTACAACTGCGGTCTCCGCGCGGTCTTGCGATTTTTAAAAAAAAAAAAAACTTGTATAACCATTTTTTATACAAAATCGCAAGTGTCCATAGCTCCCGTAAAACCGTGCGATGATCGCACGGACACCGCAAGCCGCCGCACGTGCACCGCACGATTTCAAGGAATCGGCAAGTTACGGGCGCCGTACGGGCTCCATAAGCCAAATGTAAACTAGGTTTTATTCCCGTCTCTACAATGGTTAGAAATACTCAGTCCTGTATGTTACACAAAGAAGCGTTCTTGTACACCTTGTTCTTATTCAAAACTTAATATTCGTGGATTTTCGGTCTCGAACCCTCGTTCTGTTCTTTGCCAACTAAGAAGTGATCATGACCTATTAACAAGATTTATGCACACAAGACTATTAAGATCTTGCGTGTTAGACAAATGGGTACATCATACATTTACTGAGCAAGTCCGAGGACTAACAACTAAACATTATTTTATTGAAATTTTAATGCCCAAAATCAGCAATAAGCGTGGGATACGAAAGCACTCGCTTACTAAACAAAACGGTTTACGTTTTCGGAAGTTGAACGGTGTGCTCTATCTGGGGCGCTCGTTTTATTCTGCGAGCGATCTGGCGAGGTGACACTCATAGCAAACTAAGTTGGCTGGGATGAATAAAATCCTGTCGATTATAAGAAAAATGTAGAGCCTTTTCTCTATTTCTGGTTACAAATCATCTTGAAAATTAGCTCTTGGTCCAGACATTTTTGCTGACTAGCTACTTATCATTTTCGGAAAACGAGGGCCTTCATTATCTTAAACGCAGAATTATATAGCCCACTTATCGTATGGAATTGAATGAGTGGAAGGATCGAGTTTTGAATATAATTAAAAGGGGGGGGGGGGGGGTAATACAATATCGCTAGTTTCGGCAATCTTTACGAAATTAGTTTTTTAGGACAAATACTTACGCTCTTGTGTGTGTCTCTTCATTGACCATTCAGCTTTAAAATCAACAGAAACCCATAAAATCGTGGGATGATTTGAATGCAATTTTGATCGTTTTGAATGATTCGAAGTGTTTGAATAATTTTGGAGCGTTTTCGAGTGATTGGAAAGAGTCTTTGGAATGTGTAAATCGCCACTAAATGAGGATTGAGTGCCAATTTCATGTTATTTACTGTAACTAACTAACATCTAAAATGCCTAACTAGAACTTTTTTTTTATCGTTGCTATACCCTGTATTAACGGAGTGGGCGGGGACACAAACTGACTGTCTGTCTGTATATGTACACACCGTAGTATCAACCATATCTTTTATATGCCGTAAATGTTCCCGCGTTTTGTGATATGTTAAATTTTTAATACAGTTCTTTTCCCTTCTTTATATACTCAAACGCAAAAGAAACAAGGCATAGTGTTTAGAGTCTTTTTGCAGGCATCTATTATTTATCTAATTATCTCATTAACTTCCGTCAGTGTTCGAGTTTTTCCACAGCGTAAAATATCGTTTTACCGTTGTATTCATATCATAGCACATAGACTCAAAAAGTCGCTGTAGACCATTGGTTAAAGACGCCTTCCCAAAATGCAATAAGGTGTAGGTTCGAGTTCAATACCCGCCGTGACATGGAAACGTGGTCGTTTGGTTGTTTGCACCAACCAAAACTTAATGTGCTTAATGTCCTAAATGAAAACAACATTTGGTATTAAGTAAGCTTGCACTAAAAAGTGGTTCCAATGGAAATTTCATTTGCTTCATAATGTGGAATTATAAGATATGAAAAGAATCTAGTATTTGACATTAATAACTTAATCACCCTTAAAGAAGAATTCGATTAACCCATTAAAGCCAAGTATAGTTTTTTTTTTTTTATTTTATACCGTTATAAATTGCATTGATCCTTCTCATTTTCTATAGGCTTTATCCTTGTAATCTGACAATTATTCTGACCGAGTTTCATGAAGATTGGGCCATGTTTCTGGCCTCTAGAGTGTAAACAAGAAAATTGTCTTTAAGGCGCCTTTTCCCGTGATATGGCAGATTCTTCTCATTTTCAATAGGTTTCATCCTTGTGACTTGACAAACATTCTGACAAAGTTTCATGATGATTGGTCAATAAGTGTGGCCTTTAGAGTGTAAACACTTAAATTGTTGACGTCTGACGACGCACGACGCGCGACGGACATACAATGATCACAAAAGATCACCTTGATATGCGATGTGCTCAGGTGAGCTAAAACAACAACAAAAAAGGAAGAAAATAAAAAAAAATCGCCTGCATCAGATATAAATACGTGTCAAATTTTCAGCTATTGATTTTTGCTTGCGAGGTATTTTGAACTACAAAAAAGAACTACACAAGTGATTGCGTATCCAGTAAGACCTCTCAAGGCACATATTTAACTTACAGTGATGAATGGAGAGTACTTTGCAATGACTTTATTTTGAACCAAATTAAAGTCTGACATATTTCTGTGCAGAATACCGATAGCCTAATGCAACACTGTTGTATAAAAAATGGTACTTATTGGTACAGCGTTGCCCTAAAAAAAGAAATAGAAAAATAACTGGTCCGGCTTGAACTTATGACCCCCCCCCCCCCCCCCCAGTTACGGAACAACATCGATACCACCTGCGCTAAACTTCCGTATGCATGATGTTTATTCATACATTTTCTTAAATCTAAACTTCGCGAGTTTAAAACGCACATGTCAACTAATAATAGGGGTCAAAAGGAATATCTAATGAGTGCCAGGTCATTGTACATCAATAATATACTCTTCAAAAAAGTATTTTGACATCGATTAGAAATCGACATTTTCTTATGTAAAATAAATTCTTCGATTGAATTCGATTGTTTTGTAAACAGCGATTGTATTTCAAGAAAGTTAACGTCTAATAAAGCAAAATCTGTTCTTCTCACACAGCACGTGTAATTTCAGATTCAATGGATAGTAATAAAAGATCTTCATTATGCTGTGAATGAAATGCCACCCCTAAATCGTCTTTGGAAATAAACGTCTTTGCACAAATTTGAAATGAAATATGGTTAAATGTACGAAGGAACGACGTCATAATGCTAAAGGATGCTGTAAGGCAGGATTCGTTAGACAAGCCGTTGTAAATAACTTTGCTGTTTCGGGACACACTATCTCCTACCTAGAACACTTCTTTAAAGCGACTCACTGCTTTATTTTAAGAGCTAGATAAGTCTGACGCGTAAGACAACGTTCGCCCAGCACGGCAAATATCGCAACGACGGTTGAGTTTTTTCACTGTTACCGCAACCTCAAAGAACTTAGTCTCTTGACGGCGTAAAAACTCAGGATTAAAAATTGTAGAGCAAGATTCAAGTGGTCAGGCCTGCGACAATTTCGCCGTAACGGTCTTAATCGACGTCACCATTGATCAATAAACGTTTATTCTGATTTCATTTTGTGGAAGGAAGGCTGATCTTCACCATCTGTGACTTACTCAAAATATATAAACATATTTTTTGTCTTAATTAAAATACGTATTCAATGTCAAAGAACTTTTTAAAGAGTATATATATGACCTAAACCCAATAAATTTGAAACCAAAGTTTAGATTATTTAATTATTTACAAGATGGGATGGTTCGTTTGTAAACCAAAGATTGTATAGATATGTGATATCTATTAAACTGCGTAAGGGGTCAAAATAAAAAAAAAATACAATATGGTTTCGAACGAACTGAATTGAGGTTTTAGACCCATCAAAGGATGGATACGAAACAATTTCATTTAAGTTAACATTATGTCTGGCCCTTGCTATTCGACCAAGCAGATCCCAAATATCCCCGGTAGGGTAAAGGTCACGGGAAACGGCTGGCCACGGCAAGATTCCAACGCCATTTGTATTCAAATATTGCCGCGTGATGCGAGCCGTATGCGGGCGAGCAATGTTGTGCATAAATGTGACAGAGGCGAGATGGCGGATGAATGGAGCAGGTACAGGTCTCAACATCTTATTAATGTACTCTTTGGTTTAAATACAATGTCTGACACCTGCGTCAAGGAAGATCTTCTTTACCTCAGAGTTAGCGCATTGGACTCGCAAACCATTAATTTCAGTATTCCTTACCCGCGTGGGTTCGACACCGGCTCAGCTATTTAAGTTGCGGACAGTTTGTTTATGAGAGTACTTGCAAGAGTGGTTGTGCAGAGACAAATCTACAACAAGAGCTTTGCAGAGCGGCGCATATACGCCCGATAGGGCTTGTCAGTAACCTTGGCTTGTCAGTAACGTGAGCTTGAATGATAGTTAAGATATTGCAAACGGACAGACAGACAACTGGTGCAATAACATTTAAATATGAAAATATATTTAGTCCTAAGCACAAAAAGACAACCTACAGAGTCATTATGGCAAGATTCCTTTCATTCCCATCCATAATGTAGGAGAACATGAGCTGACAAGAAATTTTGTTTTTCATCAACTCAAGGGCAGATAATCCAAGACAACTCTAGAATAACTGGAGCATTTTGAATTGAAAAGTCTTATGCAAAACTAGACAATATAGAGAGTAATTTTGTCAAGTTTCAGCTCATTTCAATTGATAGTTAAGGAGGAGTTGCACACAAAATACAATGATTTTCGTTAAATTCAAGGGCAGATAATTCAAGATTTCTCAGGATTGACTGGTACGATTTGAATTTCAAAGGTCTTAGGCACAACTAGACATCATAGGGAGTAAATGTGTCTAGTTTCAGCTCATTCCCATTGATAATTTAGGAGGAGTTGCGCACACAAAAAACAGTGATTTTGGTTATATTAAAGGGCAGATAATTCAAGATTTCTCAGGAATGACTGGCGCAATTTGAATTTGAAAGGTCTTATGCACAACTAGACATCATAGGGAGTAATCGTGTGTACTTTCAGCTTATTCCCAGAAATAGTTTAGGAGAAGTTGCGCACACAAAAAAGAGTGATTTTGGTTTTATTTAAGGGCAGATAATTCAAGATTTCTCAGGAATGATCGGAGCGATTTGAATTTCAAAGGTCTTATGCATAACTAGACATCATAGGGAGTGATTGTGCCAAGTTTCAGCTTATTCCCATTGATAATTTAGGGGGAGTTGCGCACACAAAAAAAGAGTGATTTTAGTTGTATTAAAGGGCAGATAATTCAAGATTTCTCAGGAATGACTGGAGCGATTTGAATTTCAAAGGTCTTATGCACAACTAGACATCATAGGGAGTAATTGTGCCAAGTTTCAGCTCATTCCCATCGATAGTTTTGGAGGAGTCGCGCACACAAAAAATTGCTAACGGACGGACAGACGGACGGACAGACGACCGAGGCCATAACATAATACGACCCTTCGGGCGTATAACAATGGGTATACCTCTGAGCGGGGTAGTAAGAACGTCAAATTCGACGTCATTATGAACTCGTCTTTAAGCATTCTGCATTTAGTCTTATTCATATCTCTGTCTGACAAACCAACATGCCGGAATTATTCTTCAACCGTTAAGCATTAACAATTTGTACAATAACTGTATATGCATGACCTTCCCATTAAATAAGTGCACCAACAGCAGGGTCTTTGGTAAAGGAAACAAACAGGAGGCAAATGATGGCCTGAGACCGATCTACTGACTCTCTGAAAAGCATATGTCTTGATATTAAATAGAAAAAAGTTCCTTGAAACCATATCCATTCATGAAGGAGTTGTGATGCCAAGGAAACGCAACCATTGATAAATGAAGAGTTTACATTAGGGCCCCTTTTCTATTACGCAGTAGACATCCCCAGACCACACCAATATGCACATGGTCACATGATGCAGATCACTAAGTGAATTTTTCATTAACGTCCATGTATACAGGAAGGATCAGTGTTTACAATGAATATGCGTAAAGGCTCCTTTTATACTGGCACTATAACTAATCAGCCACAAATGCTCATAGTCGCTGGAAATGGAATATTCTGCGAAAATTTCACGTGAATGAACCCATTTATAAAAAAGGAGTTTTTAACCTGGTTTAGCAGGCCACAGAAAACAACCCTGTATCCTTGAAATTGCCTAAGTAAAAGATACTCGAGTCCAAAACCGAACAACGTGTGTACTTCGTAGCTGTTTGTGCTCACGCGCGCGCCAAAAATTGGTCTAGAATGCGTCATCAACTTTTATGCGAAATGAAGAGCTTTGTGTGTTCAACGCAAAGCTTGCATATTATGACGTTGTTGTATCGGGCGTAGTAATCTATTCCTTGGGAATGAGTCTTTTTTGGCAGACTCAGTGCTATAAACTAAGCAAACCGTTCGACATTTTTCTTTTGAAGTGATTTCAGAATGTGGCATACGATCCCTAAAGGTAAATGGAATCCCATCTTCGCAAGCCAAGGGTTCTAACGAACTTAATGGAACATAGTGGAGATAGAACCCCTGGCTTGCAAAATGACGGAACTCTTGGTTTCTCTCGCCTAAAAAGCCTTGCTAAAAAGATTAAAAAAAAATGGAGATCACGCCTTCAAATGTCACCTTGCCTCTTTATAAACCAGGCCTTCAGCGCCTTAAGGGCTTTGATTTTAACAAGGCCGTGAACATTAAGACCCCATTGCTTTGCGCAATATAAAATTACCTAATTTCTTATTAATTTTTTTAAGACCCCATGACGCTTCGCAGATTGGACCCTTTCTCGAAAAGAACCATCCTTGTTATGGTACAAGTTTGAAGCATTCGGGTGAAAACTGTGGACTTAAACGTTTACTTTAAGCATTAACGACAAAAGTCTAATTAAAATTTCAATTGGCCCCTTTTTTCTGTGACGCTTGACGGAACTGGCCTTTCTTCGCAAGGAACCATTCTTGCTGTTGTACATTCTTTCTGAGCATGTTTGAAGTCAATCGGATGAAAACTGTGGTCTCAAGACTGTTTGAAGATTTTCTAATTAGATTTTCAAATTAGATTTTCATTTGGTCCTTTTTTCCGTGACGCTTGACGGACCTGACGTATCTTCGCAAGGAAACAGTCTTGCTCTAGTACTTTCTTTCTGAGCAAGTTTAAAGACAATCGGATGAATACTGTGGACTCTAGAGCGTTTACGAGGATTTTCAAACTACATTTTCAGTAGGCTCATTTTTACCGTGAGACTTGACGGATCGGGCCCATTTTCGGAAGGAACGATCCTTGTTATGGCATAATAATTCTGAGCAATTCTGAAGAAAATCGAACTTTAGTGCGGTTATTAAATTTTCATTAGGCTCCCTTTTCCTAGACGTTTTACAGATCTGACCCATTTTCGAAAGGGACAATCCTTGTGATTATCCAATCATTCTGACCAAGTTTGGAGACAATCGGACAATGGTCTCTAGAGCGTTAAGAAGCAAATGTTAACTGACGGACAGCCAGACGGACCGTCGCCGGACGGAAAACCGGTATCGCAATAGCTCTTCTGTTCTGACATTCGGTCAGTAAAGCCGGAAATCAATTTGGCAAGGTCATACTTTGAATTTCCAGAAGACTTTATTTTAACGTCTTACGAGGCCCGACCTATTCGAGTATCTTGGTCATCTTGAAAAAAAAAAGAGTCTCTCATACACATTAGGATGTGACCCAGTTTTCGACCCTTGTTGAGCCAATTTCGAACTTATCTGAGATAACACCATTAAAATCATAATGAACATATTCAGTTTTTCAAACAACTAGAAAGCCATGAATGGCTTGAGTCGCTCCACAGGCTTGAAATTCTTGTAATGGCTAGTTTTGACTAGATCTTCAAATATTTTTTTTTTCTACTGATGTTGAAATGATTTTCATAGTTTCAACCATATAACATAAAGAGAAATGACCTCCGCCCATAAAAGACATATTTTTCATCCAATGACAATAATTTTTGGATGCATGATAATGGATCACCCAAGGATCATACTAATGAAGTTTGATTGATATCCATTAGTTACATTCTAAGAAAATGATTTTCATAGTTTCCACTACATAACATATAGAGAAATGACCTCCGCCAATAAAAGATATATTTTTCAACCGATCACAATAATTTTTGGTAAACTGTTAAAGAATCACTCAAGGATAATTTCAGTGAAATTTGGTTGATATCAATCACTTACATTCTGAGAAACTGATTTTCATTGTTTCCACTATATAACATATAGAGAAATGACCTCTGCCAATAAAATACATATTTTTCATCCGATCACAATAATATTTGGTAGACTGATAAAGGGTCACCTAAGGATCATTCATGTAAAATTTGGTTGATATCTATCAGATAGTTTCTGAGAAAATGATTTTCAAAGTTTCCACTATATTACATATAGAGAAATGACTTCCGCCAATAAAATACACATTTTTAATCTGATCACAATAATTTTAAGTAATCTGATAAAGAATCACTCAAGGATCATTCATGTAAAATTTGGTTGATATCTATCGGATAGTTTCTGAGGAAATGATTTTCAAAGTTTCCACTATATAACATATAAAGAAAAGACCTCCGCCCATGAAATACATATTTTCCATCTGATCATAATAATTTTTGGTAGACTGATAAAGGGTCACCCAAGGATCAGTCAGGTAAAATTTAATTGGTATCCATCCATTAGAACCTGAGAAAAGTCACTTTTTACCTTATTTGGAAATTGGCCACGCCCATTAAATCCTTGTTTTTCATTGGATCAAAATTTCTTGAACAACTTTGAAAGAGGGTCACCCAAGGATTATTCCTGTGAAGTTTGGTTGAAATCCATCCAGTAGTTTCTGAGAAGATTTTTAAAGAAAAAGTTTACGATCGGACGTACGGACGCACGACGGACACAACGCCATGACAATAGCCCCAGTGGCTTTCAGCCAGTGGAGCTTAAAATGTGAATACAAGCTAGATATGTTGTCGACAAATGTCGCACGACGGACATCAACCTCACCAAAATAGCTCACATTGAGCATTTGGTGCTCAGCTGAGCTAAAAGGTCAGAAATGAGATTTCCGTTTTGGTAAGGGCTTGCGTGTGTGTAAATCGCGTCGACATTCAGTTTGGCTCTTCTGAACTTACAAACACATATCAAAATTTCAGTACAGAACTGCCGAGCCGGTCTAATTCAAATGGTTATGCTATAGTCACATAAAAAGAGGACCAAGATGGTCCTCGATCGCTCACCTGAGTCTCTTTGACCCCTGGGACATCACATTAATTAGATAGGCAGATGTCAAAAAGAAGATATTTGCCTAAGATCAATACCATGGAACGTTTTCAGCGAAGAGCAAGATTGATATGCCTTTTTGCTCTTTGATTCTATGTACAAAGGGATGCACCCCTGGACCCAAAATGTGACCCCAGGGTCTTGATATGAACAAACTTGGAAGGTCAATAAGATGATGCTACATACTAAATATGAAAGCTGTCTGCCTTCTGGTTTCAGAGAAGAAGATTTTTAAAGAATATCCTATTTTCACCCATTTTGCTTAGATGAGCTGAAAGGGATGCACCTGGGTGGAGCCCAAATATAACCCAAGGGTCTTGATATGAACAAACTTGGTAGGGGTCCACTAGATGATGCTACATACCAAATATGAAAGCAGTGTGCCCTCTGGTTTCGATTAAAGAAGATTTTGAAATATTTTAGCTCTTTGATTCTATGTATAAAAGGGTTGCTCCGGATGGAGCCCAAATATGATCCTAGGGTCTTGATATGAACAAACTTGTTAGAGGTCCACTAGATGATGCTAAATACCAAATATGAAAGCTGTCTGCCATCTGGTTTCATAGAAGAAGATTTTTGAAGATTTTCATTTTTTTACCCTTCATGCTCATAAGAGATAAAGGGATGCACCCATGCAAAGCCCAAATATGACCCAAGGGTCTTGATATAAACAAACTTGGTAGAGGTCCACTAGATGATGCTACATACCAAATATGAAAGCTGTCTGCCTTCTGGTTTCATAGCAGAACATTTTTAACGATGGTCATATTTTCACTTTTTTTGTTAAGGGTAAAGGGAAAGTTAAGGGTGGATTTCATTTATTTGAACAACTTTGGTAGAGCTTGACCAAAGGAACATCCCTACCAAATTTCATCAAGATTGGCCCTCTGGTTTAGGAGGAGAAGATATTTAAAGAAATTGTGGACGACAGACGACTGACGACGGACATTATACGATCACAATAGCTCACCTTGAGCACTTCGTCAATTAAAATTTCTTGAACGACTAAGATTCATGGTCCTCTGAGAACAAATTTATTCCAAGTTTTGTTGAAATCGGCACAGTAGTTTGGGAAAAGAAGATTTTTCAAATATTTCAAAGTAAAAATAAGCTCCAATCTGCCACGCCCATATGGGGGGGGGGGGGGTTCAATCAAAATTGCATGTAGATAAGCAATCTGACCAATTTTTAGGTTGATTAAGCAAAACAAACCGCCTGTAGAGTGTTTCCAGTTATTTTTTAAAGATTTGACCTAGCGACATAGTTTTTAACATCACTTGACCCAATTTTGAACTTGAGTGAGATTCCTTCAAGACAATCAATCTAACAAATTCTCAGGTTGATTGAGCAAAAAGAAATGGTTTTAGAGTATCTTAAAAGGTTATGTTGACGACGCACAATGGACAACACACAACAGACATCACACAACCACAAAAGTTCACATTGAGCACTTTCTGCTCAGGCGAGCTTAAAACAATTAAACATAAATTGTCAAAATGAATCTTGTATGATTCTAGACAAAACAAGCATGGTTTAATAATTTGATTTATCACACGATTAAGAGTTTCTTATCTGTCACCTGAAACCACCATATCACAGTACTCTGCAACTTTCAAGCAATTTTCTCTTTTGGAAAACGGAATTTCATAACATTAACTTTGTTAGGCATTGTCTTTATGAATTGCATCATCTTGATACAAGAATACTTTTTGAGTTGAATCTCTTATGCTTTTAAATCTTGCACTACGGTGTCTGTTTCCTGAAAAGAGAAAACAAGAGTACCATAATTGACCTAAATGGCTCACCGTCATCTCCTTGACTTCTCCTTAAGCAAATTTAAATGCTTTGGAGAACATTTAATGATCACTAAATTTTTCAAAGAAATACATTATTTTATTCCTATGATCCATGGATAAGTTTCTAGCCTTTTCTAAACAATTTTCATGAAGAAATTCTTTCTTTGATAAAACAAACATACTGAAACACTGAGAAAATAACCCCTAGAGTGGATAAAGAGAATAAAGGCTCTTTTTCCTGTATTCTCTGAAAGGACACTACATTTTCCTTTTGACTAGATATACATTCTCACCAGAATTGTGGCTCCTACAGTTTAGGCAAGAAACTTGTCCTTAAGACTCCATTTTCCTGCAATATCAAATGGATCATTCCCCATTCCAAAAGAGTTGATCCTTGTGACGCTTAACAATTAGAAATAATTTCATAAAGATTGGACCATATTTGTGGCCTCTAGAGTGTGAGCAAGAAATTGTCATTAAGGCTTCTTTACACGTGATAAAGCATGGATCCTTCCCATTTTCAAAAGGATTGATCCTTGTGACCTGACCAATACTCTGAACAAGTTTCATGAGATTGGTCATTGTTTGCGGCCTCTAGAGTATAAACAAGTGAGAGGCCAAAGAGGGCCTGTATTGCTCCACTGGCTTTAATTACCCCCAGACTATTGCCCTGCCACAACTATATTTTGGGATAAATCACAACTTCTTGTACAATTTAAGTAAAGGGTCATCCAAGGAACATTCATGTTAAGTTTCATTAAAATCAGTCCAATGCGCTGAGAGGAGAAGATTTTTAAAGATTTTAACGTGAACCCCCCCCCCCCCCCCCTACCACACCCATATTTGGGGATCAATCAAAATTTCTTGAACAATTTAAGTTAAGGGTCACCCAAGGAACTTCCATGCCAAGTTTCATTGAAATTGGCCCAATGATTTGGGAAGAGAAGATTTTTAAGGATTTTAACAAGAAAAAAATGCCCTGCCGTGCACTGCCACGACCATATTTGGGGGTCAATCAAAATTTCTTAAACAATTTAGGTAAAGGGTCACTAAAGAAACATCCATGACAAGTTAATTTAAATAGGCCTAATAGTTTAGGAGGAGAAGATTTTTAAAGATTTTAACGTGAAAGAATGCCCCATCCTGCCATGCACATATTTGGGGGGTCACTCAAAATTTCTTGAACAATTTTAGTAAAGGGTCACCCTAGGAACATTCATGGCAAGTTTCATTGAAATTGGCCCAATGGTTTGGGAGGAGGAGATTTTTAAAGATTTCAACGTGAAAAAATGCCCCACCCTGCCACGCCCATGTTTGGGGATCAATCAAAATTTCTTGAACAATTTAAGTAAAGGGTCACCCAAGGAACATTCTTACTAAGTTTCATTTGAAATCTGCCCAATGGTTTGGGAGGAGAAGATTTTTAAAGATTTCAATGTGGACAAAACAAGAGGACCATGATGGTCCTATATCGCTTTGACTTCGCCCTTGGCAAAATTAAATACTTGAAAGATCATTAAATGATCATTAAATTTTTCAAAGAAAGACATTACTCTATTTCTATGATCCCTGCATAAATTTCTAGCCTTTTCTAAACAAGTTTTATGTGACCTGGCCATCATTCTGACCAAGTTTCATAAAGATTGGGCCATATTTGTAGCCTCTAGAGTGTAAACAAGAAAAATGTCATTTATGCCCCTTTCCCGTGATATGACATGGATCTTTCCAATTTTAAATAGGGTTCATCTTTGTGACCTAGCCATTATTCTGACCATGTTTCATGAAAATTGAATTATATTTGTGGCTTCTATGGCGTAAACAAGAAAATTGTCATTAAGGTCACTTTTCCCTTGATATGGCATGGATCTTTCCCATTTTCAATAGGGTTAATCCTTGTGACCTGGCCAACATTCTGATCAAGTTTCATTAAGATTGGGCCATATTTGTGGTCTCTAGAGTGTAAACAAAAAATTGTCATTAAGGCCCCTTTTCCTGTGAAATAGCAAGGATCCTTCCCATTTTCAATTAGGATCATCCTTGTGGCTTGGCCAAGCTTCTGACCAAATTTCATAAAGATTGGACCACATTTGTGGTCTCTAGAGTGTAAACAAAAATGTCATTAAGGCCCCTTTTCCTGTGAAATAGCATGGATCCTTCCCATTTACAATTGGGATCATCCTTTTGGCTTGGCCAACCTTCTGACCAAATTTCATAAAGATTTGACCATATTTTTGGCCTCTAGAGTGTAAACAAGAAAATTGTCATTAAGGCCCCTTTTCCCTTGACATAGCATGGATCCTTCAAATTTTCAATAAGGTTCATCCTTGTAACCCGTCCAGCATTCTGACTAAGTTTCATGAAGATTGGGCCATATATATGGCCTTTAGCATGTAATAAAGAAAATTGTCTTTAAGGCACCTTTTCCTGTGATATGGCATGGATCCTTCCCATTTTCAAAAGGATTATTCCTTGTGACCTGGCCAGCATTTGGACTAAGTTTCATGAAGATTGGGCCATATTTGTGGCCTCTAGAGTGTAAACAAAAAAATTGTCATTGAGGCCCCTTTTCCGGTGATATGGCACGGATCCTTCCCATTTTCAATGGGGATCATCCTTGTGGCTTGGCCAACCTTCTGACCAAATTTCATAAAGATTGGGCCATATTAATGGCCTCTAGACTGTAAAAAAGAAAATTGTCTTTAAAGCTCCTTTTCCTGTGATATGACACAGATCCTTCCCATTGTCAATAGGGTTCATCCTGGTGACCTGGCCAATATTCTTACCAAATTTCATAAAGATTGGGCCATATTAATGGCCTCTAGACTGTAAAAAAGAAAATTGTCTTTAAAGCCCCTTTTCCCGTGATATGACACAGATCCTTCCCATTTTCAATAGGGTTCATCCTGGTGACCTGACCAATATTCTGACTAAGTTTCATGAAGACTGAGCCATATTTGTGGCCTCTAGAGTGTAAACCCTAAGATTGCTGACGCCAGACAACAGACAACGGATGACAGACGACGCACGACGGACATTCAATGATCACAAGCTCACCTTGAGCACGATGTGCTCAGGTGAGCTAAAAAGCAAAAATATTCAAAAATCTTAGCTTGTAAATGATAGTCTACATTGGCTTTGACATCAAAGAAAAACCTTATCCAACGCTTTTTAGATTGCAGTTCAGTACAACCCTACTCCTGGCTATACCACATTTCCCGTGTTTTCAAATACCGCGGTTGGACTATACCCAATTTTACACTGACATTTCAAAGAAAAACCTTATCAGTTAGAAAATATAAATACCATTTTTTCAAAGCCTCATCCCCAAACTTTCTAGAGCTATGCTCAATCTTTAAGTGCCTACATTCATTTCAATTTTTCAGATGAACTTTCCTGGAGTTCAGGATGACAAAATGCTGGATACACTTTGCAAATTATACCCTGCTTTGCATGTGCACTAGCTTGCATGCAAACTGGTGTATAATCTTCAAACACTTTGTGCTGTTTTATCCAACCTTAACACAGGGATGGACTTAATATTGACCATAAGCAGGATATTATTTGAAAATGTTATGTTTTCAGTGTTTTAATAGATAATTTACTGACTTACTTAGTATGACTTTGACATTTGTATATGCAATCACTTGTCAATGAGATCTATAATCTTGCGGAAAAAATATAGGCTGAAGTAATTTGAAAATGATAAGTTTTCTAATGCTTGACCTTAAAAGATGTTCTTGATCTTGTCAGATAACCTTGATCTTAGTACCTAAGATAATTTATATCAATTCAGTGAGATCTATCATCACACCAAATTTGATAATTGCACCAGGAAAAGATTCAAAGTAATTGTCAATATTAAGTTTTATGGTTGAGGTTTGCAGATAGAGCAAAAGATAGACACACAGAAAGAAAGATAGACAGGCAGAGAAACAGAACTGGTAAAACAATAAGCCAGAGATTTTAAAGATATAGGATGCAAAAATATTCCTGATTCTAGAATGGGCATTCTACCTTCCCATGAGATATTTTTTTTTAATGTATATCAGGTTGACATCTGCTATATATAACCGCTTTTTCAAATAATTTTAAACAGTCCCCTGATAGTTCTTTTTCATGTGGTTGGTCATATCTGAAAGGAATTGTCATTGGTAACTTTGGTAAGGCTTTCATTTAGAACAAGCCTAAATAATTCCTGTTAATTTTCCAATCTCACAGTAAGGAGTCTGAATTTAATATTTGGAGAACATAATGGAAAAGAAAAAAATTGATTGTCACATTAGCAATTTCTTCTTTGCCTCTTCCTTGCCACAAGTTTCTTCCCCAAAGAAACTCTTTTTCTTTAAAAAACACTACTAGTTCCAAGCAATTGTTATCTTAAACAATTTTTGTAATAATTTTCAAGATCTTTTGTTTCTAAAAATACTTTTATATGACCCTTGGAGTCCATCCGGGTCTTTGCTTGCAAAATGAAGGAGTCCCAACAGGTAAACAAGGGGTTTCGGACCTCTAAACTCCTAGACTAATGTCGAAATCTATAGCCAGCCTTGACCTATAAACTTGACATTGAATAAAGTGTATTGATGAGAACTTGTCTGTCAAATAGTGTTGAAGATACAGCAACATGTTTACTTCTCAGTTTAAGTTTTCTAGGACAGAAAGATACACAGACACCAGTAAATAAATATGCACCTGATCTATTGAAGCAAGGATAATGATACTTGTATCAATTCTCCCTTCTTTTGTATTAACTCCCGTGATTGGGTGACCAAGACTTTGACCCAGTGAACAAGTTTTTGAAGGCTATAACTGATGTTATTTTCTATACATGTATACAGTATAAACTTATTCTGTTGATTGGTCAATTTTCAATGGTTTAACACCAATTCATCATTATTGCAGTTATATTGCTGCAGCAATTGTGGACCTACCCATAGTTTCCTGTCATTTCTGACACCAGTACAACCACAACATTTAGTCCAAACCACTAGCTGGTCATCAAACTTTGGTGTATTGTCGCTAAATGGAGTTCTCAACTTTCTGTTGTTCTTGATAGCTTATTATTGAATTAGAAGTTTTGACCTCCACACCCCAGATTTCAACTTACATATAAAAGTATCTAATGCATTTCTCCAGATCCAATCAGTGTTTTTTTTTAATTGAAAAACTTCAATGAATGAATGATAATAATGTGCATTTCAAAAAACTAATAGCAATTGTTCTTTTTATGCACAGGGGAAGAGAGCAGGGCCCTTTATTTCAGCGAAATGATTATGTTGAATGACTTTCTTTGAGAAAAAAAACTTCACTGGTGTATTTTACTTGACTACTGAAAATCTTTGAAAATACTTTATATACATAAAGAAAATAGATTTACAAAGCAGTATGCAAGCTGAAAGTTAGAGCTCTGTAATTGTAAACAAGAATACTTTCATGAGATAATCTTGTTAAGATTGTAAAATTGACATATCAGGGGTAAATGCAGTTTTAGGAGAAATATTCTCAGATGGGAGGGGGCAATATTTGGCCCCACCATCTTAGTTAAAAGACCAAGAAGCCTGTATTGTTCCACTGGCTTTAACTTTGTTTGTTTGTAATTGGCTTTATGTTGATTTCAACATTCTTTCTGTTATATCTAATGGTGGCTAAAGCAATTTCTGGATTTTCTCACACTAGTACTACCGTTACATACTTTCCTAGCCTCAAGCTGCTATCTCACAGGTCTATAATTATCCATTACCCATTGGTGAAAGACAAAATTCATGTAGTTGCAAAGGATGAGTGCTGACGTTGGGAATCAAACCTGTGACCTTTTTAATAATATTCCTATGTGCTTCCACAGTGCTTTGACGGTTGCTCTCTGCTGGTTTAAACCCTTGTCAGACTGAATAAAAACCTTGTTTAAAAATGCATCAAAGTCAAATATCTGAATGTTCAAAGTTACCAGATGCACTAATTGGGAAGAGTTATATTATGAAAATTCATTTTTCTGTGTTTCTTTTCAAGTTAAAAATGGAAATCAGGTGATATAGACTAAGATCAGACTGCACATATGTGCATGCTGATCATGGTCTTTACCTCCTGCCAAAGCAGAAATATTCCCGGTTCAGCATCCCAAAGGCTTTATAACATCTCCAGATAGGAAAAAGGGATATTCACAAAAATGAAAGACAATTAAAGTAAAGGGTCATACATGGAACATTCAATTAATTGAGATTGATTGCATGGAGTAAAACACCGCTTTCAACATTTTTTCAGGTAAGTTGCAGCGGCTGGAGCACCTAACAATGGTTTCCTGGTATTTCTTTCACCAGTACAACCACCATATCCTTTCCTAGCCTTCAGCTGCTATCTCACATAGGTCTTCAATTATCAACCCATTGATTGATTGATTGATTGAATGGAGTTTAACGCCGCTTTCAACATTATTTCAGTTATATTGCGGCTGGAGCACCTAACAATGGATTCCTGGTATTTCTCTCACCAGTACAACCATCACATTCTGTCCTAGCCTCCAGCTACTATCTCACATAGGTCTACGAATATCAACCCATTGGTGAGAGACAAATAGTCGGAAAGAATGAGTGCCGCCGATCAACCCATTGGTGAGAGACAAATAGTCTCAAAGATTGAGTTTCGCCATGGGGGATCGAACCCAGGACCTCCAGTTTGAATGGAACATTCAAAGATTCATTGAAATTAGTCCAATTGATTTGGAGGAAAAGATGTTTTAAGTTTTCAAAGAGAAAATTGGCCAAACCCTGCTATGCCCATATTCACGTACCCATCAAAATTTCATGAAATTTTAAGTGAGGGGTCATCCAAGAAGTATGCAAGTCAAGTTTCATTTAGATTAGTCAAAATTAGTAAGTAGGAGAAGAAGTTTACAAGATGTGTTTGTGAAATACAAATGCCCCCCCCCCCCCATTACCTTGACCTTGTCACATTACCTTGACTTGCTATCAGAAGATGCATATACATTTGATCGATCACCATGCTAAATATGAGGCTTGTATCTTGAATAGGCTTGAAGATATTGGTATATTAAGTTTTCTCGGTTAAGATTTTAAGTTATTTGACCTGACAGAATGACCCTGACCTTGTCACATGACCTTGATTTGGTACCAACAGCAGATGCATATCATTGAGATCTATCATCATGCTAAATATGAGCCTTGTATCTTGAATAAAACTTGATGATATTGGCAATGTTAGGTTTTCGGGTTAAGTTTTTGACTTATTTGACCTTGATGGATGAACTTGACCTTGTCACATGACCTTAACTTTGGTTTCAGCAGATGCATATCATTGAGATCTATCACCATGCCAAAAATGAGATAAGCTGGAGGATTTTGTCAATGTTAGGTTTTTTGGTTAAGTTTTTTGACTTTGACAGATGACCTTGACCTTGTCACATGACTTTGATGTGTTTGTAAAACATGAATGTCCATGAAACGGCATTTTTTTTTTTAAAAAAGGCCTTTACATATTATATTGAGCTTTTCACATGACCCTGACCTTGGTACCAGTAGATGTGAATCATTGAAACCTATAATTATACCAAATATGAGTATCTTGTATCTTGAATAGTCTTGAAGTAATTGGTCATGTTAAGTTTTTTGTTTAAGTTTTGCAGACAGACAGACAGACAGACAGACAGCGGACAGACAGACAGACCGATAATGGTAAAATATGCCCCGATCTTACAATGCATGGGCATAAAAATTAAAAGAGAAAAAAAGCTATTCATGCCTATATTTAGGATAATTTTTTGAACAATTTTAGTAGAGGGGTCACACAAGGAACATTCAGGCCAAGTTTAGTTGAAATTGGCCCCATTTGGGGGAGGGGGGGGGGGGGGGGGTTCAATAAATTTTTCACTAATAATTTAAGAAGAGGCTTACCCAAGTAACATTTCTGTCAAGTAACTTTAAAATCCACCCATTGCTTTGGGAGGAAAAATATTTAAAGAAAAGTTAATGCAAGCATAGACAGGCACATGATGGACACAATACTATGACAATTTAGCTTCCTGGCCTTTGGTCAGTGGAGCTAAAAACCCTTCATTAACCATGTACAATAAGATTTTCAATATTACCTTTTTAACTCTACTTAAGCCATCTTCTCCTATTCTAATTTAATCATCTAACAATTACATCTTAAAATAGATGCGAGTCATTATTGGATAAGGTACCTTTTATTGAAATGAAGTCAGTGTAATCTTGCCAAAAAGTTATTTATCAAGGCCGACAAAGGGAGTATGTATTATTTGCTATAATTGCTCAAATTTTTCAACAATAATATACAGTCCTGTTGGTTAATACTTTGCACATAAGAAAGTCAAATACATCAATCAGGTAAATATATTATATTGCAAATACACAAAAAATCAATACACAACTGAACTTTTTAACTATTTTGATTAATTTTTTTAACATGAAAAAACAGGTTATTTGCTTATAGATTTTGTGGCCATTTTCTTATGTTTCATGATGTCATATAGCTGTGCAGCTTTAGATGATACACAGGATTACCCGATGACTTGAGTGGAATTAAAGCATGTGCTCAATCATTTTGCTTGAAAACAAGAGATTTTCATACCGTAATTTACCTTATTGAGAAGTGAGTGATCTAGGATACTTATTATCATACCTATATTGTTGGGAGACATATGACCCTATTTAGAACTTGTGTCATCCACTTATGTCAAGTGTCGCATTAAAGTAAGCTGCATGAGCCTCAAAAGTAAATTTAGGAGGAAAAGTTGTGCCCTTCATGGGACTCGAACCCACAACCCCCGGAACACTAGCATGCACTTTACCAACTGAGCTTGCTGGGCACCTGGTCATGAGTCTAACCACTATCAATGACTACACTTCATTGGTTCAAACTCACAGCCCCATGCTGTTAAAAGACAGCCAAATTTGTTACTGGCCAAGCTTGCCGGGTTCTGCGTATTCATTCATAGGAACAGAACTCAGTGTTCCCACTGCTTTTCCAATCTGAGGGTAAAAATGGGTATTTTACAGTGTGCATGTACCCCCTCTATATAACACAAAGAAGGCTGGTTGCAAAAATCAGGGGTACAAGTTTCAAATCAGGGGTAAATCACCCCATTTTGGTGGTTTTTGGGAACACTGAGCACTATATACCTAGTTTCTTTAATTTTATCATATAATATGGGAAAAGTAACGCAAAGCGCCCTTTGGGCGCTTTGGGACTTTTTCCTGCTTCTAGATAACGAGTGTAAAACATTTTAATAATCAAAATCAAAATGAAATACATATACCATCAAAGTTTAAATTTGTGTCGTAATGGAGGCCTACATGGAGGATGATGATCTCGCGAGATTTCGCCATTTTGTTTTATTATTTATTGTAATTTATCTAATTTTATTTTATTTTATTTCTGTCTTCTGTCAACATTATTTCAGTTATATCGCGCCGGCTGGAGCACCTAACAATGGATTCCTGGTATTTCTCTTAGCAGTACAACCATCACATTCTTTCCTAGCCTCCAGCTGCTATCTCACATAGGTCTATGATTATCAACCCATGGCCATTGGTGAGAGACAAACAGTCGGAAAGAATGAGTGCCGCCGTCAGGAATCGAACCCAGGACCTCTAGATTGACAGTCAGATGCGCTACCAACTGCGCTATGACCGCTGCTTTAGTGTAGAAAAAAAAGGTCAACAAAGGATTCTAGTTTCTTTGTTTTGGTCGCATAACCCCATTCAAGGGAAAAAAAAGAGAGGCCGGAACAGACAGACACATAATATTGAATTTGATGCATCATTCATGCGCCTCAATACAGCAAAAGGTTGGGGTGCAGGAGCTTTATTTTCAAAGTCGGTAGCTTAAATTGAGTAAATGAGTAAATCAAGAATTGTTTTTTCTTCAAATTACTTTCCCCGTCTATAGGTTAAACCTATGATTATATTAAATATCTCTGTTGCTCAACAGTAGGTTTGTGTGATTTTATGTTACTGTCTAGATTGGAACGAAATTCGATGGGGCGAATTCAGTTTTTCATTGATACAAATTCTCTTTGCGACGTTTAACAAAGTGTTATCGCGAAAAGGTTTAAAAACTTTTATTCTTACCGTTATTTCTTAAATCGTTGTTTAAATGCCAGTTTAATTGATTTTTCGGGGTTAAAAAACCGCTTGGCGGTTTCCAGTGTAAACAAACCAGCGCCGCAGAAAAGTACGGAAAGTACCGAAAAGTCGGGATGTAACACGCATTCTGATTGGATAATGAGATTTTCATGAAAGGGGTCAAAAATAATGAGGGTGTACCTATAAATTATCGGTAAACCTCCATTTTTTATCGGTATACTCCCATTTTTTTATGGGTTTACCCTCATTTTACAGGTTTACCCTCATTTTTATCGGTATACCGATATAATATTAGGGGTATACCTCCATTATTTTGTAGGTATAGCGGTATTCTGACTTTTGACCCCGTTCGCGCGCCATATTCAAAGTCCTAGATACGCCTATGCTATGTGGGAGAGCAGTTGGAGTCTAGGTAAGGATGAAATGGCGGAACTGGTGTGAGAAATATCAGGCAACCATTGTAAGGTGTCTTAGCCCTCGATATATTACTGAAATATTGTCGAAACTCAATTCAAACAAAAATAAGTTCTTGACAAAAAAATCAAACGAAGAATCTAGTTTCAAATATTCAATACGAGGAAGTACACAGGAAACGCGGATAAATATTCTCCAAAATTTCAGTAACACAAAAATACTGTAGGCCTACTCTGTAATTTGCATCTCCATGCGCTTGGGATTTGGTCTAGCATTTCGGTATTATTACAAAAAATATTTCTTTGCACTTACAATAGCTTAGCAATGACCCCTATATTTACTGTTTGGAAAGGAGTACATGTTGGAATGCGATTTTTGAGCTAGTAAGATAAAATACTTGCAAATCTATAGTTTGCATAACCGAGATCCCGATATGAGTCCGTGTGTGTCATTTCCAACAATATGATGTGTGCGTGAAAGGCAAACATTAATCAACCTAGATTGCTTTGTAGTATAACCAGAAGTTTGTCGGACTTTCTAAAGACACGTTTGGACCTTATCTACCTACAAAGGCGCAAAATGAAGACCCTGGTCAGACTGTGCAGATGAACAGACTGACCAGAGTCTTTGCTTGGTCAACATTTAAAACTGCTGAAATTGTCTTGCACAGGCTCATAATATACACACAGCACAATTTGAACATAATACCTGATAGTCCCGCCGGTAAGACAGACCTACGTCCTTGCCAAAGCATTAATGATAATAGTTGCCTATATTAATTGGTACTATACTTATGATTACAGCTGTTATTCTCTATAATGCTATTACACGAAGGGTGTAGATATTGTTTTGGCTCTACGTCAAAATGCTGACATTTAAGAAACAAACACATAGAAAAGACTTGGGTATCTAAATATTTCATCATTAACGTTTCAAGTATGTTTCCGCTTACTTTTAGCCATTCTTAATAAGTTTTAGTCCACACCAGAAGGTAATATTTACAGTTGGTAGCATCTTGAAATTGACAGTCGTCCCATTCTGGACCATTCTTAATCGCCCACTCAATGATCCATTCATTCATTTCAAACACTTACTCAAACCGTTCAGAAACGCTCGGAGATCATTCGAAAATTTCCCTGTCTCGTAAACAGTAATTCAGAACTCTATTCTAGTCGAAAAAAAAGATGCTTGATTTAATCAGCTAGTGTTAGTTTGGAAGCTCCTTCGAGGATACAAAAATCTTTTTATTTGAAAATAACGAAGATTTTCTTAAAGGGACGGGGTAATAGTATTTATGATTCACGATTTACACGAAATTTACATGAATTAACAATGGTGTTAACTGTGATGTGTTAATTGTATGATTGCTTCAGCATTAGCACATCGCGGCTTTCAATAAAACCCATTACAGTTAAAAATATCGTAAAATTGTCATAATGAACGACTGGGAGTAGCGAGTTTTAGATAAAATTAACTGGAGGTAACATAATATCCCTAAATTTTACGTTCACGATTAATGCAAATAGAGATATTTATCGCCTCCCTATAAAAAGAAAACAAGATGTGTTTGTGAAACACGAAAGTCCCCGTAATGTCATATTTTTTCAAAGTTTGACCTTGACAGATGACCTTGACCTTGTCACATGACCTTGACTTTGGTACCAGCGGATGCGGATCATTAAGATCTATCATCATGCCAAATATCAGGTTTGTATCTTGAAAAGGCTTGAAGATATTGGCAAGGTTAAGTTTTCGGGTTAAGTTTTCGGACAGACGGACGGACAGACGGACGGACAGACAGACGGACATGAGTAAAACAACATGCCCCCGATCTCTCGATACGGGGGCATAAAAATAAACACAGTTCCAAGAGAAAGTGTGCACTTTTTAATTTTGCATATCTGAAATTTTGATTTAAAACACCACAAGACTATTGACCGTCGATACGTTGAGAAACAAAACAATCAATGCTTTCGGATTGAAAGGGAACTTTGATTTTGAGTGATTAGCTTGTGCATCCAACTGTTGATGAATAGTAATTCTGGAATTGCACTCACTCCATTTCCTGTGCCTTGCCTTACGAGAAATTCACATCTGAATGACCATTGTACACTATGTAAAAACGTAGCTTGACCTATAACTTTCGTATTCGGAAAAAAAAAATAAACCACGTTCGAAGTAAATTTTCCATAATTTTAAATAAGCTTTCATGTTTCAATAGAACTCTGATGTATTCGCTAGCGCGTAGTCATTTTAAAATAATCAATAAATGTTGTAAAACGCCATCTGAAGCCATTTGATCTGGTATTACTTGCCTATCAACGTAGCGATTCCAAACGTCGACGAAGATGAAACGTTTGTATGTAATCTCAGACACTTGGTTGGAAATAGAAGTGAGTCATTAGTAAAACTCGGACATGCCATTTAAGCAAATATCTGTAACTAGAAAAAGTAATTTAAGGAGGGCAAATCTCAAGACTATATGTACTGACCATGTGTCCGCAGTATTCGCAACTTTATCTACATCGGATTTTATACCTCGTTTGAAAAGGTCATATCTAAATAATGCAACAAATTTCACAACCAAGATTTATTCCAATACTGTAAAAAAGGGAATATCAAAAAGTTAAAATGCGCACTTTCCTTTTGAACTAAGCATATTTCTATATCTTGACAAACCAATCAGACGCTTCCAAATTCAAATAAGACAGTGATATACTTAATCAAAAAATTGTTTAGCAACACTGGATATTTTTCACTATATATTTTTCCGTATCAGATATATTGTAGCCGAACAAAGTGAAACATTGAGTTCAATCTCTATTCAAAAGATTTATACTCATTTGCCAAAAACACAATAGAAACGGCGGGAAGGGTGGATTTAAAAAGTCACAGTGCGTTCTAGATTTGGCTTTGCGCTTCAATATCACGCTGTCTGGATTGACAAGTATTTAAACAAATGTTATACACTGTATTTGGAAATTGGTTATCTTACATACCAAAACGATTCTTCTCTATGTAGACGTTTGATTGGCGTTACGTTACGCGTTATACGTCTCCCAAATTTCCAAAACCAAAACTGACCTGTCACATTTCAAATGATCAGGTGAGATTGAAGTGGTCATCGAAAGGTTCATGAACCAATTTGATCGTGTTTAAAATCAATAACGTCATAGAAAATTGACAATACAGAAACAACGGTATGCGATTATTATTCGTAAATGTCCCTGTCACTTTCCTTGTTGGTGATTTGAGCGACCTTCTTTGCATTGTTTTAGTTTTCATGCAAAGTAATGAATAGCAGAAATATCACACTAATTGTGACTAACTGAAGCCTGAAAATGGGGTCTATCAAGGTAAAACGCATAAAACCTCACGATCTGCAAAGTAAACATTGTTTACTCGGATGGCCAATCGATAAGATAATCCCGTAGAAACCAACTCACTAAATCGATTTTTACACAGACTATTTTACAAATCAACCAAAAATGTTGCAAAACTTTTTTTACTGTATATATAATAGATATTTTCGGTGCGATTTGAATATATTTGTTGAGAATCTTTAATGATTATTGATACCGGAGTATTTATTAATTGTTTGAGTGAGTGTGGTGAATAAATTAATAGAGCGCTTTTGAATGGTTTTGATCGGAATGAGAGGCATTTTCATGATCTATTATTTGCATTCACTTCGACCAGAAGTCAAAATAGGTAGGTAGACAAATAAATCCGAAGTATGTCGACTGATTTTTTAGGAAAGATAAAAGGATTACGTGCAAAAAGACAAAGGAAGGTGTATGCCATTGTTCAAATTTTTTCTAAAATTTCAACTGAGAATAATTATGTTATTATTTCTCGTAAAAGATGCGGACTTTAACCCACGCATCAAATTTTATTTTGAAATGAGGGGAACCTTATATCTCTTGCGAATTAATTTCATTTTCATCTCGCCGAAGCACAACATGCTCTAGGTGAGTTTGTCTGCTTTGCATCAGAAATCGTCACCAGTTCTTACTAAATCTCCTTACTCTACAACAAGTTGGCCAATTTCGACGTACTTGGGTTGAATGTTTCTATGTGACAATTTTTAAAGGATGTTCGTGAAATTTTGATTTTGACCCCAAATATTGCAGTGGCGGGCCGGATTTATTTTGACTTCGAAACCTTAAAATGTCTCTCATCCAAAACCAATAGGATCACTTTTTCCAAACTAGACAAATAATCCATGTGCGACACTTCTGAAGACTTAAGAAACTCGATTCGATTTGAAGTATGAGAGTGGAAGAGCAATGCTTATTTTGAACATGAATCTTCAAAAACAAGAGGGCAAATCTTAACCAAGCTTGACAAAAATGTTCCTCGTGAGACTCTTTTAAAGGCTGCTTTATGGAAATTCCAGGAATTTTACTTGGCTCCCTAATATGGGAGCAACAGGACAATCAGTAGACACAATCTAACCAAATCCGACACACTAAAATATAATTCCGAAGAACTACTTAATATTTTTTAGCAAAATTTTGGTTTCTACTTACCCTTTTTAATTTTATTGTGATGAAAGCTTAAGTTTATAGAGTCGCTCTCGACACTCAACCGTGATGTTCTATCGTCAATGACAGTGAGGTGGTTCAATCAACAGCCACCCAAATCTACAGCTGGGTTGACGGGGACTGGCTACAGTTAGTTTCATTGTGGAATTGACAGTCATCTCAATCAAAACCATTCAGAACAGCTCACTCAGAGCTCCATTCATTCACTCAAAACACTCACTCAAACCGCCCCAAAATCTCTTAAAAAGATCAACAACTATGTTTAAACTAAATATAGCTAGAAAAAACCTTCTTCTGACATTATTGAACTATAAACATTTTTTGGTTCTTGAAAAGAGGTAGCTATCTAAAGAGCTTGTATGCATATTTTATTAAAGGGGGGTAATATAGCTAATTTTGTTCATCAAGAACCAAATAAGCGAAATTGGATTACCTACCTTTTATTTCACTCAATACTCACAAATCGCATCATGTTTCATTCCAAAATCATACACCTTGTCAATTTTACGATGTTGTTAACTGTATTAGGGAATTTGCCCGTATACTCCCCAAATTGGCTCCCAAATATTTTGCTTGCCAGAGGGGGACTTATTTCAACTTCTAAACCTTTAAACATCTGTTCCGCCTTATCCAATGTAGACCTTTAAAACCTGTCTTCTTTTATTGTAAGCAATTTCTCGTCATCTTTTATCACTCATTCTGACCCTCTCCTTTTAAAGTTCTTTTCTTCAAGTGACTTTGTATTTCTATGTTCATCGAGTGAATGTGGTCTTAACAAACCATACAAAATCATGCGTCACAAACAGCATTTCATACTTTATTCATGTGACAGACTAGAAATTGATTTAAGGTTATATGAAATTTTAACACCATGAGTCAAAGATTGTAACTGCATCAATGAATTGGAAGGGTTATTGATCGAAAGTTTTAGGGTGCACAAACGAACTAGAGTTGTTTGGCCGGCTGATTTGCTCCACAAGCCTAAATCCAGCGATAGGATAAGACGAGAATTTAAGTATTGTTTTCCCTCTCTCTTTTTCAAAAACAATGATAAGTCACATGCTGTGATATCTGATATAGACCTCTACCCATTGAATACATATTTTTCATTCAATCAAAATGATTTTATGCAGTCTGACAAAGTGTTACCAAAGGGACATTCGTGTCAAATTTGGTTGATGTGAATCATTTAAGTTCTGAGAAAATGATTTTCAAAATTATCAAGTATATAACATAAAATGACCTCCGCCTATAAAGACGTTTCATCTGATCAC
The DNA here is from genome assembly GCA_948146395.1 of Fragum whitleyi. Classification (NCBI taxonomy): domain Eukaryota; kingdom Metazoa; phylum Mollusca; class Bivalvia; order Cardiida; family Cardiidae; genus Fragum; species Fragum whitleyi. The sequence continues at coordinate 4,421,332 of OX411552.1, read as the reverse complement.
AATATCTTTTTCTAGTCTAATATAGGTTCACCCAAGGATCACTAACGTAAAATTCTGTCAATATCCATTAACTAGGTTTTGAGAAAATGATTTTCAAAGTTTCCACTATGAAAAATATAGAGAAATGACCTCCGTCCATAAAAACATATTTTCATCTGATCACAATACTTTTTGTAGACTGTAAAAGGTTTACTCAAGATTCATGAAAGTGACATTTAGCCGATACCGATCAGTTAGAAAAGTAACATATTACTATATATTGAAATCAGCCATGCCCATTTCAGCCTTGTTTTTTATTTGATAAAAGTCCTTGAACAACTTTGAAAGAGGGTCACCCAAAGATAAATTTTTCTGAAGTTAGGTTGAAATTCATCCTGTAGTTTCTGATAAGAAAATTTTTAAAGAAAAAGTTTACAGCAGGCTGAACAGACAGACGCAAGACGGACACAGCACAAGTTGCCTTCAGCCAGTGGATCCAAAAATGTGTTCTTAATTATTTTGAAAGCCATCAGTAACTGGGAAGTTGTGAGCGGTCCAAAAAATTTTACCATGCCTTTGATCGTGACTAATCACCTTGGACTTTGAGGAAAAATTTTACTAATTGAGAGGATTTATGGAATAGCTCCTTGAATGAAGATTATTAGGCAACAAAAATTCATACAGACATACAAACACAGATACACCCATGTGCCACAGAAACAACTGTGGCACAAGCAGGCTTGGCATATGGGGCAAGGAGAACTTCAAGAAGAAACAAATAACTCATATTTTTTTAATCAAATTTACTCCAAGCTTCATAACAAACATTTTATAAGATTGCAATTTACATTATTCCAATAACCAATGCATGAAACTTTGTGAAGTACCTTAGGTAACCAACAATGGTTTGGACTTTTAAGATGCAAATTTACACTTTATTTTATACTAATTTTTAAAAGAGATAAGGTATCTTTATCATTTTTTTTTATTGATGTTAAGCTTAATCTTCCATTTGATTATGCAAATCAAATCAGATTTGGCTTTTACAATAAGTAAGATAAAATACGTTATTCTTATAGAACTTTGTATTGATGTATCTACTTTGAAATTAAATTCAGGCAGTTGGTATGCTTTTGAACCAATAACTTTTACATGTTCACCATCTAGAAAGAATATTATGATACTCTTAAGGAAATGAACCTGTCAAAGTTCTGCAACGTTTTGACAGTCATGAACTTTAACAGTGTAAACTGAGGTTTCCTAATGATTTCATTAGGAAACCTCAGTTTACACTGTGAAAGATGATGAGTTCCGAAAACTTGCAGAACTATTATGGGTCCACTTCCTGAAATATTTTTAAATTACCAGTCAATCACATTTTCTATCTAACTTTTCCCCATATCACTTTTTCTCCTCCTTTGGTGGTTCTGAAGAGTCCTCAGTTGTCTCCCCTGTTAGTCTGTATTTTGGAAACTGCTCCCAGGGGGAGCTATATTCAAACTTCCTGAATTCCTGGGCCAACTCTAGTGGCTCTACAACTACGCGTCCTACTTCATCATCATAGCGTACCTACAAATATGAATAAATAATTCTTCACAGAAGTAGAGACAATAGTACAAATTTCTTCCTTATAACACTTATATGAGATTCCCCAGCTGGCAAATCACAAGATATTGATAATAAATAATAATATCTGTTAAGATGTGTTTTGGAACCACTTCTACCCTTAAAAAGATCTTTTTATGAAAAAAAATTGACACTAAAAGATGACCTTGTCAGATAAACTTGACATTAATAAAGCTATCAACATGATACATATAAATACTTTTTATTACAATTGAAGAATACAAAATGTACAGTTGGTTTGTTAAATATTCAAAGAATTAACCGTAAGAGGAAAAGGATTTAAAATTAACTATGTTCTTGCACACATATTGCCCTTGTTGGATTTGTGTAAATGACAAGTAATATATAGAAATAATTGTCTTTTAAAAGATAACTGTGTACGAAGGTTTTTTATCAAGTTTATAAAAAAGACAGACAATACTTGCACTATTGCCCACCATATCATCTTTTAATATATAATGAATATCCAGCAAAAGAAGTTTGGCGTAATGTGAAATTTGAACATGTAATAAGATATACATCATGACCCATGCACAAGGTAAAACGTATGCAAGAACTCAAAAATGTTTGTGATACAATCATGCAGTTTATGGTATCAGTAAGTCAGTCACTAAGATCAAAGTACAGTCAATCTTGTCTTAAACACACACTCAAGGGACATCAAAAAAATGGTCGCTTAATAAAATGGTCGCTGAATACAAAACATTAAAATTTTATTCAAGTCTAACTCTCGGAACTCGAAGACAACACCCCCACCCCTTTCCCAAAAAATACTTCAAAAGCTTAAGTAGCTGAGAGAAAGTGATATTACTAATTCAATCATTTAAAAAGTATATCTCATTAAAGCTAGGCCATTTATTTCTTTAACATCACCTACTAAAGATCGTGAGTCTGCTGATTTGTTTACATGTTCGATGTTTACATTTACCTAACACGTTCGTGTTTGATTCATGTCTATTCTTCACTACTTAATCGAACAAGAAATTTGGTTATAGAATCAATGTTATAGAATCAGCTGTAATTATATTTTAATCACTTTTGATGTGTTTTCAACATGCTTGCAGCTTTTATAATCACATAATGATCCAAAGGAAAAAAATAAATGATATAAATTACATATGTTCTAGTTTGCCGATGTTATTTCAACCTAAGTACTCTAAAGCTTTCAATTAAGTATTTCTATTGACAGTTTCATTTCATCTTCCAGCGAGAAGGTGTGATAAATAAAGGATTATCATCAGTTAATTCGTTTGTATTGTCCTGCTAGTATTAATCAATGATTTTCACATGTTTATGACAGGTTTATGAATTGAGATCTTACCATATGGTCGCTTAATAGACTGTCAAATGGATGAAAGTGACCCGGAAATGCCAGCGACCAGTCGTGTTGGACAAAAGTCGCTTAATAGAGCAACAAATTAGAGTAAAAGCCTATTGGAGGACCTCAAAGTGGTCGCTTAACAGAAAAGGTCGCTGAATACACGTGGTCGCTCAAGCAATATTGACTGTAACTCAAAATTCATTGGACCTCCCGATAACGAGCCAAGCACCCTAATCAACCATTGATGAAGTAAGACTGTACTTTTTTCCATCTCTAAAAAAATCAACTATTTCCTGTGCAGTTTCTGGATCCTTACTTTTGTAAGATTTTATACTGGGGAAAACATTGTGAAAAAGGAGAAATTGCTTGTAACCTGCAAATTCTCCCTTTCCAAAAACATTTTCTACAACTTTTTAGTCAAATTGCACTGATTTTTCATTGAATTACCTTCAACCAATTTGATTTTGGACCAGTCAAAAACACACAAAAGGGTGACTGAACATCTCACCTCAACATATCCAGAGAGTGGAAAATCTTTTCTGAAGGGATGTCCCTCAAATCCATAATCTGTTAACATTCGTCGTAAATCGGGGTGATTGGAGAAGTATACACCATACAAATCCCATACCTAGAAATGTATCAAAACAAATCCTGCATTTTGAATTACTCAGAAATGTTTGAGAAACACTATGGGACATACAGCAATTGCCTGCAATTAGTGTGTTCTGTTCTCAAAAGTGTTCTTAGATTTAATCTTTTAACTGGCCAGTCTTAAATGTTGCCATGGTAGTAGATTATTTTATCAAATAGCATAAAAATATCAACCAAGCCAACAATTTTGATTGATTGATTGATTGAACGGAGTTTAACGCCGCTTTCAACATTTTTTCAGTTATATCATGGCGGTTGGAGCACCAACAATGGTTTCCTCTCACCAGTACAACCACCACATCCTTTCCTAGCCTCCAGCTGCCATCTCACATGGATCTACGAATATCAACCCATTGGTGAGAGACAAATAGTCAGAAAGAATGAGTGCCGTCGTCGAACCCGGAACCTCTAGTTTGACAGTCTGACATGCTACCATCTGCGCTATGACGGCGGCCCAACAATTTTAAACCATAAGACAATATCAATTGAAATTATTGTTAGTCAGTCACATGCAATCTAGAAATAGGATGTTGACTTAAAGGTTAAAATTGAATTGTGACTTTTCCAAAATTAATACTTTACTGATGTTAATAAACAAAGCATTTCTTGAAAAAACAATATGTTCATTGTATTTCTGTCCTACCCTGCCTTCAACATGAAATTGTTTGCAAAGCAATTGAGAAATGGGACCTCACTTTGAACAAGGACTCAAATGAAAAGTAGATACCGTTTTGAAAATGTTTGCAAAATTTTTGCATTCAAGGTTTCCCATTATTCTAAGGGAGTTGACTTATGTTCATTGAAGACTTATCATCCATGACTTACCTCCCTTTCCATCCAGTTAGCAGCTGGCAGTACTGGTGTGACAGAATCTATGGGTGTGAGTTCATCAGTGTAGCTCTTAACCTTGATTCTTGTGTTATAACGTAGTGACATTAGCATGTAGATCAGCTGAAAACAATGTTATACCATGTCATTAATGAGTCTGTGTGTGACATTTTCAACAAAAAAAGAAATTGTGCACCTAGCAAAGACTCTGGCTAGTCTGGGCATTCACACAGACTGACCAGAGTCTATACTATGCCCTTTACAGATAGATATTTTACTTCACCCTTTGCAGATAGAAGAAGTCTCATGGTATTTTTTGATAATCTCCTACAGTTAATCACATAGTCCAGGGGTCGACACTAACTCCTAAGATTAAGGAGTCAATTGGACTCTTAACACATGAAACCAAGGAGTCAAAGCTCAAAGTAAGGAGTCCAAATTTTCATAAGGGGAGAACATTGTGGAAAAAAAGAAATTGCTTGTTATAAGCAATTTCTTCTTTTCCACATTGTTCTACCAAAGAAGAGTTTTTTTCTCAAAACACTACAGGATGCAAGCAGATTTTTTCCTCAACTACTTTTGTAGTGAAAATATTAACAGTTTTGTGCAAATGTTAGAAAGGATACAGCTCTGTGCATTTGTTTTCCAAAATATTGTAATATGACCCTTGGAGTCCATTGGACTCCTTACTTGCAAATGGAAGGAGTCCAACTGGTAAACAAGGAGTCTTGGACTCAAGGACTCCCCTTAGTGTCGAACCCTGAATTAATGAAATTGTCACTCATTCCGATCAAAACCATTCTAAATCACCCACTCAGCAACCCATTCAGTCATTCCAAACACTAACTCAAATAACAACAAGAGCTGTCGGAGGACAGCGAAGCTCGACTACTCCAAGTGCTGAATAGTAAGAGCAAATCAATATGGACATTGGAATTTCAATTAAATGAAAGTCAAGAGAAAAGAATCTTTGTCTAGAGGCTAATATTATGGTCACAGAAGCATGTGCAAAGTTTCCAAGCAATAGCTTAAGAAGGAACAGAGATACAACTAATATAAAACAGTTGCACATAAAAACTTAACCAAGATTTTTAAGTCCGAAAAGGGTTACAATTCAACTAAATTAAATATCAGAGTACTGAATCTTTGTCTAGAGGCTGATATTATGGTCACAGAAGCATGTGCAAAGTTTCCAAGAATTAGCTTAAAAAAATATAGAGATATAACTGATATACAACATTTGCACATAAAAACTTAACCAGGAATTTCTAAGTCCGAAAACTGATAAAATTTCTCTAAATTCAATATCAGAGAAATGAATCTTTTTCTTTTGGCTGAAATTATAGTCAAGAAGCATGTGTAAAGTTTCCAAGAAATAGCTTTAGAAGAACCAGAAATATTACAGATGTACATCAGCTGCACTAAAAAATTTAACCAAGATTTGTAAGACAGAAAAGGGTTAAAATTCCACTTAATTCAATATCAGAGTATTGAAACTTTGTCTAGAGGCTGATATTATGGTCACAGAAGCATGTGCAAAATTTGAAAGCAATAACATTAGTAGAAACAGAGATTTTAAACACTTGCATGTAAAAACTTAACCAAAGCATTATGCCTACACCAATGCCAACCCCCAGGTGACCAGAATAGCCGGAACCTTATTCTATGAATAGTCGAGCTAAAGAGGCTCTAAAATCACCAAATAGATAAGATCAACAACTATTTTCCAAATAAAAATCACTAGAAAAAAATTCATGTTTCCCTGACTGAATTGAATTTTGTTTGCCTCTGATTGGTTCCGAAGACACAAAAATATATCTATAAAATCAGTATGCACATTTTATTAAAGGAAGGTAGCAAATATTGCTTATTTTGTTCATATTGAACAAAATTAGCCATTCTGAATTACTTTCCTTTAATTTCATTCAAAACTTACTCTGCTCACTTACTAAATTTCATTACAAAATCATTCCAATATCATTACCCTTGTCAAATTTTCAATGTTCTTAACTGCAATTGCTCTATCTGGCTGTCTAGGAGTAGGCTGCTGAATGTTTGAACACATGTCAAATTGTTGGAAATGTCATGCACAGGCTCAATTGTCTCTCATAGAGGATTGAGGTGAAATTTAGAGCAATAAATAATCTAAAATTACCATCGACTCTTAATATTTTGCAACCATCTCACTGTCTAGCTTAATACAATTCTGTGATAAATTTTTGATGGGTTCTGTGATAAATTTTTGATTTGCAAAGCAATGCAAGGCAAGCTACATGTATGTTCCAAAGTACTTATGACCACAAAGAAAATCATGGATAGAAAGATTAAAGTAAATAAAAGAAATATTGTCTTTAATACAGAGCAATCTAATATTAATTATCATGGACCATATTTATTATATACCATATTTACATAGGACTTTTTTTATACAGAAGTTCATTCAAAAATGCTTTACAAATTATCAACATTATTACTAGATTGCCCACCTGAGTCTCTTTGACCCCTGGGACATCACTTTAACTAAATAGGCAGATGTCAACACGGAGATAATTTCTACATAAGATCAATACCATGGAATGTTTTCAGCCAAAAGCAAGAAGGATATGCCTTTTCGCACTCTGATTCTATGTAAAAAGGGATGCACCCGGGTGGAGCCCATATGTGACCCCAGGGTCTTGATATGAACAAACTTACTAGAAGTCAATTAGATTATGTTAAAAACTAAATATGCAAGCCGTCTGCCTTCTGGTTTCAGAAAAGAAGATTTTTGAAGGTTTTCCTTTTTTCACCCATCCTACTCAGATGAGCTAAAAGGGATGCACCCAGGTGGATTCCAAATATGACCCCTAGGTCTTGATAGGAACAAACTTGGAAAAGGCCCACTGGATGATGCTACATACAAAATATGAAAGCTGTGTGCCCTCTGGTTTTGGAAAAGAAGATTTTAAAGATTTTCGCTCTTTGATTCTATGTAAAAAGTGTTGCACCCGGTTGGAGCCCAAATATGATCCTAGGGTCTTGATATAAACAAGCTTGGTAGAGGTATACTAGATGATGCTTCATTCCAAATATGAAAGCTGTCTGCCTTCTGGTTTCAGAGTAGAAGATTTTTGAAGATTTTCATATTTTCACCCTTTTTGTCAAGGGTAAAGGAATTTTAAGGGTGGATTTCATTTATTTGAACACCTTTGGTAGAGCTTGGCCCATGGAACATCCCTGCCAAGTTTTATCAAGATTGGCCCAACGGTTTAGGAGGATAAGATAAAAATTGTGGACGTCCAATAACGGATGACGCACAACTAAGAACGGACATTGTACAATCAAAATATCTCACTTTTAGCTCTTCATGCTCAGCTGAGCTAAAAATACCCTAAATTTCAATATTTCATCTAACATTGCCTTAAAAAATCTTACGGGTCCTCCCTGAGAAGAAAAAGTCAGCTATTTCAGAGCAATTCAAGGATTAAATTGTAAGGAAAACAGTATGAAAAAGAAGAAATTGCTTGAGACATGCAGTTTCTTCTTTTTCAGCAATGTTTTTAAATGATTGAATGGAGTTTAACGCTGCTTTCAACATTATTTCAGTTATATCGCAGCGGCTGGAGCACCTAACAATGGATTCCTGGTATTTCTATCACCAGTACAACCACCACATTCTTTCCTAGCCTCCAGCCGCTATCTCACATAGGTCTACGATTATCAACCCATTGGTGAGAGACAAAAAGAATGAAATCAGAAAGAATGAGTGCCGCAACCGGGGATCGAACCCGCAAACTCTAGATTGACAGTCCGACGCGCTACCAATTGCGTTATGACGGCGGCTAGCAATGTTTTTAAAAGGATATGAAAAATGGTAACAACTTTTTTCCAAAACTGGACAGAAAGAGAATAATATAGTCATTAATACAAGCCCTAAAGACCTGAAACATAGTAGCTTCTACCAGTCCTCCCTAAATCATTATGTCTTGGGCCTAAGCAATGGTGTTAGTGTCAATTCTAAGTAAAGGCAATTTTTCCTGAAATATGAAAATTTTGATTAATTTTATACAGCGCTTCAACTATTCCCTGTGGAATAATTTTGTAACATTGAAGAATGTTTACCTCAAACCTATATTCTCTAGTGGGTACATCTATAGCTGTAATATCAGTCATATTAAGGAACAGTGGGTGATGGTGATCCTTCAGGAAGGATATCAGAAAACATACAACTAGGGACTGTACAATCAACAATGAAGAATACATTAGTATTTACCTCAAACCTATATTCTCTAGTAGGTACATCTATCGCTGTAATATCAGTCATATTAAGGAACTGTGCGTGATGGTGATCCTTCAGAAAGGATATTACCGGTACAATACCATCTGGGTGAATCAGGATCTCTAGCTCATCTCCATGGCTGATCTGCACCTGTAAATGCATCATTACTACAAATGATCAGAGCACTGAATATAAAACTTTTTCCGTACTCAACTGAAAATTTCTCAAACTTAGCATTCAAATAAATGTATGATGAATGGCAATATTTATAAGTTGTTAAGCTCACCATGGCTCGCTAGATAACATTTATATTCTAGACTATGCAGGGAAAATGACTCACAAATTTTACTTAGGGGCCAAGACTTCCAAAATTCATTAAGCCCAAAAATTAGGGGTCATGGGCAACTGGGCCCCTGCTAGTCTTTTTCCCTGCTATGTTAACCCTTGCCATGCTGAACCCGGAATATTCCTACTTTTGGCAGGAGCTATAGACAAACATCAGCCTTCACATACACTTTCAAACCAGAATTGTCAATAGATTTAGTTTTTCAAATAAAAAATGACATACAGTTGGTACTTTCAGTGCTTTTTGCCCTTTGATTTTGATGAAAATTATTAGGCAAAATTTGTTCAACAAGACAAGGGTTAAGATCAGACAGTCTCAAAGAAAATCTTATTACAGATCCTATACATCTTTTATTTCATACATTTCTTATATTATTACAGACAACTTACTGTTCTAGTTTTAGTTTAAGTAAATTTACAGTTGATTATGTGGAATGTCAGGCCTTGATATGTTTTAACTCTTTACTTGACAGATGACATTGACCTTGTTTCATGACCTTGACCTTAATACCTACTGATGTACATCACTGAGATTTTCCATCATGCCAATTATGAGAAAGGTGTCTAAAATATGCTTGAATAAACTGAACATGTTGAGTTTTTGGGTTAAGTTTTTTTTAAGAAGTTTGACCTTGACAGTTGACCTTCACCTTGTCATAGGACCTTGCTCTTGGTATCTAAAGATGAACATTATTGAGATCTATTACCATTCAAAATATTAGGCTTGTACCTTAAATTGGCTTGAAGATATTGATAATAATAAGGTTTTTGGTTAAGTTTTTGAATTATTTGACCTTTGCAGATGACCTTGACCTTGTCACATGACCTTGATTACAGTAGATGATTATCATTTAAAACTATCATCTACCAATTTGAGGGCTGTACCTTGAAAAGATTTGAAGATATTAGCAATGTTAAGTTTTTTGGTTAAGTTTTGAGAAGTTTGACCTTGACAAATGACCTTGACCTTGTCACATGACCTTGACTTAGGTATCAGCAGATGCTGATCATTGAGACCTATCATCATGCCAAATATGAGACTTTGTTTCTTGGATAGGCTTGAAAATATTGGCAATGTTAAGTTTTTGGTTTTAGTTTTGCAGACAGACACACAGACAGACAGATGGATAACGGCAAACCAATATGCCCACGATTTTTCGATGCAGGGGCATAAAAAAGCTGATGCCAATTACAAAAAAGTTTTGTCCACTTTGGTAAAAAGCACTGTAGGAAAAGCAATTTAACTTACTCCTAAATATTTCTTTTCATTATCTTTACAGTTTACTTATTTTTTTTTCTGAAATTCATGCAGAATGTGCTACTTTTGCTAAGTCTTACTGTTATTGAAGCAATTATAGTGGATAAAGACCTGCATTTAATACATGAAACACACTCAGTCATATCATGGTAGCTTGTGCAATCAACCATGGCTTCCTATCATTTCTCATACCAGTAACAAACTAAAACCTGTCATCTAAGTCACAAGCTGATGATGTTCCACTTCACCAAATTTCTTTTAATTTCTATTGGTGGGACACAAATCTATGGCTCAGCTCATGACAGTGGTAAATGCCTATAATGAATATGTTTATGGGCAGTTACAACTGTTTCACACTGAGCCATCAAAATGACACATATTGCATTTAAAGACAAAGGTTTTTTAAGTGAAGGATCATATAACTCTAATTATAAAAGCCATGGAAATTGTTTAACATAATTCCTTCTATGAGTACTAACCTTTTGTACATATTTGGGCAATATTTCTGCTACATAGTTTCCGAAGTCAGATAGTCTGTCTGTCTTGACTGGATCGACTGTTGGCCTTACTGTTGCTATATCAAAGGAGAATGAGTATCTTTTTCTAAGACAAGTCAAAATAACAAACATAAGCTTTATTATTTCTCCTTTGTTTAAACAATAATGGGTCTTAAACTTCAACTGGTTTAACATTTTAAACAAATTTAAACAAGATTGGTTTGTAAAACACTAATGCTTCCAAAATGACTTAACCTTGAAAATTGACCTTTACCTTGAAAGATAAGTATTAATGTGAAGGGCCTTTGTGTTAAATAAAAGCTTTTTTACTTGAAAAATGTTTTGTTTTTAGGAAATGTTTAGTTTACATGTTTAGTTCTACTTAGACTAAATTTTCTACTTTGACCTTGATAATTTGCACATAAATTGAGTATGGGCTACTTACGTTTAGTTTCAGTTGAATAGGCTTTAACTGCAGATAGAGCAACTGGCCTCTGGAATGCTGCAAAATATTCAAGGAACATTTAAGTTACCTTTCTTTTCTTAGAAAGTGCTTTAAATCTACCATGTATCCTTTTCATATTGAATTGAAATTTTGTTTCAAACACTATTGCCATTTTATAACACAAGTTTGTTTCACCCCCCCTTTTTTTATTTGCACACCAAATAGCTGCAAGATTTCCTTAAAGATGGTAATTCAATTCCAGTTATGTTTAAAGGTGTATGCATTCTTATTGGCTTGAAAATCTGTTTCAGTGGAAAGTAGCCCCATAAAAAATTTCTACTTTCATTGATAAATCTTCATGTTTTAGCGAGTAAATCTAAGGTTATCTAGAAGTTATGTCTTGATTTCATTGTGGTGTAAAACTCAACACCTAATCAAAACCGAGTATGAAAATGCATCACATATTCATACAGTCTGATTAGTTTTTCAGTTTCATACATCGGTGAATTTAAGAAATAAACTCTTCATCTCCTAAATGATGAAAGGATCACCAAGTATTGTAGGAGTAGACTGTGTATCAAAAACATAAATTTACTCAAAACATGAATTCGCACTAAACTATAAATTACATATGCCCCCCTCTCTCTCCCTCCCTATCTCTCGCTTTTCTTTCTTTCTTTCTCTCTCTCTCTCTCTCTCTCTCTCTTGTAACAAATGAAATATCAGATAAGCTGCGATAGCTTTAAAGGCTTTGCCTTATTTCATATTAACCTCTGGCCCTGAAAGTGCTTAAATAATCATTGCATATCCCAGAAGAGGTAACATCCTAAGGGAAATTACTATGGCTGTTGCATATCCATCCAAATAATATATGTTGTGTAGTGAAAGGGCATATAAAGATGTTTCATACAGGGTACCAGTCTAATTGTATGTTGCATCTTTGGGCCAACTTATTTCTGACCCTAGGCGGGTACTGTTTCCCGCAATATCAGAGTATCTCTAAGAAAGCGGGCTACCAGCTCTAGACTGGTCCACATATCGACTATCAGAATAGCCTAGAATTAGTCCTATTTATAAGACCCGACATACGTTATTTTACATTTTGACTTTTATCGTGTATGTCGGGTCTTATCAGTTTCCTGTTTGTGTCCTTGTGCAAATCCCGATGAAGAAACGGTTCGCTGTTTGGACACAAAATACACATGCTTTAAGAATGAAATGTCAAACAACCTATATATTTATACAAGGAACGATGAAATATGCGTCGAATGCAACAATTTATGAGAAGTGAACTTACCAGATCATTAATTAATCCCTATTGAAACTCAGTAACCCTCTAAATAATGTTTTCCGCTGTCGAACAATGCCGAACATTCCAATTAAGTAAACAAAAACAGCACGTGGAAATGGTGGAACCACTGATTGGAATTATTTCAACCGAAATGTGTATAAAAATTAAGTCTACACAGTCATTATGTATCACACAAAATTAGGTAAAAGTAACACGATTAAAGGAAAAAAGAATATTTAAATTTGGGCTGAATGCGTTGAAAAGAAAATATTAACCAATTTTTTAAATCCATCGTCTGTTCTATTCCATTATATTTGCCTCGGGCACAAAAAAAATGCAACTTTAATACCTGTCTGTTTCTATAAGATTCTCTGTTGTTTTAATTCTATTTTACTTACCGATCTACAATTCCTTTTAGTATCTAGTTAAACTGGCCGTTATTCCGTAAAAAACGGTCCGTAGTTTGGTTTAAAAGGGCCATTAGCTGTTTTTGAAAACTGAAAGAAGGGCCTTTTTCTGATTTTGCATTCGGTCAAAACAGCCCAAGTGTAGTTTTTTAAACAATTATCTCTACGCAAATAACCAAAGCGTTTTTTTATGAAAATTACCAAAATTGATTTGAGTTATGTTTTATTCTAATATTTTCTCATTGTTACGTCTATGCTAGTTTTCGTCATTTTTCTTTCTTCAAAATTTTCCCCTGATATTGAATGTGATACATGTATATTTATAGAAAATACCTTAATACAGTAAGAAAATGAATACTTGGATTGTGAATTTATCCGACTGTTACAATTTCTGACCAAAAAGACTTGTAGAATGCTCTTCTTGTGCTACGATTTATTACAATTTTCATAAAATGAAACTAGTCTAAAGCTACGTTGTGCTAGTGTTCTGTGCTCTTATATTATGGCCCTGTAGGTTCTTATCCTATAAAAATGTATTTAAAACTCGTTCATGCATTAAGAATCAGTCCCGGTTTATTTTTACGCGAGGAGTCGTCTTCTGTGAACTTGAATCACAGAGCCTGACTATACAGAGTCCATGCTTGATTAAGTTCCGGGGTGTTTCTTATCATTTACGAAATCGCATTTTATGCACATATTTTAGTCCTGGAGTATTTCTTTTCCCAATAGAAAACGTTTTGTATCTTTTTGCGCTTAAATTTAGTCCCGTATTGTTAGTTAAATTAAAAGAAATCGCTTCAAATGTAATTTCTCAGTACATTTAAATTTAGTACTGTGTGTTTTCTTATATAACTTATCTTATCCTGATTACCTTTTAGTTTATCATCATCTCTCAACTAAATAAAATTTCTGCGTATTCGGTGCGTATGGTTATGTTTTCATATTGCATTTGTAAACAAATGGTGTTTATTTCCCGCATTTGCCAACTTTGATAATTTTGACCATTATCTCAGAATACACCATAAAGATGGCACATGGATATAAAGGAACAGTATAATTATGCACCGTGACAATTTTCCAAGAGTTTGAAAACATAAGATCAGTCTCAATTTCGGACGCCACATATTCTATCGCTGGAACTCGCCGAAACCCAGAGATCATGGAGAGCCCTTGCGGCAATGAAGGAGTTCCGTGTGGTTATAGGACGTTTTTAAAGATGCTGAAGACATTACGTTTTGTAGAAAAAAAACTAAACAATTTTATATTTTTTTTTTTTAAATCACAAGATCGCATGGAGGCCCGCAACCACGTCGTTAAGGCATCACAAAATCGCCACACGGACATCGCACGGTCACTGTCGACTTTATGCTTAGAAATCTTTACCACATAATTATTCTACGATCCCCGCATAGGCACCGTTGGGAAAAAGTACAGGAGCCGCATGGTCTAAAGTAGATCTAACATAAGATGACAAATCATACAGTCACCGCTAGGGGTGACTATTGAGTTCAAAATTAATATCACGATAGTATTGCGATAGTAAAGTTGCTATTGGAATAGTATTGCAATGGTCAGAAGACTATTGCAATACAATCACAATAGTTGTTTTTACAGAAAAAATAGATGATTATCAATGTTAAAGCATCCACCTTTTACAAGACAGTAACTTTATATTGGTCTTGTAAGATGCTGTTTACCTTGTCAATGGCGAGTAAATGATCAAATAAGTAAATTACAGATATTCCCTTAAAAAGAATTAGATTTGACCTCATTCTCTGATAAAAACATGCTGAAAAGCAGCATTGTTACTACATTTAGTTCTACTTTCATTTTCAAAAATAAAAAAAAGCTATTGTAAACTATCGATAGTCAGAGGAACTATTGCGATATCTATTGACTTTAAAAAAATGCTATCGACCTATTGCAATTGCAAGGTAAACTATCACGATACAGCGATAGTTCGACCTATTGTTACACCCCTAGTCACCGCGATTACTTTGCGATTGACTTCTAATCGCTGCACGTGCACACAATGATTCATGGATGAAAGGGTTATAAAATCCATTTGGGCACCACAAAATTTTGTGAACATATACGTTGTAGATAATGAAATTGTTAGGTGTCAAAATTTAAAAAAAAACAAAACAAAACAATAAGCTGCGATATCGTACGGCGTCCGTGGGTTATGTTAACTTGGCTTAGCGCGATATTTCGAAAACGGTTGAAATAGAGACATACAAATGTAAGGGGTAAACTATTTCTTGGAGTTTTAAGATCTTGTTCTGATAATTTCTCTTTTATGCATATTGTCAATTCTTTTTAATTTTCAAGTTTTACAATTAAGTTTGACGAATAAATAAATTATAGGCTTTAATTGCTTAATGGTCATCAAATTTTAAACAAAGTTACACTATTCTCGTTATGTAAGTTAGTCGCATAAACGAACAGCCTTGACACCGTCAAGAAAATTCAACCAAAATATCTTAAGTTATCTTTAAAATCTTATCAAAATAGATTCTAAAGGACGAACATTCGAAATAAAACAGGTACTTATAGGTTTAAGACCTCGTCCTGCGCGGACGCCTATAATATATTATAAAACAGATAAATCTAGGTTTCTTCGGTCGCGTCCATGTCATCAGAACTTATTTCCGAACTTAACCGAATAACGACGAGCTTTTTTCCCGCAATTTATGTCAGTGAAACAATAGTAGACTGAATATATCGCGAAAATCACAGGGCTTCAGACTCACACGGTTACATTTTTTTTCAAAGTTAACGAACTTTAGCTTATAATTAAAACGGTTCAGAAATTCGAACATTCTATGTTACTCTTTCTACTACTTGACGATTTAAGTTCAAGTAAGTTTGCAATATTATCGGAGTAAATCCCGACTTTAAGAAGTTAACCGAGTTCATAACTGACTAAGTAGCCGCGCAAAATCGGGTATGGAAACTGTCATTTCGAACAAACTAATCCAAAATCTAGTTTAACATATATTGTGTGTGTATGTGTCAAGTGTCACAAAAAATGTGTCTGTGAATCAACATTGTCGGCGATCAGGATATAACAACGCTAGTTAAGTTTCAAAGTATCTTCTTCCACAGCAGTGAAGAAACTATTATTTGAAGTGTGAGAGAATCTGTGCGCTAATTTCTCACGAGAAATTTGCAATCGTTTCTGTACTCGGATGCGACCAGTCTAAAAATAGCAATGCAATCTGAGGTCTGAATCTGTTCTAATCAGTAGATCTACGAACATTTTTCTCGTAAAGGGGACTTTAAAAAATCACAAAAACAAAGCGAATTTAACATGAAAAATATATTTTAATGAAGATATCGTTTACTGCACATACTCCGCACCAACTTATTTATTTATTACATTATACCGTATATTGTTGCAGAATGTTTAGATGCAAATTTTTGTCATAGGCATAATTTAAAATGGGCTGATTTGACCCGTGGCCGTCGATATATGTTTTCCGTTCAAACTTGTTTTTTCCCTTACAGAATCAAAAATATCAATGTCTTTTGCTATGAAATTGCCTCAAATAAAACTTTTAGTCTAAATCACGAATGTTTATCAACTGTTTCTGCGCGCATTATTTTTTCGTTTAAAAATTATGTTGCCGTCCATTTTTTATTTTCCCAAATCTGCTTTGGAACAAAACAATTGGAAATGCATTGTGAAAGTGAAAGCGAAAACTTTTTTTCCTTGAAAATTGACAAATTCGGTGGAAATTAAGGCGAGCGACAAGTAAGAATTGATTCAGAAGTTATATGTTATTGATCTGTCGTGTTGTTCACTGTCACAGTTGTTTAAATCGCGAAATGATTTTTGCTAACGGGAAAAGTTAAGGATACTTTTAGACGTTACACTGGAATAACAAAGGTAAAACATGAAATGTCAGAATAGCGAATATCAAATAAAGAATGGTGCATGTGTAGACGTCTAAATATTTGGACTAGCCTAGAATAGGCTATTCTGGTATTCGACAGTGAGACCAGTCTACACCGACCCGAGAGCAGGCGAGAAATAAGTTGGCCCATGGGTTACCTAGCATTTGGGGCAAGCCATGAGGTTAACTGACACTCTGACAGTGGCTTTTAAAGAGTGAGGACCTTCAAGTTCCGCACTGACGAAAACTCCATGTGGATTGTGAACAAAGTGAGACTGAGTTACACTTTAATTGATATAAGGGTTTGGCAATTGTCCCGGAGGGAAATTGTCCGGGGGGAGGGGCAATCGTCCAGGAGGGCAATTGTCCTACACCCATATTATAGACTGGTGATATTGGCAAGTTGTTGTCAAATCCTGCATCCGAGTGGCTATGAGCACAACTAACCGAATTTCTGGGCATTGACAAGTCTTATCTTAACAAGATGAGGAATGAAATTGTGGACTATTACACAATGTTTTAGAAATGCAACGTCAAAATGGAATATTTACCCTGACTTGGTGCGTTTTTCAGCGCTTTTGCAAGAGGTCCCAGGAGTCTTGTCAACTTGGACGCCATGTTTGCCCTTGAGGGACTAGCCGTTGAAGTAATATGATTTTTATTTCCTTTTGGCTTCATGTTAAATACGGTTTTTATATTACAATTCAATTGATTATCATTTAACTTTCTATTTGAACGATGTTAAAATTTGCCTTTTAATTGTCATAATGAATTGAGATTATTAAATAATATCTCCTACAAAATTATAAAGACTAGAATATTTATTAGACTGGGAATCTGTCCCGTTAAAGGTACCCTCAGATTAAGGCAGGCTTGGAAATCAAATATTTATGAGCTCTTTAATAATACTGGTTCCATTGTCAACTATAAAAAAAGCAAAATGGACTAACCCAAAACTTTGCAAGCGAGAAAGTGCGAAGATTTTCAAATTTACTTACAATTCAGAGATATTCAGGCTGTACGCCATTTAAAATTGCGTCACAAGAAGTATAGTTTTTGTAATTGTGGACAGAACAGTTACAACAGACAAATACCTCTGTACGAAAACATGTAAAGGATTTGCAACAAAACTGTCAAAGTTTCTAATGCAAAATAAAAACATACGCTCAATTAAAACGATTAATTATCTCTAAAAAGGCTACTGAAGACAATATATGTTCAAACTTACTGTTGTATAATTTTACTGATTATTAACCCCCTTCTGTCAAAACTCTTACACATACTACAGTTTCTTTCATACAGTGTTACAGTTTTCATTGCGACTCCTTAAGTCCACAGTGTTTTTTCTCGGGGGTTAGGGAACGGGTCCAAAACTGTCGTATGTTTTGTTTATATCGGAGTAAAGTACCAACACAAGTATAGTGTATACAGGAATATATTCTAATGAATTATAAACATGTATGTACATCAACAATATAACAAACTAAAACTACATCTATTGACTATATGTGAATGACCTAAAATAATAAGAGCGGGTGGCTTATATACTAGCTAGTTAAAGTATATAGTCTGTTTCATACAAAGCATTCATCCATTTATACAACATCTCCCTTCTTTTAAAAGAAATCAAAGTATTACTCTTTTAGATAATCAATTCAAATGTATAAAGAGTTATCATTAACATAAGAGTACACCTAGTACTGCAGACGACAGATTCTGAGTCAATGAGTAAGTTATCTGTAACTGAAGTATCATGTTACCTAGAAAAGATGTTCATTCATGAAACAAATTACAATGGAATTTACTATAAAAGATAATCTAAGTATGCCATTCATCACCAGTAAAGCGCTGATTTTTTCTCACAATTCTCCCTGACCGTGTGACATAGTTACCTGGGTCATATTTCTGGGATTTCTCAGGTTCTTGGGGTACAATAAGGGGAGTTTGATCTAGCAGAATGTTCGTGCTAAAAGGATTTATATCCGTTACATTTTCGAACGTCGGATTTAGATGTTTTCTATTCCGCCTGTATGTTAAACCATCTCTTGTCTGTACAATATATGATCTATTGTTCAACTTTTTAATGACTTTTGCTGGTTTCCATATTTTGTTTAGTTGTATGCGAACTGAGTCATTGACATTTAAAGGTTTTAGTTTTCTGGCTGATTTGTCATAATTTGACTTTTGTTTATTTTTTCATTTTGACATTAACCTTTGAACTTTTTGTAAATCAACTTGTTGGGGTAAGAGTGATTTACCTGTAATTGGAATGAAAGACTTAGTTCTGCGACCTAATAATAACTGCTGGTGAGTAACCACATTCCAAGGGAGTGTTTCTATATTCAAGAAATGAAATGTATGGACTTTGTTTCTCAACAACGGCTTTCTTCATAAGTTTCTTTGCAATGCCTACACCTTTCTCTGCCAAACCATTACCTTTCGGATAATATGGAGATGAAGTAATGTGTGTAAACTGCCATGAGTTTGAGAACTGTTTGAATTCATCACTTATGAATTGCGGTCCATTATCAGATATAAGAGTATCACATATACCACATCGAGACATATGAGCTCTTAGTTTCTGGATTACAGTGCTGGATTTGTGTCTGGCAAATAATCGACTTCAAAAAATCTACTGTAATAATCAATAGTCAACAAGTAGTTTTTTCCATCAAGGTGAAAAAGATCAACACCTAGTTTTTCGTAAGGCCTACTTGGAAATTCTGAGGCAATCATCGGCTCATTTGCATTTGAGTCACGATGGGTAAGACATGTAGGACATTTTAAAACAAATTCGGTTATCTGTTTTGTCATTCCTGGCCAAAATAAGTTATCTTTTGCCCGTTCTAGTGTCTTTGTTACGCCCATATGACCTATATGGAGCAAAGTAATTAATTCTTGCCTTAGTGACCTGGGGATTACAATAGTTTGGCCTCGAAATATCATGTTGTCCTCGAATGATAATTCGTCGCGATGGTTCCAAAATTCGAGTATCTCTTTGTCACAATCGGAACGCGTGTTCGGCCAACCTTCCAATATAGTCTTTTTCAAAGTTTGCATTTGTGTGTCATTTTCCACACTGTCTCGCACCTTTTGCAAACGACTGTCGGTAACGAACAAATGTTTCCTGACAGAGTGCACATGTAAATCTAGACCTTCGATCATGTTCGGAAACGTATCTTTGACTGATTGACGCGAAAGACAATCACTTACCGGAATAGATTTTCCACTTACATGACGAACAGTAATTTTGTACTGTTGCAATTGTAAAAGCATTCTCTGCAACCTTGGCGGAGCAGCGGCAAGCGGTTTTTTCATGATCGATTCAATCGGTTTGTGATCACATAGACATATTATTTCTCTACCATATGTATATTGGTGAAAGCGTTTAAGACCATACAAGATAGCAAGAAGTTCTTTCTCTATTTGAGCATACATACATTCTGTTTGCGTCAAACTTTTTGATGCATATGCTAAAGGTTTGTCATTTTGATAAATACAACAACCAATTCCTGACTGGCTTGCATCAGTTTCAAGTACTAGCTGTTTATCCGAGTCGAAATAACCAAGAACTGGAGCATTAGTGATTATCTCTTTGACCTGATTAAAAGCTTTTGTCTGGGGATCGTCCCATATGAAATCTGATTCCTTCTTGAGTAACATCCTAAGGGGAGCAGTGACCTCAGCTAGATTTGGTGTAAATTTTGCAAGATAATTAACCATACATAGAAAGGTCTCAAGCTTCTCACGGTTTGTAGGAATGGGGATCTGGGTTATGGCCTTTATCTTATTGGGATCTGGTTTCAGCCCTGAACTACTAATCACGTGTCCGAAAAATGGTACTTCGTCCACGCCTATGATGCACTTTTCTGGATTAAAGCGAACACCCTTTTCTCGCGCTCGAATCATCGCATTTTTGAGATTTTAGTCATGTTCTGCCTTTGATTTACCATACACTAGAATATCATCAACTATAGCCTGAATACCTGGCAAATTTTCAAATACTTCTGTGATCTTTCGCAAAAATATGTCACTTGAAGCATTTATACCAAAGGGTAGTCTAAGATAGCAATATCGGCCGTAAGGAGTGTTAAATGTAGTAAGCAAAGAAGACTTTTCGTCGAGCTCTACACTCCAATACGCGTGTCTTATGTCAAGGATGCTGAAATATTTCGCACCTGATAACTGAGAAGTAATATCATCTAATGTCGGCATCTGAAAATGGGGTCTGCGGATAGCTTCATTTAATGCCTTCGGATCAAGAAATATTCTAAGCTTGTTCGTTTTGGGTTTTTCTACTACAACGATTGAATTAACCCAATCGGTCGGCTCTGACACTTTTCTGATAATTTTGTCTTTGACCATTTGATCCAATTCATTTCTAAGGCGTTGCTTTAAAGCTTCTGGAACCCTGTGCGGAGCATTTACTATCGGAGTGACATTTTCCCTCAAATGTAGGTGACACTTTCCCGGAAGTAACCCTATACCCTGAAATAAATCACCATATTCCTCCATAACATGCTCTTTCGTCATTGATTGATTTTCGATTGCAAAGGTAGTCTTTATCAAGCCTAGATCAATTGAAGTTTTTGTGCTTATCAAAGGAGGTGCTTGAGTGTCAACTATGTAAAACTTTGTTTTGACCTTTAAACCTCTGTATGAACAATCAAGATTTAACATACCCTGAGTTTTCAACATGTCTCCTGAGTACGCGATCAACTTGCAGTCTGGCTTTTCTAGAGGATTTTTTATACCTAACGATCTGAAAATTGTGAATGGAATAATATTGGCGCTACTGCCTGTATCAACTTTGAAATTTATTTTTGAGGAATTCGGACCAATATGGAGAGTCACATATAAAGAGTCACGACGGTCTGGTGAAGTTGTGAAAGAAGAAGAAGCGCTTACCGTATTTACGCTATATTCCAAATTATCACACCCTTCATTCTCATTGTCCTCATTCTCAGCCACATTGTTCACAAATTTATTTGCTTTACATTTTTTCTGGAAATGGTTCATCTTTTTACACTTTCTGCATCGTTTACCCTTTGCCGGACATACAGAGTTATTGTCATGGTTATACCCGCATCGATCGCACTGCATCGGACCTGATTTCTTCTGTCGTTTTGGTCTAGCCCCTGATCGGTTTTGTTTGAGATGACCCAAAGCGTCCACGTTAGCTTGGGCGCTAGTCGTCATAAAGTTCATCTGTTTCTGGCAATATTCGTGGTTTTGAACTATATGGATTGCCCTGTCCATCGTCAGCTTGTCACCCTCGTTTATCAGCTTTTCCCAGTACTTTTTGATCGTTACATCCAAATACTATTCGATCACGGATCATGTCATCTGTGATATCAACAGTGTCGTTGATTCTGAAATTACAGTCCCTGGCTCGAATCCTTAGCCTAGTCACAAACGCATCTATTGTGTCATGTCCCTGGATTTCATTGTAAAATCGGAATCTTGCAAAAATGGGGTTTAGTTTAGGTTGTACATGGTCCTTAAAACGATTGTAGTACGTTCTGAGCAATTTCGAGTCTTCTTCGGAGATTGTCCATGATTTATAAATCTGGCGGCCTTCTTCTCCAACCCATAATAGCAAGTATGACACTTTCTCCTCTTCCTCCCTCTCACTTAGCGGTCCAGAAAATATTAACTCGACGTGAGTCTGAAACCTGTCCCACTGTTCTGGCAAATTTGAACTATTCCAATTCATCACAGGAGGAGGTATTCCACTTAAATCCATGTTTGTTTTCAATGTAGGAAACAATATATCTAAGAGCGAGAAATATGTCAAATCTTCAAAAATCGAATTTTTATTCTGACACCATGTCGTATGTTTTGTTTATATCGGAGTAAAGTACCAACACAAGTATAGTGTATACAGGAATATATTCTAATGAATTATAAACATGTATGTACATCAACAATATAACAAACTAAAACTACATCTATTGACTATATGTGAATGACCTAAAATAATAAGAGCGGGTGGCTTATATACTAGCTAGTTAAAGTATATAGTCTGTTTCATACAAAGCATTCATCCATTTATACAACAAAAACCAGGCTAATTGGGAAAAAAGTGTTAATTTATCAAAAATTGGGATAAATTAAAATCAATTTGGTTTTGGAAATAATTAAATTTTACATATAACTGATCATCAAAATAAAGGTTTCTTTGCCTATTTTGTTATTTGAAATGAAATTGAACTAAAAAACAACATGTTAATTTCTTCTTTTTCACTTCCCAAAAATTCCCAATTTACTTAAGATGAGGATCTTGGCAAACTGATTTGGCAAGTTCCTATACTTAAGCAAATTGGGATTTTTTTTCCTGATTTTGGGACAAAGCAGCACTTTTTTGCATTGGGAACAGGTCCGTTTTAGGGACCCAAACAAAGAGGGAGAAAAAATTCTGGTCTAGGAGGCAAAAAATGTAAATTTTAATCTGTTCAATTAACATACCTGCCAGAAAAGGCTTGATTGGAGGCTTGAAAGATCCACTATACTACAACACATTTAGGCACATTGTAATGTCAAATTGGGGTACTTCAGTTTTGTGTTAGAGTGCTATATTTGAACCAACACTCCTCAAAAATATTCACCAGCTATAATACCTCATTGTGCAAATAACTGTGCAAATATCAATATCAAACAACAGCTTGTAGTGTTTTCTGTCTTATTCGTTTAATATTTGGTGTGAATAAGATGATGAATAAACTGATTAACAAATTAATTTGTTTAGTTTGTTATTTGACAACAAAAAATTACCACACCCACCAAGTTA
This sequence comes from Fragum whitleyi, assembly GCA_948146395.1. Taxonomy (NCBI): domain Eukaryota; kingdom Metazoa; phylum Mollusca; class Bivalvia; order Cardiida; family Cardiidae; genus Fragum; species Fragum whitleyi. The sequence continues at coordinate 4,397,737 of OX411552.1, read as the reverse complement.
ATATGGACCTACAGAATTACTTCTTATTAGTCTAATTTATAATTCTGGACAACCTTCCTGTTGTATTTTTTTCCCTAACCATAGTATGCATTTATAACAGTCTGTCATATTGAGCTTTTGGAGATACCAATGCACTACAACATCAACAATAGACGATAGGCTTTTGTTAAAGTGAAAGATAGATTGATATTTCATTTGAGAGAACAACAAAAGCTACCTTTTCAAGAGTGGCTAAGCAAAGAGTAAAAGTTTATCATCTGTTGTTCACAAAGGAAATATCAACCAGTCTTACTTGAAAAACAGACAATTATTCTATTTCTTAATTGCAAAATTGAAACAAATTTGAACTCTTTTTCTTAAAGCGCGTCATTTTGAATGTGTTTGCTATGCAACGTCAATTATTGTGATTTATTGTGTTGTCACCGCTTAGATAATGTAAGATAGTGTGAAATTAATGAAATTTGGGTATAAGTTTTCATAATTTCACTGTCTAAGCGTTGAATTTATCAAATGAAAATCAATAGTAATTTCTCGATGATACTTATTTGACTTTTGAAATAGAAAGTTTTCATAGCAAGAAAGAAGGTCTTTGTTGTCACTGTCTACATAGGTGTAAAAGGTGTTCGCATGAGAGTTATAACTAATAAGAGCAACGCCAACGGGTCCCTACGCTCGGATCAGTGTTGAGTGCTGTATGGTGGAAAAAAATCTAAGTCGAAAAAGGCATAATTTGCACAAAATGCATCTAGAGTTGCTCCCCTTACTATAGGTTTCATTTTTGATGGTGAATATGTGTGCCAAGTTTCAAGTGAATACCTTCAGTAGAACCAGAGATATCACAAAATGTCAAAGTTTTCATATGATGACAACAATGACACCAAGGCAATAGCAATACCTGGGATTTTCTCTGAAAACAGCCGAGTTGAAAATACATTTTGGCTGAAAAAAGTTACACATGTTAATAGCCAGCTTGGAACTCTAATATCTAAGTCTGAAGGTAATTCAATCATATTAAGATGTGTTTGTGAAACACATATGATCCCAAAATGGCCATTTTAAAAAAAACTTTGACAGATGACCTTGACCTTTTCACATGAAGTTCAAACAAACTTGGACTTTAAACAGGTGTACAGATAAGAGGGGTTAAAGCCAGTGTAAAATATCTATTTCTCAATGAAATACTATGTTGTGTGTACTTATTTGCATTGTCTCGACCAGACATTTCAAATGAGTACCAACATCAAAGTGTTCAAATGAGGAATAATGAAATCTTTAAATTTAAAACCAAAATACCCCCTCTATTCGAGCTTTGTTTATATATTTATAAATACATGTATATATATCTAGGGTCTGTGAAACAAACAACTGCGTCTTTGTTTTTTGATGAAAAGATTTAATTTTTCACTTCGTTTTATATTAATACATTAAAATAAATCAAATTATTTTGCAATTCGTAAATATACTTAGCAATTTTACAAATCTTAATCCACATGTAATCAGCGAATTAATCATGTAGTTTTAAAGTCACATAAGATCAGATATTATACTTTTAGTTTCAATCATATGTACATTGCTTTTAGTGAAGACTAGGGTAAGGTAAGACTAGGGACCCAGCTAATCCGCATAATTTAGAAATAGTTAAAAGTCATGGATGGGCTCATTTTTTTTTAAATCCAAATATGTAATAAACAACAGGGAATTTTGCACTGGGGTGACCCAAGGAACATCACTGTTAAATTTTAATGCAACTGGCCTAAAAGTTTAGGAGAAAATGTTTAAAGAAATTTTGAACGACATACATCACATGACTGACAGATGACATTGGACTACCACAATAGCTCCATTGAGCACTTGGTGTGTAGGTTAGCCAAAAAGACTAGTGAACATACCAGAGACAAGTTTCCCAGTCTGGTCAATTTACAATAAAAGCATATTTACGTGTTGAAGGTTTAAAGTAAGACTGTACTAAGTGTATATACATTGAATATACACTTAGTACAGTCTTGCACTGAACCCTCGATGTATTTTTTTTAAATTACTTAATGGCAAGGCATAATTTCTCTTTACAAAGCTAATTAGGATATTTATACATCTACAGAAAATTTTTCAAAGAAAATGAATAATCCTAATTCTCCTAATAAACGCCTCTGGGAGCTTTACATAACCTGGTCAGGCTTTTATTTAATATGCAATTCATGCTTTAAAATAACATTAAAATTGACATCTTTTGAGCCTTTTTTCCTTTAATTTAAGATAAACTTCCATTAAACTATTATATAAATGATTGTTTAGAGCAAATTCATCATAAATTAGTGTACTAATCTCATAAACTTCCTAAAATTTAGGCATTTGAAGTGGGTTTTCTTAGTAAAAAATGTAGGGGTGCTACTTTTAGGAAGGGCACTATTATAAGAGGAAATACGGTAAATAGGGAACCAAGGGGCCAGCACAATTTTTTTTTAAGTGTATACATATCCTTGGCACTTACAAAGGTTTAGCTCTGACTCCAGAAAATAATCTATAAATATATTGCAACTCTAAAACATTAAAATGAACTATTCTAGCTCTAAAAAATATTGAAAAAATACATAAAATGACACCAGCTTTTTTATCCTGGCACTGGTTTACCAGACTTAAAACTACTTATATTAGACAATTTATTCAATCTATTAATAAAACAATAATGCCTTGTCAAAAATCAAAGACAATGTAACTCTGCATCTGGTCCCAAGATAATGTTTCTTTTCTTATTCTAAACTCGAAGTTTTCTCAACTCAAAGATGCTTCTGTCAATATTGCTCATGTGACCATGTCTATAAATGACCAATTTTAAAAAGCGACTATCATAAAATGTCTCTTTATAATGAGCAAAATTTCTGAAAAAGTAGATATTCTAAACAAAAAATTAGTTATTTATGAATCTTATGTTGTTGGAGCCTTTAAGAAACGTCTAAATGAGACTATTCTGATGGTTTCTAACATCATAGGATTCAGTACGACTTATCAAATAATCGATAAATATTATCAAAATGACCAGTAATATTTATCATGAAATATTTTATTAAGTGACCAACCCCTTAGTCAACTATTGGTGATTCCATAAGTGGTCACTTAACTCAAGGTTTACTGTATTAATAAATTCTTAATTAAAGTTTTTCCATCTGTAGATTTCCTTTTGCTATGTAAAATGAGATGTCCCAAAAATAACCAAGGGGCATGATATAAACAAACTTGATAATGGTCAACTCTGGTTTCAAAAGAAAATTTTAAAATATTTTTCTTTTTTGTAACAAGGTTGGACTTCAATTATTTGAACAACATTGGTAAAACTTGTACCAAGGAATATCCCTGCCAAGTTTCATCAATATTGGCCCTCCTGTTTAGGAGAAGAAATCTAAAATAATTATGACAACAACCATTAGTTGATCACAATAGCTTTGTGCTCAAGGTGAGCTTAAATTATTAGATTCTCACAAAATGAGTCTAAAGATTCTCTGCTTTCTTGGTATGTATGAAAAAATTTATAACAAATCTTAAGTTTCAAGAAACCTTTAAACTTGTGCAATGCTATTGCTTTCAACACCCCAATATCAATGATGGAAAAGTGATGCCAGAGACTCTATATACATGTATATTGTTTGCAAATAACTGAAATGATAAAATACAAGAGGGCAACATGTTTGTGTTACCTTCAAATGAAATAATCTGTAATTTGAACACATTCTTTCTTTTTGAATTAGATAGATCTAATGGTGTAACATAAATTTGCTGGTAAACAATTTGGCTTTATATGGAAGAAAAAACTTGATTGTTCAGCAAATGTTTGATTGATGTTGGCAATTCACCAATTCAAGAACACTAAATCTATAAAATACAACTATACAAGCAAAAAGTTCTAAATGTTGAATCATCCCAGTTGTACAAATGAAAGCTCCGGTAAGACAGGGACTCATTTTCTCACCTAGCCACCCTTGTCTAATACGTAGTTAGTGTTTTGTATAACAAATCTAACGAGGTTGGGAGGGTTGATAATTGTCGAGGCTCTGCAGAGACAATTATCAATCCCATTACCAAGTTAGATATTTTCCAAACAATACACTGGGTATGTATCATATTTATCTTATAACCTCTATTTGCCTTGCTTTCATATACATGTATGTTTCTACCAGAAATGCAAGTTTCTAAAAACAACCGTTTCATGTCATAGTTCAACAAATATTTATTTGATATCATAAAAAATATCATATGGGATGTTATCACACGGATATTTGTATAGTTATAAGATAACAAGAGGGCCAGAATGGCCCTAAAGCGCTCACCTGAATTTTATAGGTCCAGTGGATCTAACCTTAGTAAGTTTCTGGCAAAGTTTAATTTACATTTGCCCTGGATGCAAAGCCTGGATGCAACACTAAAAACCGCCCCCCTCCTCTGCTATGCCCATTTTTTTTGTGTGTGTGAGGGTGGGTGGGGTAGGGTGGAGAGCAATAAAAAATTCCTGAACAAATTTTGAGAAGGGACAACCAAGGAACATTTCTGCCAAGTTCGGTTGAAATCCTCCCATTGGCTACTGAGTAAAAGATTTTTAAAGATTTTGGGCTCAAAAAGAGCCAGCCCTGCCACGCCCATATTTGGGGGTCAATCAAAAATCCCAGACAAGTTTTGAGAAGGCTGCTAAGTTTGGTTGAAATCTGCCCATTGGTTACTGAGGAGAAGACGTTTAAAGAATTGTTGACGACTGACGGACAACGCACAGCGGACAAAAAGTGATCACAAAAGCTCACCTTGAGCACATTGTGCTCAGGTGAGTTAAAAAATGCTATTAGAGATATCCTTGTCTTACAAATGTTAGAACTCTTTTCATAAGATGTCACCTAAACAATCGTTTTGACAGCATTTCTTCAGTAATTGAAGTCAAATGCACAAAAATGCCGTTTATATGAATCTGCTATTCAGTTTTATATAAGACAGTTTTATTTGAGACAAGCTGATCCTTACCTCTTTTAGAACTGAGAAGAAGTACAACTTGAAGAAATGCTGTTCAAAACCAAAATTCATGATTACTTACAATTATCCCTTACCTGGCTAAATAAAAAGCTTAGCAAAATTGCATAAGGTAGTGGAATTGTAATAATTCCCCAACATTTTGGAAATTGTGAACTTTCACAATGTTGGGTGAGGTTTCCTAATGAAAATCATTAGGAAACCTCAATTAACACTGTTAAAGTTTATTACTTTTGAAACATTTCGGAACTTCTATGGTTCTACTACCTTTAAATCAAAGTTTTTCTTGAAACACAAATTGTGTGACAGTATTTTTTTTCAAACATAATTGAATAAAATTCTGATTAAAAAGTGAAATCAGGTGGTAAAGGCTAAGATCAGACTTCACATGTTTGAAGTCTGATCTTAAACAATACTTTATGCAAAAACATGAATATTCAGGGTACAGCATGGCAAAGATCTAATACTGTCACAAAAGAAAATAAATCACAAAATGTAAGGTAGACCTACATTTATCTTACATGTATATATGACTTGCACGAAAAAAATCTGAACGAACAGGCAAAAAAGGTAATAAAACTGAAAAGTGTAAAACTGGTGTAAATGTTTTCTATGATAAATTGACACCAAAAATGCTTTCCTTTCATCCCTTGAAATGCACAATAAGGTAAAATAACTTTAATAAATGTTTGCTGACTACATAAAAGGGGTTAAAATTTCTATGAAAGGGAGTAAATGCATATGCGCTACAAAATTATTGATACTGTATTACCTCCCTTTGAAATCATCCAAAACTCACTCCTCCCACTCAAACATTATTCTGAAATATTTCCAAAATCAGTCACCTTATTAATTTCAATGCTTCAATGTTTGTTTGTTTGAATGGGGTTTTACGCCGCTTTCAAAAATGTATATATGACTTGCACGAAAAAAATCTGAACGAACAGGCAAAAAAGGTAATAAAACTGAAAAGTGTAAAACTGGTGTAAATGTTTTCTATGATAAATTGACACCAAAAATGCTTTCCTTTCATCCCTTGAAATGCACAATAAGGTAAAATAACTTTAATAAATGTTTGCTGACTACATAAAAGGGGTTAAAATTTCTATGAAAGGGAGTAAATGCATATGCGCTACAAAATTATTGATACTGTATTACCTCCCTTTGAAATCATCTAAAACTCACTCCTCCCACTCAAACATTATTCTGAAATATTTCCAAAATCAGTCACCTTATCAATTTCAATGCTTCAATGTTTGTTTGTTTGAATGGGGTTTTACGCCGCTTTCAAAAATCTTTCAGTTATATTTAACCATCTGTAGCACCTAACAATGGATGTCAGGTTTTTGTAACACTAGTGCCACCATTATATCCTTTCATAGCCTCCAGCTGCTATCCCAAATAGGTCTACAATTATTGACCCATTGATAGGAGACAAATAGTCAGAGGGGATGATTGCTGCTATCGGGGATCAAACCAAAAACCTTTTGAATGCCTTACCATGTTAGTATTGTAGTTGATATCATAGTTAGGCCAATACAATCTGGGCAGTTCAATTAAACTGTATTGTTCAAATTATTGTTATGATGGAATTCACTATTAAATGTTTATGTTTAAGGGGACACATTTAGGTAATTGAACCATAATAGTTTTGCAACATTTTGAATCTCATGATCTTTCACAATGTTAACCGAGGTTTCCTAATGAAATCATTAGGAAACATCAATTAAAAACGATCACAGCTCATGACATCCGAAACATTGTGGAACTATTACTGCTCCTCTATCTTTATAATGAAAATTGTCTTTGAAATACATAAAATAATTATCTGAGGAATAGACAGGATCTTACAGAGGTCAATTAGGCACTTACAATAGTATTGTACTGACCACTCGATTAACATCACAGCATACAGTTTACAAAATCAGTAAGGTTGTTTTAAGCCTGTGCATATTGAACAATCTGACCTGAGAATCCATGTTCAGAATGCAACACATTTGCAAAAGTTTAAAAATTGTATCCTTCTTTGTAATGTGAAATCGTAAGCAAAGCCAGACACATTTTCATCTTGAACTTTGGCTAACATCAACGATTTTCCTACATTACAGTTAAACATTTCCTGTGTTCAGGATGAAAAAAATCCAGCAATGTTATAACTCTTTGCATATGCATACTCACAAACATGGTGGGGTATAATTTCTTAATTTCTACAGGAGTTTTGCCAGGGTAGTTAAAATTCTTAAGCACAACTTTTCAGACACTTTCAGACAAGTTGATTCTTCTGTGCCACTTTTCTGTGGACAAGTAAATTCCAGGACAAATCTTGGAATGGTACCTAATAGAGACAGGATAGTATTTATCAAAATGTTTATTGCAAAGTATAGAAAAAATGCTTTAAATGAAAAATGCTGCTCTGCAGTATTTATTTGAATAAAGCAAGATGTGTTTGTTAAACACATATGTTCCAGCCACTGCCATGATCTGAAATTTGCAACATTTTTTACCTTGACAAATGACCTTGACCATGACAGATGACCTTTGTACCAACAGAAAAAAATGACACATGAAATACTCAAAGGAAAAATGAAGGCTCTATCCTTTGTCAATTGAAACCTTTAGCCAAACTTATTTTGTGTGTGTGTTGGGTGTGGGGAACGAAGGAATAAACAGACAGGTCAAAATAATATGCCCAAATCCATCAATGCAAGGGCCTAAAAATGAATTGTAAATAATTCTCTATTCACAATTTTGCAGACAAATCCATCCTGAAAAAGCACATTTTTTTTCTTTTTACTTGTTGAGGGACGAGTTGAGAAAATCTGTATTTCCACACCCATGGTTTTATCATGGTGATGAGTTACACATAATTCCAAGGCCTCTGTGTCTGTAACTCTTTAACTCTTTACATTAATATCTCACTCGGAACATCACACAGCCATTTCCGTAAACTGCAACAGACCTTGGATGTATATAAGACGGATGGGTATGAATCAAAATTGTGCATTTTGTTAAACAGTGTAAGAAAAACTAGACTGGAAACAACCAGCTTTTTGAGAATGAAGAATCATTCTCAAAAATTAAGATTTTTCATTCATTATTTAAGAATCTACAGATATTTATGTAAGGAAACGACTTAAACAAGTAGCATTGGCAACGTCGAATGTTTTCACTTAAAGTTTTGAGGGCTAACATCATTTTAACTGACGTCATCGAGTTTTTCCAAGGTTTTCCTGTAATTTGTAAGAATAGTCTGTCTATGTACATCTGAGGTTGATCGTGAGATTGGCCCAGTGTGTTCCGAATGTTTTATATCTGTGTAAATCTACTTTGTTACATCACTGGATTGTTGTGTTAGACTCTGGTTGTGATGGTTTTTCACAGTACTATAGTTCTGCCTTCCACTGATTTCATCATTTTCTATTCCTTTTGGGCTAATATGTCGACTTGTGATTTCATCTTTTTCCAGAGTTTCAAACGTTGTTGTTTTTTCCAATGAAGTTTTTTTGTGTGACGCTTGGTCTGTAGAATATTGATTTTGAACCCCAGTATCATCTCGACTAGAAATGCTACACCTTAGTTCCATGTATTTTGGTTTGGCCCGATCTGTACCAACAACCCAACATTCTCCATGCTGCAGACTTATAAACTCTTTTGCTACTTTGTTTACCTTCACCAATTCTTCTAATTTACGGGGTGGCTCAAGATAAAACTGAAATTGATTCATATAATATGAATAAATACAGCAAATCTAAGAATACATACATAATATATATACCTAAAGATTTGACTTTAAATAATTTTCTATAGCTTTGTAGTAAGGTAAACTTTACAAACAATATTTAAAACATAGTGTTATTTTGTGTCAAATCTATTTCACCTGAAAGTTTATTATTATCTTATCTAGGTAAAATCATTTCATCACATACGTAATCATTGTTGGGTTACATGTGTTCAGGTCAGCTAACAAAAAACTTTCAGGTCAAATCAAATTCAACATCTTCAGCATATATTTTGTATGAAATACAGAAATCTCTTAACAAAATATTTATTGATAGATTCTTTCATTTATCAATACAAATCCCTCCAAAGTGTTTACAAATGTGCAGCTTAATTGATATTCATTCAAAAGGTAACCATATGTATGTTCATTGACAGCTTACTGAAGAAGGCAGACAAGAGGTGGTAATGCCACTCTTAAATTTTATTCAAGAGATGAAGAATGATTTTTTTGACTTTATTGAAATATGAAACTTCATCACACTGTACAAATACACAATACATTTCTTAAAGTAAATATTTTGGAGCAAAAGTGTAAAGATTTATCCGTAATATCATAGGTTGTATATGGGACTGTTGCATAGTTAATATTGTTTTCATTAAGTGATGAAACCAATTTTTCAGCCAATCAAAATGCATGAATCTTGGTGAGCATCACTAGCATTAAAACTGTATCTAAATCAAAACCTATGTTGTGGGTAGGGACCTAAAACAACTCTTCTAGACAATACAAAATATTACCCACAACATAGAAATTGTCCAACCATTATTATCAAATTATTATCAAAATAATTAAATCTGAAGTCCCACCCCAGTGAATACCAATTGACAGCTTACCTCATTTGAAATACAGAATGCTTCCCAGTGAATACCAATTGACAGCTTACCTCATTTGAAATACAGAATGCTTCCCAGTGAATACCAATTGACAACTTACCTCATTTGACATGCAGAATGTTCCCCAGTGAATACCAATTGACAGTTCTGATCTGATGTCTTCATGTATCTGGATAGCTTCTTCTGTATTCACATGCTGATATTTCAACACATCTCTGTATATACACCACACAAATGATTACATCATTTTAAATTTGAGTTATTGTGTACATTAAAAATGTTAGAATCATACAAAAATGGACTTTCCTGTTTGAACAAAAAACTTGAATAACCAATTTAGTCAGGAACAAGACAAACTTAAGTTCATTTTCACAAACTGGATTTGGTGAGATTCAATGAACATATTTATTTGAACAAGAGCACCACCAATAAATAGGTGCTTCTGGTTGTTCACTTCTGGATATAGTTGATAAAAAGTCTAAGTAAACAGGGGGAAGAACATAACTTGCACAAAAGGCTTCTAGAGTTATCCCCTTGATAGTATACTTTACTCTTTTGAACAGGTGTGCCAAGTTTCAAATGGATGCCTTGATATAAGTTATACTTAATATATCATAAAAATGTCAAATATTTTTCATAATGACAACAAACAAGAGGACCATGATGGTCCTATATCACTCACCTGTGTATCTTTGTCTAAATTAACTATTATCAAATTTTCCAGCAAAAGTCGTAATTCTACTTTTAAAACTAGTGGTCTCTAGAGTGTTAACAAGGCCCCTTTTCCCATGATATGGCACAGATCCTTCCCATTTTCAAAAGCGTTCATCCTTGTGACCTGGCCAATATTCTGTCCAATTTTCATAAAGATTGGACCATATTAGTGGCCTCTAGAGTGTAAACAAGAAAATTGTAATTAAGGCCCCTTTTCCTGTGATATGTCATGGATCTTTCCCATTTTTGATAGGGTTCATCTTTGTGACCTAGCTATCATTCTGACCCAATTTCATGAAAATTAGACAATATTTGTGGCCTCTAGAGCGTAAACAAGAAAATTGTCATTAAGGCCCCTTTTCCTGTGATTTGGCCTTGCTCCTTCCCATTTTTGAAAGAGTTCATCCTTTTGACCTGACAAACATTCTGATCAAGTTTCATAAAGAGGGGACAATATTTGTTGTCTCTAGAGCGTAAAAAAGAAAATTGTCATTAAGGCCCCTTTTCCTGTGATATGGCACAGATTCTTCCCATTTTCAAAAGGGTTCATCTTTGTGACCTGACAATTATTCTGACATAGTTTCATGAAGATTGGACCATTTTTGTGGCCTCCAGAGTGTAAACAAGAAAATTATCATTAAGGCCTCTTTTCCCGTGATATGGTATGGATCCTTCCCAATTTCAATAGGGTTCATCCTTGTGACCTGGCCAACATTCTGACCAGGTTTCATGGAGATTGGGCCATATTTGTGGCCTCTAGAGTGTAAACAAGAAAATTGTCTTTAAGGCCCCTTTTCCCGTGATATGGCATGGATCTTTCTCAATTTCAATAGGGTTCATCCTTGTGACCTGGGCAACATTCTGACCTTCTGACCAAGTTTCATGAAGATTGGGCCATATTTTTGGCCTCTAGAGTGTAAACAAGAAAATTGTCTTTAAGGCCCCTTTTCCTGTGATATGACATGGATCCTTTCCATTTTCAATAGGGTTCATCCTTGTGACCTGACCAACATTCTGACCAAGTTTCATGAAGATTGGATCATATTTGTGGCCTCTAGAGTGTAAACACTTAAATTGTTGACGGAGGACGACGGACGACGGACGACGGACATTCAATGATCACAGAAGCTCACCTTGAGCACTATGTGCTCAGGTGAGCTAAAAAGCTGAGATAAAAATCACCATATATCAAAAGTTTTAACAGGTGGTCTGTTTCCATTTCATAGGTCTATATCAACAATTTTACTTATTATTGCATCACATACTGGTATGTTTAACTCTATTTTATAGGGATTGATAATTGTTATACAGTGGTCTCGTGATACCTCGAACATATATGGGACCGACCAATTTGCTTGAGTCATCGCATGATTCGAGTTAATGCCAGTACGTAAAATTGTCCTCTACAAAGACGTTTCACTGCATTTTAAACTTACCTGTGTATATTTTGCCTTCAAAATATGCATAACCTATGAAAAATACTCCTAGAGGTATAGTTGTATAAAGTACCAATGATTTTATGATATAAAACAATTTGTTAATTTGGTCAAATTGTCACGCGGCGTTGAAAACAAAAAAAAACCCCAAAAAAGTCGATTAAGATGTCTGCGTCAATGTAAGTGGTGTCTGTTTTCTGTACATTTAGCAATTTTAATGAGAGGTATTATAACATGCATATTCTTTCTTCCTTGCAATATTTTCATAGCTATCGTTTCTTAACGACAAACTTTTAGACGTTTTATCAGTCAGAAGAAAGGCGAGGTTGCAATGGTCAATATCTTTTGTTATAAAGGTGAATAATTTGCTGAATCACTCATGGGGGATGATTTTCGAAAGACTTTCAAAATGATGATGAGCATTGATATGCCAAAAATGTCTTTTTGTTTTAGTGTTGTTTCAATGTCTAAAAATTATTTTCTGATCATTAAATTCCCGTCATTTACACCCTAAAATTGAATAAGTAAGGCATTCAAAGAGGTGTGAAAACAAGTGGTCTGATTTGTCGAAACCCTGTGAAAAAGTCCTATAAGTATTCCTGACGACGGGCCATAATAACAAATACGCACTGTAAGTTAATTTTGATGCAAAACAATGGATGTCAGAAAGGTGCCAACCCCTTTGCTAGAGTGAATGCAGTAAAATTTAACCACGGGGCTGAGATTGCTGCTCGAGCAATCGAACAATCATGCGTTTGAGTAATTGCAGTAATAACCAACAAGAAAATAGAGTAAGACGCGTCGGGACCGGAAGGCCAGCTTGAGCTTTTGCATGAAATCAAGTTTTCGCCCTCTCGAGGTAACCCCAGACCACTTTAGTTCAAGAGTAAAGTGAACTTAAACATTGAACAAAAACAAAAAAGATCTTTTCACAAATAGCAAATGTATTTCATAAAAATACCATGAAGAAGTTTATTTTTCATGCAAGGCCAATAGATATGTATCCATTGGACAAGAGATTTGACCTTCAACTTCAACTCATTTAGACCCACAAATATACAATTTAATTGGTGTTGGTATTGAATCAATTGACATAATCTTCAAAAATGACAATAAACTATCAATAATATTGTCAATAGATATAGACTAAAATATTATTGATCTCTTGTTCCCTTTATTGTCTGGTAATTGATTTGTTATTAATATGGTCAGGAATGTAGCTTGGTAAAGTTAAAGTGTATGCAAAAATATATCAAAGTTGTTGCCTGGAAGAGAGTATGCACCTTTGAGTGGGTTTACCTAGCTTTTCTTTTCATGATCAATAGAAAATTGACCTCCATAGGACTAAATCACGTTTTTCAGGGAGTTAACAATTGCAGAGTCCTGAAAAATGGTTTAACGCCCGAGTGCGAAGCAAGAGGGCGTTAAAGCATTTTGAGGGTCTCTGCAAATGTTAACACCCAAAAAATTGTGAATTGATTCTATTATTGCATAAAAAGATAGATTAGAGTATAAATTCAAACAGAAATTGCGAAATAATTGCATGGAAATGATATATAAAACTAGCAACAACCTTACAAATATGCCAGAACAATCATATATCATGCATTTCACCATCCATTTTATTATACCAACGTGGCATATAACGTAACAAAATTTAACGCTGGAATTAGAGCAACATCTTTAGGTATGCTCTTTGATAATGTTGGACATGAATAATTTTCACGCATTTCACTAAACAATGTGTACAGTCTTCTAGATGTTTTTATTGTGGTTTTTTTAATAGAATGCATAAAACATCCTTTTAGGACAAACTTATATTGCAGAAAAAATATAAGAATCATTGAAATTGATTAAATTGTATGAGCCTGATTCGCGGATATTGCAGTAAAAAAGCTGGGCGCTAACGACAAGTGAATTTACTGATTAATCCATGTTTTCTCTCGTTTATGCCCGAGTTTTGTATGTTAAAGCATGCCTTTAACGAGTTACAAACGTACACTTCATGCAAAAATGCTTGGTACATATATATTTTTCATCTAATCACAATATTTTTTAGCAGTCTGATCATGAGTCATTCAAGGATCCATTCTCACGAATCATTCCAATGAAATTTTGATTATATCCATCAATAAGATTCTGAGAGAACGATTTTCGAAGTTTCCACTATAAATCACATAGAGAAATGACCTCCACCCAAAGGACATTTTTTTTCATCTAACCGTAATAATTTTTGAAGACTGATAAAGGGTCACTTATGGATGTCTTCAGTGAAATTTGGTTGATATCCATCTGTTAGATTCTAAAGTTACAAATTATTACCATTTATGGCAATTAGCCAAGCCCATTAAAGCCTTGTTTTTCATTCGATCAAAAATTCTGAACAAATTTAAAAGAGGGTCACTAAAAAATCATTGTTGTGAAGTTTTGTTGAAATTCATCAAGTAGTAACTGAGAGGAGATTTTAAAGAAAAAATCAATGACCAGACAGACGGGTGCACAACAGACACAACAGACAAAGCGCCATGACAAAAGCCCAAGTGGTCTTCTGCCAGTGTAGCTAAAAACAAGAGGACCGTTGGCCCTGGGTCGCTCACCTGAGACAAAAGCTTCATTACCTAGGTATGTCCATGCAACCACAGAAAAAGAGATTTTCACTTATTCAATCAGATAACATTTGAAACAAGTGCGTGTCGTATTGCAATGCAATACAGGAGTCCCCCACCGGATAACAAAAAATCCTTTCTTATAATACATCTCCTACTTACCAGATCTATTACTGTATACAAAATTTGAAGTTGCTAGCACATTAGGTTTTGAACAAAATGTCCCAAACAAAAATATAAGAGTAAAAACAACCAATGGCAAAAACTCCAAAAGTGGGCGGAGAAGAATGATTCTTGTACATACCACTTGTCCTCAATGAGATCTATAAGTGTACCAAGTTTGAAGTTGCTAGCACTGATGGCTAAGGAGATATGGTCCAGACAAAAATGTCAGGATAAAAAACAACAACGGACAATAACTAAAATCAAAGTGCTGTCAGCACTGTAAATCGTACATCATTGAGAGGCTGGGATAGTGCAATTGTTCGCCAATCAAAAGGGCTCAAATTTGGACAATAAAAGTTGGTAAAATCTTTAAATTTGTGAGTTTTTTGTCTTAACACTCCATCTTTTCGAGGACATCGCCAGCTCATCCAACCTCGTGGGTCCGATTTTGAAAGTTTGCTGATTCGATAGCCCTCTGCTAGTCTATATTATTTCTTAGCAGATTTTTACGTTGTTATAATGAGCACGCGCCAAGCTAAAAGCTTGTCTGATAATATTATTCCTTTCTCTATAGAGTTTAAAAGCCTGTTTAGCAACAAACATTTTTCATTAAACTATTTACAATTTTGATTACCAACATGTTTGTATTTCAAGCATTGGGTTTTCCCAAATACTGTAAATGCATTTCCCTCAAGAAACACGTGAAATCGCCAACTATGCTATTTATATCTTTGGTTTCTGACCAATCGATTAAATCTAGCAGCACTCTATGATTATTCATGAGTTGTTCTAAAAATAGATCGCTCTTACTGCTATCCTTTACCAGTTTATCGTATGTTTTTGTCGGTTTATTTGTTGTTGAATAATTTTTCTTCATACTCAAATTTGAATTTATTGAAAATAGGATTGGAGCGTGATCAGAGTGCTCATTGAAATCAAATATTTCAAAATTATTTCTATTTGTTAACACATGCGAACAAAAAGTAAACTTCTCACGCTCCCTGTTTGAGTGCAGACGACTATTGACTAATGAAAAACAAGTTAATTGACACATTTCGAGCAGACGATGTCCATTTACGCGTGGGTTTTGACCCAGTGATAATCATAACAGAATTTGATTGGTTGTCAGCCCTACAACTGGTAAATGACCGTTCGAGAAAGTTCAGAGCAGTAATATTGTAAGTGCTACAAATTAATTATACAGTTAACCTATTGTGCGTTTCAACTCCTTTACTCAACCGAAAATCTTGTTATAAACACTGAAACTACTAACTGGTAATTACTAAAAGCGAAAATTACATCAAATTTTGTATTAGCCTCTTCTCTATTTGTCGAAAAGTAAATAAGGTATAAACAAAGTTTGTAGATTGTGACTGAAAAGGCCGTTTCTTCGGTGTTTGAAAACACATAATTTGGTTTGAACACATTGCTCAGAAGATAATGGTAAAAATGTACTGGGTCAAACAGACTGGATTTCTGAAAAACGGTAGATATAAATCTACTGCTTCGCAGTACGATTTAAAAAGTGGATGTGGCAGAGTAACAGTTCTTGTGCATTACACTTCTTCTCAATGAGATCTACCAGTGTACAAAGTTTGAAGTTGCTAGGGCTTTTGGTTTAGGAGATAAGTACAGGACAAAAATGTAAGGGTAGAAGCAAACAAAGGGCAATAACTCAAAAAGTGGACATGGCAGAGTGACAGTTCTTGTACATGACACTTGTCCTCAATGATATCTATAAGTGTAGCAAGTTTGAGGTTGCTAGCACTTATGGTTTAGAAGATATGTTCCGGAAAAAAATGTAAAGGTAAAAACAAACAAGAGCCGTCAGAGACGGATTATGCTCCCCGAATAAGGCATTGTCACAAAAACAAGATCCATGTTGGACATGGACATCCCCCCCACAAAAGCTTGATAGTAAACTGAAGCCTAATAGATTAAAGGGTTCTTTTACTGTCCGAGATTTACTTCCTATTAAATGTAAGTATTAAAAATAACAAAGGGCAATAAATCCAAAATTATGCAAGCAAGAGTTATAGTTCTGGTGTATTGCACTTCTCTTCCATGAGATCTATCAACCCATAAAGTTTCAAGTTGATAGCTATTATACTTTAGGAGATATGCTCCAGACAAAATCTAAGTATCAAAAATAACAAAGGGCAATAACTCCAAAATTATGCAAGTAAGAGTTGTAGTTCTTGTGCACTGCACTTCTCCTCCATGAGATCTATCCACCCATAAATGTTCAAGTTGATAGCTATTATACTTTAGGAGATATGCTCCAAATATAATCTAAGTATCAAAAATAACAAAGGGCAGTAACTCAAAAATTATGCAAGCAAGAGTTGTAGTCCTTGTGCATAGCACTTCTCCTCCATGAGATCTATCCACCCATAAAGTTTCAAGTTGATAGCTATTATACTTAAGGAGATATGCTCCAGACAAAATCTAAGTATCAAAAATAACAAAGGGCAATAACTCAAAAATTATGGAAGCAAGAGTTGTAGTTCTTGTGCACAGCACTTCTCCTCCATAAGATCTATCCACCCATAAAGTTTTAAGTTGATAGCTATTATACTTTAGGAGATATGCTCTGTGGTCAGATTTCAAAGACTCAAATAGGCTGTTATCTTATACAGCTAACATAAAGGTAACAAACATTAAACCCCCTTTTTGCATGACATATTCTAAGACACAAATTTCAAATAGTTTAGGGTAAAGGGCATCTGATTTGCTACTCAAATGTGAAATTTCATCAAATTCTGAGCATAAGACAAGGAGAAATGAAAGAATAACTGCATTTTATGCGCTAACGTAAAGGTAACAAACATTAAGCCCCCTTTTTCCATGATATATTTTTTTTTACGTTAATTTCAAATTGTTTATAGTAAAGGGCATCTGATTTGCTACTCAAATATGAAATTTCACTAAATTCTGACAGTTAGACTAGGAGAAATTTGGGAAAAACTGTTTTTTACCCTAAGTCCCCTTTTCCCGTGACGAGGCCTCAAATCCAAAAACCATCACAGATGCATCATCACTATATCATAGGGAGTTCACATGGTAAGTTTCATTCAATTTGGCCCAAGGGTTATGGAGAAATAGGTGGGGATGGACGGACGGACGGACGGACGGAATTACGGACGGACGGACAGACAAAGCGGCGGCTATATGCTCTCCCTTCGGGGAGCATAAAAAGGGCAATAACTCAAAAAGTGGGTGTGGCAGAGTAACAGATCTTATACATGACACTTGTCCTCAATGAGATCTAAATGTGTACAAAGTTTAAAGTTGCTAGCACTTATAGTTTAGGAGATATGATCCAGACAAGAATAAGCAACTAAAAACAACAAAGAAAATAACTCAAAAAGTGGACATGGCAGAGTAACAGTTCTTGTACATAACACTTGTCCTCGATAAGATCTATCAGTGTAGCAAGTTTGAAGTTGCTAGCACATATGGTTTAGGAGATATGATCCAGACAAAAATGTTAGGTTAAAAACAACAAAGGGCAATAACTCAAAAAGTGGGCGTGGCAGAATAACAGATCTTGAACATGACACTTACCCTAAATAAGATCTATAAGTATACAACGTTTAAAGTTGCTAGCACTTATAGTTTAGGAGATATAATCCGGACAAGATTGTAAGGCTAAAAACAACGAAGGGCAATAACTCAAAGGTGGGTGTGGCAGAGTAACGATTCTTGAACATGACACTTGTCCTCAATGATATCTATAAGTGTACAAAGTTTGAAGTTGCTAGCACACCTAGTTTAGGAGATATGTTCTGGACAAGAATGTAAGGGTAAAAACAACAAAGGGCAATAACTGAAAAAGTGGGCGTGGCAGAGTAACGGTTCTTAAACATGACACTTCTCCTCAATGAGATCTATAAGTGTACCAATTTTGAAGTTGCTAGCACATATGATTTAGAAGATATAGCCCGGACAAGAATGTAAGGGTAAAAACAACAAAGGGCAATAACTCAAAAAGTGGGCGTGGCAGAGTAACGGTTCTTAAACATGACACTTCTCCTCAATGAGATCTATAAGTGTACCAATTTTGAAGTTGCTAGCACATATGATTTAGAAGATATAGCCCGGACAAAAGAGTGACTGACTGACGGACAGACGGGCGGACGGACGGACGGACGGACGGACGGACGGAATCAAGCAAACCTATAGTCCCCCAACCGCTAACCGGTGGGGGACTAATAATCCTTCCCCCCCTGGTCATTATTTATTTAAGCTTTTTTCATAAAAGGTGTGTGATCAGCTAATCTATGCCAGATATACAGGCTGAGTCTGAGACTTTTAAAGTTTTCTTTAATGAGTTGATCAATCCATGTCAAATATAAAGGCTCTAGGGATTCTAAATTCTCAACAAAGCACTCCCCACTGAATCTACAGCCATGATTTTAGCTAATTCAATTAATGTTGATATGCTGATCATCCATACCAATTTTCAAGTCTGTAGGACTCCTAGTAGGACTCCTAGTTCATTAGAAGAAGCTTAAAGATTTAAAAAATGATCCAAAGTACTACCCCCTCCCCAAGACACTCAGTACCTGGTGACCCTACAGTCATGATTTTAGCTATTTTTATTAATGTCAATATATTGATCACCCATGACAATTTTCAAGTCTGTAGGGTTCCTGATCCAGGAGAAGAATAAGGTAAAAGATTTCAAAATTGATCCAAAGTACTACCCCCTCCCCCTAATGCTCCGCATCTGGTGGCCCTACATTCATGATTTTAGCTATTTTATTTTAGAACCATATGCTTATCATCCATGCCAATATTGAAGTCTGTAGGGCTCCTGGTTCATTAGATGATGAAGGTTAAAGTTACAAAATTTTCACAAAAGTACACCTTCCCCCCCCCCCCTGGTGCTCCGCACCTGGTGAATCTACAGTCATGATTTTAGCTATTTTTATAAAGGTCCATACTCTGATCATCCATGCCAATATTCAAAACTGTCGGACTCCTGGTTCAGAAGAAGAAGAAGGTTAAAGATTACAAAATTTTCACAAAAGTACTACCCCCTCCCCCTGTTGCTCTGCACCTGGCTGCCAAACAGATATGATTTAAGCTATTTTTATTAGAGACTATGAGCTGATCCTCCATGCCAAATTTGAAGACTGTAGGGCTTCTTATTCAGAAGAAGAAGAAGGTTAAAGATTACAAAATTTACCCAAAGTACTACCCCCTCCCCCCTGGTGCTCCGCACCTGGTGGCCAAACACATATGATTTTAGCTTTATTTATTAAGGTCTATGAGCTGATCATCCATGCCAAATTTCAAGGCTGTAGGGCTGCTTGTTCAGAAGAAGAAGAATTTTAAAGATTTTCTTAAATCTTTAACTTTGGTTGCCATAGCAACCAGAGTTTTTCACCGATTTCAATTCTTTTAGTAATTCTTAAAGGGGATCACCTTAGGTACATTTCTGCCAAGTTTGGTTAAAATTGGCCAAGTAGTTTAGGAGGAGATGTCATTTAAAGAAATTGTTGACGGACGCCGGACGACTGACGACGGACGGACGCCGGACAAAAGGTGATCACAATAGCTCACATAAGCATGTTGTGCTCAGGTGAGCTAAAAACCCAAGTTTATTTTTTACATACAGTAAAATTCTAACAGAACCACATGATCTCATATTACTCATCCCCATATTTGGACGTCAAGATTGACTACTTTTTGTATAATTGTCAGAAAATATAGCCTCTAGTAAACCTCTCATCTCCACCAAATTGATGTCACAATGATTTAAAGGAGAGTAAATTTAACTTTTTCTGGTTAAAAATTTAAGCTTTTGTGTTAAGGTTCATGTAAAGTGTTTGAGACCACATTTTAAAGGCACTTCATTAGCCGAGAAAAAGCAGTATGCCCATGTATAATATATATCAAAATGAAGGTATTCATGAGCATAAGCAGTTTAGCAGCATTAGACCGCCATAGCTATAGCGGTATAGCCAAAACATTGTGGAAAATGGTCATTTTGTTCAGAACAAGCAACTGCACGACGGTTAGATAAAACTGTCCCATATTTTAACAAAGTACGGTCTAAAGTACTATCCAGGTAGTACTACAAACGTTGATATTAAACTCAGTCTCAAAAGGCTCTTTTGAAACAATCAATTTCCATTTATTTTGTCAACATACATGTCAAACCGGTTTGGTCTGTTTTCAAAATAGATGTTAGGTATGGTGCAACATCGTACCATAATATTGTGAATTATTTTCTGCAATTTATTTCAAATTATAGTTTTTTAATTCAATGATCTGTAATAAATTATCATATATTCATCATTCTGTGAAATAGAAAATGATATATTTCTAAACAACCTTACAGGTATATAAACTATTTATGTCCATTTATGTTGTGATAACACACCATACCTTACACAAAACTACACGTTTACAAAATTAGAATGACATGTGTTTAAAAAAAAAGTCAAAATTAATTGCTTGCATAACTACGTTTTGGGCCCGAATTTCATACCGACGGTTGTAGTACTACCTGGAAAGTACTTTAGACTGTACTTTGTTAAAATATGAGCCATTTTTTTCTACAACAGTCATGCAGTTGCTTGTTCTCTAAAAAATGACCCTTTTCCACAATGTTTTGGCTATACCGCTTTAGCTTTGACAGTCTTATGTTGCTCAATTGCTTGTGCTCATATATAGCTACATTTTGGTATATAATATACCTGGACATACTGCTTTTTCTTGGCAAATGAAGTGCCCTAAAATTTGGTCTCAAACACTTTACATGAACCTTAATGCAATGCTTGAATTAATGATTTACCTAAGTTTTACTTTGATTAATTGGAGAATTACAGTTCAGAAGATAAGAAAAAATGGCATTTGGCCTTTTTTCACATCTTAGCAACTATTATCTCTACAAATAGTTACATGAAGATTCTCAAAAAACCCTGGGTTGTATTAGAGCTTTTATGGTATGTATAAAGAAATACATAGTAAGTGTTTTGTACAAAAAATCTAGCCAGGTTAGGAGAATTGATTATTGTCAAGGTTCTGTTGTGACAATTATCAATTTTCATAACCGAGTTATATATATTTTTCATGCAATACACTAAGTATGTATTATTTTTATCTTATAACCTCTATTTGCCTTATTTTTGTCCATGTTTCTTACAGGAATGCAAGTTTCAAAAAATAACAGCATTATGTCATTGTTCAAAAAATATCTATGTGATTCATAAAAAATATCATATGTGTTGTTAACATGTGGATATTTCTATAGTTATATGATAAAAAGACTATTCTATATCAATTGCTCTAGCTCTTGCTTTCTGCCCATCTTTCGAAGTCATGATGTGCAAGCAACTACATATTTTGCACACATCTCACTTCACTAATTAAGTTCATACCTAGGCTCATATACTCCTATTGGTATGGCCGCCAAAGAGAAAGGGCCATACCTCTCACCAGTTGCCTTAAAGATGGGTTCATAGTAGCCTGTATCACCAGCAAAGTAGAAACTTTTAAACGGTCCCTTGATTATCCAGCTACACCAGAGTCGCTGTGAAAATGTAAAGGATAATTGATTGTTTCTGTGTAAGAATGATTTATCTACAATGATTAAAGGATAAACACCTATGTTTTCATGACCCTCGCTGTTTACAAAAAAGTTAACTGATTTTATACACACACACAAAATAGATTATAATATTTTTATTTCTGAAAATGGGCCTAAATCTGAAAATTTCAGGACAAATTCTCTATGAGCCCATTATAAATTATCGATTAAAGATTCCCATGTTGTTTCTATGTAAAAAAGGGTCCGCCAAGGCACGCAAGTTGAGCCCATGTTTTAAAACAGGGACATAATTTAAGCGTACTAGATAAAAAGTCAGCTAAATGAAACTACATACCTAAAATTATGTAAGCTCCTTGCCCTGCATTCAAAGAGGAAGATTTTCAAAGATTTCTCTCTTAGCTTCTTTGAAAAAGGAATGTGCCCAAAGGCCACATTTTCCCCTCAGGGGCCATGATATGAATAAACTTGGTAGAGGTCCACTAGTTGATAATGCATACAATTTGTTGTTTGCTGTTTGCTTTTCGGTTTCAAAGAAGAAAATTTTCAAAGATTTTCCTGTTTGTTTCTTTGTTAAGAGGATGTACCCAGCCAAGACCAAAATTTTACCACAGGGCCATGACATGAACAAACTTGGTATATGTCCACTAGATGCTGCTACACACCAAATATGGGAGCTGTCTGTCTTTAGGTTTCAAGGAAGAAGATTCTCAAAGATTTCCCTTTTTGTTTCCATGTGAAAAGGGATGGGCATGGTCAAAGCCCAAATATACTCAGATAAGCTAAAAATCTTCAGTTTGTTCAGCTGGAAGCATGGTATTTTTGGTCTTTTGCTTTTTCTTTTACTCTGACACAGTATAATTTGCAAACATATGGTTCAGGCAAATGTTAGTCTTTTAATCCAGAAAATCAGTCAAAGAGAGTGAATAAGAGCTACAAATATATGGATCTAAATATGTTTAAATGTATCAAGAAAAAATAATAAAGCTGTCCAGTTTGATTCATTTGATAGAAAAACCACAGAATTAATTAATTTTTTGTTTGACTTTTGATTCAAATTCATGAAATAAGCAGGAAAACTAATTAAAATTAATTGTAAGGCCAATTTTCATTCAATGAAACAAACAAATTGTGAGTTCGGTGCAAGACTGTAGTAAGTGTATATACAATGTATATACACTTACTACAGTCTTGCATCGAACCCTAGAAATATTCCCTAGATGTACTATCTCACCTGGTTCTCGTCAGTAGCCGTCCTACGGCACCAGTGTTGTGTTGGAGCACATGCAAATTTAAATGTCTCTCCTTTTATTTCTATTGTGTCCTCTTCCCACCACTCCATATCCTTGACATTCTTACTGTTTCCACAAAGGTCTCTACCATTCTTCCCAACAAACCATTTTACATCAGGAAACTTACTGTTGATTTCCTTCACTGACTGTGAATCTAGATGATCAAAATGATCATGGCTTACTATGACAACATCAACATGGGGTATGTCTCGTACTTGTAGAGCTGCTTTCCTATATCTTTTATAACAAACTCTAAATTTTTGAGCCATTTCAGGTCCACAATATTCTCTGAATACAGGGTCAGTCAGTACAGTTATACCATCAAACTGGACCAATAGGGTGGCATGGCCTATCCATGTGACTTGGATCTTATCTGTAGGAGGGTTACCAAGTTGTTTAGTGATCTGTTTTATCTGTTGCTCGTTGGGCAGTGGTAGAATCTCATCCAATTTTTTCTGAAAAAAGAATCATTCAACATAATTATAAGACCGCGTTCATTATATTTCTGTTGGTAGCATGTGGGACTCCTTATTGAGGGTCCCGAGTTCAATCCTCTACAGCAGCACATATTCAGTACAACATTTGTAACCCGCACATGAGTAGATAATTGAACATCTAAGTTATATGAGCAGCTGGATGGTAGGTAAGGAAGTCAAGTCATAGAGGTACTCTGAAGGGAAGTAATGGGAATCCATTACCATATGAATGAACAAGAGCACTGCCTGCCGGTGCCACACTCAGCTTAGACAGCTGCTGGATAATGCAAAAATATCTGAGCTAAAAAAGGGCATTACTCATTCAAAAATGCTTCCAGAGTTATTCCCTTTGATAGTCTGGATAGTTCTTGTGGTGGTGAGCACATGCCAAGTTTCATGAAGATATCTTCAATAACAACAGAGATTTTTTGAAGACTTTAAAGTAGAAAATTAATATGCCTGCCCTGCTTCACCAATATATTTCTTTTACAATTTTTAAAGAGGGTCATCCAAGGATCAATTCTGCCAAGTTTGTTTTAAATCCACGAAATGACTTAGCAGAAGAAGATGCTTAGATAAAAAGTTTACATAAGCTATGATTCAGGGATAGATGGAAGGATGTATGACGGACACACTTCCATAACAATAGCTCCCTGGCCCTTAGCCGGTGGAGCTAGAAAATTAACTTATCATTGATCAAAGACTTTCTACAAAAGTGCCAGCTGTCATGAAGATAAGAATGCCAAAGTTATGGCCCCTAGAGTGCTTACACAAATTTTGTCAGCAAGGCCCCTTTTCCCATGATATTTTGACAAAATTTTCTAATTTACAATACTGTGTGTTCTTGTGACCAGACAAACATTCTTCTTGCACGAAGACCAAGCTATAATTGTTGCATCCAGAATGCTTACAAGGATTATACAATTTAGGCTATTTTTTTTCTTGAGATCATCAATAAAACATTCACATTTTCAGTAGGAATCATCATATATCTATACAAACTTCAGCCATACAAACATTTTGACTAAGTTACTGAAGAGCGAGCCTAAATTCAAACTAAGTGTGCTAACAAGGGTTTTTAAAATTAAGGCCCATTTTTTTGTAAATTTCTGAATAAACTCCCTAGTTTAATGGCTTCATCCTTGTGATCAGAAAAACATTCTGGGCGAATTTCATGAATATCGGGCCAAAATAGTGACCTCAAGAGTGCTCTTACAAAGATTTTGTCACTAAGACCCATTTACCTGTAATTTTAGTGATCGAATGCTACAATTTTCAACAGGCTTCATCCTTTGAGAAAAAAATTCTGACCAAGTCTCATTAACATTGGACCAGAATTGTGTCCTCTGCTCTAGAGTGTTAACTAGGATCTTGTCATAAAGACTCCTTTTCTTGTGATATCTGACCGAACACTTTTCATAGGGTTCATCCTTGTGACCAGTCAAACATTTTGTGCAAGTTTCAAATAAGATTATATGCACAAAATATGACAGACTTGTTTTTAGCTCAACTTGTCAAAGGCCACTTGGGATATTATCATGGCGCTGTGTCCCTCAGTGCGTCCGCCTGTGCGTGCGTCCCATCCTCAACTTTTTCTTTTAA
The DNA here is from genome assembly GCA_948146395.1 of Fragum whitleyi. NCBI lineage: Eukaryota > Metazoa > Mollusca > Bivalvia > Cardiida > Cardiidae > Fragum > Fragum whitleyi. The sequence goes on along the minus strand of OX411552.1, from coordinate 4,372,267 downwards.
TATCTTCATCTTAGAAACCACTGGATGAATTTCAACAAAACTTCACAAGAATGATCATTGGGGGACCCTTTTCTAAGTTGTTCAAGAAATTTTGATCCAATGAAAAACATGGATTTAATGGAAATGGCTCATTTCCAAGTATGGCCAAAAGTGACATTCCTCAGAACCTAATTGATGGATACCAATTAGATTTTACATCATTTGATCCTTTGGTGACCCTTTATCAGTCTTCCCAAAATTATTGTGATTGGATGAAAAATATGTATTTTATAAGTGGAGGTCATTTCACTATATGTTATACAGTGGAAACTTTGAAAATCATTTTCTCAGAATGTAACTGATGGATATCAACCAAATTTCATTTGAAAGATCTTTGAGTGACCCTTCATCAGACTACCAAAAATCATTATAATCAGATGAATAATATGTGTTTTATGGGCAAAGGTCATTTCTCTTTTTGTTATAGTGGAAACTTTGAAGACCATTTTCCCAGAATCTGATTGATGAATATCAATCAAACTTCACTTGTATGATCCTTGGGTGACCCATCATGCAGCCAAAACTTATTGTGATTAGATGAAAAGTATGTCATTCATTCATTCACTGAAATTCTCATCATATCAATAGATTCAGGCCTGTGGGGCAAATCAGCCATTCAAGCAGCTCTAGTTTTACCTTGTCTGGAATATTACTTTCGTCTGTTATGAAGAATTTCCAATGTAGAAGTGTTCCAAATCCAGGTGTCTTCCATTTGTTCCATGGATTCTCGAATCTTGTAGGTCCATAACCAAAAAGGTTCTTAGCTTCTTTTACTTTCAAATGATTTATATCTGTACTTTCTTCACCCTCTGAAAATAATAGAAATATTGGACTATAATCCGACTGTTTACGACTTTTCCCAGCTGTACATTATTTTTCACAAACAGCATAGCCTATGATCAATCTGTACAGATGTGCAGTCTGATCTCAGTCTTCACTGTCTGGTTTCTACTGAATTTATATTTGTGGGAAAAAATTGTTCAAGAAGAAGTTAAATATCCCAAAAATAGGCAATATGTATGAAACAAATTTAATTCAGGTGGTTGATTGTCATTTATAAACCTAATTACTGTATTTCCTCTAATAATAGCATCCTCCCTAAAAGAAGCACCCCTATATTTTCTACTTAGAAAACCCTCTTCCAATGCCTGAATTTTAGGAACATTTTGAGACTTCTTCTGTAATATGAGATGAATTTCCTCTAAACAATCATTCATGTTATTGATAAGAGGAAATTTACCTCAAAATAAAGGGAAAAAGACATCAAAAAAAATTATTTCAATGATTTTTTAAATCAGAAAATGCATACTTCATAAAAACTCCCTGACCATGTTATGTATAGCTCCTGGGAGCGTATGTTAGGAGAAATACAGTATTTGTCAGATATTTTGACTTTTATTTTCTGATTGGTCTGATTTCAAACAGCACTAATTTGGTCAAAATAAAATTAATGTTGTTTACACATTCTCTTTTATGTTGAACATCACCAATCTAACCTCGCTTCAATCATTCTTTATCTGATATTCTTTAATGCTTTTGGGTGGTTTATCAAGAAATAACGGTAGATTATCACTTGATAATCTCACCGCAAAAGAAGTGAAATTATCAAAAACTTATACCCTTCTTTTGTGCATTTCATCCTATCTGACGTCATCTATGCGGGGCGAAATAAGTGACGTCACAATGAACGTTGCATAGCAATCGCATGCAAAATGATGCGCTTTACGAAAATGTCATAGATATTTCACATTTTGTCTCATTTTTGCATTAAAGAAATAGAATAACCGTTTGTTTTTCGTGGAAGATCAATTTATATTTCATTTCGTGAAAAACAAAAGCTATATTTTTACTCGCCACTCGTGAAAATATAGCTTTTGTTGTTCACTCAATGAAATATAAATCAATCTTACACTGAAACAAACGATTATCCTCTATGTGTTACTTAGTACAGAAAGTGTTTTATAATAATTATCATTAGTCCTATGTCATAATCATTAAACGATGCATCAATTTTGGATTGATCCAGTTGAAGCTTCCTGCGTGCTTCTTATAAGCCTTTTCTAAGTATATACATGTAGAATGATATTTAAAAATATATTTCTGTTTTGGTTAAAGCCCAGTCACAAAAGACCAAGTTCCCACTATGTCATATTGAACCCTAGAAATTACCATTAAGGGGTCAATGACTCCAGAATTTGAAAAGCTAGTTCAAGCCCTGAATAGTAGAGCTGAGACGAATACTCGAGGACCCGGTATCGGGTATGATAACATTCTTACCTGGATCCTGAATCATTACTCTTTAGTATTGTGCAAGCACCATGTAACTTTGAGGATCAACTTTAGAAAAAATAATTGAAGACCGTTTAAAAAGACTGTTTAAAACAGTATTAAATACTTTTCTGAAGCTGATTTCCAGATGATCCTACCGACCTACATCAAATAGTTTTAAGAATGCTGGCTACATATTTGCTAATCAAAGACTTGTAACACTTGTGTAAAACCATGTCGGAATTTTTATGTTTGAACCCCATAGACAAAAGATTATGGGTTCGCCTTTGTATTTAGATGATAAAATAAATATATGAACTGTAAACATCTGCTACTCAAGAAAACACGAGTAACGGGATCTCGAATCCCTGGGTACAAAATTTCTGCTCAACCCAACACTACACAGCATGGACAACTAAATTACCACAACATATCGATATGAACACAGAATACAAATTATAAGTACAGGGTGTTTTATAATATCTGTTCTTATTCTAAAGCACTATGGTTCTGGTTCTGATATAACTTATCAGATTACTTGTGTTAACACTCATCTGTTTCGCAGACAACATAACATTTTGATTGATATGTAATTAATGAGTTTGTGCCTCTGATGGTGTCAACCCTGTTTGACTATGTATTTTTAGGGATATTCTACATGACATCAATTTAAAGCAATAACTGCGTAAGGCTTTTCTTGAAATATCAATATCATTCATCATGTTTCCTGACAAATGGATTGGCATATTATCACTCTTTTGATGACTCTCTTTTTTTAATTGTTTATGCTGGTAGATGACTGTATGCCATATATTCTTTAAAGTTACCGTCAAATTGACATAGGAACAAGCAATTGTGGCAGACGTATCTAATCAGTCCTGAACTATTTAAGTCTTGAGCGCATGCGTTAAAATGTGTTGAGATCAACAGTGTTAGTGCTATGTGTACGAGTGTCTGAATAAGTTTTAAACATGCTAGCTCACTATTACATAATATGTATATAGTTTTAGCAATGTATAATTACTTCACATGTTGCTGAAATTTTTTTTAGAATGTCTGACAATCTCTTGAAATTTCATCTCTCTCAATGCTAATCAGAAATGCCTGCCATAATTGTCTGGTCCGAGACTATATGACCTTATCTTTTGGGGTAACTTTTAGAACGATATGATATGCAGCTATTGAATAATAACTTAGAATAGTTATTCCATTTGCAAGGAGACACAATGAAATATTAATTCAAGAGAAAGATCTGACATCATAATTGCCTAAAATTGATGTCATGTTGAAAAGGTTTAAAAACATTTGATGCCAAACCAGATTGACACCACCTGAGGCACTATAACAAATGAAATATTCACAATTCACAATTTTCATTTAGCGTTTCCCCTAAGCAGGTTTAAGGAAGTCATCAGACAGAAGCCCAAATCCCAATCAATCTAACACCTCTTACATCATAATCAAAATCAGGCTTTGTCTTCTGGATTCTTGCATTAAAGTAAATAAGTGCAGAAAAGTTGTGCCCAACATGGGACCCCTGAACATTAGCACACCACATTTGTCAACCAAGTTGAACCAACTGAACTAGCTAAGCACCAGACCTAGTCATGAGTGAATCCATTGTCCATCAGAACCCTCCATCCCCTTTTAACCAATTTGAGCCAGTCATATACCGCTCTTTCTCTCTGATTTGCTGACAAGATTATCAAAGGAGGGATGCATTAGCGTATCTAACCGCTCCTAAATGGCCGAACCCATTCCCCCCTTCTATTTCTGACATCATTCATGAAAGTAAATTAGAGCGGAAAAATTGTGGAAAAGCCGTGGGGATCAAAACACAACCCCCTGAATTCAAGCATGGTGCTAGCATGAGCAACTAAGCTAACTGGGCACCTGGTCATGAGTCTACCCACTTTTGATCTCTAGACTTTTCAGCAAGATGTTGGAGACAAAAAACAAAAGAGAAAGTAATCCTTATAAAAAAAATGACAGCTTACACATTTGTTTTTCCACATTGAATGGGTTTTGATATATTTAAAACATAAAGCTTAATTGTAGTCTGATGTTAGCGCAAATCTTGAAAAAATAAATAGACCAATTATTCTTCTACTTTCGGTTTCGGTTTGACAAGGGGAAAAATACCTTGTTTGTATGAATGGCGATCGTCTTTCGATTTCTCCATTACTTCTCCCAAACTATTCCTACGTGAAAGGTAGTTAATAGTAAGACGATTACTCCTCAATTTACACAATTTTTTATCAAATATCAAACTAGTTTTTGATATCATGAATTGTAAAGCTCTAGGTGGCGTTAAAATCGGAAGGTAAAATACATTAGACTGGATTTATTTCTTTTACCGCGCTATTGACCTAGACTGGTACATCTGTCCCATTTACGCTGTACTCCTATTTGTTTATATCGATTGAATATGACCGAGAGCGTTCCTACCATTACGCACATTACGCAAGTACGTAATACAAACAAATCAATTTTCAAAAAAAATCGTCGATGAATGATCAAAATATCGTTACTAAAGCCTTTTCAAGCTGTAGTTTCGATGTCCTGATTATTCACCAACGTTGAAATCATAATGAAGGGGGAGCGGGTGGATTAATCTTTTGTCACAGTCCACATGTCGCCTTTATCCTATATATTCTTTGGTGGTGGCCTTCTGGGTACGTATAAATTTTAAAATCCTAGTTATGCCTATGAGGACGTCTTCGCAAGACAATTTGACTTGTGAGCCTGTATTGAGGCTTTTTTCAGTTTTTTTTTTTTTTGATATATAATATAGGCCAATGTATTTACTTTCATTTAAGTTTTTTCCACCAAGACTTGTGCATCCTGGTTGGCTAAAATATTGATAATCTCACTGCCAAACCTGAGTAAAATTATAAAAATAAAATACTAAAATACCCAGCCCTGCGTTCATGATGAAGAAGCGTTTCGCGGGCGCTTTGAGATGATACCCCGCTTTGCACGTTCATATACGTGCAAAGCGCGATATCATTTCGAAAGCGTTCGGCTAACGTTTTCATCGTGAACGCATGGCTGCTTTCGTTCATTTCCCGGGCTAATTGACGTCATGTTAGAGGGGCCCGCTCAGTCGATCTAGTATCCGTGAAAACAAGTTTCTTTACAAATGAACTTAGCTCACCGGCAAAAAGTAAATGCAATTAAGATATCTTAACCACAAGAAAATACGCTGTTAGCCTTATAGCTTGATCATTTTCATCATACCACGGACCTAAATATACATAGGGGGGTGGGGAGGGGGCTATAATTCGAGAGTTCATGATGATCAAATTGATTAGTCTCTATTTAAAACATTTCAGCACAGTCCGATTATAATTGATTGATTGATTGAATGGAGTTTTACGCCGCTTTCAACATTTTTTTCAGTTATATCTCGGTGGCTGGAGCATATAACAATGAGTTCCTGGTATTTCTCTCACAAATATAACCATCACATCCTTTCCCAGCCTCCAGCTGCTATCTCACATAGGTCTACCCCAAAATCGCGCGCTCGCCTTATGGCGACATTGGGTGTCCATACGATCATCGTACAGTTTTATTGGCACCTTGTGATTTGCGATTCTGTATACTGAAAAGGTTATACATTTTAAAAAAACGCAAGATTGCACGCCGGTGACCACCCCGTAATCACATTGTAAAGACATCGTAAAGTCACAGAAAGGGTATAATTGTAAGGTTAAATCATTCCACGATCCTTGTTTGGTCACCATACGGAGACACGGTGTAGCACTCGCACGGTCTACAGACAAAACGGTAAACTGTTTCTGGTAGCCCGCTGCCGGTCTAAGAGAACGCACCTCATCCAACATTTTATGGTTGATTTGTATGAAAATTCAAAATAATTATGTTCCTAGTCGCCTGACATAGAGCATATTGTCTTGGTTTTGTGAAGCCGGTTTAAACACAATTGTTTTCCCCATATATTTCTTAATTCGTCCGCCCCACCCCCATAAATGAAACTAGTTTAAATGTATTTGGCCCGTTTGCGAAAAGGGATACTCTGGAGTGAGCTAATTTGAATTTCATCCGGGATTCGTTGTATAGTGAAAGTAGTTTAGAAAAAAACTATTGTGGCATAAAACGGCATTTCAAAATGAAGGGCAATGTCCACGTGTACTATCATCTTCGTGGGTGGAAAAATGACGGTGCCTCTATTCTAGATTGAGTAGCCAAAAATTTGTTCCTAATTAACCTAGATTTTTTTTGTCTCAAAGTACAGATCTATGAATAAAGTTGAAGCACAAATGACGCCATAGTTTTTTTTTAAATGGATACACTACAGCCCAAGAAGGTTGTGCAATTTTACCTACAATTAAGAAGGCCAAATATCTGGTGGGTTCTGACCACCTAGGTAGCCCAGAATGTCACCTAGTCGATAAGATTGTAGAAACTATAAACTACAGCTAGACCTAATTTTGATGGTCATGGACTAGTTCCATTTTTTCCTACCAAAATATCTTACGTTGGGATACTCAAGCGATAGCTGCCCGGTACAGCTCAGGTACAGATAAGAACAACGTGAAATTGAAGATGAATGATTTTGGAATAATTTTGGAATGAAATTGACTGAGAGTATGGAGCTGGTTTTGAGCAAAATTAAGGAGAGGTAATCCAATACCGCTAATTTTGTTCAAGATGAACAAAATTAGCGATATTCGTTGCCTCCCATTAATAAAAATATGCAAACAGGGTCATTGAATAGATTCCCATATCTTCATGAACGCGTTATACGCTTGCAAAGTTCAATTATGTCAGTGAAAGCGAGTATTTTTCTACCGATTTTTATTTTGAATGAAGTTGTTGATCTTATCATCATTTTTATTCATTTTGGAGTGTTTTAATGGCTTGAGTGACTGTTTGGAAAGAATGATGGAGCGCTGACTGAGCGATTTAAAATGGTTTTGATTGGTGAAAATCAATTTCACGATGATACAAGCTGTATTCTGACTTAAAAATGATTTATCCAAAAGTACAACTTTTATAGTTTTGAAACCTTTTTTCGGTTAATAACTTAACCGTTCAATTACATCTAAAAGCGTTTTTAAAGCGATCAATGTTTCATTAAAATCGATCAAATTATTCCATGGTTTAATCAGGGACTTTAAATATACATTTATATATGTATATTAATGTATATGTAAATACATGTACATATATCTACATGTATATTTAGGGTCCGTGTTTTTTTACTTGTCTGGATGTTACAGCGTCTATAGAGGCACGCACACAAGAAAATATGTAGATTTTGTTAAAAGGTAGGGTAGACGAAATTAGACATATTGTACATCCCCATTAATTGCATTCAAATCTCGTTCCTGTCAGTCATTTAATTTCATTCCGAAATCAATTATAAATCATGTCAAATTCATGAGGTAATTAACTGTAAGAGAAAATTTACGGCTTGTAGAGATCCATCTTTAATATTATGGAAAATGAGGGGTGCTCGAGGAGAGCCTAAGCAAGGGCGTAACTACCATTACGAACATTACGCAAACTTGTGCGCTATGATAAAATATCCTCTCCATCGTTGATGAATGATCCTTACGACGCATATACAACTGTAGATGTGTTGTTTTGAATTTTCAATATCGTTCAAATCATACAAAAAAGGGAGCGGAGGGAATTCATCCCTTGTCACAGTCCGCACATTGCCCTTACCCTATATAACATTATTCCTTGTTGGTCGCCTTTTGAGAGCGTAAAAATCCTAGTTACGCCTATACTATGTGTACCATCAGGTCAACATATTCCGTTTCAAAGGAAGTGTCACGTTTTACTTTTGATGGGGAAAACCAATCGGGAACCCTCGGCGATTCTACGGAATAGACCTGGGGAATAATACGGGCGCATCCATGAAAGCGCGTCATTTCGCACGTGGGTTAATATGACGTCACAAATTTAACTAAGGATGACGTTGCGAAAAATAAAAACAACGTAAGGTAAGAATTGGGCATATTATAATTTGAAAACAAAACGCAGTGTTTTGCTTTCAAATTATAACATGTCAAAATGATCTCCACAGACGATCGGAAAATATTAAAAGAATAAACTTTTCTTCTAGCGTATAAACCAAAGTACCACCAGGAGCCGAATTACCGAAAAATGACCAAAAATTACTACACTTATGTCCGAGGTACTTCCCAGTTTACGGAAAAGTCCGAGCGATGTTCCGAATGAGGGAACACAGTACGAACATATTCTCGGCATTTTTTTTTCTTTTGAGACTTTTGATTTATTTTTTTTTATTATTATTATTTTTTTGTATTATGTATGTACATGTATTTTGACCATGAACCATAATGTGTTCAAGTTATATTGTTGAATAAAGAATCTGTTCTGTTCTGTTCTGTTCTGTTTATCGTTTTTTGCATGTGCATCTCTCGCCCGCTTAATAAATGGTCTGAAAATTCCACCATGGGTTTAATTGTGACTTACCGAGAACATTGTGCTAAATGCAAGAGTGATACTTGATTTAAATCTGCTCTCTGTTCAGGATGACAAAACGGTGCCAACTGTTGGCGAATTTTACTCCGATTTGCATGTGTAACGTACATGACCGAATGGAGAAGCATGATACAAAAATAAGAATAAAAAACTAACTATGAGTAAACAAAAGGCCCTAATGTAAATGTAGGTATGTTACATACCAGGCACTCAAAAAAGGTCTAAAAATAAAACTATTTAACTAAATAATATTAAAAAATAACACACAAGAAAAAAAATATTTCACGAACCGTTTAATTTTTAAATGCTAACATGTAAGCCTTCTCATTCTATTCACGACATATTCCTTCCATGTACGAAGCTTTGGCAGTCAGAATATACTAAGATCAGCCTGCACGAATGTGCAGTCTGACCTGATCTTACACTGCTCTTCACTTATCATTGGCGGTAAATAGAGATTGACATGTTAGTGTTTTAAAATATTAATTTTATTTGGTCGAGGTTGGGGTAATTTATTACGATAGGACTTTACCGAGTCATGATGATTTTCAGCAGCCGAGACCAGATAACATTGATATTTTAAGACTTTTACATGTTATTCTATTTATCATGCAATCAATTTTCAGAGCTTAATCATAATAATCCCTTAAAAATCAAAGAAATTCCAATGAAAGTGTATGCAAATTGTTTCTAAAAAGTAAAAAATAGACTACCTGATATCAATAAATGTTATCAGACAGGTGATATCAGGTCAATAGAGGCTTTATTGCATGATAAGTAAATATTCCAGAACGGTTGAAACGTCTTTAAAATCGGCAATTTATTTCAAACTATAATAAGTGTATTTATTACTAATCAACCCTCATAAAATGAACTTCATGACATCCCGTTTTAACTTTTCTATTCTGGACAACCAGTTTACAAATCGGCCACTGTCGAAAATAATATATTCTAAATCCCATGCCATATAGAGTTCTCAAAAAGTATAGCCTCGACAAATAATGTTGTCGAGATCTAAACACCCCGTCTGTGCACTTGTTTAAACACACATGTAATTCCACGATGAATAATTTAACATGTTCCATTTCACCTGACTCGATGATATTTGGTATTGACGCCCACTCTCCCCCTTCTATGTCTATCTTCAATATATCCAAAGTTTTCTGAAAGTAAGAATTAAAATTTAGTGCAATGCTTTTTAAAAATGTATCACCCTTAATGCGTCAAGGAACCATTTGGGAAGCTCATGATTGATTAACTCATTCGGAACATCGCTCGGACTTTTCCGTTAACTGAAAAGTACCTCGGACGTAAGTGTAGTAATTTTGGGTCGTATTTTAGGTAATTCGGCTTCTGGTGGTGCTTCGGTCATTTAATACGCTTGAAGAAAATGACATTTTGTTTATTCTTTCCGAATGTATATAGAGATCTTTTTGATATATTAAAATTTGATGACAAAACGCAGTAATACACTGCGTTTTGTCATTAAATTATAATATGCCCTCTTTTATTCTTACGTTGATTTTGTTTTATGCAACGTCATCCTTAGCGGGATCGTTGATGTTTGTGACGTCATATAAACCCACGTGAAAAATGACGCGCTTTCATGGCTGCGCCCGTATTATTCCCGAGGTCTATTCCGTAGAATCGCCGAGGGTTCCCGATTGTGATTAACTCTGCCTATGCGGTGTTTGCATGCTCATTAGAGCATTGCGCTTTCTGTCAATATTCTGAATCTGAAGCAATCATTCCATTTTTTCTTCTGAAATTCGACCACAGATGGACTATTGCTGGAGCAAATCCCATTTTCAAGTTAGTTTTGTACTGAGTTTCCAGACGGTCCCGTTTCGTTTGATGAATTATATTTTTACACAGATGTTAATGGCATCATCAAAATCTCATCGGAGTTTAAACTTTCCTTAGAGATCGAGCTTCAGAGAGAAAAGAGAGAAAATACTTACGCCCGAGTGTCCTAGTCTTTCTTTTATTGACGTCAACGTCAAAAGTTTACCGTTATCTTCATTACTTAGACCAAGAGAGTGAAAGGTACAGGACGGCGAATGTCTGTGGTCTATCTGTCCATCGCTGAAAGGAAAATGTAATCATTATAACGATGATAAGAATGAATAATGACAAAAAAGATGTAATATACAAAGACAAAAAAGGCCAGAGGAGTGCATAAATATATGCCAAAATGCCACTGTCAAGATACGTACTTGTTCACCATTAATCATTTAAAGCATTTTAGACACGGGCACAAGCTTGTATACAAGAGCCTATGCGTTCGGGGATTTTATACGAAGGTCGACTATACCACTGACGTACTTACGTTTCCTTGGGAACACATACCAAATAATGCGCTTTAAGGGATTTCATCTAAGCCATTTTTGTTTTTTAAAGAATTAAAAGTACAAATCGTTTGTCGTTTGTGTAAGATCGATAGATCTTTTAATTATTGGATAAATATATACTTAACTCCAAAAGAAACGTCCGCAAAACATAAATTGAAATAATTATAAATTTTTGTACGAATATTAACCTTTCTTTGCTACTTTTGGTAGAACAACCATAGCTTTAGCTGCATTTATGGGATAAAATAAAGATGCTACCCGAGACCTTTGATAAAAAGATAGGCCTCGCTTGACAACACCATAAAAAAGTTCACTCGGATGGTTATTTCATAATGGAAAAGAGTACCCATTTCGCAAGTGAGGTCTACCGCAATGCCCTCATATAAGATCGGTTTTTAAAAGCTGTTCATTTTACCTGAAAGATCTTACGTAACCCACTCCCATTACATGGTTGGTGAGTGGGTGGGATAAGCATCCATCCTGTGATTATGATAAAAGTTACCTGAAAGAGGGTAAAACTAGGAAATTAAGTAATAGTTATAGTTCATTTCTGACAATTTACGCGATATAACCTAAGCGGAGCGTTAGCGGAGCGCAAGGTTATACGCGTAAATTGTCAGAATATGAACTATAACTGTTTTACCGATCGACTTATTTTTTCGTCAAATAGCGCTAGGTTAAATGAGCTGCGCGTCAATCAATGATGTCAGTCATTTATGTTGCGTCATACATTCTTCAATCAAATCGAGGTAAACAGAAAGTGGGAGGAGCGAATTTAATTTCCATTGGGTTTCTGTAATTATTTTGTCATTTGGCGAGACATAATCAGTTGAGAACGTTCGGTGAACACAACCACGTTATTGCTGCAAGTGGGTTTTGCATTCTTTTTAGTTAGTTTTTTTGCGGATATTATCCCTCCCTTTTTTGGATTTTATAAAGCATATTCAGCCACGCAGTGGTAGCGAGCCGGACTATCATTCAAAAGGTCCCGGGTTCGATTCCGACCGCGACGCTAATCCTTTCCGACTAGTCGCTCCCACCTATGGATCGGTAATCGTAGACCTATGTTGGATAGCAGCTGGAGGCTAGGAAAGGAAAAGTAGTATTGGTTTAGGAAATACCAAGAAATCGTTGTTTGGTGTTCCAGCCGCAGAGATATAACTGAAAGATTGTTAAAAGCGGTGTTAAACCCCATAAAAAATAAAACATGCATATTCATTATCAATAATATATTGTTTGCAATAAGACGTATGTAAATAAACCACAATGTATTGAAAAGCTGTAGTTACAAAGAATTGGTTCCCCACGCATACGTCGCAGTTAAACGGATCACGTTGGCTTTCGATATTGGTCAGCTATCATAGGCCTAACATGCTTTTGAATCAATTTCTTTCTGCAAATATTTGTATGCCTAACGTTAGAATCCTGTACCTTTCAAAGGAACATTTGATTTCATTTTGTTAAGATTGGGACTTTAAGAAACAACTTAATTAAAATTTCGTTTAAAAAATCCAGCGTATTCATGTTTAAAAAGGAAGTGAGATTTTATATCGTTTCGACCCTGTCGTCTTTTCTTTTTTATGTCAGTGTGACTGAAAATGTGGAGTACAGTAAGGTTTGGTTCGAGCAAACTCGTCGGTGTCATTCTGCTGTATACCATGTAGATTGATATTTTATTTTCAGAATCATTGATTTATCAGCTAAATCTTCTTTTGATTAACATACAGACAAATTATTCAACAATATTACATCCTTTTATCGAGTAATTTTGTATAAGCATAATCAAAATAAAAAAAAATCATTTTTTTTATATACATAAATACTCGATTACAAGTTAAGGGTCTTTCGGTACATTTTATCAGACACGATTATGACGTCACTGTCTGGTTTTGAATGTAGTCCCCGCCCTTTATGACCTAAAGTAACGTAGCTCACTTATTCGAGCAGATCGTCAGGTTACGGGATATATTTTTTGAATTTCAAACGAAATAGCGGCCTTTCATTGGTGGAAAAAATAGGGCGATCGGTAATGATAATGGTCGATTGATGAGTTACAGCAGATTAGGTAATTATCAATCGGGCTTTCACAACGTCATTTCTCGGTAGAAAAGTTGGCTCATAATACGCTATTTCAAACCTTTACAAGAGTCTTAATGTATTACCAGATTTGCTAATTCTAGAATTGTTAATGATTAACAGATCGTCCTCTATAGTCAAACAAAAATACGATATGATACTGGTATCTTGTCTTTGTAGTTATGAGTTAAGACTAAAACACATGGTTAGTTGCACCAGTCTTTGAAATTCAATAGGAAAGCTGTTCGAAGCAGTTTAAACGTTTTAAAAACAATCCTTCAAGTTTCAGGAACAGTTTGAAGATATTATTGATAACGCAAAACATACTTTTAATGGTTTTCCCCCGTAGAACCAATTTTGGCTGATAATCTCCTTACGTAACATTTGTCGTCAGCAAATAATTAAACACTTCTAAACGGTTTATTGCTAGGTGCCAAAATGTCTTTTAACAAACAATTTTCATTAAACCTTTGTGCATCAGATCCCGTTAGCTTAGGGGACATGTTTACTCAATTGGCGTCGCTACGGAAAGGAATATGGAACCTAACAGACAAAAATCGGTTTAGAAAAAAAGGTTGATTTTGACAAATTTAAAAAGAAAATGCAATAAAGTCATAAACGGTTAAATTATACTTGTGGACGTTTCTTTTGGAGTTAAGTATTTAATACGTACTTAGTGTTTTGTATGAAAAAAGTTTCTAACGAGGTTAGGAGAATTAATTATTGTCGAGATTCTGTCGAGACAGTTTTCAATTCTCACAACCGAGTGTAATATATATTTTTTTATACAATAGACTACGTATGTATTGTATTTATCTTATAACCTCCATTTGTCTTGTTTTGTTGATGTTTCTAACTGAAATGCAAGTTTCTAAAAATAACCGCATTATGGCATTCTTCTAAAAATAACTATGTGATATCATGAAAATATCATACGGGATGCTATCATACGGATATTTGTATAGTTATAATATAACAAAGCTATACTTCAACTCGTGACTCCGCCACTCATCATAATATAGACATTTTTGTACGCCCAGAGAAAGAATTTTATATCGATTTCTACTGAAATAAACAATGGTCCGTTATATCGATACTGTCTCAGTTCTAAGATCCCTTTCAAAGTTTTCAATTCAATAAAACAAAACAAAGAAAAAATGATACCCGTGTTACAAACGACACAATCCTAGCGCATAGGCGTTACTATGGTTTTTGAATTACGCACCCAGAACATATGGGGTAAAGGCGATATGTGGACTGTGACAAAAGATGACTTCCTTCCGTCCTCACCCCATTTCTAATATTTGAACGTTGATGAAAATTCAAAACATCGTAAATACAGCATTTATAAGCTGTAGGTTTCATTTTATGATTATTCATCAACGACATTTTCGAAAGAGGATTTATTTTTATTACGCACTTGCGTACTGTGCATAATTTGCATGGTGGTAATTACCTCCTTGTAGCGGGACGAGCTATTGTCAATGCTATTGCAGATGTAATGCCAACAGCCAGAATTTGCAAATTTTGATGTCGTAAAAGTTACTGGGCTTTTGTACAACGTTAACAAATGACGTGCAGGCTACATGTTTAAAAGGAACATGAAGTTTTTGTAAATGGGTCTCGATGCTTTATCCAGATACAGTTATAATGTATTCATAGATGCGGTAAAATCTGAAACCAACTGTGCGTCCAGGTACACAAAACGGTACAAACAATTTTCAAATTATACTCCGCTTTGCACGTTCACTTGCGTGCAAATGGGGATGAAATAGGCAAATTGCTTGCATCGTTTTTGCAATCCTGAACGCAGGGCTGGGCTATCACACTGTGAGGAAATAATGGTAGTTTAAATCGCGTGTTTATCCAAACGGCTAGACACGCCAATTCTGATAAAGGTCTGTGCCCAAGGTTTTTAAAAACATTTTTCGAGCTCAACTGAGAATTTTCTGAAATTCAAAATTCAAATAAATATATCAATATAAAAAAATAATATCAATAAGAGGTTATTTATAACAACTCTTTAATATTATCTGTTATGTTGATACATATATGTTAGTATTACAACAGAATAAAGGCTGAAATTTCGTGTTCGATTTGAGAACACTTTGAATTGAGAACGAGAAAAGTTTTATAATCTCGGGCCCTTATTTCCTTATGTCAACTAATCTGACTTTGAGTGGTTGATAAAATATAGCTCACTTGTCATGAAGTTTTCCTTTGAGATAATGTAGAAGGTTTTATTTGCTCGATAAATAATAGAAAAATTAGTTAGGAATGATGTCAATATAAATGTACTACATGTACTTCACGAAATGTTTCGTTTATATCAGTTTATTATTCACTAAGTGTCATTTTCGCCCTAGTTTAAAATCGACAACAAAGACGAACACATATAAATATGACGTTCAGTGCTGGAGATGTCTTTAAATGACTTGGAAATGAATTTCCCATGTTTTTATCCATAAGAGACTAAGGCTGCGAGTGTACACGTGAATTATATAGTCGCAGTTGTTTGTTAGATGTATTTTCTTCTTTTCGCACCATGTTCTCCGTGGTAACTCGTTTTATTTCAACTTATCAACAGCTTTCTGTTGTAATGTGTCAAATCTTATCAACATTTATTGAGGTTTTTCTGCAGTACTTACAATGGATCGAATGTGTGAATCTCACAGCGATATGTCGTCGATAGGTCATCTTCGAACTGATACATTCTATGGCTCCTAGGAAGGATATGTTAAATCATATCATATATATGTATTCAGAATGAGAATAACACACAAAACAAACAAGTCAACAAAAACGTCTTATTTATGTTCAGAATACAACAAACTATCTTATAATACATATACCAAATCGTAAATAAAATTCGACAAACCTTTCTAATCATGCAATATATTTCGTCCAGATATAATGCAGTCCCGAAAGACCTATTGCATTTTATGCAGAAATAAAGTGTAATGGGTTTTCTCACGTAACACGATGTAACCATTCAAATTCTTTGTTATTGGATTGTAATTATGATACAAATGAAATGGTCATTCCCATCCACTGCATGTTCCGTCGAATTGATTCACTCGTTAATTGATCAAAATTCCGGCTATCCCATCCACCATCATCTGTGTTCCATTTACCGAGGCTCTCGATCACTGATACAAAGCGCATCTTTCCCTCGAAAATTTAAGATTTTGTCATGAAACCTTTTTTTCGAATATTTGTATTACCGGAAAAAGTTAATCTTATTTCACATTTGTTATTGTGTATAAGTCCTTATTGAACAATGTTGTACCTGGACGTAATAAAAGATATGTTCTGCTCTGCTCAAAATTCTTAAAATTCACCCGCTTTTCGTTATTTAGTAGACGTAATGATAAATTGCATAGTGGACAGCGTTATTTGACAAGTTGTATAATTGACCCATTTCTGCGAAATATGTGCAACAATGATTTATTTTGTAAAAGGAAATTTTCGACTGGAATTATCGTTCCTAAGATTCCTAACTTAATTCCCAGTTGTACTCCTTTAAAAACCATCAAGCGACCCCTCGAAGTGTAACTTACAAATTCAATGACGATACATAAGTTCGAATAATGTCAACGTTAGATCAGGCACAGGATTTTAACCCATTCATGTATAATATGTATATAAGTATTATAATAGAAAAAAAACAACTATAGTTGATAATATTTAAAAGTTTGTAAGAACTGCAAGCATAATTATTTTATAATATCTGAACGCAAAACGCAGCAGAGTTCTAGCTTTCATTTGACTTTATTCATTCTGCCAATCAATTATTACCTAGCACTGTTTGGATTTTGATTAAAATATGCCAGTCTGTCTCAATTTTCATCTACCGATTATAAAATAGAAATCAGATAGGTAAGACATAGATTAGACGTCACATCTTATCCAAATGGTGCGGTCTATAATGTCTAACAATGCTTTGTGTACATCAAAAATATTAACAACGTCTCAATAACAAAGAATTTGCCCTAGTTGAAATTTACAGAATTTAATTGATGAAATTTGAGCCTCTGTTTCATTTTATTAAATGTCCGACTTTCAAAAAACAGGAAGAAATTAAAGAAAATACAATTAGTAACTTCATTGTTGAGCTGGTAATTAGCAAAGAATACTAGAAGTGCGTGTCATAAACATTAGTTAGATACCTCATCCTAAATAATAAGATGTTTGGCGAAAACAACAAATATGATGAAACAATTGCCTGTGTTTTATAAGCAAGAACCATTTTAATACAACCTACCCAAAAGAATAGACGAGACAAGCACCTTTAGTAAGATATTTCTCACAGACATGATAACCACCATCCATCTCATCGCCCACGTGGTACTGTATACCGCACGCTTGTTGAATATTCTCGACATATCTAAAATGTAATACAGCTTTTAATGGAATTCGAATTCTCAATAAAACTTTGAAAAGAACTGAAAAGCTTTGTTTTCGTTCTAATTTATTTTGTATTGTGAAAATATGTTTTCATCAATAAAATAAGTTTTAAAACTGAAATATAATTAAGCTTTGAATTAAATTCGGATCCCCAATACAACTTGATCCGTATGATTATTTATGAGACCCCTACTTATGTTCTATGTTACCCACCAAAAGAATAGTTCTACGTATGCATGTTTTATTTGTGTTAAAACGCTTGAAAGAAGTTGGAAGAAAAAAAATCGACCTAATTTAAGGACTTCTATTGGGTTAAGTCCATTGATTTTGACAAAACTCCGAAGATATATTTCTTCTAGATAAATAAGGTTTTTTTTAATTTAAATATAATGAAATGGTAAAAGAAGCATCCGGGGACTCTGTTAAATAAATATTTGAAAAAGAAATTGGTTCGAAACGGTCAACAACATGTAGCATTACAAAAATATCTTTCAATTAAGACAGAATCTTTCGTTTGTTTGTTTGTTGTTTAATTGTTTGTATGTGGTTTAAAGTCACTTCTCTACATGTACTTCACGAAATGTTTCGTTTATATCAGTTTATCATTCACTAAGTGTCATTTTCGCCCTAGTTTAAAATCGACAACAAAGACGAACACATATAAATATGACGTTCAGTGCTGGAGATGTCTTTAAATGACTTGGAAATGAATTTCCCATGTTTTTATCCATAAGAGACTAAGGCTGCGAGTGTACACGTGAATTATATAGTCGCAGTTGTTTGTTAGATGTATTTTCTTCTTTTCGCACCATGTTCTCCGTGGTAACTCGTTTTATTTCAACTTATCAACAGCTTTCTGTTGTAATGTGTCAAATCTTATCAACATTTATTGAGGTTTTTCTGCAGTACTTACAATGGATCGAATGTGTGAATCTCACAGCGATATGTCGTCGATAGGTCATCTTCGAACTGATACATTCTATGGCTCCTAGGAAGGATATGTTAAATCATATCATATATATGTATTCAGAATGAGAATAACACACAAAACAAACAAGTCAACAAAAACGTCTTATTTATGTTCAGAATACAACAAACTATCTTATAATACATATACCAAATCGTAAATAAAATTCGACAAACCTTTCTAATCATGCAATATATTTCGTCCAGATATAATGCAGTCCCGAAAGACCTATTGCATTTTATGCAGAAATAAAGTGTAATGGGTTTTCTCACGTAACACGATGTAACCATTCAAATTCTTTGTTATTGGATTGTAATTATGATACAAATGAAATGGTCATTCCCATCCACTGCATGTTCCGTCGAATTGATTCACTCGTTAATTGATCAAAATTCCGGCTATCCCATCCACCATCATCTGTGTTCCATTTACCGAGGCTCTCGATCACTGATACAAAGCGCATCTTTCCCTCGAAAATTTAAGATTTTGTCATGAAACCTTTTTTTCGAATATTTGTATTACCGGAAAAAGTTAATCTTATTTCACATTTGTTATTGTGTATAAGTCCTTATTGAACAATGTTGTACCTGGACGTAATAAAAGATATGTTCTGCTCTGCTCAAAATTCTTAAAATTCACCCGCTTTTCGTTATTTAGTAGACGTAATGATAAATTGCATAGTGGACAGCGTTATTTGACAAGTTGTATAATTGACCCATTTCTGCGAAATATGTGCAACAATGATTTATTTTGTAAAAGGAAATTTTCGACTGGAATTATCGTTCCTAAGATTCCTAACTTAATTCCCAGTTGTACTCCTTTAAAAACCATCAAGCGACCCCTCGAAGTGTAACTTACAAATTCAATGACGATACATAAGTTCGAATAATGTCAACGTTAGATCAGGCACAGGATTTTAACCCATTCATGTATAATATGTATATAAGTATTATAATAGAAAAAAAACAACTATAGTTTATAATATTTAAAAGTTTGTAAGAACTGCAAGCATAATTATTTTATAATATCTGAACGCAAAACGCAGCAGAGTTCTAGCTTTCATTTGACTTTATTCATTCTGCCAATCAATTATTACCTAGCACTGTTTGGATTTTGATTAAAATATGCCAGTCTGTCTCAATTTTCATCTACCGATTATAAAATAGAAATCAGATAGGTAAGACATAGATTAGACGTCACATCTTATCCAAATGGTGCGGTCTATAATGTCTAACAATGCTTTGTGTACATCAAAAATATTAACAACGTCTCAATAACAAAGAATTTGCCCTAGTTGAAATTTACAGAATTTAATTGATGAAATTTGAGCCTCTGTTTCATTTTATTAAATGTCCGACTTTCAAAAAACAGGAAGAAATTAAAGAAAATACAATTAGTAACTTCATTGTTGAGCTGGTAATTAGCAAAGAATACTAGAAGTGCGTGTCATAAACATTAGTTAGATACCTCATCCTAAATAATAAGATGTTTGGCGAAAACAACAAATATGATGAAACAATTGCCTGTGTTTTATAAGCAAGAACCATTTTAATACAACCTACCCAAAAGAATAGACGAGACAAGCACCTTTAGTAAGATATTTCTCACAGACATGATAACCACCATCCATCTCATCGCCCACGTGGTACTGTATACCGCACGCTTGTTGAATATTCTCGACATATCTAAAATGTAATACAGCTTTTAATGGAATTCGAATTCTCAATAAAACTTTGAAAAGAACTGAAAAGCTTTGTTTTCGTTCTAATTTATTTTGTATTGTGAAAATATGTTTTCATCAATAAAATAAGTTTTAAAACTGAAATATAATTAAGCTTTGAATTAAATTCGGATCCTCAATACAACTTGATCCGTATGATTATTTATGAGACCCCTACTTATGTTCTATGTTACCCACCAAAAGAATAGTTCTACGTATGCATGTTTTATTTGTGTTAAAACGCTTGAAAGAAGTTGGAAGAAAAAAAATCGACCTAATTTAAGGACTTCTATTGGGTTAAGTCCATTGATTTTGACAAAACTCCGAAGATATATTTCTTCTAGATAAATAAGGTTTTTTTTTAATTTAAATATAATGAAATGGTAAAAGAAGCATCCGGGGACTCTGTTAAATAAATATTTGAAAAAGAAATTGGTTCGAAACGGTCAACAACATGTAGCATCACAAAAATATCTTTCAATTAAGACAGAATCTTTCGTTTGTTTGTTTGTTGTTTAATTGTTTGTATGTGGTTTAAAGTCACTTTCAATATTATTGCAGTAATATCTCAAGAGCTGCTGCACCCAACCATTGTTTCCTGTCGTTTCTCACACCAGTACAACCATTACATTTTTATAAGTTGCTCATCCCGCTTAGGTGTATCATTCGCCCATTCCTGGGAGACAAACAACTCGTGTCACGTTGACTTTTGTCAAATGTCGGATGAACGTTTGTCGAGCAGGCGTTTGAATTCTCGACCCCAGAATTGACAGTCTACTATTTAATACATATTTGGTGTATTATATGAAAAAAATATCTAACGAGGTTGGGAGAATTGATAATTGTCGAGGCTCTGCCGAGACAATCGTCAATTCTCGCAACCGAGTTAGATATTTTTTTCATACAATACACTAAGTATGTATTATATTTATCTTATAACCTCTATTTGTCTTCTTTTCGTCGATGTTTCTAACTGAAATGCAAGTTTTTTAAAATAACCACATTACATCACTGTCTAAAAATAACTATGTGATATCATAAAAATATCATACGGGATGTTATCACACGGATATTTGTATAGTTATAAGATAAAGTTAGTTACATCATAAAATTGACATTCATCTCATTAATCAAAACCATTCGAAACCGCTCACTCAGCGCTCCATTCATTCATTCATTACAAACACTTACTCAAACCATTCAAAAACGCTCCGAACTTACTGAAAATCATATAACAACAACTGTGTTTAAAATAGAAATAGCTCGGGTAAATATTTAGGATTTCACTGAAATAATTGAAATTGTAAGCGTCCGATTAGATCTTGAAGAAATAGTAACTATTTATAGAAAATATATGCATTTTAAAAGGGAGGTAATTAATATCGCTAATTTTGTTCATTATGAACAAAATTTACGATATTGGATTGCCTCCCATTAAATTCACTCAAAACTCGCTCCACAAGCTCATTCAATTTTCATTCCAAAATCATTCAATTATCATTCATCTTGTCAATTTCACGATGTTCTTAACTGTACCTGAGCTAACCGGGCTCGGCCAATATAAAATGATCTTGACTTCTAAATTCAGAGTATCAGAAAAATACGAAAAACTTCAATCCAAGTCATTCTGTGAAGACCGTTCAGTCTAAAAAGTGAAACTTAACGCACTACTCTGATGGTTCGTTCCTTTTCGACGGGTCATAATTATTTTCATTACTTTTAACACTGTTATTCTCTGTGGGAGCAATTATGCCATAACGTTTGCATTAAGAGCCAATATATCGCAATTGATTAACACCCGATCAAACCACTGCAAAATCTTTTCTCTGTGCTCTATTCGTAGTATTCCTGCCACAAAATAGAATCGCTCAAAACGCTCCAAACTCATTCAAAAACGCCCCGACGTGGTTCAAAACGCTCCCCAACTTCAATGAAATGGGTCAAATCACTCTGTGATTCTTTTGGCTGTTTTGCATTTATATGTGAGTGATTGCCGCGCAAAGACACATACAGTAAAACTCGTATTAAGCGACCACTTAAGGGCCACGAAAAAGCGGCCGTTTCTTGAAATGGTCGCTTAATACGAAATACAATGATGAATGTGACAATTCATTTTGATAGCATTTATAGATTATCGATCAAGTCGTACTGAATCTTATGATGTTAGAACCCATTAGAAACGTCTTATTAGGACGGTTTTAATTGGTTCCAACAACATAAGATTCAACAATAACCAATTTTTTCGTGAAGAATGTCCTCTTTTCAGATATTTTGCTTACGGCGAAGGAACTTTTTATGGTGGTCGCTTAATAAAATTGGTCGCTTAATAGACGTGGTCGCTCGAGCAATATCGACTCGTTTCTATAGAAAAGTACGTAGATTTTACCAAAGGGCTGTAATATATTATTGCTAATTTCATTCATTTAAGCGTTGGAACGAGTATTTGTTGATTTCATAGAGGTATGAAACTAAAACCCGAATGACACTGTATGAATACGCGGAGCTGATTTATACATGAGTGTGATTTGATATTTAGTATCATACCGCTTTGAAATCAACAAAAAGTCTCTCCATATCTCATTATTTTAATTTCTTAGAGCAAAATGAAAAGATTTACCTTCAAATACATTGATTGTTTATGGGTCTAGTTTCCGCGGATGCTTACCAAAATGGCTGCGTTATCAAAATTGTTTTTTATTGAGTATTGAAACTAATTTTTCAGCCAATCAGATTGCACGAATCTTTAATTATTTTTTTTTTCTGTCTGTCCGAATAACAACATTTGCAAAGTTGCATTAAAATGACTGGGAACAACGAAAGCACCACTGTCGAGTATGAAAAGGAAAAATCATGTGGTAAAGAAAAGAATTTTAATATCATGGTATTATGTTCTGCATGACATGGGTTGCCTATGCATCTGTATATATGTTTGAGTGTCGACCTACCTCATCCATAAGTCTTCCAATTCCAAAGTCGTCAAATCGTTTAGGATATCGTCACTAGGTATTAACAGGGCGTCGGCTCTTCCATGTTTTAGCCCTACAGCGGCCATGTTTGATGTATGCAGTGGATTATGGTCACCACTCTAAAAAATACATCAAATAACTGACCTAGATTTAAGTTTATATAACTCGAATGCGGTATTTTGACTTTCACGGAATCGTAAAAATGATTTCTTTTAAACAATTTTCTTCTAAAAAGGAACACCGATTGAAAAGCGGTTGTTTGTTTTTTTTTTTTTTTGTTGTTGTTGTTGTTGTTTTTTTTTTCAGACAAGAAATTTCGATGACAGTTGATTTTTTTAAAAGTGATTGTATATTTATGCTTATTGCGATGATTTTATTGACAGCGTTTCTGCACAATGAAGTCAACGTCAAATTACACAATACATGTATCTGCCATCCTCAAAGAGAACGTGTACTTTCATACTCATTTGATGATCCCAAATTACTTCAGTATGTTTTTTTAATAAAAAATGGCATTCCTTAATTGCATTTAGAATTAGACCTTTTTTGCAAATAATTTAAATAAAAATGGTAAAATGTACGAAAGAACAACGTCGTGATACCATAAGGCAGAGTTCGTAGGACATGCCGTTGAAATAGAGGATAATCGTTTGTTTCAGTGTAAGATCGATTATTATTTCATTGAGTGAACAACAAAAGCTTTATTTTCACGAGTGGCAGAGCCACGAGTGAAAATATAGCTTTTTGTGTTCACGAAATGAAATATTTATCGATCTTACTCGAAAAACAAACGATTATTCTATTTCTTTAATGCAAAAATGAGACAAATTGTGAAATTTCTAGGGTATATTTTCGTAAAGCGCGTCATTTTGCACGAGATTGCTATGCAACGTTCATTGTGACGTCACTTATTTCGCCCCGCATTGATGACGTCAGATAGGGTGAAATGCATACAAGCAGGGTATAAAATTTTGATAATTTCACTGTTTTTGCGATGAGATTATCAAGTGATAATCTACCGTTATTTCTCGATAAACCAACAAAAAGCATTAAAGAAAATGACTTCATTGTTTCGGAACACACTATCACCAACCTCTTGCATGACCTAATCGCAACCAACTGCTTTATGTATGGAGCAAGATAGGTATGTCAAGTAAAGACAAGGGTTGTCCAGCACGGCGGACACCGTAACGATATTTTTGATATTTCACTCTTTCCACAGCTTAAAAGATAATTTTATTTTCTACTCGGCGAGGAATCTGTCGTCAGAAAATATAGAACCATATTTGAATACTACAATGTTTGCTACATTTTCGACGTAATGGTCCTACATGTAATCGACGACGCCATTCCAAATCTTGAATCAGAAACCCGCAATTCTGTTTTAATTAAGAGAAAAGCTTCTGACCTTCACCTTCTTCAATTAATCTTTAAATATATAAATATATTTTTGTCTCTGCTCGGGTATGTATTCAATGTTAAAAACCTTTTTTGAAGAGTAAATTAAGGAACATTAAAGCTGCTCTTTCACAGATCGGGAAAATATGATTTTTGAAAATTTTCGTAAAATCATTTGGAAGTAACGACCTCATCAAGTTCAAGCCTTTAAAAAAATAGGATTCAATCTGGAAATGCATGGGAATAAAGACTGATATTCCTGAATTTAGTGAAAATCATTCTGAAAAATAAAGCATCTACTAACGCGTTAAAAATTATTTTTCTATTTAGAGACAACTATTTGCGCATCTGAATTCCGCATGTTTGTCTTATTCAATCAAAGATGAAGGTGAAAGTATATGACAGCTGGAAACTTCATATCATTACAAGCAAAAGTGAAAGATTAATCACGGAAAGTAACGATTTGTAATTTATAGACTCGGAATAAATAGACTGGATCCCCTTTTTGATCTTGTCGCTTCAAAAAATAAGAAACAAAATTATTGAAATATTTTATTTTAGTGCCAAAGCCCTTGTGTCATTCTTAATCGTCTCAAAATACACACATTTCCAATCTAAGACCAAGTTTTGTATTTTTTTTATGAAAAGCTGTGAAAGAGCAGCTTTAACTCGAACGATTTGTTCAATTTTGATAAGCTTGTTCGAAATATCTGTAATATAGGAACTTCAAATTTTATCTTATGTGGTTCATCTAGTAACATTTATGGAATGGACATTTACCTTGATCAAAAACATTCTAAATTGCTCGATCACCGCACCATTCAAATTGCATTCAATGTGTTCAAACCACTCACCCAAATCACTCAAAAACGTTACGGAATTCAAAGAAAAAATGCCTCGACATGTTTAAAGACGACCAACGATTTAATCATTCCAATTAAACTATTGAGCTGTTGGTAAGTGGTGACACACATGCAGAAAAGCATGTTGTACCGTTTGGGCCGAAAGTCTGCTGAAAGTCGCACACGCTTAAAAATGGGTGTGCACCCGTACATAATGGGATGGTCTCGAACCTTTTTGGGGTGCACGTACATATTCTAGTCTGCGTCCGTAAATATACGGGTGTGCGTCCATAATTTGGGCGTGCACCCACAGAGACATACGGGTGTACGTCAAAATATGAACGAGAGTGCTTTTTCCCTTCGTTATTTTAAACTAGACAATTAAAAGTACATCTCCTATTTTATGGAGTTTTCAGATGTTTTTGTAGATGGTGAATTTTATTTATTTTTATCTATTTCCTTTTTCGGAAGAGAACATTACGGGAAGTTAAGAATTACTTATTACAAGCAATTTCTTCATTTCGACTATGTTTCCGAATCCTTTTTCTTCATGGGGCATTAACAAGTTTGGACTAAGTTGGAGTTGTTTTTTTATTTTATAACTATACAAATATCCGTGTGATAACATCCCGTATGATATTTGTTATGATATCACATAGTTATTTCCAGAACAATGATATAATGCGGTTTTTGTTAAGAAACTTGCAATTCAGTTAAAATATCTATGAAAACAAGACAAATAGAGGTTATAAGATAAATATAATACGTACTTAGAGTATTGTATGGAAAAATATCTAACTCGGTTGAGAGAATTGACAATTGTCTCGGCAGAGCCTCGACAATTCTCAATTCTCCCAACATAGTTGGATATTTTTTCCATACAAAACACTAAGTATGTATTATATACATAAAATACTTACGCTCATTTGTGTGTCTCCAGGAAATATCGATCTTGGTCCTGTCACTGGTCCTTGAAGCCAAAGTGCTAGATATGAGTAGAGAAGAAAGCCGACTAGTAGTCCAGCAAAAAAGACACCCGTAGTCAACCACCGCCGCATATTGCCTGTCTAATAACTACAGAAAATAGATTATATGAGTAGATCTCTAAAAACTAACCCTAGCTCTTTTTTCTTCAAACAAATTGCCGTTTTTTACTTATATTTAAAAGTTCTGGTCTAAACATTTCCAACAATAAAGTAAACAGCGGTCAATGAAAGCTAAAATCAAACTGCTCATATGTGCAGGATTATGTTTGTCTACATTATCTGCACAAGTTTTTGTGCAGGAGGAATTATGTCTTGAACGAGCAAGATGTGTCACGGATAATTGTCTAAATATATAGCGATTACACGTCTTTTTGTTTTCACAGTACGTTGTAGCATACAAATCAATGACTTTCTATCCGAAAGCCTATGTGGTTTGCGCAGCTGGGGGTGACGTGGTACTATTGGTAGGAGAAATTTAGAGAATCCATGGTTAGGTGCTTCAGTCTCCATCATATATCGCAAAATATAAAAACGGATCTAACCTCTTCATTAATATAAAATATACATACTTGACCAATATCAGCTTATCAGGATGTATTGGTTGAAAATAAACTTCCGGTCTGTATTGCAACAACGAGATAATTTAACCGAAAAAAAATCGGGCCTATTAGGAAAGTTGGTTCAATTGTTCCAAAATTTAAACAACAATCTTGAGTAAGTTGAAAAATAATTTCCAGTACTTATTGAATTAATCGTTACTTTTAATACGACTGTGGATTGACTTTTTAACTCCAACCGCATCAGCGTAATTCAAACTATTCACAAATTGTCGGATGGGGTTTGGCCGAATTCGGTAAAATCAGAGCATACGATTTTACACCCGTCTGTTGTCTACAGATCTTTCCGAGCTCGAACTATTAGTTATCACTTTTATTATTGGTTTGATGGTTTAAACGTAAATTATATTTGCATATAACAATCATTGACGTAATAGTGTTTCAATGAAAAGCATACAAAAAGGATTAGATTGGAAGCGGAACCTATATAGTTATTCTCATTGTCATTGATTAAAAGATGTTTCCAATTTACTGAACGTATACATTTGCGAAATAGATTAACTATAAGAATTTTACTCAGAAGGTGTAAGATTCTGAATCTATGAGAATGTTGCATAGTAATGTAGCCTGGTGGTATTGGGTTGAGGTTTCAATACCGTGAAATGTAGAAAAATAAACCTCAAAATGTAAAGGTTTAATTTCCTTAATGTAACATTTGACCTCTTAAAACAGATATCGTATTTTCTTGGTATTTAGAGTAGTTTTTTCTTCCATTTGGAAGTGTATTGGTACCGCTATTACCAAATCTCAAAAGAGCTCTTTGAAGCATACACCTTATCACGTAATAATTAGCAAATTAAAAGAGTAATAAAATGCCGTTTGTAAAAATTCATGGATTTTGGGTTCGTTTGATACATCAATAATAAATGCTCGATCTAAAAACGCAAACCAATGTTTCAATATGACATCAAACAATATAAACCATTTTCATGGCAATCAATTGAGAATTTGAGATCGAGTTTTTGAAATAGTGAAATTTGAAGCTCGGTTTTGTCATATCAAATTGATTTATACACGTTATTCAAACCAAAATATAGCATTATATTACCCATAGTATATAATTATTCAAAGGTAAAAGATGAACATTTGTGTTGGTAGGTTAATAAACAAGTGATGTGCGAATAAAAACATTTCGTTGGTAGCAGACAAAACATGTATGAACATAGCAATCGGGAATCCTCGGCGATTCTACGGAATAGTCCTCGGGAATAATACGGACGTAGCCATTAAAGCGCGTCATTTTTCACGTGGGTTTATATGACGTCACAAACATCAACGATCCCGCTAAGGATGACATTGCATAAAACAAAATCAACGTAAGAATAAAAGAGGGCATATTATAATTTAATGACAAAACGCAGTGTATTACTGCGTTTTGTCATTGAATTATAATATACACAAAAGATCTCTATAGACATTCAGAAAGAATTAACAAAATGTCACTTTCTTCAAGCGTATTTAACGACCGAACTACCACAATAAGCCGAATTACCTAAAATACGACCTAAATATACTAAACTTACGTCCGAGGTACTTTTCACTTTACGTAAAAGTCCGAGCGATGTTCCGAATGTGAACATAGAAGATAATTATTTGTTTCGGTGTGAATTCGGTTTATCACTCTTTGAGTTACCTACGATATTTATAGATCTTACAAAGAAGAAGGCGAATACGACATTTAAATTTCATTAATGCGAAATTGAGGTGAAATGTGAAATTCAAGGAAATGCATATTTTGCATATGATAACTGTTCAAAGTCGGGCGTCATTCATATTTTGGCCATGGTGAGGTAACGTCGAATTAATGAATGGTGTAATTGGTCGAGTGGCTTATTTCCCTTAAATGAGATTATAAATATTGAGGAAAATGAAGAAATCGTATGTAACAAGTGTCATCCTCTAAACTAAACCTGTTAAAAATAATGCCGCATGTCAATCGACATCTTCGACCGGTTTCGAGGAAAACAACTATACTACCCAAAGTTTGCTAAGCACCCAAACTTTTTTATACTATAATTTAAGGAGAAAGCGAATTTTTATTATAAGAATGTTAGAAAATGGTCGATTGTTATCAGATTAAGAAGGAAATAAAGCTTGATAATGATAAGAAGACTTTAAATGTAGACCAAATAGGGAAACCCTTGAAATTGGTCTGTTTTTTGAAATTGAAAAACACGAATTTGACCAAAAAGGTGTTATTTCAATTGCATTTCGTTCAATAACGAGTATGATAGCCGGCACTGTCAACAACAGCCTGACAGCGCCTTTGCATACTCCTGATTAAGTCCTGGATCTCTCTTTAGGGAATAACAGACCATTATTCTCTAAGGATCTGGCCGAGCTCCTGGAATGTCCTTGGCTGGACCTGACGAACCGGAACTCGGACCTGTAGCTCATTCCATATATGCTCTATCGGATTTAAGTCCGGTAAACGAGCAGACAAGTCCAGACGTGGAATGCCCACTTCTTGGCGATAGTCTTGGATTATATGGGCCGTTTTGACGGGCATTATAATCCATTAAAATGAATCCATCCCCAATAGCATCAGCGTAAAAACTTACGTGGGTATTGAGGATTTTGTCAATGTACCTACGAGCTGTCAGAGTATTTATTCTAAAATAAGACGATCAGTCCGCCCATCCCAGCTGATGCCACCCCAAACCATGTTGCAGCAACCCCATAATGATCATGCTCAGCAATGTTTGCTGCATGAACCTTCCCCCCGGCCTACTCCGCACCCAAGCCCGCCTATCAGTGTAGTCCAGGCAATACCTGGACTCATCCGTGAATAGCACGGGGCGCCAGCGTCGTATGCGCCAGGAAACGTGGTCCAATGTCAATTTTAACCGACGCCGACAATGCACTCGGGACAGCGGATACGAATACATGATCTTCTTGACCTCAGGTTATGCTCGTGCAGCCGTGTTCGTATGGTTTGAGTCGAAACTCGCACTCCCGAAGCGTTTTGAAGGTCGGAACGTAACTGCGTTGCCGTAGCAAACCTGTTCCTTCGGGCTTGAATTACCAAAAAATGATCTTCTGTGTCGGAGGTAGCTCTACTCCTACCTTCACCATGTATCCTTACACTATACAGGTGTTCCATTCAGTTGGTATCGTGCCCAAGCTCTTGTTAAAACAGTATGGTGTACCTCCAGTACCATGCCAACATCAAAATGGGAAGCCCCTTGCTCCACAATACCTACAGCACGCCACAATTGTTCGACAAAATATTTCAATAAAGTACTGAAAAACAGAGACTAAGCATCTACACGAAACCTGTACATGTAGAAAATGAGAAAGGACAGGTAAGAAACCGGGGTTCCTTATTTTGCACAAGTCTCGCAAGAAAATTGCGTGTCAAATTTTGTAATGTATATAGAAGATATCTTGTCAATACATTATTGTTCAATTTTAAACACGAACACCACTTTTTTTTAAATCGGCTCTTGTAAGACAGCGAAAAGGTTTGCTGCTTAGCAAACCTAGAGTAGTATACTTTTTCAACAGCAAGACAGTATCGATTCCGGCCATTCTATTATGAGCCTATGCGTGACGTTTCCAACAATTTGAAATATTCGTTAGGCGAAAAAACTGAGAGGCGTAGACAACCAAAAATTGTAAATATAAATTTACCTGATGGTCTATAGATACGTAGAGACTTTTCTATCTACTAAATGCATAGTGAAGACTCTCGTCAGACTGTGCGGATGTACAGGCTGGTCAGAGTCTTTG
The DNA here is from genome assembly GCA_948146395.1 of Fragum whitleyi. Classification (NCBI taxonomy): domain Eukaryota; kingdom Metazoa; phylum Mollusca; class Bivalvia; order Cardiida; family Cardiidae; genus Fragum; species Fragum whitleyi. The sequence continues at coordinate 4,341,418 of OX411552.1, read as the reverse complement.
CTTTACACATATTTTAAAATTGTTGGAAATCTCATGCACAGGCTCATATTGAAAGATTGATTGATAGGTTGAATGGAGCTTAATGCCGCTTTCAACATTTTTTCAGTTATATCGCGGCGCCTGGAGCACCTAACAATGGTTTCCTGGTATTTCGCTCTCCAGTACAACCACCACATTCTTTCCTAGCCTCCAGCTACTATCTCACATAGGTCTACGATTATCAACCCATTGGCGAGAGACAAATAGTCGGAAAGAATGAGTGCCGCCGTACTCATATTGAAAGATCTGCAAGGCAAAAAGGCAGCCTTTCTGCATATGAAATTGCCAGTTTTCTAAATAATGCTAATAACAACCCAACATAAGTTTCTTAATTGTTCTCTGCTTGTCTATTTAGGCCTTCTTGAAACAATTCTAACCCCTGCCGTGCTGTAACAGGACTCTTTTCTCTTTTGCATAAGGTAGAGGCATACACTGACCTCTTCATCTGATTTTCCTTTTTTAAGCATTTTTTCGGAAAGAATACTTTCTCACATTTAGTAAATCCATTGGTTTTTTTCATGATGTTCACCTTGCTTTAGATGAATGAATTATGGAGCAGTTAATCCCATTCTTAAATGGACATAATGAACGATATTATATTGGAGTTTTGGAATGAAATTGGATGAGCGGGAGGATGAATGAAATTGAAGGCAGGTAATAGGATTCGCTTATTTCGTCTCATTTAACGAAATTAGCGATATTACATAACCTCCCTTGAATAAAATCTACGTTGTTTTGTGTGTCTTTACGGAAAAATCAGATAATATAAGCTTCAATAATTTGTTATCATGAATGAATACTTTCGTCATAATCTATTTCGAAGTATTTTGAATGATTTCGGGGTATTTTGAATGGTCTTAGTAAGAGGTTAGAATGAACAGATGGAGTACTGAGGGAGTGATTTGAATGGTTGTAATCGAAGTGGTTGTCAATTTTACAATATGCCTAACTATAGATCTCGACATTGTACTTGCTATCATATCAATATACTACATTATACTTATGGTATAGTGGAAGCATAATGACATGAACCTGGCCTTTGCGATTTAAATTAATCCATTTCAGGAACTCCGACAAGTGCGATCAGCTCACCCCAACAAATTCATTTTTGCCCACCTAAATATTTATAGTTTGAAGTCTAAGTTCGTAGAAATTCATGAACTATTAAATGACAAAATTGTTGACCTTCTTTTTATTGCAGAGACAAAATTAGATGCCTCATATCGGGACAGTCTCTTTCAAGTACAAGGTTATAAGTTTGAAAGGAGAGACAGAGATGCAAATGGTGGTGGACTAGCTGTGTTTATTAGGGCAGACATTGCCTCTCGCAGACGGAAGGACATTGAAGGTGAGAATTTTGAAAACATTATTCATGAAGTTAACCTAAATAAACAGAAATGGTGTTTTTCTTGCATATATCGCCCCCCAAATATGAAAGATGATTTATTCAATGCTAGTTTCAGTAAAATGCTTGATAAGTGTATTACTTTTTATGACCATTATGCTATTGTTGGAGATTTAAACTATGATTTATTATGCGAATACAAAGGTAGAACTTTGTGTGATCTTATGGAAATTTTTGCCTTGTCAAACTTGATAAGAGAGGCTACGTGTTTCAAAAATAAGGATAATCCTTCTCTACTTGATGTCATTCCTACAAACTCTAAACACAGCTTCATGAAAACATTAAATTTTCCCACTGGGGTCAGTGACTGCCACAATATGATTAGCTCAGTAGTAAATTGCAAAACTCCTTCCATTGAAAAACGGAAAATAAATTATAGAAGTTTTAAAAATTTTAGCATAGAAAATTTTAACCGGGATATTTCGGCCATAGATTTCCCTTACCATTTACTAAATAACAAATCTGAAGTAAACAAAATCTATAATACTTTCGAACAGCAAATTACTACAATTATTGATAAGCACGTACCTGAAAAACAAATGTATCTCAAAAAAGATCAGCTGCCCTATATGAACAGTGTTTTAAGAAAGGCTATTTATCACAAGAAAATGTTTTATAACAAATTTTTGAAAAATAAATGTTCAAAATCTTAGGAAAAATATAGAAAATCTAGGAATTATGTGAACAAACTCAAAAAGAAGTCACTTAACAAATGTTTTCAGGACAGATGTATTGGGGGTTGTAAACCCTCAGATTTCTGGGACACAATTAAACCTTTTATGTCAAAGAAGTGTCAATCTCAAAACTCTAAAATTATATTAAATGAAAATGAAAATGTAATATCTGATAATAAGCAAGTTGCTAACACTTTAAACGAATTTTTTGCAAATGTTGCAAACGACATTGGACAGAATTTTTGTTTTGACAAAGAAACCCACCCAAGTATTAAAGAAATTTTGGGTAAAAACTTTGGCGTTGACTGCTTCAACTTTAATCTGACTGAGTCTTCAAAAGTTTGCAAAATTATTGATTCTTTTAATGTCAAAAAAGCCACAGGAGTAGATAAAGTTTCTGTAAAGATTTTAAAACTGGGCAAATTGTCCCTTGCTCCTTTTCTGACTTATCTTGTAAACTCAACAATAAGTACTGGGATTTTCCCTGATCGTCTTAAAGAAGCACAAGTTACACCAGTCTACAAGAAAAATGATTTTCTGAACAAATCAAATTACAGACCAGTCAGTATATTGCCTATTCCATCAAAGATTTTTGAAAAAGTTATTTCGGAACAATTAACTATTTATTTTGACAGTATTTTTGATAACTTTTTATGTGCTTTCAGGGGAGGCCATGGGTGTCAGACTACAATCATGAGATTATTGGAAGATTGGAAGGAAGCGTTGGACAGAAATCAATATGTGTCTGCAGTACTCATGGACCTGTCCAAGGCTTTCGACTGTCTTCCGCATGACATCTTACTTTTGTAAGCTGACATCATATAGTCTCTCTAAAGATGCAGTCCACTTGATATCATCCTATCTGAGGGACAGGAAGCAGAAGGTAAGGGTTTGAGGTGTAGTCAGTACCTGGACTGACATTAAAAAGGGAGTACCTCAGGGCTCTATCCTTGGTCCTCTGCTTTTTAATGTCTTTAAAATGATATTTTTTATTTTGTCGATAAATGCTCTCTCTTTAACTATGCCGATGATAACACTTTGTCCTTCACTACCCCTGATTTTGGCCAGCTGATTCATGTCCTTCAGAGAGAAAGTAAAATTGTTATAGATTGGTTCTCATTTAACTGTATGCAAGCAAACCCTGATAAGTTCCAGGCTCTGGCAGTTGGAAACAAAACTCATGAAAAGCACCCAGTTTTTAATACATGTATAAATAATTCTCAAATTGAATGTGATGATGTTGTTAAACTATTGGGTGTAGATATTGACTTTTATCTTTCATTTGACTTTCATATCCAAAACTTATGTAAAAAGGCTGGTCAGCAACTTAACATTCTCAAAAGAATTGGTAGAAAGTTGTCAAAACTGAATAGACTAACAATTTTCCATTCATTTATCTTGTCAAATTTCAACTTCTGCCCATTGTCCTGGCACTTCTGTTCAAAGAAAAATACAACTAAAATAGAGAAAATACAAGAAAGAGCTCTAAGGTTTGTTTACGACGATTATGAAAGCCCGTATGGTCAACTGCTTGAAATTGCAAAACTACCTTCGTTAGAAATCAGAAGAGTCAGAACAATGGCAGTTGAAACTTTCAAGATATTAAACCGGATTGCTCCCCCTGCTCTAAATAATCTAATTCAGAAAAGAGAAAACACATATAATTTCAGATACACAAATATTTTACAGGTCCCTAGAGTGAAATCAACAACATTTGGTAAGAACAGCTTCCGATATGCGGCCCCGGTTCTGTGGAACTCACTGCCGGACCACTTCAGGCAAGAGACAAATTTCAACCAGTTTAAAAATCTGTGTCATTTTGGAATGGGAAAGAATGCAGCCGTGTTGCCTGTGGTGGTCTGTGGTGAGTCTTGCAGATCAGGGGATGCATATCTCTTGCTTGTTTCTGCTTAGCTGTGCTTGTCTGCTTTGTTTTTTAGTTGCTTTTTTTAGTTGCTTTCGTTTTTCTTCTTGTTTTCATGCTTGTAACGTCTCCTTAATGTTTTATGTTTGATTGGATTTTTCTTTATCTGCTTTACAGATATGTAAATTTAAATAATTTTAATTTTACACTACATGTGCTATGTGATATCTTGTTTTAAGCCATTGTTTCTCATAGAAATCTTTAAATTAATTTAACAACTCTATCCTTTTAATGCAACATTATTTTACCATGAAGTCTCTAATAGCCCCTGATTAGCTGTCTTGGTACTTTTAAACTTATTATTTATGAAATACTGTCATACTACAAATTTAATATTGGCTGTTTTACTAATTCTTACTTACTTTCTATGTAATTTGCAAATGTTTTAATGTCATGTGCTATTTATATATGTATGTATGGTCGGTTCAAAAGCTCATGTGAGCTTATGTTACTTGTTATACTGTCTTGCCAACTTGAAATAAAATTTACTTACTTACTTACTTACTTACTTACTTACTTACTTACTTACTTACTTACTTACTTACTTACTTACTTAAATATCGGTCGTTTCCCTTCGGCAAAACACGACTTACTTGTGGAATTCAATCGTAAAGTTGGAGTGCTCGTGTAAGCTCTGTTTACCCGTCATCGCACATGTTTTTTACTGTAATAGCCACATTTGATCACCCCCATGACTTGTGAATCAGTACATTAATTGTGTTTCCTATGTAATAGTCTTCAAATGCGGGTGGAAAAATACATTTTCAAATTTCTTTAAATGCAATTTTATGTCTTTTAGCTGAAAATGAAATTCCCCTCTGAAAATCACTCACAAAAAGGGACAAATGTTTTTGTTTTTTTTTTATCATTATTAATTCGTCTGCTCCTATCACTATGTAAGAGTATACTAGTAAGTCCACAGCCGCCACCATAGTGCAGTTAGTTAGGCATAAGACTTCCAATCTGGAAGTCGTGGGTTCGATCCCCGGTGGCGGCAAATATCCTTTCCGACGTTTGTCTTTCACCAATGGGTAGATAATCGTAAACCTATGTGAAATAGCAGTCGGAGGCTAGGAAATGGTGTACTGTAATGGTAGTACAGGTGAAAGAAATACCAGGAATCCATTGTTAGGTGCTCCGGCCGCCGCGATATAACTGCGAGATTGTTGAAAGCGGCGTTAAACCCATTCAAACAAACAAACTAACTAGTAAGTCCACGCATACCTATTATTTGTACAATATAACGGAATGTCCATGCTTGATCGTCACGTGCCGAAGTATCTTCGGACTTGTATTCACGGGCCTAATTATTTATTCTGCATAAAGGTCAGGTTCAAGTTAATATGCGCTCGCTATATCGGACGTAATATACATTCAACAAAACTTATAAACGGACACTTTATATTTAGGTGAGAAGAAAAATTTCGTTCGAATAAGATTTACTTGGAATCTATACGGCAACCCTAAATTTGCAACTATCAATGGGGAGTTGGATAATTCCCATTTTTAAGTTGGTGAGACCATACCAGAGATATCATCTTTAAGGCTTTGTTTACACTTTGCGCATGCATTGACTTTCGAATAAAAGTCAAAAGGAAATTATAGTTCCGCAAGTTTATGTGAGTATCGAGAAACCGTTATTGCCTATTATTTTCAATGTAAAATTGATCTTTGACGCCTCACTCCAAATTGTACAACTATAACCCTTTCCTGTTTTACAAAGTTTTGGACCTGTCCAAATTCAAAGTTTTTGCAGACGAAAATTAAAAGTGGATTTAATTTGAAAAATAACCATACAGTAGGGTAGAAAATAGTGAGGAAAAAGAAGATATTGCTTGTCAGGAGCAATTTCTTCTTTTTTTTTCACAATGTTTTCTCAATCATAAAATCACAGGTACATAAAAAGCAGTGATTAAACAGCAAAGGGTTAAGCCTTTGGACAACACACTGCGCATGCAATGACTTTCGATTAAAAGTGAATAAAATCAAATTAAGGGATGTTAAATTTTACCACAAATTTGAAAAATCACCAATGTAATTATAGCAATTTTTTGAAAGGAGGATGCCCGTCTTTTATCGTCACTTTCGATAGTTTTACATTTAAAATTCGACCGCTTGTGCACCTATCCATAGTTTCTTGTCGTTATCGTTGTCTTGTCACAGTACAGCTAGAGCTTTCATCTGAGGCACCAGTCGCCATTCTCTCCTAGGCGTATCACTTGCCAATTGTGTGGGAGAGAAATGACACTTATCACAATGCTTTTTGTCAAATATGGGATGAAAGACGGCCGAGTCAGAGGTCAAACCCACGACCCGATGAATGAAAACCAGACGCGCAACCGATTGTCCTAACCGGGTGTGGCAGTTCTTAACCGAGATGTTAAAATGTGAATTGCCTGTCCAGAGTAGCCAAACTTAAGAGTGACGTTATAAACAGACATTCAAGCTCTTTGTATACCTGTAGTCTGATTTCTGCCTTTATTTGATTGTTGTTACATACCCGTTTCAATAAACGTGCACAAACAATTTTGTTTTTTCGTGCCGATGCTAAGGATTGAGTGTGACTGTGTAACAAAAATCACTCAAAATGAACTTTGGGTAGCTCAACACGCGTATGTGACCAAAACCGGAAGTGACAGACGTATTAGGTCGGACTCGCTTCAATCGCGAAAATTCTTGCGTCTGTGTAGTCTCTGTAGCTAGTCCAACTAACACATGTAAATAAAGTTGGCCTATAGCCACTGTAAGTCATTCAAAACAGACCAACAAGTATGTAAAGTTTCTTTTTTTGCTAAGTATACTTAACCTAAAAAATAGAAATAATTGTAAAGCCTTTTACGAATCTCAATTTTTCTCTACAACTTTCGGTAGAAAAATCATATAACCATATATATGGGAAAATAATGATGCTAAACGAGACCTTTGTTAAACAGATGCGCCCGACTTGACACCACTATCAAAAAAAGTTCACAAGCATACAAATGGTCATTCCATCAACCCAATTTTGGCTGATAACGTTCTTACATACTTTTTGACGTCAGCGAAAATTCATAAATTTTGAAACGGTTTATTGCTTTGTGCAATAATGTCTTTTAATGCACTTTATAGTTTTTCATCAAACCTTTGTGCTAGAGACCAGCAAGGTAAGGGTCATGTTTACTCAGAAGGCGTTTCTACGGAAGGGAAAATGGAACCCAAAAGTCAAAAACTCGGTCTATAAAAAGGTAGTCAGTTTTGACAGGTACTGAAATAAAAAAAATAAAAATAAAAATAAATCATTAAAGGTAAAGGTATCAAGAGAACATGTATTTGTGGTCGTAACTTTTGGAGTTAAGTATATTTTTCTTCTTTAACGCAGCTTTAAACCACCAAACCCCGACAGTATGTAACCTCACAACATATACATGAATTGAATAAAGGAAGAGTTGTGTTACAAGAACTTAACGTATGGACAGTTGGATTTAAGAACAAACAGACAGACAGACATACGATGGTACCAATATATATGCTCTCCTTGAGCTGCGCATAAAAATGGTTCAATGTTGTTGATATTTCGAAAACCCTATTTCCACACGATTCAACGTCAGGTAAAAAAACACACTAAGCTTTACACAACTTAGATAGGGACCATCTAAAGGCAAAGCTCGTAAAATTATCGTAAATACATTGAGGGGGGGATGGCTCTGATTTCTAACAAGAGCACCGCCAACGGATGCAACGCTAAGCTGCAGATGCTGGATAATGCAAAAAATATATGTCCAAAAATGGACACAACTCCTACAAGTTTAAATGCTTCCAGACTTATCCCCTTTGATGTGATGGTAAACACGTCTGCTAAGTTTCATGGTGATATCTTTAAAAACATGCGAGATATAACCAAGGTTAAATTTGCCACGACAACGCCAACGCGATCGACTCTAAGGTGATCACAATACATCGGGTTTTCTCCGAAAATAGCCGAGCCAAAAACGAATAATAAATGAAAAAGAATAATTTAAAATTTGAGGGTCAGCACGCAAAAGGATAATTTTGGAATTCGAGTTTACAATTGTGACCTGTCCTGCGTTCAGGGTGGAAAACGAAAAAAAAACTGTTTGCAAATTATAACCCGCTTCGTACGCAAGTCCACGTGCAAAATGGGGTATAATTTGCAAACAGCTTGGGCCGTTTTGTCGTCCTAAATGGGTCGTTACGCAAGTAAGGACCATCTGGGAACTCCGTTTATATACTTAGAAGAGAGGTTAGTTCCAGTCGGGGTCAATCGTAGGTTGCATTTCATAAATGAGCCTGTGCATGGCATTTCCAACAATTTTAAATATGCGCCAAGTAAAGGCTTTGGCCAGCCTGCGCATTCGAAGACTTACCAGGGTCTTCCAAATGCGCCATGTAGATAGATAGGATCTGAATGTATCTTGAGGCAGTCAAGCAGTCTAGTAATTGCATTATTTGGCTGTCTAGGTAGCTCTGTGTTTGCCTTTCACGCAATCATGAAATTGTTGGAAATGTCACGCACATACTCATATTCTTTTGAATAATAGTAGGGTTGGACTATCCTTCTAAATTCAGAAAATCAGCGAAGTAAAATAGGCTTGACACTAGTCCGTCCCCGCAATCCGCACAATATGGCATGGGTCGAGACTATAACATTATTTAGACGGTCTCTTTTCGGACCTTAATCGCCGTCATAGCGTAGTTGGTAGCGCGTCGAACTGTCCATTTAGGAGCTCCGGATTCAATCCCCGATGGCGGCACTCATTTTTTACGACTGATAATCGTAGACCTATCCTATGTGGAATAGCAGCTGGAGACTAGGAAGGAATGCTGTGGTGGAACTGGTGTGAGAAATTCGAGGAATCCATTGATAGGTGCTCCAATGCGATTTAACTGAAGGATATTTTATAGAGGTGTTTAACTCCATTCAATCAATCAATTTTGATCAATCAAAGTTTGAGTTCTGTAGGGCTTCGGGGGTTAATCTAAGTATATTGGTAATTCTTTAATTGGGAAGTCTTCCTAGAACACGGGGTTCGAATCTGGCCGGACTGCACAGGCATCGACACGTCTCGAATTTCCAAAATGGAAACCCATTTGGAACTCCGTGACTTCTACTTGAATAGAAAAGTAATTTAACTTTTTACGATTTCCGTTTATTCTGAATGGCTAGAAAATTACTTTTATATCGCGATGAAAACAATTTTGAGTACGCATATATTTCGAAAGCTGAAAAAGTAGTTCTGTAACAAATATATTGTAGTATTGAAAAACCTTAAAATTGTGTGTCATAATGTAGAAATATAAAATAAAAAAGAGTATGATTGTTCATGGAGTTTAGGAACTAAAAACAAAACCACGCTCAAGTATGAATACACTTTGTGTTGCATCATACCACCATGATTTCAATAGATCTTCTCTTCATCATTAAACATATAAAAACTTTCACTGTCATTGTACAGAATGCACGCATTCTCTTCATCAGCCTAGAATTTTTCTCATTGATTAATTAACTTGCCGAAGATTATGATACTTTTTTCTCAAATCTCAACTCAAAGTTTTCTCAACTTGGGAATAATTGGGATTAAAGCCTCAATACTTTTGTTATACTTATATAAATATATGTATAAAACAGAAAACATTGATAAGTTTTTATAAATAACAGCATAAATATCTCATCTTTTATGTTCATAAAATTATTTAAATTCTTAATTTTGAGAAAATTCTCAATTAGGCACGCAAAAAGTTTTAAAACCTCGAGCAATGAAATTCTTACACAGTTAATAAGAACTTACTGTGACAAGTATACTCCTCCTGCCTTTTCCAAATAATATACAGGGCGAAGTTTCGGTTCAACTCAAAAGTACAATAAAACTTTCTAACATTAAACAAAGTTGAACGTTGAAGAAAGGTTTAAATTGAAAAGATTATCGGAAAAAGTTTGATAGTGTCTAACATTTCATGTAATTGTAAAGTAATGGACGTGATTAAGGTAGTGGACCTCTAATAGTTCCGCAACATTCCGGAGCTCATAATCTTTCACATTTTCAACCGGGGTTTCCTAATTAAATCATTTAAGTTTAAACGCGTTTAAGGTAGTGGACCTCTAATAGTTCCGCAACATTTCGCAACGCATGATCTTTCACAAAATTAATCGTGGTTACCAAATAAAATCATTAGGATATCTAGGTTAACACTCACGATGTTCATGATTTCCGAAACGTTGCAGACTTTTTAAGGGTCCACTACCTTAAACGCATTTAAGAAAAGTCTTTGTGAAATTTTGGCAACCTTTTTCAAGAGATGGTGAAATTGTACTGCTTGGACAGTCAATCAAAACTCACTATTAAGAAAATATACATATTTATTCGGCCAGTATGAAAACTTTTTTTCGCCGAGAAGCAAGAGCTATCAAAATCAGCTTCGGAAAAAATTTTTTTTTTGATATGGTAACATTTATAATAAAATTTTTGATAATCTTTCAGTGAAAGCGCGACGACTGGACTCCTGGTATTTCTCGCACAAGTATCACCATCACATACTTTCCTAGCCTCAAACTGCTACCCAACATAGGTCTACGATTATCGATTCATTGGTGGGAGACAAATAGTCGTAAAGGATGAGTGCCGCCGTCAGAGATCGAACCCGGGACCTCTTGATTGCCAGTCCGACGCGCTACCACTTCCACAATTATGGCGGTTAAATATTTTTTGTAAGAAGGAGGGCTTTAAACGATGATATCCATAATAACTACGCTTTCCATCTAAACAACATATCAACAACATACAGTCGAATCTCTCAATGTCGAACTTCGAGGGACTGACGAGAAAACTTCGGCGTATAGAAAGGAAGAAGGGAAAATAAACGCCCGTTCGGGACGAAATGCTATGCGGCCATCTTCACAGTTATGTACGATCATAACTGATGGCGAAATAACTGACTTATTTGATATGCATGATAAATTAATCTAGTATAAAGGATGACAGATGAAATATGAAGGCTCTGTCAAGTACCAGTCAATAGTAATAGTCAACGCAGAAGTTGTTTTTTATACTGAGTATCAGTTATCTTAAAAAATAATTCCACCTTGAAAACTAACATTGCCCCTAGTATTTACCAGGGTCTTGTCACAAGCATCGCACATGTAAATTATCAAGGCTTCACCACTCACCATTTTAAAGTTATGGTCAATGTCAAAGTTTTATTTTATGGCTTCACTACTCACCATTTTAAAGTTATGGCCAATGTCAAAGTTTTTTTTCCACAAATTTGAACTTAAAAAGACCTTGACCCTGACTTGTGATCTTACACATAGTACATACAGAACAATCTTGTCACAATCAATTATCATGAGAAATATGAAAGCTTCAATTAAAGGATCGTGTCAAATATAACTTTTTTTTTCGCACATTTGTCATTGAACTTGGTATCAACAGAAAGAAATTGTCCCAAGCAATCATCATGTGCACTATTGAGACTCTGTTGATTACCATTCAAAACTTATGGCCAAATAAAAGCTTTTTTTTTCGGACAAACAGAGTAACAGATTAACATACAAATAGACAGGGCAAAAACAACATGCCCCGGTCTCTCGATGTGAGGTCATAAAATGTTCTGTCCAGAAGTGTGAGAGACTCCGTTGATTTGAATAGATAAAGCTAAAATAGAATACGAAAATATTCTTTCATCTAGTTAACATAAATAAAAAAGATACAAATTACATCAGACTTAGTGTAGCCTTGATGCAAAATCGCAGCCTCAACGTCTTTCAAAAGTGACCATATAAAAGTTGACATTATTATGACGTCAAGAGGTTTGGTGCCAAGAGACTGCGCAATCACATAACAAATGGGTTGGATTAACTATTGCCAATTTTCATCATAATTGGTCAAGTATTGTAGAAGTTATTAAGGAGGTTGTACCCTCGTCAAAATCGGAAATCAATTCTCTTTATCACATAATCATGTTAGCCTGCGCGTGAGATTTCCAACAATTTCAAATTGCGCAAAGCAAAGACCCTGACCAGTCTGTGCATCCGCACAGTCTGACCAGAGTCTTTAGCATGCATTTAGTAGATACTTAAGGTCTCAAAATAGCTGTAGACCATCAAGTGACTCTATAATTACAGGATGTGGCTGTCTTTGCTACTCAGTGTTTGTACCTCACGAAAATTTCAAATCGATGGAAATCTCACGCACAGGCTCATTTGTACGTAAAAAATCATTTTCGAAACGAAAAATGGAAATAAAATATCTTACGCAAACGTACCTAAGATGACGTCGTGATGACATCACTGAACTTGTGATCGTACACGTGCGCAAGACAAGGAAACTTCTTATGTACAAGAGAAAAAGGAAGTTGTATGAGAAAAATCAATCTCATCCCGGTACCACAGACGCCGATTTAAAAAATAATGGTAGTGCACGACAGAACGCACTTTCACCCGATTTAATAAGAATTTTAATCATTTTTCTCCGGCCATCTTTAGATATGGCAGTTTCTTTGTCAACATCGGTGTGTTTCCGACAGACTACGGAAAAAACTACTATGCGATCCGATTTACAACGACCTATCGCGATTTTATTCCGAAGTACCCCGGTTTAAGGAACAAACGAAATAGTACAATGCAGATGGACCTTTCCAATTTCTTACTAGAAAGTACTTAATGAACAAAGAACATATTCGACAATGGGAGACGATCGGCAACAATTTTTTGTCCAAGCTGCATTCCGATTTCGAACGCTGGGTATATGATTCTGTAAAAAAAAAAGGAAACAGAAAAGAATAACAATAACATCAATCCAGCTATCATAACAATATTTGAGCGACAAATGGAACAGCCTCACTGAAGAAAAAAATATCGAGCAAAAAAGTATAAGAGTTAGAAAGCAAACTAGATAAGCATTGGGCTAACCAAACCAAGACGTAAAATACGATTACAAAAGCAGAATTAATAACAATACGTACATTAAGCGGAAGTCACGACAAAAATCACAAAGACATATTGACTAATGAAGAGGTGAAAACAGTGGCACTACAGCCAGCGTCCACAGGGGTCCTAGGTTATCCTAAGGTAAATTGTCTGGTAATAATTTTAGTCTTATGTAACGTCTACGGGCATTTTAATATAAGAGAAAATGTTTCTTCGTGTCTGATGGTTGAACTGATGTGCTCGATTGAGGAGGAATATTTGATGAAGCTGGATTCCTGTATATCGAAGGTCTCTTTTTTAATTTGCTTGTGCATCTCGTTGCAGTTCATTTGCGAAAATCGGGGCTAATCGTAGCACGCCGATTCTGTCCCCCTATAAAGCCGAACTACGAACAACAAGGACTAATACCGAACCACGCCTATTGTGATACGATTTTCGAAATCGGCAAAACATGTGCATGTTGAAATTCTATCCCCGTTTTCAAAAACAAACGCGACACTTTAATCTCTCAACGACCCAAACCAATAAGACTGGACATAGGAACTATGATAACTAGGATATTGAAATTTTTACGCATTTCGAAGACGACCACCGAAAAAAAATATAGGATAAAGGCGATATGCCGACTGTGACTAAAGACTAATGCCCTTCACCCGCTCACCGTTAATATGATTTGAGCGTTGGTAAATAATCAAACATCGTAACTACAGCTTGAATAAGCTGTAGTTTCGATGTCATGAACATTTACCAACGAGATTTTTCTAAAGAGAATATATTTGTATTACGCAATTGCGTAAAGTGCGTAATGGCGTCTACGCCCTTGCTGGACAGTCGATTTTATTGAGCCAAATGAGACACAATCTCCATCCCATTTTAGTTTGTCATCCCTCTTTTCCTAAAAATGAGATCATTTACCCACCAGTTTGGTTTCGACATCAGAATTAATGTTTCAAAACCCCTACTTTCAACAAATCTACGTAGAGGTTTAATACCAGCACGCTGATGTCCGTATTCTACAGCCATTATGGTAATGTTAACTTTCCTAAATGGGATTGTTTTTAAAACCTTAAGTTCATCTCCCTCAATATCTAAACTTAAGAAATCCACTGTTAGTTGGTTTAGCGCCAGCAGTATTGAATACAGAGGAAAACACTGGACTTCTGTTGTTCTTTGGTTAGTTGGTCCGTCAGCTATTCTCCCAACGTGAGCAGCTTGTTTAAACGTTACCTGAAAATACAGTTAAAAACATCTTGAAATTGACAAGGTGAATGAGTTTGGGGTGATTTTGCAATGAAATTGAATTAGTGCGTGAAGAGAATTTGAATGAAGTTAAAGGGAGGTAATCCAACATCGCTTATTTTGTTCCGGATGAACAAAATTAACGATATTCTTTACCTCCCTTTAATACAATATGTATACAGGTTCTATAAATAACTTCCCATTTGTTCAAGAACCAATCAGACGTTTAAAATTTCAATTATTCTAGTGAAATCGTGCTTTTTAAATGAACCGCTCACTCAGCGATCTATTCGTGCATTCCCAAGACTCACCCAAATCATTCAAAAACACTCCGAAATGATTAAGAAAATAAAATCAACAGCTACATTAAAACATTTTCACGATGTTACCTTCCGTACAAAGGTCAATTGTTTGTTTCGGCACAAGATATAGGTAAGATTCTAGGATCTATCCTGAGTTTTTGACAAGACTACTTTTCTGTAGTTCTCTGGTAAGTTTGGCCGTCAGGAATTTTGTAAATCTAGCCTCGGCTAGCCTAATAGATGAGCTATTCTAGACGAGGTAGAGATTAGCTTGTTTCAAACAAAATCGAGTATCAGATTCTTTTCTTAAAATCAGCAATATTTCTATACGTTTAAGCTGGTTGTTTGAACGCTCAGGTGACCGAAAAACCACGATAGTGTACATAAGGTGACGTCATAATGATGTCATATTAAAATTGTACGGCGAGGATATATCCGATTATTTCGTCATATAACCCTGATAAAAATCAATAAGTGATCATAGTATAACACTGTCCTCTACAAAACAAACACTTACAGTGGCTGGGAAAGGTTCAGTGTTCAAACACGCATTGATGGCATAAGCTTTTCTATGTTTTGTCATAAGTTTGGCAAAGTTTATAGGGTCCGCCTCGACGAGTAGACCGCTCCAACCACGGAATCTTTCAAACAACAGAGTATTGGAAGCTCTTTCACCATCCAGGGCCCCGCATTCAACGAAGAATCCTCTTTCCTGAAATGCGGATGAAATTAGTAACAGCTTAATTCAAATTGAAAATTACTAGAAAAAATCCATGATTTCATTGACTTTATTTTGTTTCGGATGCGTCTGATTGGAAATAGAACTTGAATGCATTTTTTATTTTATTGATAATCTCGAACAAAATAAGCGATATTGGATTGCCTCCTTTAAATTTCATTTTAAATTCACTCCTCTCGCTCATCCAAACAATTCCATCATCACTCATCTTGCCGATTTCAAGATGTTTTATCGGTGTGTCGTAATTACAAGAGTACAAAGCAAGTTCTTGCTGAATGGTAGATTTTTTGTCTTATTTACTTAAAGGCATTTGAAATTTGAGTACGGTACTGTAACTTGTGATTACAATACAATTGTATACAATCGACCATTCAAAATAGCGAATTCTACTTATAACGTGTCCCTTTGCAGATAAGCACACTGTCATATTTACCTTGTATTTAAGTCTGCTATCAACAAACGGCGCCTGACCCTCCGATGAATCTAAAACATCGGGACGCGTAAGGTTGTAATCCAACGTCGATGGTGGGAGGATGTAGTAGTTTCTAATTATATCAATCAATCTGGGGTCGTCTGCTGCCACTTTCTCTTTATTTAATTTCATCATTGCATTTTTATAGTTGAGATTGCCTTTCCTTTTAATGTTGGTCCTATTGTGTCCTTTCGTTGTATCTATTTCTATAACGTTTTTCGTGATTTTTTTAAGAGGTCCGATATTGTCAAAATCAGTTCTTGAGTGTTGACTCGTTCCAGTTTTATTTCTTTGATTTGTCTTGTGCTTAGCAGAACTATTTTTCGCTAATTGTGAATTTGTGAGACCCACGTCTGAATACAACGTGTTATGTCCTTTTCCATTTTTGTCCCAGTCTGTGGTTTTTCTTTTGTGTATGTGTGAGGTTATTAGGAACAAAATCACCAGAGCTAGGATTAATCGTAGAGCTCGCTTAATCACGCATTGATATGCCCTAAAAACATGAGCCATATTGGACTGGGTTCTGAAATAATTGAGGAAAAAGTGAAAGGTAGATGTGTATAGGTTATCACCCTTTGAAACCAGCCAGATAACACGACCGTCGATTATAAAAACCTAAAGGAATAAGCACTAAAGGTTCTGTTAATATGCTTCGTGATATTTTCGAGAGGAGATCTAAATCTGCAAAAAAAAAAAAAAAAAAAAAAAAAAATATCAAGAACTTTAGGCAAATGAATTGACATGTTCCACAGTGCATAGAAAAAAAGTTATCAACTAAATGCCTTATCTAAATTCGTGATTCTATGTAAACAGAGGTACATCATTGGAAATATTGATGTGGTTTTAGTGTGTAAAATTATTTATAAAATTGGTATTTCTGAATCTTAGAAGCATCAATATAACGATCCATTGTCACAAGTTGTATTTGCTTGTACGTGTGTACGTCAATTGAAACACAAAATCTTCTATCTCCGTCAAAATTCTACATATCTTTGTTTCATGTCTTCGTGAAAGAAAACAACAATTATTTACTTATTTGACATATGATTTTCTTGGTTAAAAAGGGCATTTTATGAAATGGCTGAAATATGAGCAAAACCCTTGTTGTTGGAAGACACTTATTCATCTTGTTGATCTGATGGGCTATGTTAATAATACTAAAACTTTACAAGAAAGAAACACTTAAACCGGGCGGCCGCCATACGATTATCCAACGGTACGAACAAGAGGCCCACAAGGGAACCGTAGGATGATCCACTAAAGACTTATAGGCAATACATCGCACAATGGCCTTACGATGTTCGTGCGGCGATCGCGCGATACCTCTACGACGTATCTACGGGCTACGGTCTCCGTGCAGTCTTGCGATTTTTTAAAAAACATTGTTCAACCATCTTTTATTCAAATTCGCAATGGTCTACGGCACCCGCAAAATCGTGCGATGATCGCACAGACACCGTATGCCGCCTCACGAGCACTGCACAATATTGGGATTACGGCGAGTTACGGGCGCCGTAGGGGCTGCGTAAGCCAAATGTAAATAAGGCTCCAGGCAAATAAACCGCTGGCTATCTTATCGTACTGTGTCAGTGGCAAAAGTAACTAGGCTTAACGAGGGTTAATATCTGAAACGCTGAAATCACTTTATAACTCAGAAATCGTTCATACAGAATCAACAATTCACTTTTTTGTTTGGACGGATTTTCATTTCGATCAAAACTCGCTTCTCCAGCTCATTCAATTTCATTCGTAATATGCTAATATCGAAAAGGAAATATACACATACATGATATACAGAATATTAGTCAGAACTTGGTAACATACACGTATTTATACACGGTCATATTTTTGATATTCCCATTGAGAAAAATCTATATTCTTATCTTTTGCGTTTTTTAAGTCCCACTGTTATGGTCAATACAGTTAGAAATAGCTACAAATCAAATTTTTAAAAAAATGATTTTTCGGCCAATCAGACTGCACGAATGTTGATCATGTTTCAAATTAGTAATCGTAAAACATGAATAAGATTATGTCTTGTGTAGAGCATGTCGAGAAAAAACATACCTTTCAATGTTGCTTCAAAATTTAATGTTTGAAAATCCTTTCTCCATTATTTATTCTCACTAAAAAGACGTCAAAGGAAAAGGGTGTGTAGGATTTTGTCATTTAGAGATGCATATGGTTTATTTATAGCCTTAATTTGATGGGTACATGTATTTCATTTTTATGGTATGTCGCAGTTAAAGGTCTGTTGAACACATTAGGCCTTTTCACATCTTACTTTTTCACAGCTACGTTAGTTACAATAAGAGCTTATAGTTAAGGTTGTCAAACCGTAATAGTTCCGCAATATTTCGGAACTCTTGATCTTTCACAATGTTAACAGCAGTTTCCTAATGAAAATCATTAGGAAATCTTTGTTTACACTGTTAAAGCTCATGACCGCCCAAACGTTGCGGAACTATTACGGGTCCACTACCTTAAGGCTTTGGTTAGATTGGTCGATTAATAGGATGGCTTGATAGTTTGGGTTTTGCGCATATCACGCGTTAGCTATTCTAAAACAGCTAAATACATGTGTATGGTCAAAACATGTAACAGCAAGAAGTTGTTACAGTAAGTAAAAATGAATTTGATCCCGATCAAAACCATTCTAAATCGCTCACTCAGCTCTCTATCATTTATTCCAAACACTCACTCAATCCATTCAAATATGATCAAATGAATGAAAAAGATTAGATTAACGACTACATTAAAAAAATATATCTAGAAAAAAATCGCGATTTCATTGATATAATTGAAATTGTAAGCTTCTGGTTCTTGCATATATAGAACGTGTATTCATATTTTATTAAATGGAGATAATGAATATCACTAACTTTGTTCATCCGGGATAAAATTAGCGATATATTACCTCCCTTTAATATCCCTCAATCAATTTCATTTCAAAATCATTTAAATATCATTCACCTTGTCAATTACACGATGTTGTTGTCTTAATTTGACAACGAACATTACACCCAACGGTAAAATGGCCATAAATCGAAATGCTTTAATTTGTTTGTATCTTGTTTTGTTTTTCTTTTATTTTTACCTGACATGGTCAACTTGCGAATTTAGTGCATAGTCAATGCCTTTCGTATTACCCATTATAGTGGTCTCTTGTTACATGTGACAAGTCACGCGGAAAGGGACCATCTAGGAACGCCGTCAAAAATATATTTGAAAAAGAGATTGGATCTAGTACAGGTCAATCAGAGATCACATTCAAAAACTCTTTTACGGGAATGTAGAATGCCCATGCTAGATTTAGAAGGAAAAAAATAAAAATGCGAACAGGTTCGACTCTAGTCAGTCTGTACAATCCGCGCAGTCTGACTACGGTCAACACTTTACTAACCCAGATAGTTCTTTTTTCGCGTGACGCATTACGTCTATGTCGCGAAGTCGTTGAAAGCTGGGTAAATCACTTAATATTTGCCATATTTGAGCGCCGCGTCGTTACATGAATGGCAGTCTAATGAGTGAATGTGCCATGAATCGTGAACTGAAATAATTCAAAATCATAAAAACCAGCCATGCCTTCAAAATGATAAAACGTTCCCTTACCTTGGTAAACTGATAATGCACTCGCTTTGTATGGATAGTGTTATTGTAATGATTATTGCCTTGGCAAGATGGAGCCTGATGAACGGGTCATTGCATTTAAGGCTAAGGTAAATCACCTTTTTGATGTACAGGGTGACTGATCACATCTACTACGCTTTCGAGCTCAAATACGCTCAAATAGCTCAATAAGGTTATAGCTTGATTTTTTTTTATTTTTATTCGGACTCATTTCAGAGAGTGGTAACATCTAAGGTGTTATAAACTTTTTCATAACAGGGAAAATGTAGATGTATGTTTTAACATTTGAAGTCATACATTTAACAACATCGTGAAATTGACAAGGTGAATGATTTTAAAATAATTTTGGAATGAAACTGAATGAGTGCGATCAGTGAGTTTTGAGTGAAATATACGGGAAGTAATCCAATATCGCTAATTTTGTTCAGGATGAACATAATTAACGATATCTAGTTCCTTTCATTAAAAAATATGCGTATACGTTCTATTAATAGCTTCATATTTATTCAAGAACCATTTAGACTATTGCAATTTAAATGAATTCAGTGAAATCGCGATTTTTTTCGAGCTTTATTTATTTTGAATATGGTGTTGTTATCATCTTTATTCATTTTTGAATGGTTCGAATGAGAGTTTGGAATGAATGAATGGATCGCTGACTGAGCGATTGCTCAAAAGTTTTGATTGAAAGGAATGTCAATTTTACGATGTTTTTAACTATCGGTTGACTCTTGTTTTTCAAAAAGGTGAACTGTAAGTCGCCAAAAAGAGCCCTAGCGATGTTAAAGTAACTTCGCGCAGATAACACTGTCGAATTTTTGACTTTCTTAAAATTTCACAATTATAAGGTTTATCTTTAAAAAGCGGGCTTCAACTTTTGTCCGAACCATTATTTTGCCGAAATCTCAGAATCGAATTAATATAACGTATTTTATTTCATTTTATTTCATTTTTTTTCCATATCATATTTTCCATCAAATACCATGATTTTTTTCAGAAAAGTTTAAAAGTGAAACAATGGTTTTGTCCGTCCGTCTACTTATTAATTATCAGCCTTTTATACCTTCTTGTGTCTGTATTAAACGGAACAGCAATTTGTCTTTCCAAAAAAAGTTCTGATTTGCACAGGAGCCATGTCAAATATGTATGATTCTATGATTTCGTATAAATCTAAAAGTTGATAGTTTTATAAAATCAATTTTGTGGAAGATATTTAATCTGCGTGTTTTCTCTTTTTGTTCAGAAACCGTTTGACCAGAAAATTGACTTTTTTTTATCTTTTCTGAGATGAACCGCACATTTACAGACCAATCAAAAAACATTATTTAACTTAGTTGTTGCGGTTTTCACGAGGAAAACTAGATAAGCAGGCGGGTAATAACGGTACAAATCACGTGATATTTAAATCAAAGATGACGTAACGGTCGATATGCTAATGAGCATTTCCAAATAAGGAGTAATTGACGTTTATTCTGTCAAATATTTAGTATAAAACCACGTTTTCTTACTACTAAACAGCTTCCATCACCCCTCGTGTTTAAGAGCAGAAAATGCGAAAATATTAACATTAACTAGATAGGTAAATTCATTATTCTGAAACCATTTTAAATTCAAAAAATACTTTTTGGAATGGTATTAAGCTGCAATTAACATTTTACCACAAAAAATCCTTCATTCAAACGCAATTTCATGTAATTGATGAAAAGGTTGGTCAACATAGCTGTCAAAAGGACAATAACATTGCCTTGTGCATAGTTCGG
The DNA here is from genome assembly GCA_948146395.1 of Fragum whitleyi. Lineage (NCBI taxonomy): Eukaryota > Metazoa > Mollusca > Bivalvia > Cardiida > Cardiidae > Fragum > Fragum whitleyi. Next base: position 4,320,311 of record OX411552.1, on the reverse strand, counting down.
GTGTTTAGCTGCTTCATTGTAAAAAGAATATGTGCTTGTATGAAATCAACAGAATGTTGTAATGGGCGAGGTCATTTGACGCATTCCAACATTGCAGTACTTTCAGTGTTTTGATTTTAAGCGAGGTAAGATTATTTCAGGTATCACACAGGGAAACGTGTGTTTATTTCACTTATAATTTCAGCTTTATTTAAATCATATTTCACAGCAACTACCAATTTCTGAGATTTTTCTCGCAAATTCAAGGTCTACCACGAAATCACCACGATAATTAACCCATTTAGTCATATGACACAGACAGGATCACTTATCATCGATTCATGAAATTTGTCACGTTTGTATTATTACTACATCATTTTTGATCTGCTAGCAGCTTATTTAAGGCCTTGTCCCACTTCACTTACGTATGCATTGTGGATGTAAAACGTATTCAAATCTTAGAACCCGCTCTAAAATCAATTTGCATCTGTTAAGTACCCTGTACATACATACTCTTTGCATACATTCTGTCCAGAGAGCGTCCGTCCACTGTAATTTAATCCGACAGAACGTTATGGGCTGCACAAAACTTGTTGAGCGGATAGACCTCGTAAAAATGCTGTGTCCTCCGTTGAGCATCTTTGGAAATTTAATCCACTTAGACCTAGAATGACAGCGAACAGAAATCGGAATTATCAGATATACGTAAATTATATAATCAAAGTACTGAAAGAACTGACAAGTTGGAATGCGTTCAAGAGATGGTGACCTCAAGCCACTAACGAAACTGACCCCCCCCCCCCCACACACACACACACACTACAGTTGATCACATAATGAGTATCGTATTTTGATGGGCGTATATTAATCAATGTATTTGAACAACGAGGGGTGTTTAAAACCCTGAATCGCAATACAGGTCTGAATCCGATGAAAGAAATAATAAAAAGGAAGAAATGATAGAACACAATTCTGCAATAGAAAACTAAGAAAATATACTGGTGCTTACTTTAAATCAATGTGTATGTAGAAGATATGATTACCATGCGCGAATCGGGGAGAAAAGAGCATAATTGTTAATGAGTATTGTAGGTATTCCGGTAGGACCTGAGGCCTCTTCAAGGAAGAAAAGTCGTACGATTAATCTCATGATTATCGTACCATTATATTTAGGATGGTTGTAAATGGCTTCCACATAAAATCTTTGAAAATCATAGACAATTTGGTCATCGTAAAATTGATCTTTTGAATCTGCACGTGCAAATCATCTGGTATAAACTTACACGTTAGTGGGTAAACTGTCCCCTAAATTACAGAACATAAAATCACCATACAGACCCAAAGAATGTCTACTTGTATGTCCAGATACAAATAATGAATATTATTCATTATTTTTATCGCTGCGCTGTCGCGCCGGATGTGTGGAGCATTACAAGACTAATTGAACCTGATAGCTCCTGGTAAAATGAGCATGATCACATGTACCAAGTTCCGGGTCTTAACTTCTAATCTTTTTATCATAATCATTATATTCAATCATCATTATGGTGTGTGTAAAATGTTAACTTTTATTCTCATACTGAATTCTACAAAAGGATAGATGCAACAGAGACCCTAATTTTGTATCTCATTGACTATTACGTTTTTCTTGTTTTCAATATTGGTTCATAATTACTTTTATCTGTGAAGCTTTGCGTATGAATGGGACGTATTGTATCAAAATTCGGTTATTCCATTCTAACGCTTGCTGATAAAAGTATTTATAATCAATCTTTCATGCGTAAGATGTCGTTGTCGTAGCAGTGTTACTTAATATAAAACTTCGATAAATTGAAGTTTCGTTTCTGTACTCAAGATTTATTCACTATTTGAAAAAAAAGGTTCACACTTTGCGTTTACCTAACAGGAAATACTCCCATTTTTATTGTTTGCGATTTTGCAGCTTTTTAGATGATTGTAAATGATATTGTGTTGACCGAAAATACTGTAATTTTCAAATACGGTTCGCCTGAAGAATGGAACGACGGAGTCTTTACTGAGACAACTTTTTTTATGTAGATACGCATAATGAAACATTTCTAGTTAATCTTTATTTTTTGCCTCCCTAAAACAAGTAAAGTTAAGCAATCGTTTTTAGCCATGATCCAAAAAGGGTTAGTTCCTACGATAGACATAACAATTTAATACCACTATATTCTGAGACAATCGCACGGTTATCATAGAGCTAAATCAAACTACAAAATGATTGTGCATCCATTCTTTCCGGTATATTTTTTTCACTATATTTTACTTGGAAAATTGGCATGTTTAAAGCTTAATAATCGGAAAACCCTCTGATAGAGTAACAAGAGTCCCCTAGGCACAATATACGCCGTCACTCTGCTACTGTTTCACAAAAATACTTGTAGACACAACTTATTTTGACAGAACCAAATTCAAAACAAATGCAGACTATATATTTAAATTGTCAAGTTCAAACTGTTCGTTATGATTGATTGATTGGATGGGGATTTCAAGCCTCTTTAAAATGCAATTAATAATGATAAAAACAAGATGAAGAATAAACTAAGAGCATACTGTGAAATTTTCATCCAAATCGGTCCATAAACGAGGGAGGAGTTGCGTTCACAATTTTTTGACATGCAGGCCCCTTTTTCAATGACTCGGCTGAAATTCACCAAACCGTGACTTTATGCGCAAGGTCGGTTGACTAGGAACATTCTGTCTCATCCAAATCCAACCAGAAACTTGGTGGAGTTGTGCTAACATGAAGAGTGGACGTACGTACGTACGTACAGACGGACGCATGGGCGGACGAACGGACAGACGGAGATGAGCACGCCAATATTCTACCGCCTCAAGCGGCGTATAAAAACGAAATTCGACAAAATATTATGCTTGCACAGTCAAAATCGAAAATTTACGACTAGCCTTAAGGTGTCGCTAATTTGATCGTAAATTACACGATACGACATGTTTCTTGAAAGCCAAAAATGTTTCTTAAAGGCCGATTTTTTTCGTACGATTGCGATACGATCAAATTTCGGACGAAGTACCTTTCTTGAAAGTGGCCCCTGAAGTCAAAACATGTGGGGTTGGTACACTCGTTCAGATATTTGATAAAAATAAAGGCTGTAGTTAACTTGTGATAATCTTCAATGATGTTTAAAGGATTGTGCACATGCGTATGTTTGCAAAAATGAATTTATGTCTAAGCAAGTTTAAAGAAAATGGACAAAAGCAGAAAGAGAAGACAAATGTTTGCCTATAGACTCGCAATTTAGAGTGAGTGATCAAAGGTAAATTTTGTCTGTACAGGTATATAGACAAAATTGACCTTTGATCACGCACTTAAAGTTGTGGATCTATACCTTCATCGATCCTTGCTGCGTCCACCAACAAGTGGAATTGTCGCGCGATTTGGAAATGAGGTTCTGTTTTTATAGAGAAGTAACAAAAAGAGAGTATTTACTGGATCGGGTTTTTAATAAAGATAAATAATCTGTACATGTCGCGCGTTTCTAATGATGGTTTAAATTTGAACTATTGGATTGAAGTGTGTAATAAGGTCGTTCAGAAAGAGAAACTAGACATCTAAAAGAAGCTATGACAAAATTCTACGAAAAACAGGTCGCGACATTACCAAATAAGCAGATCACGTGATTGGCTAGTGCTTTTGTCAAATGCTGACTGACTTTATTGGACTTGACTTATCACATGATTTCCAAATATAGTAATGCAAACATGTGATACTAGTAAATTCGTACGCGACTTTCAATAAATATCGTTTAAAACATAAATTAGCGTGTTGATAATTTACATGAAGTGATAGTTGTATAATTGTACAACATTATTACTTCTTGATGAAATAAAATGTATGTCTATTTCAAGTTGAGATATACAAAATAGGCCGAAGTATATTCACATCCTGTTCACGTGATATGTTTTATCAAAAAATCCGAAATGAAATTATCTTGTGTTCATTTTGCGGTTTTGTTAAATCTAAGTTGGAATTGCTCCGCATTCCAACTTAAAAAGGAAGGCTTTTTTAAGTATGTAAGCGAACCCATTGGGTAGAATTCCATGATCAGCGTTGTATACATTTTGTGTCTGTGGTGCATACGTCCAATGCTTTATGCTCCCGTTTTTTCCGCTATTTGGATACGTCACAATTAGACTCAGTAACTACTTCTGAAGGTCTGAGGCGTCATCCTCTCTTATCCGCAATGATTCCGATTTATATTCACTCAACATCCCGGCTACATACTTTACACGTCCAATATTTTCCTTTCTGTTATCGCAAATCGTGGTAATCACTATCAATTTTCATCAACTATATGAGAATGGATGGAAATGCAATCTTTCTAGGTTTCCGTTTAGCATATTTTTGTGTCTGTTTGGCAGTGGAGCTGGATCTTTAGTAAATCGACCCATCGGTGGGAAGCAAATATCGTAAATGATATTTGATAAAAAATATCTTGATTTAGAGTTATATTAGATAACAATTGTGTGCTTTGCCTATGGCTACTCGGGATGGAATTATGCAACTCATGATACGTTATACCGCTAAGCTTTTATTGATGGCCCAAAAGAAGATGTGATTGATCTTAGTATTAAATTGCGTAAACGAGTCTATTTCGGTCTTGGACTGTTTTCTGATTATTATTTAAAGATTTGTTCCTATCTAAAATTGGATACATTTGGGCTGAACCCTAGTACATGATCCCAAGGATATCACAATAACAAACATCATGTATGTAAATTTAATCAAGATGAACAACGATTTCTAGTTGTCTACCTACTGGATTTAGTGAAATAGATTTATAAAGATTTCTTTCTTTTGCAATGTTTAAATGGAATCCGCCCGGGCGGAGCCATTTTTTGATATGGTCTAATTTTATGAAGGGCCAAAAGATGTTTTTAAAAAACCATATGAACACTGTCTACCTTCTGGTTTTAGAGAAGAAGATTTTTCGAAGATTTTCGCTCTTTGTTTCTATGTTAAATGGGGTAAATCCGGGTGAAGCCCAGGGGCCGGTTTCACCAAAATATTTAAGACGCATTTTTGTCTTACCGATGACTTATCACATGTTTAGGACAAAAAAAACACGTATCACTAATATTCCAATACCTTTGTAAATTTGTTGTTGTTTTTACTGTTTCGAAAGTCATAAGTAAGACAAAAATACATCCTAAATGTTTTGATGAAACTGGCCCCATGGTCATGATATGATTGGTAGAGGTCAACTAGATGGTGCTTTATAACAAATATGCAAATTGTTTTTCTGTCGGTTTCAGCAAAGAAGTTTTATCAAGAGTTTCAATCTTTGTTTCTATGTAAAACGGGATATTCCCAGGAAGAGCCCATTTATGACTCATGGTCACGTTACCAACACACTTGGCAGAAGTCCACTAAATGATACTTGTAACCAAACATGACAGCAACCTGCCTTCTGGTTTCGGAGAAGAAATTATTTTGACAATTTTCGCTCTTTGTTTCATTGTAAAACAGGATGTGCCCAGGTGAAACAAAAATATGACACAAGGGTCATGAACAATCTTAGAAGAGGTCCACAAGATTATATTTCATATCAAATATGAAAGCAGTTTGCCTTCTGGTTACAGAGAAGTTGCTTTTTTAAAGATTTGCGCTCTTTGTTTCTTTGTAAAAAGGGATGCGCCCAAGCAGAGCCAAAATATACTGAGCGCAAAAAGTTTAGTCGTTTTCTCTTCGATTGGATATATTTCAAGATGTGATTCATCTTTCACAAAAATAACCCCATTTCTTATAATTCTGTCCAATTTCCTTCCAGAATCCAATAATTTTGATATGTTAGACGAAACTGGTCAACCGTAACGACATGATTTTGAACAGAACGGTAGAATGGAAAAGTCACACCGTTTAATCAAGGGACGTTGCTCCCACTTGGTATCACAAAAATTGTTTCTTGCAATCAACAGCATTCTGGGTTATCTTGTCGCAATAAAAGAAGAAGTTGGTAAGATTATGGGGTCTTTCTGATGACTCTACAGCATCATCTTTACACCCAACTCACAAAAATGCAACAATTGTTTTATCATAGATAATTTTGCAGAATATTGTTAATCAGGAAGGAAAAAAGTTTCTTTTGTTTCTTTTCATCCCCAGAAATTGAGTTATTGCGCTTTTTTAGTTAAGCGATCACTAACGTTCTATTGACGGCACGGGGGCGTTAATTCAACTTGTTTACTGGTAAGTTTTTTCCATAAGTTTCCATTAATAAAAATAAGACATGAAAAATCCTCAGTGATGTTTTTACCGATTGCAATCATTTGGGATAATGAAAGCATTCCATTTTTAACGTAACGTCATGACGTTCGGCTACCCTCTTATTGCCGTTTAACAAAATCTGTAAAATTTAAAGTGGGTCATAACATGTCAATTTGTTTTCACATGAACCATATGACAATAAAAACAATAGTCGCAGAAGCTTAAGTCAATTTCATTATCTCCCAGATATGCACACTATATTCGTTATGGCGATGTGGTATCCATTTAGTTTACGTCATGTCAAAACTTCGTTCTTTTTAGAAGGAGGCGATGCATTAAAGTGTTTAATGTTTACTCGGAATAAGTGAAATCCAATAAGACAAAAAAAGAAAATTAAGTCATTTTGTTGCACCTAGCTATCGACCAAGTACGTAAAATCCACATTAACGCCACTTCAGACGTATGAATGCGAGTTAAAATAAAAAAGTTATGACAAAAAGAAAGCCAATAGGATGGCAAATATATTTCAAATTGAAACTTTCATTTAGTTATATTGGTTGACTTCTTTGTGACGTTATATAAAGTGCGACTAAACTTTTTGCGTTCAGTATATTACCCCGTAGTCATGATATGAACAAACTTGGTAGAGGTCAAATAGATAATGCTACATGTCAAATATGAAAGATGTTGGCGTTTAGATTTCTCAGAGGAAACTTTTTAAATTTATTTCTGTTTTCCCCTGTTTTGTTGTGGTAACTAGGATTAAGGGCGGTTTTCGATTATGTCAACAACTTTGGTAGAACTTGAACTAAGAAACATCCCAGTCAAGTTTCACCTTGATAGGCCCACCGCTTTAGAAGGAGAAGATGTTTAAAGAAATTGTGGACGGAGGACGACGGACATTGGACGATCACAATAGCTCACCTGCTCAGGCGAGCTTAAAACGGACGGACAGGGACGCAATCGCTATGGCTATATAGAAACCTGATCAGTACAGCTAAAAACTGATCGCTTTAAAGATCAGAAATCTGCCTTTTTGACAAATAAATTATGTTACTCTTTATTATTTAATTCCTACATTGTTGATATTTGTAACATTCTTTTTGGTACCGTGAATACGACATGACTCTAAAATCATACGAATTCGGTAAAAAAATCCATATGCCAATTTATGCTTTCAACTTGATAATATTTCGGGTAATCACTAATAACAAATGGATAGAAATATTTTGTTGTTGTTGTTGTTGTTGGTTTTTTTTTCTTAGTTAATTGTTTAAATAGATTTGATTTGGGCAGAGAAATTGTTGTTGAGTCGTTATATTGAATTGTATGTGCTTACTCGACGGTCAACAGCACTCATGCCCTATGTCAGACCAGAATTATAGAGTTGGTTCCATTTTTGATTTACTGCGTCTTTTCTTTTCCATTCTTCCTTTTGTGGGGTTTATAGGTGGATTTTTTTTAGACCTGGTTGGTTGTTATGATTGAGTATCATTTTTCCAAAGTTGCTGTTTCCCGATCCTTTAGTAGGTCACCATTGCTTGATATTAAATTGGTTACTGTAGAGCCAATTCCATTTTAACCAAGCCAATAAACATTCCTTCATCAATTTTACCATACGTTCATATTGGCCCAAGCATGGAAAACGAATTTTTGATAAATTTCCTGGCTAGGCGTTGAATTTATTTTTTTCATATTCGGCCTTTATTTCTCGATTATATATCATACAACATACAAGAAATAGAGAATAATCGTTTGTTTCAGTGTAAAGTCGATTGCCACCTCTAAAAAGTGATGGTCTGAGCTGGACTGGTATAAATGTCAAACATTTAATTGAGAAAGAAACAAAATGAATTAATAGATATTTGACACAGAAAATATAGGTCCTTTGCAAAAACAGATGAAATGAAAATTCTGTGAAATTCATTCTTTTGTCGCTAATTATACATTTCTTAATTATACACGATTTTAATACATTGAACAGTATTTTCAATAGACATTTAGAAAATTTTCATGAAGTGAACTTCGTGACAACCTGTTTTAACTTTATTGTTTTCATCAACCAATTTACACAGCGTCCATTGACGAAAATAATATAACCTAAATCCACTTTTGTAGAGAATCCTTAATGATGAGAGTCCATTCAAATACTGTTGTCGAGTTCTAAATCTTTTATCTTGACATTTCTTTAAGCAGAGATGAAATTCGACGATTAATAACTTTACGTGATCCATCTCTCCTGATCTGATTATTTCTGGTATTGCCTCCCATTCTGCACCTTCTATATCAATCTTTAATATATCCAGCTGTGTCTGGAATAAATCACAAGTGTAAATCATATCTTTATAACTAGTATTCAGTTAACAACATCGTGAAATTGACAAGATGATTGATTTGGGAATGTTTAAGGAATAATGTTGAATGAGTGTGTGGAGCGAGTTTTGAGTGAATTTAATGGGAGGTAATCCTATATCGTAAATTTTGTTCAAGATGAACAAAATTTGCGATATTGATTACCTCCCTTTTATAAAAAATACATTCGAGTTTTATTCATGGCTTCCAATTTCTTCAAGAACACATGAGACGCTAATAATTTGAATTATGTTAGTGAAATCGCGATTTTTCTCAATCATAATTTATTTAGAATGACGTTGGTTCTTCTATATTTTAAATGGATTTAAGCGTTTTTGAATGGATTGAGTGAGTGTTTGGAATGAATGGAGCACTAAGTGAGCGATTTAGAATGGTTTTGATTGAGGTGAATGTCAATTTCACGATGTAATCTCATCATGACGCTTGGAAAAGTTCCAACAACATACGGTTTGAATGAGGAATATTATATTTAGATTTTCATTCACTCGGTCTTATATTGGAGTCCTATAAATACAGATTAATATCACAGGGGGCAGAGGAAGAGGCGAGTGACACAAAGGTCTTCTTAAAGTATTAATTTTTACAGAAGAATATGCCTATTTTGCTTTCCAAAATGCTGAAAATTCATGACCGTGTCAGTGATGTTTTTGATTAAGTAATGACTTTAGTAACTTTTGCACAAATAATCATTTTACATACTTACGTGAGAGTGGTTTAATTTCTGTTTTATTGACGTCAACGTTAACAATTTACCACTGGTTATATTACTCAGGCCTAACGCGTGGAATGTTATTCTTCCAGAACGTTGATGATCCCTCTGGCCATCACTACATGTAAAACAGAATTTTAAAAAAAAGTTTGAGAGAGGAAAACGTATCTGTCTTTTTTGTCACTTTTTTTCTCTCTCTCTTTTTGTGTAATTTAGAATAAAAAGAGTGATCATTTGGTTTCTCACATTATGGTGTCACACCAAGGCACTCATGAAACAAATTTGACAAAGTTGTCGTATAGATTTTTATTGTACGAAAACATACCAATAAGCCGGCGGTCACCCATACTCGAGGACCTTAAGCTATAACATGTTTGCATACACACTCGAACAGAACATTCTTCCTGGGAAATACAGTTAACAACATCGTAAAATTGATTAGATGAATGATTTTGGAGTGATTTTGGAATGAAATCGAATGAGAATGTGGAGCGAGTTTTGAGTGAAATTAACGGTAAGTAATTCAAAAATCGCTAATTTTGTTCAAGATCAACAAAATTAGCAATATTTATTACCATCCTTTAATGAAATATACATATTTTTTCTGTTTGTGTGTCGTCATGGACCACTTTATAATCCACAAAAGCCATTAAAATCGTAGAACAGTGTTAACGATTTGAATATGTTAATCGTTTTGGACGATGTCTAAATGTTTTCTGATGATTTCGGGGTCTTTTTGATCTATTTGACTGAGAGTTTAAAATGAATGGATGTAGCGCTGAGGGAATGATTAAGAATGATTTTGATCGGAACGAGTGTCAATTTCACGATGTTTTTAACTGTACACTTAAAGTAGGATAATCTTAATAGCGATATTCCCGTGTGTCAAGGAAAAATTAGACTGGTTACATATTTAGTGACAAAGCGTGATGTTTGTGTGTATACTGAGAAAAAAAGGTCCAGCAATAGTTTCCCATAATCGATTACCTTGGCAATTCTAATTAAGGGATCAAAATCACATACGACACACTATAGACACAAACTAAAACATTTAAGAGATATCCCCTTTAACCTAACATTATTTCAAAAGTCATTTCTTTGACACCGGTCCAGCTACAACAGTTTCAATTTGAGGTCCCGAATTTTGAAAATAGGTGATCAAAAATAGCAGGACATAAAATTATTTCTTTTTTAAAAAAATATATTCATATTTGTTTTGCATGGTCTCCTTTTTATTTTCCCATCTCCTATGCACAGAAATTTGTTGAGAACAGTTTCTAACAATTTATAAATTGTAAAATAACTTGAAACACAAGAAAATAACCCAAAAACAAGAATTATCGAATACGGGAGCTTGCCCGAATAATGAATTTCAAGGCTACACTCGTATTTCAACATTTGTATGTATGGGAGGGGGGGGGGCTGGAAATATTCGAGTCACTAATTACTCACAAATTTAGACGGACAAGGCTAGAATGACGAAGGGCCCCGTAAGGGCTTCGTTATCCAAATGTAAACAAAGCGATAGTCTAGTCTAGATATTACTTAACGTTAGAATCTGGAGGGGAAAACAGTATTTCCATGAAAACTTCTTCATGGTGATAAACGAAACACTTGTTCCATGCAGGTACTTACAAGGGATCGAACGTATGTATTTCACAACCATATACTTTCGCGATATCGTCCTCAAACTGGTACAAACTTCGACTCCTGAAAAAATGTATGATAAAAACAGTTGTGATCAGGTAGTATAAAGCTTTTTCCAAGTTGTTATTTAACGAAGCATGTATTGACCTGATATCGCTTACTTGATAACATGAAATGTTATCAGACAGATCAATTTATTTTAAGAAACGTTTAACATATTCTTATGACCCTTACCTTAAACATTTTTCTTCTAACCTGGAAATGAAACCAATACGTCTATATGACGTCATATTTTCTGAGAAGTCGTCATCTTTTCAGATAAATTGTGAAAATATGGCCGTGTTGACAGGAGTATTGTTTACATCTCGTGACATATTTGAAGTGCTTGCTTTGTGTGTCTGTGTTAGAACAAAGAAGGTTATGCAAAAAGTTACTCATAGGGATGGGTGAATCTGCAGTTAAGATATTCATTAAGTGTGCAAAGAAGAATTTTGATATGAAATGAGGATAATGGTTTGTGACAAAATCTGTTTTCTGAAAAATAATGGATTTCCGTAGCATGAATTCATTCCATATAGGTAGAATTTGAAATATTTTTTCTAATGTTTAATTTTGTCAATTTTGTGTTTATATGGTGTTGTTTAAATTTCAAGCGCCAGAGGGGCGACTTGCGGTCGAGAAAAATCTTAATGAATCGTTTGCGAATGTTAACAAGTCTAGAAGGTCTACAATATGTGCTTGTTTTAATGAAGGCATTATCTTACGACATATACTTGTTGTTACTAACGAGTTCACGTTAGTTTTCAAGATTTCACAGTAAAAACATCAATCGATATTCAATTTTGACTACAAAATTTCAGAAATTCTTCGAAAAAATATCAGACTATTCCCTCGTTTTTTTTGTATCGAGAACGCTCCTTTATATTATTATGCGTGCATGAATTTTTTATCTTTCAAATGAATTTCTTTAATTTCAAAGTGTTATTAATTTCAAAGATAATTCTATGATAAATAGAAAAAAATGTCTTAAGTGTCTTAAAATATCAATATTATCTTTGTCTCGGCTGTGAGTATTTATCATGACTCGGCTATGATAGACTCAACCAACCTCGTCCAGATAACATTGATATTTTAAGACTAACATATTATTCTCTATTTATTGATTGAACAGTATGCAGTTATTTCATTGTAATTCGTTGAGCAGTGAAAACAATTGTCCCAAGGTGGAGGGGTGCGTTCTTAACTATTTCCCTAACTATTTTTTGGTGTAGTCTGACCTAGAGCGACATGGTGATGTAAACAAAAAAACATTATTCAAAAAGTCATAAGTTATACAATCGCTCGCCAATGAGAGGTTTGTCTGATGAAAATGGAATGCTTCAAAGTCGTTCCCATTGTATTGCTGTTCATATTTAACATAGTACATCGAAACTACAGCCCAAATAATGTTGCAATAAACGAACTGTCCAATATATCGGATAACTATGTATTCGGACAGCTATCAACATCGATATCCCATGGCGATCTATGCATATACCAAACATTCTTGAGTAACAAATGTTCTTTTGTCCAGAAAAACAAACACTCATCAAGTTCATGTTCTAGATCTCAGTGGCTCAACGTTATTTTATTACTTGGGGGTGACGTCCATCCGTGCCCTGGTCCACTCGTAACCAACCAAAACACATCTGACAAATTCGATAAACGTGGACTGCATTTCTTTCATGTCAATGTAAGAAGCCTCCTGCCTAAATAAGACGACATCAGATCACTCGCCGTGGAAACTAAAGCTGCTGTCATTGGAATTTCTGAATCATGGTTAGACATCAACATATTTGACTCTGAACTTAGTATCCAGAATTACAGCATTATTCGTCTTGATCGTAATCGCCAGGGAGGTGGTGTATGCATGTACATTAGGAACGATTTATCTTTCAATATTCGTGAAGATCTACACCATAAAGATATTGAAGCCTTGTGGGTTGAACTGTTATTACCTAAGAGCAAACCTATTTTACTATCAGTCATCTATAGACCACCAAAACAATCGAACTTTTATAGCAATTTAGAATCTGTTTGTTCTAGTAGCACACATTTTAGTTCGTATGAAACATATATTTTAGGAGATTTTAACACTGATGTTTCACTTTCTTCAACTTGTAAATTCTTCTCGTATTTAAAAGATTTCATGAGCTGTTTTCATTTTTCTCAATTGATAAATGAACATACTAGAATTACTCAATCTTCTCGTACCACCATTGATCTTGTTTTAGTTTCAGACACTAGTAAAGTTTTACAGTCAGGTGTTGTAAACACATCATTTAGTGACCACTCTATGGTATATTGCACCAGGAAAGTAAGTAAACAATTTATTGGTCAGCATAAATCAGTAACTGTTCGATCTTGTAAAAATTATAATAAGGATTTATTTCAATCAACTCTGCTCTCTTCTGATTGGAGTCCAGTTCTCTTGAGTGATAATGTATGTGAAGCATGGTTATCATTCAAGTCTATTTTTCTCCATGTACTAGATAGTATTGCACCTGTTAAGGAAATCAGAATTAAGCAACGAACTCAGCCCTGGTTTACGCCTGAAGTACTAGAGAATATTAAGCAAAAAGATGATGCATGGAACGCCTATATGAAAAATAAAAGTGATTCTAATTTTGAAAATTTTAAAAAACTAAGAAATTCGGCACAGTATTGTCTACTCAAAGCCAAGAAAAATTACTATAAGAGCACATGTTAGGAGCAAAAACATAATTCTAAATCTTTATGAAAATGTCTTAAAGAACTTGGAATGCCATCCAAAGAGAATAATTGTTCTTGTGATAACATAGTTTTAAATCTTAACAACTGTTTGTGTTTTGATAAATTTGCTGTGGCTGAAGGATTCAACTCTTTTTTTACTACGGTAGCTGCCAACCTTGTGTCAAATTTACCATCTCCGTCTTTTGTATTTGGTAGAGATTTTGTAGGATCATTCTATGCCAGAAAAGGTATATGTAGAAATAGTTTTTCTTTTAATTTAGTCAGTGAAAACACAATATTAAAATATTTAAATAAATTAGATGCGAACAAGTCTACTGGTTTGGATGGTATTCCAGCACGTTTTGTAAAAGACTGCTCTTCGATTATTGCATGCCCATTTACTCATATTGTAAATTTGTCTTTGATCCAGGGAATTGTCCCCCTGATTTAAAGTCAGCTAGGGTCGTTCCTTTATATAAGAAAAGTGATTAGACTAGCGTTGGTAATTATCGACCAGTATCAATATTGAGTGTTATCTCAAAAATATTCGAAAGGGTTGTTTTTGACCAAGTTGAAAATTATCTGAAAGAAAAAGATCTATTGTATAATCTTCAATCTGGATTCCGAAGAGGCTATTCCACAGACACCTGTCGCATCCATCTCTCTGACCACATTAGATTTCAAATGGATAAAGGTAACTATGTAGGTATGGTCCTACTTGATTTACAAAAAGCATTCGATACTGTTGATCACTCAATACTTTTAATGAAACTTGAATCATTAGGACTCGGTAATGACATTATTAATTGGTTCTCTCCATATCTGAACGATAGAAAACAGCTAGTTGACGTAAATAACGTTCATTCTTCACTTGCTAATATTACATGTGGTGTTCCCCAGGGTTCGATACTTGGTCCACTGTTATTTCTAATTTATGTTAATGACATGGCTGCTGTGATTAAAAACAAACTTTTCTTTTATGCAGATGATTCTGCTATACTAGTCTCTGGTAGAGATAGGGTGACTGTGGAAAAGGCATTGTCTGAGGACCTTAACCTTGTAAGATCATGGCTTATTGACAACAAGCTGTCTTTACATCTTGGTAAAACCGAATGTATTCTTTTTGGTACTAAGCAAAAGATTAAATCTAATTCAAATATTAATGTTACATGTAATGGTAATCTTATTAATTCAACTTCGTCTGTCAAATATCTTGGAGCTACTCTAGACCTTATATCTCTAGAACTTATCCGGTGAATTAATGGCTAGTTCATTATTAAATAAAGCAAACGCACGTCTGAAGTTCTTGTATCGTAAAAGCAAATATCTATCATTCCAAACTAGAAAACTGCTTGTTTTCAGCCTTAATTCAATGTCATTTTGATTACGCTTGTGCATTTTGGTATTTTGGTTTAAACAAGAAGTGGACTGATAAGCTCCAAACCATGCAAAGTAAAATGATAAGATTTGTTCTAGAGTTACCTCATAGATCCCAAATTTCAGATATACATTTCAAAACTCTAAGATGGTTGCCTGTTTCCAAAAGAGTAGAAGAGATTACGCTTTTACATGTGTTGCAGCCTTTGGAATCGCTTACCGGTCGATATCAAAGCTATTGAGTCACTTTCCCTATTTGAAGCTAAATTAAAGGGCACTTAAGCCGCTAAATTTTGTTAAACTAAAGTTCATTTAACTGTGATAAAAATGCTGTGATAAGATGAGTATTTAATAATTACCCTGAATTTGAGAGTTAATCACCATGTCCCTCTATGTCGGCCACACCCTTGCATAGGACCGCAATGGAAATAAGAGATAACCTTTCTCTTTTTACGTTATCCTAGGTAAGGATGTGGCAGACATGGTATCTATTTGATATCTGTGATCATGTGTTTTATGTTGTTTTAAATACTGGCTACACTGTGATCATTTATTTCATATTTTACCATGTAATGTCATGTATCTTTTACCTAAATAAAATCTATCTATCTATCCCGATACCGAAGGCAGAGAGCAACAGTTCGTAATGTCATCCCCGACACAAAGGACAAGAAATTTTCCCTGCCGCGACATATAATCATGAATAACTGTTTTATTGTTTGCTCATTATTATTATGTTTTGAAATAAACATGCAGAGAAGAAACGTTATCTAATATATATATATATAATCAAAGAAAAAGTCAAAATATTGCAAAACACAACTCAATGACCCCATATTCTACTTATTTTTCCAGGATCGTCGTCTTGTCAAATTTACTTAGAAAATTTAAAAAGGACTGTATTACTATTTCTTTATTATTTTCATTTGTATTGTATGATCATACCAATTAAATTATAGAGAATAAAGTTTGACCATTATTGGTTTTGAAATGGTCCTTTTTTCCACATACATTTAAAAAATAAACGTTTTAGCTATATATCATTTAACTAATTTGATTCCTAACTTTCAAGTTATAAGGGTTTTATCCTCTTTTAAATCATAGACCTGCTCATATTTTCAAATACATTTTGAGGGGGTCTTTTTTGCGTACATTTCTCACAATCAAGAAAAGTATACCCCACCCACTTAAACAGTCGATTTTCCCAAAACCCAATCCAATGACACCTACTTTTAAATGCATTTTTGTAGTAGACAGATGTTTGGCTACGTCATATGAAAAAATCATGAAACCTTTTTTTGATCTCAGGAGCGAACTCCCTTAAGGTACCCAGTTTTAAAATCCGTTTTGTACTCATAGAGTACTCCTTTTCAGAATGAAGCTGCAATTATTCTATGATACTATAATACCAGTAATTTATTTTGTGTACAATTGTTTGCACCTTTTAAAAGTGAGATTGAATTGAACTTGGAAATTGAGTAAATTCTCCAGGAAGTCCAAAAAAAGTTTATGATATAGGGCTCTAAGTCGTTTTCGGAATCGAGAGATTTTTCACTGTTCCATAAATTGACAAGCAATGTCTGCTCTATTACCTTATCAAAGTCATACCTTTTTGATAAAAAAGAATAATTCTAAAAAGAAAAAGGAAGGCTTCTCAGACATTAACTTTTTTGTAAGACGCTTTGACATTATGAGTAGCATTGCTCCTTTTAGGATAAGGTTTTGTGTCAAGAAAAAAAATCAAAATGGGACTTAATCTATGAAAAATATCATTACATCATTTTGGTTATCATAAAAGTTTATGATTGAAAAAAACAACTCGATTTTCCAAAGAAAAATATGATATTAAACCGCAAGTTTCCCTGATTGCCTGAAGCGGGCAACAGTTCGGACCTTGGTGCTCATGGAATAGACAGAGTCATACTATTATTTTGTGACGTGACGAATTGTGCATTTTATCATGAAATAGTTCGAAATGGTGTATAATGGTACAAATAACGAATCTGCACAATTACGGGGTTGCCCATTTCAACGTAGGAGATCTTACTTTGTCTGCCATAGTCTTTTTAATTGTACCGAGCAATAGTTGAAATCTACAAACGGTTTTATCGGTTTTCTTATTAGATAAACTCTCTCCACAGACAAAGGACTACTTTTGGTCAAAAGTATGAGTTTAAATCGAAGATTGATAAGACTTAAGGAGGACAAAGTTGAAAGCGGTGAAGTCAACTTTCCTTTCAATCAATTTCTAAGTAATGCCTGAAATGTTGCTTTGATATATGTTTGTTTCATGATTTCTAAGACTCTAAAACTAAATTTTGTAACATATTTAATCGTTCATTATACACCAAAAGTTTATGTTTATATGTTTTCCTCTAAGTTGTTACGTTATCTATCAACATGTCTAGAGATGTTTATAAAAAAAGAGATTTTTTAAGAGTAGGAACTACAAAATCAATTATCTCCTTTTCACACAGTATTTTCTTGATTCCTTTAGCAATGTTTATTTTACTTTACTAGCATTTCTATTGCACACGAACTTTCAACTATTATAATAAAATTAAAGACCAATAGAAAACAAAGACAGCTTTAACAATTCTTACTTCTTTTTTTAAAAAGTCCCGATTCTTTTCTTTGCACAAGGGTATTCCAGAATTGTACAGCGCAAAATTGGAATTCTTTCTCAGTCTGACAAACTTCATCCTCGGATACCCCGGGGCCTCCTTATTTGCTATGCTATATAGCGTAGCAAATAGGCTCCCCGGGGTATCCGAGGATGAACAATCTTAGAACTCCTACTTAGCGAAAAACAATTCCGGAATTGTACAAATTGCCCATAACATTTATGCATGGTATATAAGATGTCAAGTAAGAATGATAACTATTGACCAAAGGTGGACCAAAGACATTCTGTACGGTTGCCCTAAACAGATGGCAACATTTAAGAACGTATCCCCGATACAGTTGGTAGTAGATTTTTTCTGTGACAGTTCATAGTGCGCATAGGTGAAATATTTCAGACTCTTGCCTAGAACAACTGATACAAAGTTCGAAATGATTTATATTGATTTATAATGGAGATCAGGTAATAATGAAAACTGCTTGTCTCGAGCTAGAATGATAACATGATAACATTCGGAACAGTTGCCCGAGACCATAGCAACACTTCAGACAATTATCCCGACACTGAGGGCAATAGTTATTCACTGTTGTACTGCATAGTGCTCATGGTGAAACAGTTCATACTATTGTCCCTTCACGTTTTTGGCGACGCAGCACTCATCCTATCAGACTATTTGTCTCCGACCAATGGGTTGATAATCGTGGACTTATGTGGGAAAGCAGTTTGGGGCTAGGAAAGGGTGAAACATTGGTAGAACTGGTGTGAGAATTGATAGAAATCCATTTTATGTGCTCCAGTCGATATTTCTTAAAACATGTTGAAAGCGGCAACAAGCCCAATTCAAACAAACAAACAAATCTTGTGTCCGGTTATGACACATGCTTTTTACAAATATTATTTTTTTCTTAGAAACACAAAAAATATATACCCGAACGAATATACAAGACAGTTATTTGCCGTTATGTATCTCTCACAAACGTGATAACCTCCATCTTCTTCCTCGCCCATGTGTCTCTGGACTCCACAAGCTTCTTGGATGTTCTCTATATACCTGGTGTTCGAGAAAGGACAGTGATGCATAAAACATATCTCCATTCTAACATGGTTCATTCGCAGGTCGAGGCAAACAATTAGCGTTTTGTCAGAAATATTTCGTATTAAATGTTTGGATGTTAATCTATTTCCGTCAAGTATATCTGAACATGTAGATCATTAGAAGAATTTATGAAATAAGTTTCGTTCTCAACTGATACATTTGTACATTCTGTTTTCTTCTAATTTAATTATCATTGTTTTATTGTTAAATTTTGGGGAACTGCATCTTTTTAGGGTGTAAAAATTTGATTGACGCAAATTTCATGCACTAAATTTCATGCACTTATATCGGTTATGATTAACGATAAGTAACCATTTAGGGGCAAAGCCTTACTGTATTGACTTTCCGAATCATTTACATGCTTAAATACATACTTTCAATCCTGCAGTTGGATAGACTTCGGTGCGACGCGAAAATAATATCGGGTAAGCTGACATATTCTTTCTACCCTACCTCATCCAGAGATCTTCCAGCTCAAGAAACTTAAGACCAGCAAGCACGTGATCCTCTGGTATCAACAGAAAGTCGGTATTGTGATTGGACGGTTGAACTGACGCAAGAACTTCAGCATCAACCTTCTCTAATGACTGCTTCAATCTTGACGTCTAAAGTCAGAAAACACGAGTAGTATAGTCGTGCTCTGTATTGTAGGTAGGCAAACATGGAAAACACGACGTGTTTAAAATAAATTCACGACGTATTCTTGTTTTCCTGACATCAGCCTTGTAGAGGAATGTTTATTTTTAATAGAAAATTCTCCTTTCCGCTTTTTATCTTTATATTCATCTTAATAAAAATTTAACTATTATCTTCGTCCGTCAAATAGTTTCATGAGTGGTTGGTTGTCATGAACAGTTACAATAAACATCTATTTTGAGGCTGGTTTACAAAGTAGCCCAAAACCTAGTCTGCCCCATGGTCCTTTGCCAGGATCGTTTAACTGACTTAATGGTATTAACAAATGAAGAGGATAAGTATTGAATTTGTTAGAGTATGAAACAAAAACTAAAATCACACAATTTGACAATTTTGCATGAAAAACAAATCATTATTTTATTTCTTTAATGCAAACAAAAGAAGAAAAGTGAATATTTTTTGTGACAATAATCTTCATAAAGCGAGTCATTCTGCACGTGATTACTTTACAAGGTCATCTGCTTAGATGCTGTCAAATAGTGTGAAATGATTGAAATCATGATATTTATTTTCACTGGTTTCAATTGTATAACACGATCCGGGCAAGAAATTCCTAAATGGAAAGGCATATCAAAACGTTTTTACGTCCAATTAACAAGTTTACAATTTTATCAATTTTGACGATATCTTGGAAGAGCCCATTATTTACTTTTTAGAAATATTTGACAGATAGTAAGATTTTACTATTTTCGCCACACATATTTATCTGTTTATTTGAATACAAAGAAAGTCAATATCATGTATTCATTCCATTTGACGGTGTTCTAGTCGGTTTTAATGGTCAATAGCTTAACTTAGCTAAATATGTCATGTCGAGTGGGTCTTTTAGCAGCAAGTCCCATAACTCGACACTCGATACTGTCTAGGCTAAAATTTGGTTCAGTCTTGATACTAAAGTTTCTTTGAAGTACCGGTCACTGTAAAATCACGAAAATCTCGTTGCTGCCGTTTTCATTTTCATTTCATTTTCGATGGCAAGGCAGTATCCTCTCCACAATTAGACGCCAGCGTTTTGAAATGGCCTTTCCGGAAGCGACAATTTGATTTGCTTGTCCTTTAAGGAATGCCTAATGCATGCAACAAATAGTATAATTATTGACTTCCACCTTAGGGTTTACCATTTTACATATAAAATTTGTAACAAAAACCTTGATATCTAGCACGCTTAAGTAATTATTTTTGGCATTTTAGTTTCTTCACTTTATGATGAGATATCAGGAGAATCCAATATTGATCGGAAACTACTCGTTGAATGATATTAAATGAGTTGTCATTGAATACCTTAATTATTAAACAAGTCACCTATAAACAGATAAAAACGGGGCTACGCCGAGTTTTTATCTGTTTTAGATGACGAGTTTTAGAAATTCGGTATTAGATGAGCCATAATTTGATATTCTGTTTGTGATATGACCCGAACTTTTGTGATAAAACAAGGAAATTACGATACTTATCGATTCAAGTTTTCCTCGTAATATATAAAGCCGTTTGCGAAGTTAAGTCAGCAAATATACTGTGACATCATTTTCCCAACGAAAATATAACGTTGATATCCGTTCTTAGTTCTTTTGGATAGATATTTGTAATGACACTCGTGAAATATCAAAAATATTCAACGGGGTTATTTCATTCCCGCCATGTAGATCATATTATGATTGATCGTAATGGGCGCAAATCAAGTTTGGTACCTACCTGATTTTGTAGTTCTCGCACAAGTTGTGTTATTTCCACCGACATTCGGTTTCGAGGGCCATTCCTTACCATTGAGATTGTGATAATGGCCACAATCGCTAAACTAACGATAAAACCAGCAATCTGCAAACGTGGCATTTTTATCAATAGTCACTGAAAGAAAAAGAATTTGGTGGATTGTCGATGTCAGTATCCACATCTTTAGGTTTATAGATAAAGGATATTGAATGAGTGGTCATTGAATACCGAATTTTCTAACGAGTCATCTATACACAGATAAAAACGAGGATGCGCCGAGTTTTTATCTGTTTTAGATGACGAGTTTATGAATTCGGTATTTTATGAGCACAAATTTGATATTCTATTTATAATATGACCTGAATATTCACAAAAAAATCGAGGAAAATACAGATATGTATGACTTCAAGTTAATCCACGAATCATATAACGCCGTTTGTAAATTGACGTCATCAACACATTATGACGTCATTTTTACAACGAAAATATGACGTTGCTTAAAGTTCATAGCTCATTTGCATAGTTATTCCACTAGTGTAATAACACCCGTGAAATAACAAAAATATTCAACGGGTTTATTTCACTCCCGCGACGTCGGTCATATTATAAAATCATTTATAATATGATATACGTCGGGTTTTATATTTTTATTCTCCCCGAAGGGGTCGGGGGGATTTAGGTACCTCTTTGTTTGTCCGTCCGTCCACACGCCATCCGTTTGTACGCCTGGGGCGATGTCTCACAAATCATTGGACAATCTCACATGAAACTTCTCATATGAACTTCCTA
The DNA here is from genome assembly GCA_948146395.1 of Fragum whitleyi. Classification (NCBI taxonomy): domain Eukaryota; kingdom Metazoa; phylum Mollusca; class Bivalvia; order Cardiida; family Cardiidae; genus Fragum; species Fragum whitleyi. The sequence continues at coordinate 4,298,311 of OX411552.1, read as the reverse complement.
TGTGATTTTGACGGTGTGTATTACCTTGTTTTCGAATTTTAGGCTCGTCATGGATAAAGAGGCCTTAATGTTAAAATCATATTTTCTCTTATTTCTTTTTGTCAAATGGTCAGAATTAATTGATACTTTATATTTGAGTGGCACATCAAATACCATTAACAGTAAACTATTTATAAATGAGTTTAAAACACGTCTGTGAAAAAGGGGGGAGCTTAATGTTGTAAGCTTTACTTAAGTTCTCCGTTTCTCGGAAAAATCTTAACTTTAATTTTTATCTTTTGATAAAGAAGGGATATGGTATTCATATGTCACATGTTGGTAGCTTGAGACAAGACCTTTCTCTTGACACCAAAGTCAAAGCCATCTGTCAAGATCATTTCTGCAGGTCAAAACAATAAAACAGAAATTAAACTTTAACCTTTTCGATAAGTTCGCAATAGTTTTTTTGGAAGTACAAATCGCCAAAATTTCTTATAATTTCACATTACAGTTGTTTATTAAGTGTCCCGGGTAATGTTTATTTCAGATTTTGACACAATCAATCTATGTCATGCTAATAAGAGGTCATGCTTATAAGAGACTTAAAGCAATGTAACTTTTCCTACCCTAAAATAATCAGACTTAACACGACTTCTCAAGTTAGAGACTTCATTTTTTGTATATAGGAATTTCTCATTGATATCTTCTATTGAAAAAAAACATGGTTTTAAGATGCAATCTGTCGAAAAGTTTAACTCTACCCACCATTTACACAAACATTACCATGCAAAATTCCATACCGTATTCACCACAAATGCCGTTAAGGCCAAAAAGAAGATCTCTATTCCGAGAAAGCTATTTGAATTTAGACAGGTCTGTCAGCCACTATTTCATGCTTTTTTGATCGTTTAAGCAGATAAAGACTGTTATTTCATAGTTTACTGAATAATATATAAACACTAATTAAATTTTATTCTTTGTACCATTGTTTCTAGTGTAAATTCATTTTTTCAAGGAAAATATTTCAAAGTTTTAAATAAATCCATAATCCTTGTATACAGTTTAGTACATCGTGAATGATATTGAAATGGTTTTGGACTGAAATTGAATTAGCGAGAGGAGTGAGTTTTGAGTGAAATTAAATGGAGGTAATCCAATATCGCTAATTTTGTTCAGGATGAACAAAATTTGCTATATTTATTACCTCCCTTTAATAAAATATGCATACAAGTTCTATAAATAGTTTCCTATTTCTTCAAGAACCAATCAGGTACTTAAAATTCATTTATGCGAATTCGCGATTTTTTTTCTTTCTATATTGATTTTGAATTAAATTGTTGATTTTATCCTTTTAAAGAATTTTGAAGCGTTTTTAAATGTTTTGAGGGAGTGTTTGGTGTTTAGAATGGTTTTGATTGAGGTGAATGTCAATGTTACGATGTTACTAATTGTAAAAAGCTCACGCTATAACCGCGATAGTGTATATCAACACGGGATCAATCGATGTTATTGAAAACAATGTCCATGTCAATTGGTTGTCTTTATTTTACAGAAAAAAACAGGTACTTGTTTATCTGAGTTGCGTAGTCGAGTTGATAAGGACGACAGAATATTTACCGAGCGGAACTAGTTCGATCCTACATTGCTACAAGTTTTCTTTCTTATTTTATACATTTAAAAGTATATTTTCTAATTTATGTTAAAATCTGTGCTGATTATGAACATGCTTTAATTCTCTGCACTATTTGTATTCTATAGATTATAAAAAAAAATATTTACTTCACCGTGGGTATGATCATAAAGCCCAGCTTACATATAGGCTGACATTTTTTAGCTCTTGATATTTGTTGAATATTTCTGGATATTAAGGATAATTGTGACAATATTGGACAGTCAAGGTATGTTAATTATACCTAAAATACATCTACGGCCTATTTAGTGTTTTGATGGGTCGAGGAAGGAGGAAAAAGAGAAAAATAGCCAACAAGACAATGATGAGCTGAATTCAAAAATACCGCGTAATGGCGTTTCACCCGATATAAACGTGAGCGAACAGGGCGAGTCTTGTACGGATTTTACGATAAGTGATTGTTTGAGAGGCGTAAGATCGGCATTGTATGACGAAGTTTTAACCACAAATATGGATGGGCAATTTAGTACCCCGCCTGCTTCGCCGTCCAAATTGCGCACAATACAGTCTGGAAAAGCGCAGACAAACAGCAGCTTTTCTTTACAAAACAGTGTTGGAAATGATGGTTCTAGCTCTAGTTCAGAAACGGTGTAAACTTATTTAAAGAGAATGGATAGTACGCTTAGTTCGGTTGACCAAAAGTTAAAAAAGTTGGATTTATTGGAAACAAAGGTATGTAATTTTGAAAGGGAACTAAAGCAGATTAGGCTTCTAATTCATGATAACCATGTCCAGTCTATTGAGAAAATTGACTCTTTAAACGATCGTGCAGACGAGCTTGATTTTGCAGCCAGGAATGCTGACGATAGAATTATGTTATTGGAAAAGGAGAACGATCGATTGAAGGAAGATTTATTATATTTACAATCTCAATCCATGCGTAATAATCTAGTATTTTCAAATATTGACGAGTCTGTTAATGAAAGGGTTGAAGAAACAGAGACAAAATTACGCAAGTTCATGGTAAACAATCTTAAAATTGCACAGGATTTTGTTAACCAAATTCAGTTTGAGCGTGTACATAGAATGGGACAAAGGAGTGAGCGATTTCCCAATAGAAACATTGTCGCCAAAATTCACACTATTTAAGGAAAGAGAGACCGTTAGAAAGTAGCCAGCCCCAGTTCACCCAGCTTTTTGTCACAATCTGAAATAAATGTATCTGGCACCCTTACCAATGACTAACCGTTTTCATTCAGCACAGACACACACTTGCCAGTTATACCTGAAACGGGAAATAGGCAGTAGATAGATAGGGAACCAATCAAACCGGCTCCTCGTCAAACCAGTCCCACGGTCAAACAGGCACCAATACGGTCATACCGGCCCCCAAAAATAGTCAAACCGGCCCACAAATTGTCAAACCGGCCCCAAATCAGACAAACGGGGCCTTATTTTATTTCAAACGTTGCTTATATACATCATCGTAACATGAATTTTACTTTAATTTTTTAACTATTGACTGTAATGCGAAAGATTAATAGTGACAAATATATCAACCGATAGAAAGTGTATGTTCCTCTTTTGCTTAAGCTACTGTCACATAAACACTCTGTTTGCTTTGGTGAGGCATCACTGATGACTTAATGTAGAATAGTTGATGAAATTGATGACAAATTTCTGATAAGTTGACATCTAATTCATTCATTCGATGCAATGACCTGTGAACGGACCGGGCTAGGTCTAATCATCTGGTTGGCTCAGGTTTCCTTTTTTTACATCACAGACACAGAGTTTTATATTCTTTTCTGACCTGTATACTTCATTTTGGAATCAGCCACTATCGTTGGCTACCCGACTAGTCAACGGCATCTAGTAGGCTTAATGACCATGCAATTGCTGTTAAAGTCGACAGGTCGAAAGGTTCGAGGTCCGAAAAATTGTCATCATATTCAACTGTCGATTTCTTTGGCGATCCTAGTATTCTTAAATAAGATCAATGTCCAGTCTTAACGAAGCTCATTTTAACTCCAGCCAATGGTTTTCAAGATTAAAATCTGGAAACATCAGAATTTTTCCAAAAAGTTCTTTTATAATTAGAGTTCAGATGCGTGTGTAAATGGCAGCTTTTTATTCAAGGGAAATAATCTTTACAACATGATGGTAGGTAATTTGCTGTGGACCCCTGCGGATAAATTAAAAAAAAATATGCTTGGAAAATATAATTTTCAAATTTCGTTTAATTTCTTTCGTTATTTATGTTTTAATTGAATGATTGAACGCAACGTTCAATTTGATTGAACGGTCGGATTTAGCATAGAAAGCGTTCAATCCAAATAGAAGAAAAAACGTTCAGCGGGCAATCACGATCATTCATAAACGTTCAATCACCGCTCAGCGTTCAATCACGTCCCAATCGGATTGTCAAATTCCCGATGTTCCGTACTGTACATATTATTTTCTATTTATTGATTGAACAGTATGCAGTTTTTTTCATTGTAATTCGTTTAACAGTGAAAACAATAGTCCCGAGGTTGAGGGGTGCGTTCTTAACTATTTCCCGATACCGAAGGCAGAGAGCAACAGTTCGTAATGTCATCTCCGACACCGAGGACAAGAAATTTTCCCTGCCTGTGACATGAACATCATGAATAACTGTTTTATTGTTTGCTCATTATTATTATGTTTTGAAAGAAACATGCAGAGAAGAAGTGTTTTCTAATATATATATATTATATTATATAATATATAATAAGCTATTAAACAGCTCGAAATGGTAAAAATACATTTACTGTCTAACCTGTCTTAAGCATGCAGTTAAGGGACATTCAAAAAGAGCTTGCTTAAGACAGGTGCTTGCTTAATACAGGTCAACTTTAGTGCAATTGGTTCAATTGGAATGTCAGTGACCGCTTGCTTAATACAGGTTGCTTGCTGACTACAGGTGGCAGCTTACACAAGTTTGACTGAATATAGATAAGGTAATAATGCAAATTATTGTACCGGCGTGGAGGGGATGCTGTTCTGAACTGTTGCCCAAGACCAAAGGCCGAGGGCAATAGTTAAGGTACCCAGTTTTAAAATCCGTTTTGCACTCCTAGAAGATTTTACTCAAATTTCATTTTCAGAATAAAGCTGCAATTACGAGTATTACGAGTATTCTATAATGCTATAATACCAGTAGATTATTTTGTGTACAATTTTTTGCAAACTTTAAAAGTGAGATTGAATTGAATTTTGGAAATTGAGTTAATTCTCCAGGAAGTCAAAAAAAAGTTTATGATATAGGGCTCTAAGTCGTCTTCGGAATCAAGAGAAAAGATTTTTCATTGTTCCATAAATTGACATGAAATGTATGCTCTATCACCTGATCAATGTCATATATTTTTGATAAAAAAAAATCTAAAAAGAAAAATGGAGGCTTTTCAGACATGCACTTTTTTGTAAGACACTTTGACATTATGAGTAGCATTGCTCCTTTTAGGATAACGTTTTCTGTCAAGAAAAAAAGTGGGACTTAATCTATGAAACATTTCATTACATCATTTTGAATATTTTAAAAGTTTACGTTTTAAAAAAAAATCGATTTTCCAAAGTAAAATATTGTATTAAAACTTAAGTTTCCCTGATTGCCTGAAGCGGGCAACAGTTCGGACCTTGGTGCTAATGGAAGAAACAGTCAAACTATTATTTTGTGACGTGGCGAATTGCGCATTTAATCATGAAACAGTTCGAAATGGTGTATAATAGTACAAAGAATGAATCTGCACAATTACGGGGTTGCCCAGTTTAACGCAGGAGTTCCATCTTTGTCCGCCTAGTCTTTTTAATTGTACCGAGCAATTGTTGAAATTCACTAAAGGTTTTATCGGTTTTCTTATTAGATAAACTCTCTGCACAGACAAAGGACTACTTTTGGTTAAAGTATGAGTTTAAATCGAAATTTGATAAGACTTAAGGAGGACAAAGTTGATAGCAGTGAAGTAAACTTACCTTTCAATCAATTTCTAAATAATGACTGAAATGTTGCTTTGATATATAATTGTTTCATGATTTCTAAGACTCTTAAACTAAAGTTTGTAATCGTTGATTATACACCAAAAGTTAACGTTTATATGTTTTCCTCTAAGTTGTTACGTTATCTGATCAACATGCCTAGAGATGTTTATAAAAAAGCGATTTTTTAACAGTAGGAATTACAAAATGAATTATCTCCTTTTCACACAGTATTTTCTTGATTCCTTTAGCTATGTTTAGTTTACCTTACTAGTATTTATAATGCACACGAACTTCCCACTAGTATAATAAAATAATCAAACACCAATAGAAAACAAAGACAGCTTTAACTATTCTTACTTCTTTTTTAAAAAAAAAGTCCCGATTATTTCTTTGCGCACGGGAAATTCCAGAATTGCACAGCGCAAAATTGGAATTCTTTCTCAGTTGACAAACTTCATCCTCGGATACCCCTTGGTCTCCCTATTTACTTAGAACGTAGATCTTGGCGAAAAACAATTCCTGTTTTGTACAAACTGCTAATAACATATATACGTGGTATATAAGATGTCAAGTAAGAATGAAACAATTGGCCAAAGTTGGACCAAAAACATTCTGAACGGTTGTCCTAAACAGATGGAAACATTTAAGAACGTCGTCCCCGATACTGTTGGTAGTAGATTTCTTTCTGTGACAGTTCATAGTGCGCATAGGTGAAATATTTCCGACTCTTGCCTAGAAAAACTGATACAAAATTCGAAATGATTTATATTGATTTATAAAGGAGATCGGGTAATAATGAAAACTGCTTGTCTCGAGCTAGAATAATAGCATGATAACATTCGGAACAGTTGCCCGAGACCATTGCAACACTTCAGACAATTATCCCGACACTGAGGGCAATAGTTATTCACTGTTGTACTGCATAGTGCTCATGGTGAAACAGTTCATACTATTGTCCCTTCACGTTTTTGGCGACGCAGCACTCATCCTTTCAGACTATTTGTCTCCGACCAATGGGTTGATAATCGTGGACTTATGTGGGAGAGCAGCTGGAGGCTTGGAAAGGGCAGTAACATTGGTAGAACTGTTGTGAGAATTAATAGAAATCCATCTTTATGTGCTTCCGTCGATATTTCCAAAAAAAAAAAAAAAAAATTAAAAGTGGCAACAAAACTAATTCAAACAAACAAATCTTGTATTCGATTATGTATGACACATGCTTTTTTTTCAAATATCATTTTTTTCTAAGAAACACAAAGTATATATACCCGAACGAATATACAAGACAGTTATTTGCCGTTATGTATCTCTCACAAACGTGATAACCTCCATTTTCTTCCTCGCCCATGTGTCTCTGGACTCCACAAGCTTCTTGGATGTTCTCTATATACCTGGTGTTCGAGAAAGGATAGTGATGCATAAAATATATCTCTATTCTAAATTGTTTCATTCGCAGGTCGAGGCAAACAATTAGCGTTTTGTCAGAATTATTTCGTATTAAATGTTTGGATGTAAATCTATTTCCGTAAAGTATATCTGAACATGTAGATCATTAGAAGAATTTATGAAATAAGTTTCGTTCTCAACTGATACATTTGTACATTCTGTTTACATCTAATTTAATTATCATTGGTTTATTGTTAAATTTTGGGGAACTGCATCTTTTGAGGGTGTAAAAATTTGATTGACGCAAATTTCATGCACTAAATTTCGTGCACTTATATCGGTTATGATTAACGATAAGTAACTATTTAGGGGCAAAGCCTTACTGTATTGACTTTCCGAATCATTTTCATGCTTAAATACATACTTTCAATCTTGCAGTTGGATAGACTTCGGTGCGAAACGAAAATAATATCGGGTAAGCTGACATATTCTTTCTACCCTACCTCATCCAGAGATCTTCTAGCTCAAGAAACTTAAGACCAGCAAGCACGTGATCCTCGGGTATCAACAGAAAGTCGGTATTGTGATTGGGCGGTTGAACTGACGCAAGAACTTCAGCATCAACCTTCTCTAATGACTGCTTCAATCTTGATGTCTAAAGTCAGAAAACACGAGTAGTATAGTCGTGCTCTGTATTGTAGGTAGGCAAACATGGAAAGCACGACGTGTTTAAAATAAATGTACGACGTATGCTTGTTTCCCTGACACCAGCCTTGTAGAAGAATGTAAATTTTTAATAGAAAATTCTCCTTTCCGCTTTTTATCTTTATATTCATCTTTGTAAAAATTTAACTATTATCTTCGTCCGTCAAATAGTTTCATGAGTGGTTGGTTGGCATGAACAGTTACAATAAACATCTATTTTGAGGCCGGTGCACAAAGTAGCCCCAAACCTAGTCTGCCCCATGGTCCTTTGCCAGGATCGTTTAACTGACTTAATGGTATTAACAAATGAAGAGGATAAGTATTGAATTTGTTAGAGTATGAAACAAAAAACAAAATCACACAATTTGACAATTTTACACGAAAACAAATCATTATTTATTTCTTTAATGCAAACAAAAGAAGAAAAGTGAATATTTTTTTGTGACAATAATCTTCATAAAGCGAGTCATTCTGCACGTGATTACTTTACAAGGCAATCTGCTTAGATGCTGTCAAATAGTGTGAAATGATTGAAATCAAAATATTTATATTTTCACTGGTTTCAAACGTATAACACGATCCGGGGATGTTTTTCGGAAATTCCTAAATGGAAAGGCATATCAAAACGTTTTTACGTCCAATTAACAAGTTTACGATTCGGTTATCAATTTTGACGATATCTTGGAAGAGCCCATTATTTACTTTTTAGAATTATTTGACAATGAGTAAGATTTTACTTTTTTCGCCACATATATTTATCTATTTATCTGAATACAAAGAAAGTCAATATCATGTATTCATTCCATTTGACGGTGTTTTAGTCGGTTTTAATGGTCAATAGCTTCACTTGGCGAAATATGTCATGTCGAGTGGGTCTTTTAGCAGCAAGTCCCATAACGCGACACTCGATACTGTCCAGTCGAGTATTGGTTCAGTCTTGATACTCAAATACCTTTGAAGTAACGGTCACTGTAAAATCTCGTTGCTACCGTTTTCATTTTCATTTCATTTTCGATTGCTAGGCAGTATCGTCTCCACAATTTGACGCTAGCGTTTTAAAAATGGCCTTTCTGGAAACGACAATGTGATTTGCTGTGGCTTGTCCTTTAAGGAATGCCTAATGCATGCAACAAATAGTATAATTATTGTCTTCCACCGTAGGGTTTACCATTTTACATATAAAATTTGTAACAACAAGCTTGATATCTAGCACTCTAAAGTAATTATTGTTGGCATTTCAGTTTCTTCACTTTATGATGAGATATCAGGAGAATCGAATATTGATCGGAAACTACTCGTTGAATGATATTAAATGAGTTGTCATTAAATACCTAAATTATTAAACGAGTCATCTATAAACAGATAAAAACGGGGCTACGTGTTTTTTTTATCTGTTTTAGATGACGTGTTTTAGAAATTCGGTATTAGATGAGCACTAATTTGATATTCTGTTTGTGATATGACCCGAACTTTTGTGATAAAACAAGGAAATTACGATACTTATCGATTCAAGTTTTCCGCGTATTATATAAAGCCGTTTGCGAAGTTAAGACAGCAAATATACTGTGACATCATTTTCCCAACGAAAATATAACGTTGATATCCGTTCTTAGTTCTTTTGGATAGATATTCCACTGGTGTAATGAGACTCGTGAAATATCAAAAATATTCAACGGGGTTATTTCATTCCCGCCATGTAGATCATATTATGATTGAACGTAATGGGCGCAAATCTTATAATTTATGTAGATCTATCGGTCTTGGGGAAGTTATCACATTTCACATTATGCGCAAGTTTGGTACCTACCTGATTTTGTAGTGTTCGCACGAGTTGTGTTATTTCCACCGACATTCGGTTTCGAGGGCCATTCCTTACGATTGAGATTGTGATAATGGCCACAATCGATAAACTAACGATAAAACCAGCAATCTGCAAACGTGGCATTTTTATCAATAGTCACTGAAAGAAAAAGAATTTGGTGGATGGTCGTTGTCAGTATCCACATCTTAAGGTTTATAAAAAGAGGATATTGAATGAGTGGTCATTGAATACCGAATTTATTAAACGAGTCATCTATAAACAGACAAAAACGAGGCTGCGCCGAGTTTTTATCTGTTTTAGATGACGAGTTTAATGAATTCGGTATTTTATGAGCAAAAATTTGATATTCTATTTATATAATATGACCTGAATATTCACAAAAAATCGAGGAAAGAACATATATTTATGACTTCAAGTTATTCCGCGAATCATATAACGCCGTTTGCAAATTGACGTCATCAACACATTATGACGTCATTTTCACAACGAAAATATGACGTTGCTTAAAGTTCATAGCTCATTTGCATAGTTATTCCACTAGTGTAATAACATCCGTGTAATATCAAAAATATTCAACGGGTTTATTTCACTCCCGCGACGTCGGTTATATTATAAAATAATTTATGATATGATATACGTCGGGTTTCATATTTTTATTCTCCCTGATGGGGTCGGGGGGGGGGGGGATTTAGCTACCTCTTCGTTTGTCCGTCCGTCCGCACTTCATTCCGTTTGTCCGCCTGGAGCGATGTTTCAAAAATCATTGGACAATCTCAAATGAAACTTCTCATATGAACTTCCTATGTGATTTTGACGGTGTGTATTACCCTATTTTCGAATTTTAGGCTCGTCAGGGATAAAGAGGCCTTGATGTCAAAATCATATTTTCTCTTATTTCTTTTTGTCAAATGGTCAGAATGAATTGATACTTTATATTTGAGTGGTACATCAAATACCATTAACAGTAAACTATTTATAAATGAGTTTAAAACACGTCTGGGACAAGGGGGGGGTTAATGTTGTAAGCTTAACGTAAGTTCTCCGTTTCTCGGAAAAATCTTAACTTATATTTTTAACTTTTGATAAAGAAGGGATATGGTATTCATATGTCACATGTTGGTTGCTTGAGACAAGACCTTTCTGTTGATACCAAGTTCAAAGTCATCTGTCAAGATCGTTTCTGAAGGGCAAAATAATAAAAAAGAAATTAAACTTTAACATTTTCGATAAGTATTATAGCCTTCATATTTCAAACGTTTATGACTGGTGCCAAGACCTTTCAGCACAAATAAGATCAAGGTCATCGGTCTAGGTCAAGTTCATATTGTCAAGGTCAAAAGTCTTTTTTATTAAATACAAATCGCAAAAATTTCTTATAATTTCACATTACAGTTGTTTATTAAGTGTGCCGGGTAATGTTTATTTCAGATTTTGACACAATAAATCTATGTCATGCTAATAAGAGGTCATGCTAATAAGAGACTTAATGCAATGTTACTTTTCCTACCCTTAAATAATCGGACTTAACTCGACTTCTCAAGTTAGAGACTTCATTTTTTGTATATAGGAATTTCTCATTGATATCTTCTATTAAAAGAAAACATGGCGTTTAAGATGCAATCTGTTGAAAAGTTTAACTCTATCCACCATTTACACAAACATTACCATTCACAATTCCATAACGTATTCACAACAAATGACTTTAAGGCCTAAAAGAAGATTTCTATTCCGAGAAAGCTATTGGAATTTAGACAAGTCTGTCAGCTGGCTGTTTCATGTTTTTTGATCGTTTAAGCAGATAAAGACTCTTATTTCATAGTTTACTGAATAATATATAAACACTAATTAAATTTTATTCTTTGTCCCATTGTATCTAGTGTAAATTCTTTTTTCAAGGAAAATCCTTCAAAATTCTAAATTAATCCATAATCCTTGTATACAGTTAAGTACATCGTGAATGATATTGAAATGGTTTTGGAATGAAATTGAATTAGCGAGAGGAGTGAGTTTTGAGTGAAATTAAATGGAGGTAATCCAATATCGCTAATTTTGTTCAGGATGAACAAAATTTGCTATATTTATTACCTCCCTTTAATAAAATATGCATACAAGTTCTATAAATAGTTTCCTTTTTCGTCAAGAACCAATCAGGTACTTCAAATTCAATTATATGAAAGCGCGATTTTTTTTTACTATATTGCTTTTGAATTAAATTTTTGATTTTATCCTTTTAAATAATTATGAAGCGTTTTTTAATTTTTTGAGTGAGTGTTTGGAATGACCGATTGGAGCCCTGAGTGAGTGTTTAGAATGGTTTTGATTGAGATGAATGTCAATGTTATGATGTTACTATCTCTATAAATCTCACACGATAACCGCGATAGTATATATCAACACTGGATCAATCCTTATTATTGAAAACAATGTTCATGTCAAGTGGTTGTCTTTGTTTTAAAGAAAAAAACAGGTACTTGTTTATCTGAGTTGCGTAGTCGAGTGGATAAGGACGACAGAATATTGACCAAGCGGACCTAGTTCGACCCTACATTGCTACAATTTTTCCATTCATTTTATACATTAAAAAGCATATTTTCTAACTTATGTTAAAATCTGAACTAATATTGAACATGCTTCAATTGTCTGCACTATTTGTATTCTATAGATTGAAAAAAAGAATATATATATATATATATATATATATATATATATATATATATATATATATATATATATATATATATATATATATATATATTCAATCTATAGAATACAAATAGTGCAGACAATTGAGCATGTTCAATATTAGCACAGATTTTAACATATATATATATATATTCAATCTATAGAATACAAATAGTGCAGACAATTGAGCATGTTCAATATTAGCACAGATTTTCATATATATATATATATATATATATATATATATATATATATATATATATATATATATATATATATATATATATATATATATATATATATATATATATTTATATATATATATATATATTTACTTCACCGTGGGGATGATTATAAAGCCCAGCTTACATATAGGCTGATATTTGACTAATCGACAAATCTAAAATGTCGCACGCTAATAAATAGAATGCAATTGCCAAATCATTTTTTTATAATTCGATTTCTTGTCGCATGAATCGATAAAGCTTTCTCTGAACGGTCGTATCTCGTGTATTTAGTCATGAAATACATATCTACTAAATAAAGGAATGCGTAGTAAAGAAATTTGTCCGCATGTATTTGATGATGTAAAAAACCTAATTTTATCGAAATAAGAGCAATAAATATATCTGGTACTGACAAGATACGAACCGGTGGCGTTTTGGATGCAATCAGCCAATAGTCTAGCGTGCGTATCCACTGAGCCATCGCAGTATTACATACGTCACGGTATTTCAAATCTATTATATCAGTCTATGTACAAGGAGTTTACATATTCGATAAGTAGCCTTCACTACCTATAGGAAATATCGCTGCAACCGTGTAAATGTAAACATTATCGCGTGCAATTTATTCAAAGCCCCCACAATTGCGGCTCTATTCCAATATATAATGATTATACATGGTTTAGCTGTTCGCGGACCTCCTCCCATTCAGCAGTCGAGTAATGAAAAAAATAAAGTAAAGTAATCGCCCCTCACTTCTCTGCTTGTATGTTTTGCACAAATATAAAACCATTTTACAGTAAGGCGTAGTTTCCATTTGACAGAGCCACCGTTAGATATTCCCGCCACCCAATTTTATATTTGTTATTGTCCGCATTGTTTTGTTCCTTTTTAAATCTGTGTCAAGAACCTTGAGGAGCTTTTGGGAAGGTCTACAAGCAATCACAAGATAATCGCGCGGTCTCCCCACGCAGACCGTTCGAGGAGTTAACGTCTAGATATTCGGTAAACCGCACGGTCGACGTAACGTCTCCGTACGATGACCACACGGGAACAGTAGGATGAAGGGGTAACGCAGGCGTTACTCAGTCCGAAAATTGGCATGAGATAGCCACATCGATTTTTTTTTTTTTTTTTTTTTAAATTTGTGACCCGTCACGCGAAAGGGACAATTTGGGAACTTTGTAAAATGAATATTTGAAAAAAGAGATTGATTCTAGAACTGGCAGACCAGAGGTAGTATTTAAAAAAAAATATTGTATTGGTAGGTAGATTGATTCTTCTAGATTCAGAAAATTAGTAAGAGGCGAAAAGTTTCGATCCTAGTCAGTCTGCGCAATCCGCGCAGTCTGACAAGTGTCGACACTTTACGCATTTCCCAGCTGGTCCATTTTCGCGCGACGGGTTACATATTTTAAATGTGCAAACTTGGTCAGTAAACAACAAACAGCCTAAACATGATTAATATATAAAGATCTTGATTTATTCCTGTTTCAGCATTGAATTTAATGCCTTTATATGTCATTTTTTAAATAAGTTGAAATATTGAGTTTTCATGGTACATGTATTTGAAAAAAGTTGATAATATTGAGGGTATTTTGGTCTCTAAATATTCAAAGAAAGTAGCGATTGTGTATACCTCTTTTCCTCGGACTCTTGTCATCAAAAGATGCCATTTTGCAGGAATTGAATATGGACTGTAGTTTTAAAAACCGTTGACAATATATATGATATTGGAATAATTTTGGAATGAAATAGAATGAGCGAGAGGAATGACTTTTAAATGTAACTAAAGGGGGGGGGGGGTATTCCAATACCGCCAATTTTGTTCATGACGAACACAATTAGCGATATTTATTACCTCCCTTTTATAAATAATGCATACAAAATATATAAAAAACATTTTATGTCTTCGCGAACGAATCAGAAGCTAACAAAGCTGTTTAATAAAGGGTAATCGCGGATTTTATCTAACCATTGCTTTTATTTTGAGTGTTTTGACTTAATGAATGAATCACTGAGTGAGCGATTTAGAATGGTTTTGATCTGAATGAGAGTTGATTTCACGATGTTATTAGCTGTATCTTAGGTTCATTGGCAACCTAGGATACAGACAAAAAAAATTCTACTAGAATCGTAAGCCACTTGCAAAACTACGTCAAAATTGAAAAATTGAGACTCTTCTCTTTATTTAAAAGAAATAGAGGTTAATCATTTGTTTCAGTGTAAGATCGATTTATATTTCATTCAAAGAACAACAAAAGCTATATTTTACTCGCAAAGAACAACAAAAGCTTTATTTCCACGAGAGGCGAGAGTCAATCTTGCTCGAGCGACCACGCCTAAAAAGCGACAAATTTTATTATCCGACCGTTTTCACAATCCCCCTTCTCAGTTCAAAATATCAGACAAAATGGATATCATTGGTCCAAACTTTATCATAGATAAATCATATGTTGTTAAAACTCAATAGAATCGTCGCATTGAGACGATTCTGATGAGTGTTTTACAACACAGGATTATTGAGAAATTCTAACGATTATACATACTCAATAAAATTTATGTTTCTTATTTGTAAATAAAACTTGTATTTAGTGACCATTTTCTTTAACGACCGCTTTTTTGGTGGTCCCGTAAGTGGTCGCTTAATACAAGTCTAACTTTATAGCTTTTGTTCATGGAAAGAATTATGAATAGATCTTACTTGAAAAACAAACGGTAGTTCTATTTCTATAATGCAAAAATCAGACAAAATGTGAACAGGTGATATTTAACAACATTCTGAAAATACGAAGGTGAATGATTTTGGAATGAAATTGAATGAGTACGATGAGTGAGTTTTGTGTGAAAATTACGGGAGATAATCCAAATTGCTATTTTTGTTCACCCTGAACGAAATAAGTGATATTGGATTTATTACACCCCTTTAAAAATGCATATACGTTCTATAAATAGCTTTATATTTTTTCAAGAACCAATCAGACACTTGCAATTTCAATTTAATTACTTAAATCGCGATATTTTTTTACTCTATTTAGTTTCTATGTAGTTGTTGATATTATCCTTTAAAGTCATATTAGAGCGTTTTTGAAAGGTTTGATTGACAGTTTGGAATGAATGAATGGATTGCTGAGTGAGAGATTCAGATTGCTTTTGATTGAGATGAATGCCAATTTTACGTTTTTTGTTAACCGTAATTTCACAAAATCAAAAGAGCATATTTCTCCTCCGCAAAAAAAAACTTTAAAGACTTATATGAAAACGTTATATTTTGTAAAAACAGTAACGCAAAATAAAACAAATAATAACGAGGAGAAAAATTTACGTGCACAAAACAATCAATCACGTACATGTATGCGCGAGAAAAAGGTCACACGAACGGGAATATTCTCTTTTATTGAAATATTTAAGGTTCATGTTAAGTGTTTGAGACCCAATTTTAAGGGCATTCATTTGCCAAGAAAAAGCAGTATGTCCAGGAATATTATATATCAAAATGAAGCTATTCATTAGCATAAGCAGTTGAAAAACATAAGACCGTTATAACTATAGCGGTATAGCCAAAACATTGCGGAAAAGGGTCATTTTGTACAGAACAAGCAACTGCATGACTGTTGGATAAAATTGGCTCATATTTTAACAAAGTCTAGCCTAAAGTACCATCCAGGTAGTGCTACAACCACTGGTATAAAACTCAGCCCCTAAACGTAGTTATGCAAGTAGTTTATTTTGACTTATTTTATAAACACATATGTCATATATGTCACTCTAATTTTGTAAACGTGTAGATCTTTTTAGGGTATGGTGTGTTATCACAACATAAATAGACATTAATTGTTTATATACCTGTAAGGTTGTTTTGCAATATATCAATTTCTATTTCACAGAATGATAAATATATAGTAATATTGTAGATAATTGAATTAAAAAAAACTATAATTTGAAATAAATCGCTGAAAATATTGCACAATATTATGGTGTGATGTTGCACCATACCTAACATCTATTTTGAAAACAGACCAAACCGGTTTGACATGTATTTTGACATGATGAATGGAAATTGATTGTTTCAAAAGAGCCTTTTGAGATTGAGTTTTATATCTAAGGTTGTAGCACTACCTGGATGGTACTTCAGACTGTACTTTGCTAAAAATATGGGGCAATTTTATGCAACCGCCATGCAGTTGCCTGTTCTGTACAAAATGACCCTTTTCCACAATGTTTTGGCTATACCGCTATAGCTATGGCGGTTTTATGTTGCCTAACTGCTTGTGCTCACGAATAGCTTCATTTTGATATATAATATACCTGGACATACTGCTTTTTCTTGGCTAATGAAGTGCCCTAAATATTGGGTCTCAAACACTTTACATGAACCTTAACGCACTCTAAGACGCGCTAAAAAGATACAGTTTTTCAGTAACATAAATGCTTTATCTTATAATACATGCAACGCCTTACCCCTCCCATAATATGGGTCCAATCAAAATTTTGCGAACAATTTGTGAAGAGGGTTATGCAAGGAATATTCAAGCAAAGGTTCAATGAAATCGGCCCCATGGTTCAGGAGGATATGTCATTTTAAGATTTCAAAGTAAAGGAAAGCAATATTCTGGCTCGCCCATATTTAAAGGCCAGACAGAATTTCGCAAACAATATCTAAAAGAGGGTCACTCAAGGAATATTTCGGCAAGGTTTCATTGAAAGTGGCTCAATGGTTCAAGAGAAGATGTCGTTCATAGATTTCAGAGTGAATCAAAGCATTGACAGTACTGATGGTGAACGAACCTGGTGGCATTCTAGAGTGATATATTGAATTCGATCAAATTCAATTCATTTTTTAAAGTTATGATTTGTTAACTTATTAATAGTATTTTAAACCATAACCTTAGAGATTCATTTTTTATCATATCTGAAGCCAAACCCACTTCCGTGGTTGACACTTACACTCCTCAAAACTCCTAAGCGGCCACCTGCCTTTTTGGTCATATGTTATAAACGCCGCATGGTTTCAACTCGTTTTCACTTGAATAATGTAGCCAAATCATTTATGAAGTCACCAAGAGAAAACTCAGTGAAATAATTCAACAAGAAATGTTTTAAAATTAAACGAAAGTAGGAGTACCCTCGATTTCAAAGTTAACATTGGTGGGTGGGGTATTTTTGACATTTCTTGTTAGGATAAGGATTGTGTAGAACGTTTTGGCATTGCATATTAAATTTTAGAAGTCCACAGGCGTTGTACCACTGATATTAGTACAAAAGATTGATAGGCGTTGCGTTTTTCAAGTATCGAAAAATTTAAATTTCTCTTAAAAGTGTCAATTTTGTGACTTTTGAAATTGAGGGTACATGCATTTAATTCCGTCTTTAGGGCTTACTGATGCATAATTTTACAAAACATTTGGAGAGGATGATGACTGAATGGCCACTCTTTCGAAAGACAAAGTTCACATTTCAAGAAAAAGCGGAAAATGTGTGAAAAATGGAGAAAGGTAAGGTGGCCGCTTAGAACTTTTGAGTCTTGTATGTCGTCATTCAATATTATGACACAGGTTATCTGCAGGATGAGAAATATTTAGGTATAGATTACAGGCGGGCAATTAAAGGAGGTCTAGTGGCCTATTAGTATAATTCATAGATAATTTCTGTTCAAGGTTTAGAAATTAAAGTATGACTTTTTTATATTGAATAATTGCTTCATGGTTAATTGCATGCTAAAAGTTTTTATAATTATTATTTTTGTTACCTAATTTCCACATCAAAAGCGAATAAGAATCTTATTTAAGAAATTTATTTTTTAAAGGGAGGTAACAACTGTATGACTATGTCTAACAAATAGTATAAGTATAATACAATGGTTTTACCCCCCGACTTTCTTCCCAAAAAGAATTGAGAATCCTTACAATTGTTGGTTTATTTTTGCACGAGAACCTATTTTTTACCTTCAAGAAATTGGATGCCAGTAAAATCACTCACTATCGATCTCTTATTACAGTATTGTGGCTGATATCAGACTTTTCTGCTCGGAGCTAGTTTTTGCTTAAACTGTAGTTAACTAATTCTAAACGTTTTTTTTTTTTGTTTTTGTTTTTTTTTTGTTTTTTTTTTTTTTTTTTTTTGGAAGGAAGGATGGAGACAGTTTTTATTCATCGATTAAGATTTTTATGATTTCTATAAAAACGCAATGAATTTTCCAGAATAATTCAACGACTAAACCTGCCTGTCGAATTGTAAACAAGCGCATGACGGATCTGATCCCCCCCCCTCCCCATTGACCACGGCAATATCTACTCGTTAATTGGAGTGGTATCTCTGGGAATAAGATATTCCGTTCACCGAATATTAGAGTGTAGGCTTACAGCCCTACTTCAGCCACCGCAATTTTACAGAAAAAATGTTAATAGCGGCGTTCATCCCTATTCAAATCAAAGTGCTGTAAGCACTGTAATTGTGCGGTACTGAATGACTGAACTGCTTATTGTTGTTTCAGGAGCTTATGTATACATAATTTTGAAAAAAAATGGATAAAAAAATCCAATCCAAGTTATTGTTGCAGATATAGTCAAACCATACATTCCACTTTTGAAGATACCGCAAAAGTTTGCGGTAAACGTTCTCTAGACAAATTTTTTATCAAGGTCGTCTTTAAAATTAATTTAGAATCTAAGTGCCAAATATAAGAAATAGAATTTGCTTCTATCATAATTTTAGGTTTGAATATACACAAGCGAATACATCTCTAACAATAAAAAATGTTCAGACAGCTGAAAAATTCTTTGTAAAACAAGTAAAGCATTCTGTATTGTAAGTCTTTGGACAATTTAGACAATGATAACTTATGCCACATCTTGAAAAGTTGAAGTTATAAGTTTTCAGAAATGTACATGTAAATAAATCACAGGCAGACAGAGACAAATACACAAAGATAAAGCTGGAGAGCAAGAAGTGACACGATGTACATACTTACACCTTGTAAATAGTGAAGAGGTCAATAGGTGAATTACAAGGGGTTATTCCAGGGGGTATTAGGTAATTCATCCCACAATCCATCTCTGTAGCCTTTTCCCTCATAGGTACGAAGTGCAAATTTACAACTGTATTTTAGTAAACTAATGTTTATATTTTGTTTTTAAGCTAAATTGATGAACTGATAAACCCTTTATGGAAAGCACTGTAAATAAAACTTGAATTAATAGTCAGAGAAAACAAGAAGCTCAATTTATGCCAGCAATTGTCGAAACAAACTGTTTACAAAATGGATATGAGTTGGAAAAAAGGTAAGTTTGCAATTTTTTCATTAGATACAACCTGGACAGAACCACTCTAATTGTGCTTCCGCACAATTAATAAAAGGTACAAGAAAGGTTGTACATGTAAAACACGTGTCGAATAATTCTTCAAACCCGCTTTGAGACTGACTGTCGCGTGTTGAAAAGTTATGAAAAACCGCGTTACCGTTTCTAATGACACAAGGTGTCTTGATGTGTCATTCGTCTCAACTCGGCCGATTCTGTAGCCTACATGTAAATCGGAGACGTCGGAGATCGCCCGAGTATTGCCGAATGTAAGTTCAAGAGGACACGACCTAAATAAACACATATTTCCGGATAATAACCAAGAGTTGCAACAGCGAAGGCTTGGGTCAAAAACATAGTATCTGTCTCTATGGTGTTTAGACACAAACTTTGTTTTTGCTCTAAACTCTCGACAAGCTTACGCCGATCACAAATTCCCTTGATTAACATTGCAATAACATTTTGTGTTTTTCAATGCGAATTTTCATTATCTTCACTTGATGAAGAATAATAGTATCACGCCATTAACGAAGTAAACAGTGATTTTGCGGAGAAAAATATTGAAAGATACTAAATTGAATCTTAAGAGGCACTACTTTATTTGGAATGTATTAACATCCTACAGGATTTTCCTGACATAGTATAACACTAGTGAACGAGGTTCGTTCACCAAAAATGTCACCCCCTCCAATATTTACGGACAAATCAAATTTCGCAAACAATTTCTGGAGAAAAATTTTAAGATACATTTTGGCAAAGTTTCATTGAAATTGGCTAGTAGTTAAGGGGGAAATTTCATTCAAAGATTCCATCGTAAAAACCCTGGCCCGTATTAAAGGACCAATCCAAATTGCACGACTTTTTTCTGAATATGGTCACACAGGAACATTATAGTAAAGTTTCATTGAAAGTTGAAATGTCGCTCAAAGTATGCAGATTAAAAAAAAATGACACGCCCTGCCTTGTTCATATTCATGGATAAAGAAAAAAATCGAAAACAAGTTCCAAAGAGGGTCACTCTAGTAACATTCTAGCAACGTTTCAATGAAATTTGTTCAATGGTTCAAAATATCGTTCAAAAAAATTCAAAGGGAAAAAATGCCACACCCTGTTACGCCCATATTGATTAAGGGCCAATCAGGATTATGCGAACAATTTTTGATGAAGGTCACCCAATAAAGATTCTGGTAAAGTTTAAATGAAATCGACCCGGAGGTTCAGGAGAAGAAGTTTTAATACAGTTTACGACGGACGACGGGCAACAGACGACGGACTCAAGATGATCCTAAAAGCTCCCCTTGAGCACGTTGTGCTTGGGTGAGCAAAAACACAAATATTTTGATAAATGGAAGTAAAAAATAAAATCGCTAATTTCATATGTTTGACGTTCATTGAAAGTCATTCAAAACTAGCTTATCACATAAATTCAATTTCCTTCGAAAATCAGTCAATTTGTCAATATCACGATGTTCCTAGCTGGTGTTCCTTTTCGGGTGACAAACACATAATAAGTCTAGTCACGTATTTCATAAAATCTACTTAAAATGCAGTGGTTTGAATTACACGCCTTACTGTATAATATATTTTAAAGCAAAAATGATTAAGAATAGTCAGTCTATAATGTAGAAACCTAAATAAATCATACGTTACAGATCATCGATAAAGCTCGAGATTCCATTCTTCTTGGAGCCGCTGTCATAGCGCAGTTGGTAACGCGTCGAACTGTTAATCTTGATGTCCAGGGTTCGATCCCCGGCGGCGACGCTCATTCTTTCCGACAATTTGTCTCTCAACAATGAGTTGATAAACGTTGAACTATGCGAGATAGTAGTTGGTGGCTAGGAAAGGATTTGATGGTAGTACTGGTGAGAGAAATACCAGGAATCCATTGTTAGGTGCTCCAGCCGCCGCGATAATACTGAAAAGTTGTTGGCAGCGACGTAAAATCCAAGTCAATCGATCAATCCATTCTTCATTATATATAGTTTTACTTCTTCTACTTCTGAAAATATTGGAAGTGATGATAAAAATTATAATAATAATTATAATATACTGTGCACAGTATAATCAGCAATCATAATAATGATACAACAATAATAGACTGTGCATAGTACAATCAGCAATCATCATTAGCGAGACATCGTAATGTACTGCTTAAACTTATCTTTGATATTTGAGATGATTTCATTCGATTCTTATCCACACCTTCCAAGCCAATTACATTTGAAATATCGTGAAATGAAATTTGATTGAATTTTGAATTAAATTGAATGAACGGGAGGGGCGAGTTTGGAATGAAATTAAAGGTATGTACAGTTATAAACATCGTGAAATTGACATTTATCTCAAAGCCATATACATACATAGTGATATTCGTTTCCGCGCTATTTCTTGAAAACTATAGGTTGATGTAGATAAAAGATAACCTGTACCTAAGTTTGATATTAACTCCATTGACAATGAAAATATGTTCGGCGGGGGATATCAATTCAACGAATTTGCTTTTTGAAAGTTAGGATCCCTAGGATTTTGACGTGAATCTTTGAGTATTTGATTTTTTGATTACTCTGGTTCTTTATAACATCGTTTACTGCTTTATTCCTCTAAGTCCACAGTCCTTTTTACCGACTTTTGATTTCGGGTAAGATGGGCAGTGTGGATGAATTATAATGTTAACTCAATAATAATTTGTCATTGTTGTCCGTCATATTGTGTATATGATGTAATTGTGAATTCCACATGGGTCTAAGACCTTCTGGATACTTATTGAATAAACTATGTTCTATGTTCTATGTTCAATCAAAACCTTTCTAAATCGCCCACTCAGCGTTCCAATCATTAATTCCAAACACTAACTAAAACCATTCAAAAACGCTCTTAAATTACCAAGAAGATAAGATCAACAACTTTATTCAAAATAGATAAAGCTAGTAAAAATTGACAATTAAACTGAATTAATTAGAATAAAGAGCGCCTGATTGGGTCTTGGAAAAATATGAATCTATTTATAGCTATTGTATGCATACTTTGTTCAAGGGAGGTAATTAACATCGCTAATTTTGTTGATTCTGCACGTAAAAAGCAGGGATTAAACAGGACAGGGTTAAGGGGCATTTTGAACGATTTCAATGTAGCTTTTTTTCTGTTTTGCTGATTTCTGAGTGATTCTGAATGGTTTGAGTGAGTAACTTAAATATATTGATGAAGCGCTGAACAACGATTTGGAATGTTTCAGTTAGAGTGAGTGTCAATTTCACGATGATATTAACTGCAAATAGATGGTAATTGTTTGTTTCAGCGTGAGATAGATTTAAATTTCATTAAGTGAAAAACTACCTATATTGTTGTCAGATTGATTTACTTGCTCAAAAAAAAAAAAAAAAAAAAAAAAAACACCTCGGCTTCACAAGGGCTCGAACATTCGGTCTTATCTGTGCTTTAACCACTTAGCTATTGAGGTATAGCTTTGTATTAATTCAATGGTACATTTACAAGATTTAACGTTCAAACCGTCAAAAGATCCAATTCAAGCGCGTATGAATAAAATATTGGAAAATAACTGAAGTTCTATTTTAAAAAAAAATGGGTCGGATATTTATTACGAATGAGTATTCAATTTTAAACACAAAGGGATGTACATGTACATGTATGTAATTTTACAATTTCAATTTGTCCACGGATACCAGTCTTTTTAATTTTCATTTTCTCCTTTCTGACAAGCTGTCTCTCTCTCTCTCTCTCTCTCTCTCTCTCTCTCTCTCTCTCTCTCTCTCTCTCTCTCTCTCTCTCTCTCTCTCTCTCTCTCTCTCTCTCTCTCTCTCTCTCTCTGTCTCTGTCTCTCTCTCTCTCTCTCTCTGTCTCTCTGTCTCTCTCTCTCACTGTATCTCTGTCTCTCTCTCTCTCTCTCTCTCTCTTTCTCTCTCTGTCTGTCTGTCTGTCTGTCTGTCTCTCTCTCTCTCTCTCTCTCTCTCTCTCTCTCTCTCTCTCTCTTCTCTCTCTCTCTCTTTCTTTCTTTCTCTCTCCCTCCCTCTCTCGTTCAATATCTCTCTTGCGCTTTTACTTGTCGATGATACACGTTGAATTTTTTACGGCCTACAAAACTTACTTACACATAATAGTAGAATGAATCTTACAGATCCCGAAAATGTATAGAAAGCGAAAAGTATCTACCTAGGTTAGGCTGCGCAATCCGCGCAGTCTGACTAGGTTCGATATTTTTCGCACTAAGATGTTCCTCTTTTTGTCTTACTGGCAACGCATATTCTCTGTGCACTTGTTTTGATTCTTATCATTTGTGGATGCGTATGTTAGATTTTTCATAAAGTGTGTTTTAAACAAAGTGATCGAGGAATTGCATTATATTTTCTTAATTTTCTGTCTCAGTCATTACGCACATAGCAGATTAATTATAGGTGTATTTTCAAAACTCAGTTCAGACGTAGACGTCGAGCCCATAAAAAAGTAAATCCAGCATGAATAAAAAAAATGTTATAAATTGAACCTGATCCCTTCAGTTCAGTTTTGTAATTGCATCTTTAATGTATGAGTAAATCTTACGACCATACCTGGTTAGAAAATTATCGTTCGAAAAGTAAAATATGTATGAGTTAATCTTACGACTTTACCTGGTTAGAAATTTTCGTTAAATATGATTATTTCATAGTGTTGCTTAAATGTTCATTTTAAGTGTTAAATGCCCAATTCTAAGCTTCAAAGACCAACAAAAAGCACTAAATAGCCATACATTATGTTTCAAAATTTAGCTTTAGATGAGCACGACATTTAAGCAACATATTTTTATCGGGAATTTTCAATGCTTGTGACGTCATGTAAACCCAGCAAAAACGCGCTTTCATTGCTCGCCGTTAGTATTCCCGATAGGGAATGGGCAAGAAATGGTTTCGCTCCCTCTAAGGGGGGGAGGGGGAGTTTTGTGGACCATATTTTTCATACAGCCCTATTTCTTGCGAGTAATTTAAGAACAGAACAGAACATATATTTCAAATGACATGTACAAGTTGTACATAGAATTAATACACAATTTTATAACATAAATCTGGTCAAGTCTCACTCCAAACTCTCTCTCTCTCTCTCTCTCTCTCCCTCTCTCTCTCTCTCTCTCTCTCTCTCCTCTCTCTCTCTCTCTCTCTCTCTCTCTCTCTCTCTCTCTCTCTCTCTCTCTCTCTCTCTCTCTCTCTCTCTCTCTCTCTCTCTCTCTCTCTCTCTCTCTCTCTCTCTCTCTCTCTCTCTCTCTCTCTCTGTTTTAATGTTAACAAAGTTTTGTATTGTATAAGCATTTTATCTTAACCTAAAAATGTAACATGTGGGTGAAAAACGCATAGTTCTACATGGTAATGAACATTTATAATTTTTCATTGAAAGCCATACAGGAAATACGGCAACAACAACAAAAGTAAGTGTAGCTAGTTTGATAGTTAATTATAAAGATTAGTATAACGATTCAATACTGCAGACTTAATATACTTCGCTAAATTTTTAAGAGTATGTGAATCGTCTGTAGAAAAAAGAATGACTAGTTTATTCATACTTGGATTCTTAAAGTAGTACTTGTCGATCTATTTCTTTCTTAGTTTTACGTAGTTTTTACATTTGAGAATGAAATGGCATTCATCTTCTATTTCGCCACATTCACACATTAGACATATTCGTTCATTTCTTGGAACTCTGTTGTTGCTGAATCTGTCAGTTTGAATTCGTAAGTAATGTGCGGACATTCTTAATTTACACAGATATGTTCTAAGGTTGTCATTTGAATATTTTTCAATGCAAAAAGATATTCTGATATTTTTCAAAAAGCCTAAAAAGTGCTATCTCTTATGTTTGCAGCCCATTCTTGCGTAAAACAGTAAGAACAAGTCTTTATTGTACAACGATGGATTTTCGAAAACGTTTGAGAACCCATAATTATCTTGAATGGTTTTTACATTAGTAATCCAATTCTTTTTACCGATTTTAAAGTCATCGAGAGATTGTGTGTAAACATTTGCTAAAATGATATTTTTGGTATTTAGAATTTTATACCAGTAATAAATAATTCTTATGTATCTCGAGAGATACATTGGAACACGGCCAAGTTCTCCGTAAACTGCCATTGAACATGTAATACTGGCGCGCACTTGTAGAACATGTTAACAAAATTTAAGATGTATTCTTTCTATTACTTTTGTTTTACTGAAACCCAAATTTTCACAGGAAAAATTTAGGATCGAATCTACAAATGCATCACATAGTTCACAATAAATACTAGTTTTAAGCTTAAGTTTTATGGAATTATTTAATAAAACGTTTAATGCCTTGAGAGCTTTACCTGCTAGGTATTCTTGGTTAGGTGAAAATTTACGGTATAGTGAAATACGGTGCCTAAGTAGTGAAAATTGTCTGCTGAGTCAGAATTGATCCGTTAAGCGACCACTTTTCGTTAACTAACAATTGGCCTCTTTTTCTAAAGACCATTGTTTTGGTTTTATCAGCGTTTATTTCTAGACACCATTTGTTACAATATTCTGATAACTAATCGATATTAGTTTGAAGTTCTTCAGGAGATTTACCGAAAATGACCATATCATCACCGAATAGCAGTACTATAATTTGTATCAGACCAATTTCAATTCCAGATTGTGTGTTATCATATAAATACAACTCTAAATCTTCTAGAAATAATGAAACGAGAATAGGAGATGTTGTCCCCCCCTGTCTTACACCAGTTGCAAAATCTATAAAATCCGAGATTTCGCCATTATTTCGTATACAAGAGCTAACTTTACTATACATGTCTTTTAAAATTCGGAGTAGTTTCCCTTTAAGACATGGTAGCCTTCTAAAAGTGATAGCTTTATCGTGTAACATTACATTTCATACACCACCTATCAATTTTATATATATGATATTTCAATCATAAAAAACATAGTATGTTGAGGAAAACATTGTCAAATGATAAAGAATAAGTATATTTTCCATTAAAACAATTCAATAACAAAAAAATAGTTACTAATGCCAGGTGAATATTCTGTTCCATAGTGTATCATAAAATACATTTGCTTTTATACACAATTTTTCGTATAAAAACAATGCCTGTTGTTTCCTCTCAAAATGTTCATTTATTAAGATACGATTTCTTCCAAAAGCAGCTGAGGTAAAATTGACTTTGACCTCGATGATAATAATAACATTGAGTCAAAATATTTAAATTTCAAACAGTCGCTAATTTGTTGATGCCTGATAATGTGTTAAACATAATATTTACAAAATTTTTGCTTTTATGTAATGGTGTTTAAGATAATCATTAAAAAAAGAAAATAATATGGTTAGCATTTTCCTGCTTTAGAGGAAGTCACTGTGGCATCAAAGACTCAAAGCAAAAAGATAACAAAAATTAGTTAACAAAATTGATCCACGCATACATATTAAGTAATTATTTTCATGATTGAAAAGGAAAAGAGGATTAAAAAAGTACAAGGTCAGAATGTAATTAGTTTATTTGTGAAAATATCCGGTGTTTATGTTCCTGATTATACATAATACAATGCACTTATTCCTTTTGAATAACTCCGGTGTTAATGTCATATATCATTCGTATCATAAACCATAAAGAAAGGATTTACAAAACAGTGTGATTCCTAAATAAAAATGCGTAAACATTGAAACTTTCCGAACTTAGGTCGAATCATTTAACGTTCATCATACCTTTAAGCGCACTTTTCCTTTTTATTCTACATGTAATTCTTTTCACCGCAATGTCACCAGAAATGCCAACCTTCAGTACTTTCAATGCTTTGATTTTATGTGGTACTTGAATTTGGAAGTAACTAGTGGTCTCGTCAGCTAATTGGATACATTACAATATGTTAGGTTTTCTGTATTGTAAGCATTTGTCAAAGTAAGGTCAATGATTTCTGATGCCTCATTTTTATGTAAATAAAGAAGAAAGAAGAAGAAATGAATAGATTAGAAAAACTTCATGTTCATGTTGGTGTCTAGGGCGATAATTTAAAATAATGACTGGGTTGGAAAATTGTATATAGTTTTTACTGCAACTTGAAAAGTTTTAGCTACAAGTTTTCGGAAAAAGCTGATAAATGTAATCAATTCCAAACAGTGAGCACTGAAGTACTGTGCCCGTTTTTCATTTTGCTGATTATTAAGAAAGAAAGCTAGAAAATAGAAGATGACTCTTATGCTAGGGTTGAAATTCTACCAATAGGATTTTAACCGTGTCAGAAATGTGTGGAAAGTGATATAATTTAACACTGAATATAAGGATCTAGGATAAAAGACCACTGAAATGGAAAAGCAATATTTATGAATATTTATGTATGTAACTTTTAATATGTTATCAGCAGTCAAGCGTTGGCTATCAAGTTACCGTGGTGGAAAAGCTAGTAAGGGGTGCCACATGTTTCTACAAGTAGACTATGACGAAGTGTATCCATTTTCGTCCTATTTGGCAGACCGCTATCTATAGTAAGAGATCAATAAGAAAGCCTAGGCAACCACCATTTCCTTTAGAAAGATGAAGAAGCTTGACTAAAACTCTAACTTTCTTTCTGTCAGGGAAAACCTGGAAACTTGGTGGTATCTATGTGATTGCAATTGTTTCAATTAATTAGCTTTCCCACTTTATCGACTGATGACATCCTGTAGTTTTCTTAATATCGGTTTGGCTTTTTCGGTTTGATACCCTGTCATACTTTACAGGTCTAAGGTCTATCCATTATATATCTCTCAGTATTGCAGGATAATAAAATATTGGTGCAAAATAACACAGACAGATAATATTATTTTGAACAAACTGTATAATTTAGGATTAAGAGAGAGTGATCGTGGGAAAAATAATTGGGTCTCAAAAGTCAAAAGTCTGTTGGACTCTTACGGTTTTTCAGATGTATTTTATAACATAGATCAATTGTCCGCGAAGTCTTTTATTTGTATGTTTAAACAACGCGTTATAGACTGTCACGTGCAAGAATGGTTTGGATTATTGGATAAAAATGAAGTTCTTGGGGAATATAAGCATTTTAAAACATCCTTTACTTATGAACCCTATTTAGATTTGGTTCCACATGATTTGAGATTTTACATAACGAGAATACGATTATCTGCTCATAGTCTTAGAATTCAATCCGGTCGTTATGGTCAAAATAGAATTCCGAGAAATGAGAGATTCTGCATGTTTTGTGATTTAAACGAAATAGAAGATATGTATCATTTTATATGTATATGTCCTCTTTATAAAGACCTAAGAGCTAAATTTTTGGAAAAGAGTCTTTGCGTAAGGCCATCGATGTTTAAATTGTGTCAATTTCTTCAGTCAACATGCAAAAAATCATTGTGTAATTTGTGCCTTTTTCTAAAGGATTCATTTCTTCTACGATGTAAAAGTGAAAACCAAATACAACCAACATAAGTAAATTAGTCAAATTTCAAAGAAATTTTACTCATTCTCTAATTAATATGCATTGTTTAGTGACCAAATTGTATTGAAACGCTATTGATTCATGTGTTTAACTATTTGTTATATTGTATATGTTTTTTGACGATGTACCTTGTGTATAAGTCGTAAATAAACTTCTGTTCTGTTCTGTTCTGTTCTGTTCTAAGGATTAATCAAAAGTAATAAATACCGATTTAGGTAGATCGCTTTTCCAAAGAGATAGACGAATCGTTTCAGCATATGTTACCGGTCTGGATCAACCATTGATAATTTCAATTAAAATATATCAGTCCACAAGGTATGTAGGTATGTACTCGCAGTCACAGATATTCAGAAGATCACAAACCGGCGAAATTCAACATTACCTGATTTTAAGTTTGTGACTGAAACCTTTCAATTGAAAATTAAGATTCAGATTATAAAGGATCGTATATTTTCTTTAACGTTTTCCTTTAATATGGCTTAAGATAATAATAGATTAATGCAATGAATGTAACAAAGCTAAATTATGTTAGCAAAAGTAACGTAAATAACAGTCGAATATGGAAAAATGATGCCGTATCCGCACCTGTTTTATTGGAAATGTCCTGGGTATCCGGAAATAGCCGACACCGCTCTATGTGGCAGTTGCCAGTTTTGCCTGTATTTTATAGGATAGAAACAGAAGGATGGTATTTAATGTGGTAGTTGGAATTCTACATTGTTGTTTGTTACGTAATAATATAATCAGTGTCAGGTCGCATCGAACTGATTGTATTGAGAGTTAATTATGTCAAAGCTCGCCACATGGGAACTTACGACAATCCTTCTTTTTCGGTCGTTTAGCTTTCAAATGTCTAAAGACAAATATACGTAACAATATCAAAATACATACGTAAAAGCATTGTAACGATCTAAAAAATTTAACAAAGAAACAAGCGTTTCAAAGAGGTATACTACTCATTAAATTACCACAAACCAAGGATAACACGATAAAGAGACAACTCTTATTTCCATCGTGGTCCTGAAAACAATAACAACAGGGTGGCATGACACAATGAGAGGCTTGTTCAAGAAAGTAAAAGATAAATAATGTTAGAAAAGTAAATTTATATTTTAAAATTTAATTATCACAGTATGCCTTCTATCAGGTTTATGAAATACCTCGTCGCCCCCTCCAACACCCTGCAACCTCAGCCTATATTAAGCAGCAGATACGAAGCCCTGAAGGAAATTGACGATCAACTTCTTATGTGAGTACTGTGAAAAAAAACGCAATAGCAGGTCATACAAGCCGCTGTTTCGAGAATTCCGCAGGACGGCGTCAAAATTATCACAGAGAATTTTATCACATATCACATATTTAGAAAGGCTATGGTCATTTATTAAAAGATGCTTTACCTTTTGCTTTTAAGTCCAATATTTTGAAATGTTTGTTATATCAACGGGAGGATTGTTCCATAATTTGCAAGCATTGAAGCAAAAAGATTTCGACACAAATGATTTGACTTAAGGACCACGGTATCAGTTGTTTTGAGCCCAGCCTTGTGTTGTAATCATGAACAGATGCCTGTGAAACAAAGAAATGTTTCAAATACTCTGGTGCCAAATAATTATTGTTTTTGATTGAGTGAAACAACATGATCTGTTCAACTCTACTCTCTACAAGTAATCATTCAACCTTTTTGAAATGTTCTATGGAGATATTTGTTCTTGCGTCTAAATAATGGAAAAATATGATCAACTTATTTTGGGTAGTTTGCAACTTATTTTCCAACTTTTGATTGAGACCGTAAAACCATATTGAGCAGGCATAGTCATAGTTACATTGTATAAGAGATGTTGCTATGATTCTTTATGTATGTTAGCATAAAAAAATCTTTCTTTCGATAAAGGAATTTAAGTCGAGCATTGGCTTTCTTTAAAACAGACTCAGCTAAGAATGTAAAAGATAAAGTTTGAAACAATGGTAACACCCAAATAATTGACTGAAGAAGAGTGACCGATAACTAACTTCTTGGAGATCATCAGACAATGTCTTTTCAATCTCTTCAGTATTTTTGCTGGAAAATAATATCGCAGACTCGACGGCATATAACAATAAGTTGTTTTTAACAACTCTTGGCATGTAATTCTCATAAACCAAAAATAATAAAGGGCCAAGTATAGAGCCTTGTGGAACCCCTTGGGGAACAGGTAAAGAATGTTCCAGAGGCATCAACAAGCTGCTGCCTATCGGCAAGGTTTGACTTAAACCAGTTACAAACATTGTCACCTAAGCCACAAGCTTTAAGATTCGTTATAAGAATTGAATGGTTGACTGTATCAAATGCCCCTTTGCAAATCTAAAAGAACCATTCAGATAGCATTACCTTTATCTATTTCTAAACTTATGAAATCTATTAAATATAACTACTTCTAAAACCTGACATGAAATTATAAAATAGACATTTGTCCTTAAAATGGGATTCAATTTGGTCAAAATAACCTTTTCAAGAACTTTTGAGAAAACATTTAGAATAGGTACATGCCTATAACTGCCAACTGATAATCTATCGTTCGTCTTTAACAGTGGAACTACTCTAGCAGACTTCTGTTCCTTAGGCACAGTACCTTGTATAAAAGATTAATTTATAATTTGGGTCAAGGGGCCAACAATTATTGGGACATCATCTTTAACAAATCGTGCTGGCAGGCCATCTGAGCCAGTGGCTTTATTAGGACTGAGGTTGTATAGATATTTGAGTACTTTACGATCAGACACAAAAGCAAATGAATAACTGTTTAGACACATGCCTAATTACTGGATTCTGTTGCGTAAAAATATTAAAAGATTCAGCAATGCGACTGTAATAAAAAAGAATTCTATCAATGTTTAAACACATATTTGAACTTCATTTTTTTTAAGGTTTTTACAGTCAAATATGAGACATTAATGTTTTTAAGTGTCTTCAATTTTTCATAAAAAGCCAAAGATATTGTGAAGATACTTAAAAAATGCATAGTAGTTTATACAGTCCATATAATATGTTAAATAAGTAAACTAAAAAAAATTGTCAATCTATTCACCATGCCGTTTCTCATGCATTTGCTTTTTTTGTTTCTAATGCTAGTGGTCTCGTAATAGTTTCGCAACATTTCGGAACTCATTATCTTTCACAATGCATACCGAGGTTTCTTAAACACTGTTACAGTTCCTTATTATGTGTCCACTACCGTAAAGAAAGCTGGTGATACTGCCAAACTTTTAAGATGGTGAAAGAATGATTAGTTTTATTAATCATGACCATTTGGTCTCAGAAGTAGGTAGAATGCTTCCTAAATTTGAATCAATTGCCTATCTATTGAGCTATGTTTGTTCATTTTTAGCTCCACTGGCAGAAGGCCAGCGAGCTATTGTCATGGCGAGGTGTCCGTCGTGCGTGCGTGCGTGCGTAAACTTTTCATTAAACATCTTCTCCTCCTAAACCAATGGATGGATTTTGATGAAACTTAGCCAGAATGTTCCTTAGGTGACCCTCTTTTAAAGTTGTTCAAGAAATTTGGATTGACCCCCAAATATGGGCGTGGCAGGGTGGGGCTTACTTTGTCCCCGAAATCTTTGAACGACATCTCCTCCTGTACCATTGGGCCAATTTCAATGAAACTTTACCAGAATTTTCCTTTGGTGACCCTCTTCTAAAGTTGTTCAAGAAATTTGGATTGACCCCCAAATATGGGCATGGCAGGGCGGGGCTTATTTTGACCCCGAAATCTCTGAACGTCACCTCCTCCTGAACCAATAGGCCAATTTCAATGAAACTTTACCAGAATGTTCCCTTGGTGACCCTCTTCTAAAGTTGTTCAAGAAATTTGGTTTGAACCCCAAATATGGGCGTAGAAGGGCGGTTTTTTTTTTTACCCTGAAGTTTTTGAATGATATCTCCGTCTGAATCATTTGGCCGATTTCAATGAAACTTTATCAGAATGTTCCTTGGGTGACCCTCTTCTAAAGTTGTTAAAGAAATTTGGATTGGATGAGATCCACTGGATCTATAAAATTCCGGTGAGTGGTTTAGGGCCATTTTGGTCCTCTTGTTTCAGAGTGATAAATAGTTTTCTTCCTTGTAATTTTTCATATTAGTTAAATAATCCATTCCTTCATAAGTCAGTGTCAACTTTGAAAAAGTCTGAATTATTTCTGAACAAATCTTGAGATTTTTAAGCCAGTGGAGCGATACAAGCCCTCTTGGGCCTCTTGTTTTCTTTGTGCAATACCAATTAAAAATACCTTACTGAACTGAACTGGCCCCATAAAAAGGCTTGAACCATCGGTATTGTTATTTCTATGAATATTTTTTAATCGTCAAAGAGAGATTCTTGAATCTATAGAGGGTAACACATGCTTTTTTGTTCTTCAGTAAAGCTTCTACTTTCAGACGGCCTACAGTGGGACACGGTCTTCGAGGTCTATTCCATAGAATCACCGAGGTTTCCCAATATGAAAGCGTTTCGTTTTTAATAAGTGTTTTGTAGCGTCAAAGGTTTCAAGAAAAAATCAAGATATAAACTATAGACCAAATCTCATTTTAGTACTCAAATATTTTGTGCGCATCTATACATATTTCGGAGCTTTCTATCTGTGTACTTCCTTTACAGGTACCTATTTCTAAAAACATATAAATCGCCTATAAAATCACCATCAAATATGAGTATGTACCCCGTAGGTGCGAGCATTCGGTTGATTTCGCTCGAGATTGAATTAACTTCGATCGCACATTTGTGTGTATACACCGACGGTTATACTTTTTAATTGAACTTGTGTGCATTACAACGAAAACGGAATCAACTTTCTGGAAAAAGGGGAATTTATAGTTTTCACGAATCCATAACAAGATTGCATATACATGTATGTACTTTTTCCATGTATGTTTACATAATTAATACGCGAATTTACTTATCATGGAATTTAAACAAATTATAAACTAAAAATGAAAGTAAAACAAAGAATAATTTCATTAAAGCCACGGTGGCGTTGAGGTGGCATGCGCATATTTTCATTTATACCGTTCGCACTCAATGTTCCTTTTTATAAATGAAAAAAAATGTGAAATTCTTATTTTCGTTTAAAAAAAAAACATAAAAAAAAGACTTTTTTTTTCTTGTACCATTTCATAAACGAACGCTTATATTGTGCGCACGAGAAAAACATAAAGCATTCAAATGAAATCTTTATGTCAGAGTCGCAAATGAAGTCTTAGCATTGCGCAAATGAAAACAAAGACATACGTTGGTTGATAAAACGGTCTTCATAGCACCCAGTTGTATAGTTAGGAACATCGTGAAATTGACATTCACTTCGATAAAAAAAAACATTTTAAATAGCTCACTGATCGATCAATTCCCAACACTCCATCAAACCATTCAAAAATGCTTCAAATTCAATAAAAAGGATAAGATCAACAACTGCATTATATAAACTTAGCTAGAAAAAATGCGATTTCACTGACATAATTGAAATTATAAGCGTCTGATAGGTTCTTAAAGAAATAGCAAGCTATTCATAAAACTTGTATGCATATATCATTAAAGGGAGGTAATAAACTCTCTTATTTTGTTCACCCTGGACAAAATTACAATATTGGATTACATACCTTAAATTGCATACAAAACTAGCTCCACACACTCATTCAATATCGTTCAAACATTGTTCCAAAATCGTTCAAAGTGTCTTTTTCAAGATGCTGTTAACCAGTATCCTTTCTGATACTGGTCCCCCAATAATGGGCGAATAATCGAAATTTCAACAGGGTGATAAGCTTAGGACATTGAAGTGTTGTAATCATAATACTGCTGCGGGGAAAAATGACATTCAAAATCACTCATTGAGCGCTCCATTCCTTCCTCCCAAACATCTACCCAAACCATCCAAAAACGCCCCTATACCACTAAGGAAAATAGAAATTAAGAACTACATTCAAAATAAAGAATCGTTTGAAATAAAATCGGAATTTCACTGAATTTATTGAATTAATATACGTCTGATAGGTTCGCGAACACACATAGAGCTATTTATAGAACAAGTTTAGAACACATTTCATTAAAGGGAGGTAATGAATATTGCTGATTTTGTTCATCCTGAACAAATTAACTGCATCGGATTACATCCCTTTAATTTGACTCAAAACTCACGTCTCTCGCCGATTCATTTTCAATCCAAACCATTCCAATATCATTCGCCTTTTCATTTTCACGATGTTCTAAACTGTTGTTCCTCAAACCGTCGTGACATGACGGTAAAAGAAATAATAAAAGCGGCGTTTAACCCCATTCAAACTAACAAACCACGGTTGAAACTTTTCACATTTGTTGACTAGTTTGTATCTAATAAGATCACACTGCCTTCTTCTAAAAGAAATTTTGAGAAGCGACCTTCGATTGACCGCTCCTTGAAACCAAGTTTTTTTTTTAAAGAAATAAGACATCTGAGTCCTAAAAATGATCTTCTTTTGGATGACATGTCATCAGATAGATGATTTATTCGTGTAAATATTTTCATATAAATGCGAATAATAAAAAAGATAAACTTGAAATGGTGGTCAATCAATACAACTCACACTGATAAGGAAATTCATAATGTACATGTATCGAAATACGTCTCTAAACCTCATGCATATAGATAATAAGATTGTGAAATTGACATTCACCTCCAAAGAAACCGTTCTTAATCGCTCAGCACTCCAATCATTCATTCTAAACTCTCATTCAAACCATAAAAAACGCTCCAAAAGCACTAAAAAGAACAACAACAACAACAACAATCAAAATGCATATAGCTAGAACGAAATAGAGATTTCGATGACATTATTTGCGCCTGATTGGTTCCTTGAGAAATATGGAGCAATTTAAAGAATTTGTATGCATATTCTATTTAAAGGAGGTACTAAATATCGCTAATTTTGTTCATCCTGAACAAAATTAGTGATATTCAAATAACTCTTTTTAATTTCACTCAAAGCTCTTTTATTGCACTCATTCATCTTCATTTCAAAATCATTCCAAAACCTTCACTTTATCAATCTCGCGATGTTTACAACTTAAGCAGCAAACAGGTTATAAAATAGAGATGTAAAAGTTGGAGTGAGTGATCAAAGGTTCAGTGTGAACAAAATTAGTGATAATTATTACCCCCCTTTAATGAAATATTCACGCAAGTTATATTTAAAGCTTGCGATATATTCACAAACCAACCAGACGCGTAAAAATTAAATTTATTTATTGAAATCGGACTTTTTCAAGCGATTTTCATTGTAAATGTAGTTGTTGATGGTTTTTATAGATTTTTTAATATTTTGAGTAAATGTTTGGAATTAATAAATGGAGCGCTGCTTAAGTAATTAGAATCGTTTTGATCTACCTTGGTGTTAATTTTACGATGTTACTAATTTTAGACACTTCTTGAACTTCCCACATTGTTTCTTATCGCGTAGCAGTTCACATTTTTTTGAAAATAAAATATCAGACCATGATAAAAATGTATTCCCATTTCGTAGGTCAGTTATACAAAGCAGTCCACGAAAAATGAAGATTGACATAAATCACAGGCGTGGACGACTCATTCGGTTATTAATAAAAGTCAATATTACGCTACGGAATTGACAATTTCCGTTGAAAGTAAGCATTTAAAAAAATCAACTAAGCTATCAACATAATTACTGTATTACTTCATCTATTTGAACAAGTACTATGTTCATACCAATCTGATCCAAAATGATGAACTATAGTGTGTAATGTGTGTTTAAGGTAGTGGACCCGTAATAGTCCGCAACATTTCGGACCACATATTTTTTCACAATGTTAACCGAGGTTTCCAAATGAAAATCATTTGGAAACCTTGGTAAACACTGTTAAAGTTCAATACTTATGAGATGTTGCAAAACTATTACGGGTCCACTACCTTAAGATACTGCACCGGTACTGATCTGTGACAGCTACAGGTCCAACGCTGAGGAGACGTCTCCAAATAAAATAATCAAAACACTTATTAAAAAGAAGACATTTGCTTATATGCTAGATATTGATCTCATCTTTTTTAGTTATTTTGGAGCGTTTCTGAACGGGTTGAGTGAGTGTTTATAATGAATGAATGAATAAATGAATAGATCGCTGAGTGAGTTATTTTGAATGCTTTTGATTGAGATGAATGTCAATTTCACGATGTTGGAATGTCAATTTCACCGTTAACTTTACAAAGTCAATAAATCAAACTTGACTCATCAGACGAAAAAGGACAACATAGGCAGTGTGTTAAATTCTGCACAGTTGTGACGTGCATTTGGTTGATTTGATCCTATAATGAACATTATTCCTTAACGCTTAATACTTTTTTAAGATGAGACGCAAGTTGAATTTTGATAATTTTTTTTCCCCAAAATATTCTGCCCAAGATCAAGGATATGTCGTATGTTCGATTCTTTTGTCAGAAGGACAACAGAGATTGAACCTAATGTATTAAACAATGAAAGGTAGAAGAAAAAAAAACGCTATAAATACTCTATAAGCAGCATTTAATTTTTCTCTGGTTGATTTTGTCAACGGGTTTCACATAAAAAAGTATTTCTTAATTCTTATTGCAGAGAGAAAAAAACGAGCACACGAAAAGATGGTAACAGCAACGTCCAAAACACTCTTAAAAACTGGTGTTCAAACTATAATAGCTTTAGTATTTATTTATCTCGTAATTGGAGAAATTACAAGGAAATTGGATGAAGACAAAACATCAGCAAAAATAGATAAAGTATTCAAAAATCAGCTGAATATTATGAGATCAATGGACGATCAGCTTAAAGAACCCAAACGCATGGATTTTCGTCAAATTGGTAACAGTAGGAAACAACGCCAAGAACTTGTCATTCAACGAGACGATTCTTTTGACTATAAAGCCGCTGTGCAGAAATTAAATGAAGAGAAAGTAGCGGCAGACGATCCACGATTGATTGAATTGATCAGGAATTATTATATTATGCCGCCTTCTACCCTGACCTACAATCTAACTGAGCCAAACAGAATGGACGCTTCCACTGGACAGGCGGCGTATGTTGACAGTAAATTTAACTATAGGGTAAGTGTCCAAAATTTACCTGGAAAATTATTTAATACAGTCACGATCTATAACTAATCAAAAGATACGGACAGTTAAAGTTTAATCCGGAGCAATAGATAGCTTTGTAGCAACTTGTTTTGCAAAAAAAGAGTTTTGTAATAATTTTTGCAACACTGGTTGCTATGACGAAAATCCAAAGCATAGAAAAGCATAGTTATTTGGCATTTTGACACAAAAAAGTAATTCATGTTATGTGTGTGATTTATAATCCGAAATTTTAAATTCTTCTCGTGATCTTATTATAAATTCAAGTCAACACACTCTCCGTTCTCTTTCTTCCTACAAGTTTTCTAACAAAGAATCATTGACAATGCAATATCATTACAAAACAAATTACAATACCTTAAATGTTTAATCCTAAAGTTTAGATTCCCCGTTCCAGTTAAAGTAAGATCTAAACATCTACGATCATTTATTGCGTAAGTCAAAAAATTAAGGTTGCTTCTAAAGTAGCAACTAAATATTGGATTCTGCCATGCATCACCTCCTGGGAATTGTCTTCTAAAGACGATTTCAAATGAGATGTTGTACGGCAGAATTTGACAACGAATGAAAACACCAGGTACGATTTTTGATTGTGACTTACGATTTTCTTTCGTAAGCAGTTTAGTTTAACGGGTCCCTGGTCCACAAATGATAAGTCCAACCAATTATTTCGGGATTGAATAAAACCCACGATTTTGAATTAAAAAGAATTCTCCTTTTTATTGGCAAAGTATTACAGAGAACTAAGTAAACACGCTTTCAGTCTTAACCATTGAACCAAGAATATCGAATACAGTAGACATTTTAAAACAGCGAAGAACGTAAGAACATTTTAAAGATTAAATCACTTTCTAAAAGTAAAGATCCTCGAAAGATCTAGCAATTATTGCTACATAAAAATATTTCTACAGATCTAATGTCTAGAAAGAACGCACATATTTATAGGCAAATCAAAATGTCGCAAATAATTTTTGAAAAAGGGTCACAATGAGCCCCGCCCTGCCACACCCATGTTAATGGGTCAATAAAAAGAGTTTGCGAACATTATTTTAAAAAGGGTCACCCAATGTAATTTTTCATTTAAATCGGCCCAGTGATTCAGGAGGAGATGTCGTTCAAAGATTTCGAGCTCAAAATAAGTTCCGCCAGGCCACGCCCATATTTATGGGCCAATAAAAAATTTGCGAACAATTTTTAAAAAGGGTCACCCAAGAAACGCTCTGGAAAAAGTTTCTTTGAAATCGACCTGGTTATGTAATTCAAAGATTTCAAAGTGAAAAAATGCTACGCCCTACCACGCCCATATTTATGGGCCAATCAGAATTTTGCAAACACATGTCGCAGTTAAGAACATCATGAAATACACAATGTGAATGATTTTTGATTGATTTTGGAATGAAATTCAATGAGAGCGATTAGTGAGTTTTGAATGAAATTAAAAGGAGGGAATCCAATACCGATAATTTGTTCAATGTGATAAAATGGCGAAATTTATTACCTCCCTTCGATAAAATATGAATGCAAGTTCTATATATGGCTTTTTCGTGTGTCCACGAACCAATCAGACGTTTAAAAATTCAATTAAGCCAGTGAAATTCCTTTTATCTAACGACCTTTATTTTGAATGTAGTTGTTGACTCATATGTTTTATTGATTTTGGAGCGTTTTTAAATGGGTTCAGTGAGTGCTATGAAAGAAGGAATAAAGGGCTGAACGAGTGATTTTGAATGGTTTTGATCCAGTTGAATTACAATATAATGATGTAATCAACTGTATATAACCAGTGTAAAGTTCTGAATTTAAACACGGGCATTTCCCAAACTGTACACATTTTGTATGGAGTTACACATAACATATGTGAATTGGAAGAAAATTAAATCTTTGTAAGGAAAATACAGGACAATAAGCTTACAACAAAGCATGCTATAGTTGTGGTTCTTGTGCACTTCTCTTCTGAGAATCGCACGACTATGAAGTTTCACGTTGAAAGCTATCATACTTTCAAAGGTACATTTTGTACGTTCAATACAAAATCTAAGTGATTAATCCAAGAAAAGACAAAAGCTGCAAAATTAAGCACACACTAGCTATGGCAAGAGTGAATTCTACAACGCATTAATGACATACATCGACATACGTATTTCGATAGCTGGTTTACTTACAGCAATACGTTCTAAACAAGATTAAAATTTTCTCAAATATTCTCTTCAAAAAAGTTCTTTATTTGTCATCAAATGCCGATTTTAACAACGGCACAATTTAATATATTATGTGTAAAATTCAAAGAAGGTGCAAATTAGATATTTCTAATCTGAATTAAAATAGAATCACAGTTTTCAGACATCAGGAGTGTACTATTGATGTCGATAAAGGACATTATGTCGTATGGA
Source organism: Fragum whitleyi (assembly GCA_948146395.1). Lineage (NCBI taxonomy): Eukaryota > Metazoa > Mollusca > Bivalvia > Cardiida > Cardiidae > Fragum > Fragum whitleyi. The sequence goes on along the minus strand of OX411552.1, from coordinate 4,257,639 downwards.
GCGAGCCCGACCACTCATATCTGTTTCTGAATTTTCTGACCGCAGATCTTATGCAATCTGGAGTCTAAAATTATAGCTGAAGTTGTAGTGAAAGTGAACTAAAGCAAAAATCGTTAGAATATTTTCTGTCCGGGTCAGACTGGTCTGGTTCTACAAAAAAGCAATGAGTCGCGCAAAAGCGGTGCCTGGGCTTAGCGAAAACCGAAACACAAAAGTCGTTTGCGCCGATCTCCCTTTGAGTCTACGTTATTGCTGTTTTATGACGGTGTTCCGCGGTACGTTAACATTAATTTAAGAATTCTGTGCAAAGACGCTTTATCAAAAAATTTAGCACGTGCATTTATTTACAACATTATGTTATGCTGAAAGAGCTGTCCAGCGAAAATAAAACGTTCCGATTCAGAAAAGCAGAATTTGCGTTATTTGACGTCGATGTATGTATGCATTAACGCTATGGGTTTATTCATTACAATACGTGCAGATTTCTTAAATACAGGATTCTTTTACAAAACCATCAACGGTCACCCACTTTAATGCATTTGGGAAGTTTGGGGGTTTTAATCGGTGTTAAAGAACTTATTTTGAAGAGTATAGCAAAGGGAAATAACACGGAATATCGAATTAATGGAATTTCTCAATTACTTTTTCCCCTTCGTCGGATATGAAATGCATTTAGTATCCGTTTTATATATTCTTTAAAAGATGTTAAACAGTCAATTATTTGATTATAATTTTTATTCGTCGCGAAAATTCACATTCATTTATGAAAGTGCAACATATTTCGCTTGGGATTTTCGGCAAATTTATAAAATTACATCGAGCTATTGCCACTACTTGTTGTCGTCAGTGTGTAAAACTTTAAATATGGCAAATCTTAAAAAGCAAATCCAATTTTAGGCATTTACAGCCGGGCATGACGTTCGCATATGAGTATAGTGTTTGTTCTTTCAATTATAAAGGAAATTGTCTCTCGCGTGTTATCAAACTCAAGCTTATGTTCTTTCTTGTAAATTTTCAGGAAGGAGGTTTTTACGTGGAATGTGGAGGATTAGACGGTGAACTTAGTTCGAACACATTGTTATTTGAAAGATTCAGGAAATGGAATGGAATATTGATAGAGGCTGACCCACTAAATTTTGAAAAACTCGTTAGAAAACACAGAAAAGCCTACGCTATCAACGCTTGTTTGAATGTTGTATCTCACCCGTCCACGGTAAAACAATAGTTATATAAATTAGATAAAATGCATCTCTGTATATTAACACAAGCACTAGTATGTCCCCAGAGAACAATGCCGTCAATGTCAATGAAAACCTGATCTTTGGTCACTCACTCAAACTTACACATCTACGAGGGTTGATACAAAAGTTCGTAAAATGAGGTTATAAATCTTCAGAAAAATTATCTATAAAATCAGAAATCATACAGTCTTATAATGCATCATCTGTGTATTAAATGTGGAAATTTTTAAATGTTTACATACAATGGCGGCTGAAAAGTGCACGAATCAAGGCAGAGACCCCCTACTAAGGCGGGAAAGCAAGAACGTCAAATGCGACGTCAATAATAACTCTTTTCTGCATAGTCGACGCTAACACTCATGCCTTTCTGTACCGGATACACCCAAGTACAGAAATTATCCACATGCCATTTGGAATCAAATGTGTTTTAAATGTCTATATGCGTGGTATTTTGAAGTAAAGTGGAAATCCAAATGCACGACATTTACTTTGGAAAAATAATGAGAATCAGTTCGGACATGTTCATTCGTTGAAACTCCATTATATCATTCTAAGTATTCCTTTGAAGCCTGACCGTTTTCGAATATCCGGAATAGCTTTAGAAAAAGTTCTCTTCTGCAAATTTTTATCATTTTTATAAATCATCTGAAATGTTTGGATTGATAAATAGCATAGATCATGTCAAATTTCGAAAAATAAACGACATTCATATATAGGTGTCATTTTTTCCTCGAATATTCAAAATTATTAAATATATTCTGTGTCCGTTAAAAGTTTCACAATAGCTTTAAAATCTAATGAATAATTTCTCTTTGATTCTGTAACCAGGGCTCTCGGCGCTTTGATTTTTATATATCAGTTTAATTTAAGTAATCATGTGATTTATTGGCGGTTTTGTAAAAGGATCTTGGGATTGTTTGAAAAGGGCGAATGGCAGTCCTGGCAGGATCGCCATGTGTAGCCGGGTTGAGTATAAGGGGTGTTTGTACTGCCTTGCCGTACAAGCTAGCTTTTATGGCGACGTGGTAGAGCACTCGCTTTGGGATGTAGAGGTCCCGGGTTCTAATCCCGATGGAGTCGAATATTTAATTGCGGTTACATTTGGCGCCCAACGTAAATAACCCACATGAGGTGGTGGTTATGTGATTTGGTAGTTGAGGAGTTGAGGATGTTGATTTGAGAAGATTCGAGGGGGTGTGTGTAGCCGGGTTGAGTATAAGGGGTGTTTGTTCTGCCTTGCCGTACAAGCTAGCTTTTATAGCGACGTGGTAGAGCACTCGCTTTGGGATGTAGAGGTCCCGGGTTCGAATCCCGATGGAGTCGAATATTTAATTGCGGGTTACCATTCTTATTTATTTTAGCCAAGGAATTCCAACAAAAATTTCATAAAACTTGATTTATTCAACAGATTATCAATATTTTTTCTCGCTCCCCCGCCTTAGCATACATGTGTTTCTATAGTAACGTATACTTAGGCCACAATAGATAATTTTGCAAAAATAATGACATTTATGTGCTCCGTGGTTACTAAACTGCACATTGACCAAAATTTATACTGAACAAGCTAGAAACGCGAAAGTTATTAGCCCATTGTCCGAACTTTTGGATCATCCCTCGTATATGATCTCATACCGAATTCACTTCTACGCTTCTCATACATTTATATTAAATGGTATACATATTTACTCGATAATCTTAAGTAAGAATTGAGCGATGGATTCTCCAAAAATGTCATGTTCATGTTGTGATCTTTATTGAAAGTCTTTCGACTATGTTTGCGGGAACTGTTTATCCTTAGTCGATCTGATAACAGCATGACCCAAATGGCTTTGTAATCATTTTTTGTTCTAGTAGTAGTAGGATATAATTAGATCAAATATCCCCCTACCATACAAATACCGTTCTTATAATAGGTAGCTTTGGTTAAATATGTAAATGCATGTGAATTTCATTCAAACCTAAATTGCAATAAGTTTTTAAACAATTAAAAGGCTGATTTCTAATCTAGCATAGACCATAAAAGCTATAATGCTTATTTCCAGTTTCGGTCCTTATAAAGACAAATGAAAACTACAGACTCAAAGTTTACAAGACATCAAATTTATGAAATCGCCAGTTTATTCTAACATCTTACATCACTCGTTTTTTGACGGACGTTTTTACGTCAACCAGTGTTAGTACATGAGAAAAATCCGGCTTTTCAAAAAGTAGTTCCAAGTTAGGCTCAATTTTCTTTTCATTTCAAAACTTGATTCCGCCAGACAATTGTGCATTTTATAATGGCATTATTCAAGAGTTCTATACAATTTGTAGATTATTCAAAGACTCCTTTGAAATGCGAAATCAGCTGTCAATCCTAAACCACGTGTTTGAAACTTTCGCGCAAGAATGTCATTAAACGACAAGGCGGTGATTCGCCTATTGGGGTTTCCGAAGTATATCATTGCAAAAACTAAGTGGCTGAACTTGTAGCCCGCTGTCTGAGAGACAACGGTTAGTATATAAACATTCCTGCAATCTAACTGAATCTGTGAGCAGAGAGAAAAGCAGACGACCTATTTACCCTTACACCGTTTACAACTTTAAAACAAGAGGTGAGAAGATCCCGCAATTTTCTTTTAACACAATAAGGAAAGATTTTCGTTTTTTTTAATGAAAAAATCGTTTTCTCATTTATAACATTTTTTACCAATCTTCATGGACATATGTGGAGAATCAATACAAGCAAAACAGTGTCTCGCAATTCAAATTCTATGCAACAATCTTTAGATAAAGAATCTTCTAATGTCGCTCAGTAAACTAGAAGTTGTTACGAAAAGTGACCTAGTGTTGATAGCTCTCTGTCTATCGCTCACGCAAGACAATTTCCGAGAATGCGAACTTACAGGCATACGTGTTGAGATGTAGAATTCCGATGATATCATTAACCAGTTGTATTTGCGAGATTTTTATTTGTATATTAATAATTCAGATGTTTGGGACCATTTTTTCGATATTACATAACCACTCATTTCATTTCCTCTTTTTCTCGATTCAGGTAACATTTCGACAAGCTGCGCACGTCGGCAAAATAATGAATGGGCCAACAAAGGATAAAACAACGACAGTCCAATGCTTCCCTCTATATTCTATACTCCTGGCTATAAACCAACTTAACATCGACTTTTTAAGTCTGGATATTGAGGGTGACGAACTTAAAGTGTTACAAACTATACCGTTTGACAAAGTGAATATAAGCATGATGGCAGTAGAGTACGGGCATCAGAGTTCTGGAATTTTGGCGTTAAGAAATTTTGTGGAGGGAAAAGGATTCAAGACATTGTTACAAATGTCTAGCCATACTTGGGCGTTAAATGATGTTCTGTTCATGAAGAAAGGGATAAGGTTTTATTAAGAGGCATGAGCTCAATCGGGAACCCTCGGCGAGTCTACGAAACAGATCTCGGGAATAACAAAGACGAAGCATAAAAGCGTGTCATGTCGTACATGGGGTTTATATGACGTCATAAACATCAATGAAGTTGTCGAAGTAGAAAACAAAACCAACGAAAGGTTAAAATTTGGCAGAATATAGTTTGGAACAAAACTCAGTGTTCTACTACAGTTAATTAAATCGTGAAATTGACATTTAACTCAATCAGAACCATTCTAAATCGCTCACTCAGCGCTCCATTCATTCATTCCAAACACTCACTCAAGCCATTCAAAAACGCTCCAAACTCACCGAAAAATATATAACAACAACTTCGTTCAAAATAATAATAACTAGGCAAAAAGTCGGGATTTCACTTATTTAATTGAAATTGTAAGCGTCTGATAGGTTCTTGAAGAAATAGGGAGCTATCTAACGAAGTTGTATGCATATTTTATTAAAGGGAGGTAATCAAAATTGCTAATTTTGTTCATGCTGAACAAAATTTGCAATACTAGAATACCTCCCATTAAATTCACTCAAAAGTCGCTCCACACTCTCATTCAATTACATTCCTAAATCATTCCCAAATCATTCACCTTGTCAATTTCACGATGTTTTTTACTGTACGTCATTCCAAAAAGGTCTCCACAGACGATAGAAAAGCATCTAAGGAAGTTGTCATTCTTTCAGCGTACCACCAGAAGCAGGACAACTTATTAAATGTCAAAAATTACTACACTGACGTCCGAGATACTTTCCAGTTTACGAAAAAGTCTTATAGATGTTCCATCCGGCATGAACTTTGTTAGAACTATTTGAACCCCCTTATCATTTCCTTGAAAACGAATGTTTTCTTGGGTATACTGGAATAAGCCTTCGTTTTTTGTCTGTCCTTCCGTTCGTTTATTTGGTTTTGAATTAAATTCATTGGAGGTAATCCAATATCGCTAATTTCATTTAGGAATAAAAAATAGCGATATTTATTGATTCATTTATCTTCCAGAACCAAACAGACACTTACAATTTCAAATTTTATCAGCGAAATTGTGATTTTTTTCGACCTTTATTTATTTTGAATGTAGTTGTTGATTTTTTTTTCTTTTTAAGTCATTCTGGAGCGTCTTTTGGTTTGAATGAGTACAGACAGGCCAATTTTAGTTAAACGATTATTAAAGAAGTGTATTGTAGTAAATTTGACTTTGATTCATTTCACCAATTATATTATAAATATTGGTGTCACAGTGAATCTTTCTTTGTACGAATTTCTGCAAAATATAAAGTATGATTATGACCACATTATTATCAACATGTTCTTCACAATTCCTTGTTAATAGTAGGGCAATATTTCACAATAGAGCTTGTGAAGGAATCTCCTTTGTTCAATTAAAATTACTCAAAGGCTGAAGCTCTATTAAAGAAGTCATATTTTCATTCTGATGTATGAAATCCCAGTATTGTATTCGTGCTTGAATTAAAGTGGAATATTTCGCAAACGAAACGTCAAAAAGGGCCGTCCACACTTATATTGTCTTTTGAACTCAATTATAATGATACAATATAATTAAACGGAATTTTCAAGCGCAAATTTTTTTTATCATAATATCTTTTTTTCAATCTATTACCATGAAAAATTATGTTTTCAGGATTTTTGAAAGTAAAATAATGATTTTGTCTGTCCGTCTACATGTAAACTCCTGGCCTACTACACCTTGTTTTTTTCTATAATAAACCGAAAAGCGAAGTGACTTTCTCAAAATAGGTACCAATTTGCATAGGGGTCGAATCAAAAGTGGATGATTTTAAATGAGCCGTTTTTGTATAATATCGAGTATTTCTATAAAACTAATTATGTTTGTGTAATTCACTCGTCAAGTATATTAAGATGAGTTTGTGGTGTCTTTGTTCGTAAACCTTTTGACAAGATATTGATAATCGCCTATATCTTTTCTTGGATGAACCCTGTACTCTCTAATTCGGACCAATCAAATGGATTATTTAACGAAGACGCTGCGTTTTTCACGAGATATACCAAGTAAATAGCGAGTTATGAACGGTAAAAATACGTGATATTTTAGTTTTAAATTAGGGTACCGTCGATATGAAAATAAGCATGTCCAACAAAAGAAAAGTGGTCATTTATTGTGTCAAAAGTTTAGTATAAAAACACATGTTTTTAGTATATATGTACATTTGCTTACTACTTAGCAGCCGTAAGAGCGGAAAATGCGAAAATAGTATCATTTACTAAATAGACAAAAGCATCATTCTGGAACCATTTTATAGTCTAATATTAATTTAGATTAAGCTAAAATTAAGATATTACTACATACAAAACATTTTACCAACGTATTTTTGTGTAATTACTGAAAACTCTAGTCCTTATACAAGTCAATCGGACAATAATAACTAAACTTTATTGGTAAATCGGCAAGTTGCCTTTGACCATTTACAATATATAATTACATGAAGTATGGTCAAGACAGAATTCATGAATAAATGTTACAATATATTCTAAATATCAAGGAAAACAATATATTAATTCTGAAAATAGACTACTGGGAAGAAGCAGCTACTGTGTTTAGAACTTCGTCTCTTAATTTCAAAGCCTGTGTAATAAATGAAGATAGTTGTATAATATCTTATGTCCTTTTTGATTTCATTAGTGAGATAAACTTAGCTACGCTCGGCCAGCTTACTCTGATTCCGAATCTCGATCTGAGATCAGAGTAAACCGGACAGCACAAAAAGAGGTGATATTCAGATTCGGTCATACCTTGTGAACAACATTTACAAATACGGTCACTTCTGTTGATGCCCGTGTATCGTCCTGATTCTATTGCTAACTGATGGGAACTTAAACGAAATCTAGTCATTTCATGTCGTTTTTTGTCATTTTTAATCAAACCTAAATATTTTTCAAATTCATAATCTGATTTAAAAAGTTTATAGTAATCCATTTTAGGTTGATTTGTTAATTTTTCGCTCCATGTTTGTAGATATTGGTCTTTGATTCTTTGTTCTAAAATCTGAAAATGATTAGAAAGCGGGTTGAGATCAATAAATTCATTATTAAATCCAAGATTTTCTAAAATATTCTTGACGGAAGCATAATACGATTCTTTCATAGAATTCGAATTGCTTTCAAATAGAACGGATTGTTCTAGATATACTTCATGCATCATCGACCCTGCATTTCGTTTCATTTTTAACCAGTACTTGATTGATCTTATTTTACATAGAACTGCGAGTGGAAATCGACCAAGCTCACCTAAAACCGCGGCATTGGATGTTTGTTGCTTTACCCCGAGAATTTGTTTACAAAATTTAAAGTGCAGTTTATCAACCTCTGGTGTATCATATACTCCCCAAACCTCTGAATTATATAAAATAATTGGTACAACAAGGGAATCAAACAATTTCAATTTGGTTTTAACATCTAATTGTATGCGACTAAAAATAGATAATAGTCCATTCAATGTACGTAAAGCTTGGTCAATCAAAGTTTTAACCACATTTCTTAAATTTAATAATAATAACACATTTATATGAGGAAGGGTATTGGTCTTTAATTTGAAACAAACCTTTATAGATATAATGTGAGAGGCTGAAACAAGTAAATTGAGGTGTATTTGAATTGAAATAAACCAAAAATAAAGCTATTTGATTTGAGATCTTATCAAAAAAAAAAGATGTATAAAATCTATAAATCGAGCCCTTAATTGAATAATATATTCTTATATGACATAAAAAAATCAGTTTTTGCTGTTTTGACCAAATGAGTAAAAGTTTTGACTTGGTATTGACTGGTTTTAGGGAATTTGGTTACGTTTTGACATTGGGCCGTATTGACTTCATGCCGTTTTAACTTGCTCCCAAATAAGTATGAAAGGCCCCACTCTATTTTTTCAGAGGAGTGATATTTAAATATCATATCCAGTGAAGCGATTAATAAGAAATTTCCCATGGCAGAACAAGAGCAAGGATTTCTTAGTAGAAATCAAGGTAAATTCAGTCTCTTTTGTGAAGTAGAAATACCCAAGAGTGATATTCGACGGTCGCCTTCGGCTGTCAAGAAATACGATCGTTGCAATCCTTTAAAACATCTTTGTTTTACACGTTTTGATGATGTAAAATAAGGCTGCCATGTTTCCTTGAAAATAAACACGTGTCTTTCAACGCTGAAATATCTTCCCCACAGGCATTTTAGCCAAAAGTAAGCTTCGTTGATTGTACTCTGGTTATTCCAGTTGACGTTTGCAAGTTTTTGTCCCAAATGCATCTGTACATTTTTTAAATGGATGCAAATGGGAAAGTGCAATGTGGAACTCTGTTTTCACCTATAAAAGCATTTTTTGCAAATATTTTTATCAAAAACATCTTCATTTCCCCCTTTTTAATGCATATTATAACACAATCAGTTGACTTAATTTTGCATATCAAATTTTTGCCAAAAATACAAATGGCCTCCAGTTATATTTGCGGCGAACCCTTAACTGTATATAAACGCATACCCGTCTGTGTAAACGATGCTACCAATCATAACTCCGCCTTACTCAGGATCACAAAACAGTGCAAACAGTGTTTCAATTAAACTCCGCTTTGCACGCAAGTGCACGTGAAAGCAGGGAATAATTAGAAACCCGTTTGCACCGATTTGTGATATCGAACGCAGGGCAGTATGAAGCAAACCGGACGAGGCTCAAGTATTTGTTCATAAAGCTTTGAGAGACAATCCCTTTTTTTTTTTCGAAACTTAGCTTTGAAAGTTGAAAAACCCAAAAATTACGTCTTCAGATTTAAAGGTTATTTATTTTTTTATTTGTTTATCAATGGGTTAATTCGTAAGCCAGAATAGCTTATTGTCAATGTAATATTAATAAGAATAATTTTTAGAGGTTTATTCACGATCAACACTATTTACAATCAACAAACGATCTTTAGTCTACCATTGGTTACCGGCTGGAGGAATATAGTTTTACTCGATTCCGGCAGTCCATCACACTTTTGTCCGGAGCCTGGGTCCGTTTTCTAAACTTCCTACGAAATATTAAAAGTAAGTCAAAAGCACAAATGAAACAATACATTTTCATTCATTCTTAGATTCTGCCTTGCAATATCACATTGGAGACGATTCCAATTCCATATTTAGTCACCACTGTAGAGGCAACTTTAATTTTTGACTTTTCAAAAATCAATCGCAAGATGTTTAGTAAAACGGGCCCCATGTCTCTTAAACCATAACGAGGGGTCAGCGCAACACTATTGTAGGTGCCTATAAACTTACAAAAGTGTTGCACTTTCTTGCACCTTCCATGTACTGATAACAACAATTTGTATACACTTGTTGATCACAATGTGAAGAAGTTCAATATACACAAACCATTACAATTAATAACATCGTGAGATTGACATTCATCTAAATCAAAATCATTGTAAATCGCTCACTCAGTGCTCCAATCATTCATTCCAAACATTCACTCAAAACATTCAAGAACGATCCAAATTCATATAATTGCAATCTAATAAAATAAAGAATTTTGATTTGTTTAAATCTTATCACGTGGGGAAATCCATTGCACTTTATTTCTGTATAAAATGCAATGGGTCTATCGGGAAACCCCCGACCTTCGATCTGCATGTCCTGTGTTTTAGGAACTCGAAAACCCCTCGTTCCCCTTCCATATCGTAATATTGATATTTAATATATTAGAAATAAAGATATTTTCGAAAGAATTTATGATTAAAAGCATGCAGTTCAGATTCTGAGTCGATGTTTACAGCGAGTCGACGAAGACCACCAAGCAACCCTCTCAGCTAAGCCCGATCACGATAGTTTCGGTTTAAAATGCAGAATAACTTGTCAAAATTATGTTTAGATCATAAGTACCTCTACGAATGTCAAATTGTCGTTTATTTGTGTACCATTTGTTTAACGTTATGCCGTTTAACTTCGATAGCGAGAAAAAATACACGATCTAAAAATAGATTGTGTAATACACGCAGAAAAGTAGACTCGAAACTTTAATGTTTAGCCGGGTATTTTAATAGTTTCTCAAACCAAGAGGATTGCAATTATAAGGGCAGAGTGTCTTTTTCACAGCGTTTATAGGGGTATAAAGTGCAATTGCCTTAGCACATGGCTTAAACATAACGCCCTACGGGCGTTATTTGCCATGTGCTAAGGCAATTGCACTTTATACCCCAATAAACGCAGTGAAAAAGACACTCATCCCTATAGTAAAATTTAAAATCAACCACTAAATTAAAAAAATATGGACATAAAAATTCGCGATTTCACTGTCATAATTGAATAAAAGCACCAGATTGGTTCTTGAAGAAATAGGAAACTATTTATAGAACTTGCATTCATATCTTATCAAAATTAGCAAATTTTATTCATTCTGAACAGATCTAATGAAATTTGATTACCCCCCTTTGATTTCACTCAAAACTCACTTTTTTCGCTCATTCAATTTCATTCCAAAACTATTCAAATATCATTCATTTTGTCGATTTCAAGATGTACTTAAATGTACTATACTGCACCCATTTTTGATGATATTTTGCTTTTTTATCTCTTCCGGACCATATTCCCATCATAAATCCTTTGATCTCTAAACTCTATACCCGTTTAAAACAACATGCGGAAAAATGCCATGTACAAGAAACGTTACTCTACCATGACTATTGTTGAAATTATAGCCCTTTGCTTATTTAACCTTCACAGTTTTGTCCGACCTTTATCTCCAAAATTGTGCATGCTTCTAGTGTGTACACTTTATGCATGTAGATCACATTGTGAATAAGTGTCTTGTAGAAGATCCGCCACTATATATCACGCACTTTGTTTATGATCTTTTCTTTTATTGTTTTAACTTTCATTATTGCATAACATGTACGTTTTCGGGTCGTTAAAGGCATACGTTAACGGACAAAACCCTGGCGTTAACAGGAGAAAACGTGGATTAATCAGTAAATTCACGTGTCGTTAACGCCCGGCTTTTTTTACGTAAATATCCTCGATTTGGGTTTATACAATTTAATTAATTTCAATGGATCTTTGCAATATACGTTTGTCCTGAAAGGATGTTTTATGCATTCTATTTAAAATATAACAATAAAAAGATCTAGAAGACTCATGCCCAATATTATCAAAGAGCATACCCAAAGAATTTGCTCTAATTCCCGCGTGAAATTGTGTGACGTCATAAGCCACGGTATAAACAAAATGGACGGTGAAATGCATGATATAATTGTTCCGGCATATCCACTGTTTTGCACTGAGCCATCGGTTTGTCAATTATTTTAAACCACGAAAAGTGGATGTGTCTGGACCGTTATTCAGTTTGACAATATTACTCGATCATTACTTGTACGCTTTTGCACCCATTACCAGACCTGGTTTCGCGTCCCATAAATAAGGAGGCCAAGATGGTCCTAGAACGCCCATCCGAGTCTCAAAGACTACTTGGTAATCAAATCCTTAAGAAAGGAAGGGTTTTCTTTGAGATAATTTCTACATAATTTTAATACCATACGCGTTTTTCAGGGAAGATTAATGTAAAAAGTGTACGCCTGTACGGAGCCTAAATTTGACCCAGGGGAATGACATGAACTAACTAAGTGTCAACTAAATGAAAATACAAAGCTTAAATGAAGGCTCTCTGGCTTCTGGTTTTAGAGACGTTTTAAATGGGTTTCCTTTTAAGTTCCCATGTTCAATGAGAAACATTCGGGTTGAGTCTAAATTGACCCCAGGGGCGTGAAATAAACCAAATTGATAGAGGTACAGTTCATAATGTTACATACAAAATACGAATTATGTCTGCCGTCTGTTCACAGAGAAGATGTTTGAAAAGGATATCATCTATGTAGAATGAGCCCGGGCAGATCATTAAACTACATTTAATGAAGGTATAATGAATTATTCAACATAACTTATATTAATTGTTTCTGTCCTCTGATATCGTGAAGTGGATTTTAAAAGATTTCTGTCCTTGTTTCTAAGTTAAGTGGAATGCGCACGGACGGAGCCCAATTTTGAGCTCAGGGATATGGCATAAACCGATTTGGTAGAAGTCCTTGACATTATACCACATGTAAAATATGGAAACTGTCTGCCTTCTGGTTTTAGACAAGAAGATTTTGAAAGATATTGCTCTTTGTTTGTATGTAAAATAATTACACCGGGGGTAAAACCCAACTTTTACTCCAGGGTCATGCTATAAACAAAATTAATAACAGTTCACTAGATGATGAACATTAAATACAAAATATAAAGGCTGTTTGTTTTCTTGTTTCAATGAAGGAGATTTTTACAAAGTTTTCTCTTTGTTTCTATGTGAAATGGGAAGAGCCCGCGCGGGGTCGAAATTTGACAATTGAGACACGACAAGAAGGAACTAGATATTGGTTCACTACGTGATTACATACCAAACATTAAAGCTTGAAATTGTCTTGATTTTTCTCAATTTTATTTTCTCTTATTACGAATTTCGTCGTTTGCATGAGGTTTGAAATAAGAGAAATGTAAATGTTTAAATTTATGGACAAAATAAGGCAGGGTATTAACTTTTTTAATTCCACTGATATGGCGGTGAGTTAACCAATGATAATTTTCCGTTATTTTTTCGATAATCTGCCCGAAAGCGTCATGCCTTGACTTTTTCTTGCGACTTCGAAACTATATCCTACAGTTAACAACATCGTGAAATTGACAATGTGAATTATTTTGGAATGAATTTGTAATGAAATTGAATGAGTGTGTGGAGCGGGTTTTGAGTGAATTTAATGGGAGGTAATCCATTATCGAAAATTTTGCTCATGATGAACAAAATTTGCGATATTAATTACCTCCCTTTAATAAAAAATACTTTCAAGTTTAATTCATGGCTTCCTATTTCTTCAAGAATCTATGAGACGCTAATAATTTGAATTATGTTAGTGAAATCGCGATTTTTCTCAATCAAAATTTAAATTGAATTGCGTTGTTGATTATATAATTTTTAATGGGTTTGAGCGTTTTTTGAATGGTTTGAGTGAGTGTTTGGAATGAGTGCATGGAGCGCTGAGTGAGTGATTTAGAATGGTTGTGATTGAGATGATTGTCAATTTCGCGATGTAATTAACTGTATTAGAAATGTTAAAGCCAGCCATTGCTGTCGACAGCAATCCTCTTTTATAATATGACCGACGTCGCCAGAGTGAAATAATCCCGTTGAATATTTTTGGTATTACACGGGTGTTATTACACTAGTGGAATAACTATGCAAATGAGCTCAGAGCGAATAGCAACGCTATATTGTAACCACGAAAATAACGTCATAATCTATATTTTGTGACGTCATTTTGAAACGGCGTTATAAGTTTCGCGGGAAATTGAAACGTTGAATTTCAAGAATTTTGACGATTTTTCGCTAAATTCGGGTCATATTATAAACAGAATATAAAATTCGTGCTCATAAAATACAGAATTTATTAAACTCGTCATCTAAAACAGATAAAAACTCGGCGCAGCCTCGTTTTTATCTGTTTATAGATGACTCGTTTAATAAATTCGGTATTCAATGACCACTCATTCAATATCCTATATTTATTAATTTCGTCAATATTATCTACCGCTGTATATCAAAATTAGTAAACGTTTTTCCAACAGGCAAATATTAGACTAGACTAAATCTAAAGATGCTACAGCCGATGAATGAGATGAGATGGATGAAATTTGATATAAAATGTTTAGGAAAAGGTTATCAATAAACTATTTCTGAATTCGGTGGTAACATCCTGTATTGTAACGTAAACTATATGCACTTGGTTATATTTTCAATACCCCGAATTGGCCCGAGGTAACAAAACTATTTTCATGCCGAAAAAAGATTTATTCCGAATTTAGAATGTAAACAAGAGGGCCATAGTGGCCCTAAATCGCTCACCTGAATGAACTGTCAAAAATTGTTTAAAGTAGATTTAGAGACGATGAAGAATTCTTACCAAAATTTCAGGTTGATTGGGCAAAAAATGATGCCTCTACACAGCTTACAAGGTTTTTCTTAGATTTGATCCCAGGACCTAGTTTTTGACCCCACTTGACCCATTTTCAAACTTGACCTAGATTTCATCCAGATAAGCATTCTGACCAATTTTCAGGTTGATCGGGCAAAAACTTTGGCTTCTAGAGTGTCTACAAGGTTTTTCTAATATTTGACCCGTGACCACATTTTTGACCCCACTTGACCTAATTTCAAACTTGCTTGAGAAAAATATCAAGACAATCATTCTGACCAAATTTTAGGTTGATTGGGCAAAAAACATGGCTTCTAGAGGGTCTCCTAGGTTTTTCTAAGATTTGACCCCGTGACCTCATTTTTGACCCCACTTGACCCAATTTTGAACTTGTCCGAGATTTTATCAGGACAATCATTCTGACCAAAATTTCAGGTTGATTGAGAAAAAAATGTGGCTTCTAGAGTGTCTACAAGGTTTTTCTAATATTTGACCCCGTGACCTCATTTTTGACCCCACTTGACCCAATTTCGAACTTGTCCCAGATATCTTCAGGACAATCATTCTGACCAAATTTCAGGTTGATTGGGCAAAAAATATGGCTTCTAGAGTGTCTACAAGGTTTTTCTAATATTTGACCCCGTGACCTCATTTTTGACCCAACTTGACCCAATTTTGAACTTGTCCAAGATTTTATAAAGCCAATCATTCTGACCAAATTTCAGGTTGATTGGGCAAAAAATGTGGCCTCTAGAGTGCATACAAGTTTTTCTAAGATATGACCCTGTGACCTTGTTTTTGACCCCACTTGACCCAAATTCGAACTTGTCCAAGATTTTATCAAGACAATCATTCAGGCTAAATTAGGTGTTAATTGGGCAAAAAATATGGCCTCTAGAGAGCATACAAGGTTTTTCTAAGATTTGACCCTGTGACCTAGTTTTTGACCCCACTTGACCCAATTTCAATCTTGTCTGAGATTTCATCAAGACAATCATTCTGACCAAATTTTAGATTGATTGGGCAAAAAATATGGCCTCTAGAGTACATGCAAGGTTTTTCTAAGATTTGACCCTGTGACCTAGTTTTTGACCCCACTTGACCCAATTTCGAACATGTCCGAGATTTTATCAAGACAATCATTCTGACCAAATTTCAGGTTGATTGGGCAAAAAATGTGGCATCTAGAGTGCATACAAGGTAAATGTTGACGACACACGACACACGACGGACGACACACGACGGACGACGAACGACGGACGACGGACATCCACCTAACCACAAAAGCTCACCTTGAGCACTTCGTGCTCAGGTGAGCTAAAAATATACACAGAAGGAAATATAAATAAGTTGATACCTGTTTGTAACTACATATTAATATCATCTTTTATGTTGGTACATTTGTTATAGAATTACATCACAACTAAAGCTTTGATATCCGTTTTGTTTCCGCTAAGAATACGTCGTGTGTACGTCCAATGCTTAATGCATCCGCTCTTTCCGCTATAAGTATACGTCACAATTACACCCAATAACCTCTTCTGGGCTGTCATCCGCTTTTATCCGCAGGTCATTCGATGAAAATCCACTATACATCCCGGCTACATACTTTACGAGCCTGATCTTTTCGCAATTGCTAGCCTCTATTATCAGTTCCTACAGTTAATTGCATCGTGAAATTGACATTTAACTCAATCAGAACCATTCTAAATCGCTCACTCAGCGCTCCATTCATTCATTCCAAACACTCACTCAAACTATTTAAAAACGCTCTAAACTCACCGAAAAACATATAACAACAACTTCGTTCAAAATAATAATAACTAGGAAAAAAGTCGGGATTTCACTTATTTAATTGAAATTGTAAGCGTCTGATAGGTTCTTGAAGAAAAAGGGAGCTATCTAATGAACTTTTATGCATATTTTATTAAAGGGAGGTAATCAAAATGGCTAATTTTGTTCATCCTGAACGAAATTTGCAATACTAGATTACCTCCCATTAAATTCACTCAAAAGTCGCTCCACACACTCATTAAATTTCATTCCTAAATCATTCCCAAATCATTCACCTAGTCAATTTCACGATGTTTTTAACTGTATCAAATGTATGAGAACGAATGGAAATTTCTCTCTTCCGTTGTATCTATTTAGCATACGTTTTGTGTCCGTTTGGCAGTGGGACCGGGCCTTAAGTGTCGAAAGACTCTTTGTTTCCATTATGGTCCCAACTCATACCAGATCTTACCATGCGCACAGAGAGAAATTCAGTGAATTTTAACCACTGCTACCCCTTTTTAAAACTGGAGCTCCGTTTGTAAAGTCCCAAAACACCACCCGCTCCAAATCGCAGCCAACAGATTACGAGTTGAACAACACCAACCACTCGGCCAACGAGGCAGACATAATCTTGCTATTAAAGACCATACAAATTCATCCATATGGAATGGAATTAAGGTCCGTGAAGTTGGCAGCCTAGCAGCCTAGCAGTGTGAAATTAGCAGCCTAGCATACTGAAAAAACTTTTTATCAAAATTATTGATATCTGACACTAGTCTTATACACGAGAAGTCACTTCAAACTATAAATACAGAATTTCTAGTGAAGGAACATATCAATCTGGTCCCTACAAATATGAGAACTTTAATCTTTGGGGAAAAAACGATAGTGGTCATTTTAGGTTGCTACGCTGCTAGACTGCTGGAAATGTTAAGTTGGCAGTTTGACAGCCTAGCAGCCTAGCAGAGTGAAGTTGGTGGCCAAGCAGCCTAGCAGACTGAAAAATTCTTTACAAAAATTATTGATATCTGACACTAGTTTTATAAACGAGAAGTCACTTCAAACCGTAAACACTGAATTTCTAGAGAAGGTAGATTTGTTCCGGATATCTTACTTTATTCAACTTTTCCGACCAGAATGTCCCGAAATTTGCCCGAAAAATATCAAACTGGTCCTTACAAATATGAGAACTTTAATCTTTTGGTGAAAAAACGAAAGTAGTCATTTTAGAGTGCTACGATGCTAGAATGCTGGAAATGTGAAGTTGGCAGTCTGGCAGCCTAGCAGACTGAAAAAACTTATTATCAAAATTATTGATATCTGACACTAGTATTATACACTAGAAGTCACTTCAAACCGTAAACACTAATTTCTAGTGAAGGTTGATTTGTTCCGGATATCTTACTTTATTCAACTTTTCCGACCAGAATGTCCCGAAATTTGCCCGAAAAATATCAAACTGGTCCTTACAAATATGAGAACTTTAATCTTTTGGTGAAAAAACGAAAGTGGTCATTTTAGAGTGCTACGCTGCTAGAATGCTGGAAATGTTAAGTTGGCAGTCTGGCAGCCTAGGAGCCTAGCAGACTAAATTATTTTTTTAACCAAAATTATTGATATCTGACACTAGCAATAGGCACGAGAAGCCAGTACAAACCGTTAACATTTATTTCTAGTTTTGGTAGAATTGTACCAGATATCTCATCTTATTCATTTTTTCCGTCAAAGATATCCTGAAAATTGCCCTGAACATATCAATCTTGTCCTTGTTAATATGAGACCTTTAATCTTTTGGAAAAAAACGGCGGTAGTCATTTTAGGTTGCTACGCTGCTAGATTGATGGAAATGTGAACTTGCCAGTCAGGCAACCTAGCAATCAATGATTTGATAAAAAAAAAATCAGTCTGCTAGGCTGCTAGGCTGCCAACTTCACTCTGCTAGGTTGCTAGGCTGCGACTTCTCGTGACTTCTCGTGAATAATTCAAGTGTCAGATATTAATAATTTTGTTAAAAAGTTTTTCAGTCTGCTAGGCTGCTAGGCTGCCAACTTCACTTTGCTTGGCTACTAGGCTGCCAACTTCACTCTGCTACGCTGCTAGGCGGTCAACTTCACGGACCTATGGAATTAACTTTTTTTTATAAAACATTTTGTTTTTCTCAGTAGTCCGTACTACTTAATTTAATCTAGCAATCTGCCTCCGTGAGAGGAAGCTAGGCGGTGCTTTAGGTATTTGACGGATCAAAAAGGTTTATTGTCTATTTTTTAACATTTCATTACGTAAAACTTTACTTATGTCTTTCATTAGATAATAATTTGATTTTGATTGAGTGAGAATTAGAAATTTGTTTCTTCTTGGGCAAATCTTTACATTTTTGTTCCTTGATATAAAACCATAAGAGATAAAGAGAAAATTTGTTTATTTTATGGAGGAGTGACACTAAAAACCTAATTACACTCATGTATGAATCCGCTAATGTGTGATCAGGCTTTCAGTTTCATACCTCAATCAAATCAATAAATGTTCTCATCATCTTTGATGTACAGTTATCTTTGACATTCATCGTTTCGTTTGACTTCTATATAGACCGACCTTTTCATTAATTACATAAAATTCCAAAAAGTATTTTACAAATATATAAAAAGGTTTCAAACTAAAGATAGTGTCTATCTAGTTAATGCTAATATTTTCGCATTTCCCGCACTTAAACACGGGGGGCGATAGAGGCTGTTTAGTAGTAAGATAATGAAAACATATAGTAAAGGCAAGTGGTTTTATACTTAACATTTGACAGAAATAATGTCTATTATTCCTATTTGGAAATGCTATGTAGCATATCGACGGTTATTATATATATTCTTTATTTCTCCGCCACAAGGGCGAGCTTTGAACACAAAACAATGAACAAAATAATACAAATAGTTAAATCGAACAGTAGCAAACATAAGTAGACACACGCGCACGCCCAGACACGTACGCACGAACGCACCATAATGCATCCTCACGCACCGACCCACACGCATGCACATGCTCAAACACACGCGCACAGAGATCCATACACAGGTATGCATGTATGAAGTGAATAAAGTGAATAAGACTTCCTTTAGAACGTTCGAAAGTGAATAAAAGGACTGCTCGATCATTCATTCATAGATATAGAAATTTAGTAACATGAAAGCATCTCGATGAATGGATGGACTGATGAATTTATGGATTGATGGATTGATGGATGGATGGATGGATGGATGGATGGATGGATGGATGGATGGATGGATGGATGGATGGATGGATGGATGGATGGATGGATGGATGGATGGATGGATGGATGGATGGATGGATGGATGGAGTGAGGGAGGGAGGGATGAGGGATGGATCGATGGAGAGATGGATGGATGAATGGTGGGGTGGATGGATGGATGGATGGATGGATTGCTGGATGGCTAGATGGGTGGATGGACGACGGGCGGACGACTGACGATAAGTGTTCACAATAGCTCACCTTGAGCACTTTGTGCTCAGGTGAGCTAAAAATATGCAAGTTTAAAGCAATATGCTAAAGTTTCAAAAGTCAATATCAAGGTTACAAATCTAAGGGATTTGATCACAGGAAAAACCTATCTCACCCGTTGAAAAAGGATATTAGTTATATGGCCTCAGAAAATATAAGCAGGAGTAAAGTTTTTTGTTAAAGTTTTTATAAGTACAAAAATGGTCAAGGTCAAAATGTTAAGTACCTTGGTTACTGGTGAAAGCCTATCACCTGGTGAGTTTGTGTATGAGGTTATGATGCCCTTAGGTAAAAGCATTCAGAAAATAAAAGCAAGGTTAAAATTTTTGGTAAAAGGTTTTGGTGAAAGTTTTTTAAGTCCAAAAAAATTCAAGATCAAAGTCAAAATGTCAAGGAGCTTAGTCTCTGCTGGAAGCATATCACCTGGTGAGTGAGTATATGAAGTAATGATGTCCATAGGTAAAACTATAAGAAATTATAAGCAAGGTTTAAGTCTTTTGGTAAAAGTTTTTTTTTGGTTAAAGTTTCTCTAATTCCATAAAAGATCAAGGTCAATGTCAAAATGTTGAGGACCATAGTAGCCAGTGAAAGTCCACCATCTAGTGACTGTGTAAATTCAGTAATGATCTCCTTAGGTCAAATCATTAAAGAAATATTAGCAAAGTTTAAGTTTTTTGGTTGAAGTTTTAGGTGAAAGTTTTTCTTAGTTAATAAAAGGTCAATGTCAAGGTCAAAATGTCAAGGAGCTTGGTCTCTGGTATAGGCTTATCACATGGTAAATGAATATATGAAGCAATGATGTCCCTAGGTAAAGCATCCATAAATATAAGCAAAGTTAAAGTTTTTTAGTAAAAGTTTTTCGGTTAATATTTTGGTTAATTTTTTTTTTATTATTTTTCTGTTTTTAAGGGTAAAGGTCACTGACTCAAGTTCATTTTCACGTAGCTACTTGTCTTAAATGAAATCCTATACACTAATGAACGTTTCTGTAATATATAAAGCCTCTAGAGTTAATATTGATAGAAATAAAAAAAAAAACCTTAACCTAATGCGGACGCCGACACCGACGCTGACGCCGACGCCGACATCCGAGGGTTTGACAATTGCTCTTTCGAGACTTTCGTCCCGGACGAATTAAAAATTCAAATGACGCGAGAGCAGTGGACTGGAATGGGTAATGATCAAGTGATTAAGCACGAGATTAAATCAGCTACGATCGCATACTCGGGTACACATATCGACAGTTAACATTTTGGTTGAACCTGTATTCAACGGAAATTCAATATCGTGGAAAAGGATATTTTTGCTTTCGTGGATCCATTGTAAGATTGCTCAAACATGTATGTACTTCAATTCTATGCTGATATGATTATTGTGCTTATTTAAGTGTCCCCTTAAAAAAAGAATCCCCGTTATGGTTAATATTCTTTTTTAAACGACTAATTATCTCGTGTGCAAGAGATGCATTATAAGTAATGCAAAAATCACCTCTAAGCCACCGTCGTAGTTGACACAAAAGTTTTCTGAGCAAAAAAATGCATTCCATAGAGCAATGCTAGTGTGATATTGTTTTTCATAATGATTATCCTTGTATGCTCCCGTATCAAAAGATCCGGGGCATATTGTTTTAACGTTGTCCGTCTGTCTATCTGTCTGTCCCTCAGTCTGTCCGTCTGTCTCTATGTCTGTCTGTCTGTCTGAAAAACATAACCAAAAAACTTAACATTGCTACTAACTTCAAGTCTATTCAATATAAACTGCTCATATTTGGTATGATGATAAATCTCATTGATAGGCATCAGCTGATACCAAGGTCAATGTCATATGACAAGGTCAATGTCAACTGTCAAGATCAATCTTTTTTAAAAAAAATGCCGTTTCGGGGGCATTCGGGTTTTTACATACACATATTGTTTGTTATTATTATAATGGCCATCATTATTTTTATTATCATTATTACATTTAAGATCACCATGAAATTGACAAGGTGAATGATTTTGGAATGATTTCGAAATGAAAATGAATGAGTGTTAGGAGTGAGTTTTGAATGATTTTATAAAATTTTGAGGTCGTTACTTCAATGCTGTTATCTCATTTGACAAAAGGAGCTATATTTCATTACCTTCCTTTAAAAGAATCTACTTACTATTCTGTTGTTGTGTCTGCAAGGACAAATTAGACGCTTTTAAAGTCAATAATAGCCAATATGATTATTGAAAGCTTTGATTGACCTGAATGACATGGTTATCCTTTTGCTCGGTGTTTTGAACGATCTTTGATCATATTTAAAAATAAGTTTGAGTGTGTGTTTGAAACGAATAATGGAGCAAATTGCGAGCGATTTAGGATGTTTTTGATCGACTTAAATGCCAGTTTAGCGATATCATAGTCAAATATTGGTCTATGAAAACGCAGGACAATGTTGTATACTGAATGAGTATAGAAATCAATCATGAAATCCACTTTTTTCTCATTATCGAATTCCATTGCTTTATGGCGTTAAATTGTTTCTTCATGATGAATCTTGTTTTGACAACTTATTAATTTTACACGATGGAACGTGAAGTTTGCCTTTGTGAAGTCAAAGGATGGTATAAATTCCAGTAGTTTTGAGTTTCTTTGCTCTTTCAGTGTTGTCAGAGAACGTGTCAATAAAATATTTGGTTGTCATATTATCCATGATTAATGCCCTGGCAGGGCGGAGCCTAAGTAACGGGTCGTTGCACTTAAGGTTAAGGGAAATCAGCTTTTATCTAAAATAACTTACTTCTAAAGAGAGTCGACAAAAATAACTCGAGACCTTAAATCGCAGATTGGTTACCAAATCCTCGTAACTTCAGCTTAATCAAGCTGAAGTTACGAGGCCTTGGTAACCAAACGATGAAATGTGTTCACTATCTCAAAGCACGTGATTCCTTTAGTTTTTAGGACAGTTATTTGCATGCGTTGACGATGATTACCGACTAAAATTTGAAAGAACCCAAACTATTGAAAAGTAAACTCGCCAAATTACGTCACGATTAAGCCCCGCCCTGCCAGTTCATTAATTACGCAGAATACTTGATCTATGTTTTGCAAAAAAAGAAACTTTACATACTTCTTTGCCTATTTTGAATGACTTACGGTGACTATATCCCAACTTTATTGAAATGTGCTCGTCAGGCTGACGACAGAGACTATACAAACACAGGATTTTGTGCGATTGAAGCGAGCCCGGGCTAGTTCGTCTGTCACTTGCGGTTTTGGTCACCTACTCGTGTTAAGCTACTCAAAGTTCATTTTGGGTGCTGTTTGTTACTCAGTCACACTCATTCTATAGTATTGATGCGAAAAAAAAAAAACATACACATTTTTTATTGAAATGGGTATGCCACGGCCATCGAGAAAGGCAGAAATCAGACTAAGGGTATGCATAGAACTTGCATGTCTGTTTATAACGTCACTCTTAAGTTTGGCTACTCGGGACAGGCAATTCACATTTTAATATCTTAGCTTAGAACTGTCAAGCCCAGTAAGGACAGTCGGTAATTCGTCTGGTTTTCAATCATGGGGTCGTGTGTTCGATCTCCGGCTCGGACATCTTTCGTTTGACAAGTGTCATTGTGATTAGTGTCATTTGTCTCCGACAGAATGGGCGAGTGATACGCTTATTATAGAAAGGCCACTGATGGCTCAAACGATATGTTATAGCCGTGCCGTGAGAAACGACAGGTAACTATGGATAGGCGCATCAGCCGTCGAATTTTAAAGGTAAAACTATTGAAAGCGACGTTAAAGCCCATATTACTTGACAAAACGTCAGTTCGCAACCACAAGAGGTGTCGCTCGAGATAAGAAAGGCCCGTTGTGACGTCATGTATAACCATTGTTGCAATCGCATATTTTCTCATTCGTTTCATAAAAGGAAGAATAAATGCAAGAAAATGATTGGTGTTTGGTTCAGACATAAGTCACTCATGATACCTCAAGGAATGATACTCAAAACATCACCGATACTCTTTCTTTAATTTCTGTGGTATTTTAAATCGACCCTTTTGTCCTTTGACCACCAATAAAACCCTCTTTTTACAGACATCCGGTGCAAAACCTTCCATAAACCGACGGAAATTACTTTCAAGTTTCATGTAATAGTAACATTTTCATCATACATGTATATGGTTTCATAGCAACACTACAGCCTTAAGTAAGTCATGTAAAGTTTTTTTTTTTTGTTTGTTTTTTTTTTGTTTTTTTTAACTCCTTAGTATATATCTTAAATCTTTTTATAAACTTTCAAATATCGTGGTATATGAACCATGATTATTGCCCTGGAAGGGCGAATCCTAAGTAACGGGTCGTTGCACTCACGGTTAACGTGATTCAGGTGTCAGATGAACATATATGGAAGGCTGAATTTCGAAACATATCATATATATTACACAATATATGTACTGATTACGTATACACGATGGTAATCTTACACATATAATATCAATACACCAGTTCACGGACTTAGACGCGCGAACATACGCTCGACTGACAAAACTGCATTCAAGCATGTTAAGAAATCTTTTCGCGTAACACAATAACGTAGAAGAGCTTAAGGTCGAGCATATATAGCGTATTCTTGAAACGTGTTCATGTTAATTTTCAGGATGAAAGGCAATGATGAATACATGTAGATACTATTGACTAAAGAATTTCAGATATACTTTCAAAAAGATCGGGCTATTCTCTCGGATGCATTATCTATTATAACTTAATTTTATTAATTCTTTTCTTTTGTTCTGAGAACGGTTAATTATACTATTGAACTATATGAATTGAATATACTATATGAATTTCTAGACTTTCTAACGAATTTCTCTTGTTTTAAATTGTTCTTATTTTTATGTCCGGAAAGACGATTATTAGGTAAATATAATTATATGTTAGTGTCTTAAAATATCAATGTTATCTGGTATTGGCTGTTAGAAATTATCATGACTCGGAAAAGCCTTGTTATGATAAAATCTCCAACCTTGACCAGGTATGCACTCACATATTATTCTTGATACATTTCATTGAGTGATCTTACACGAAAAACAAACGAATGTTATTGTACATTTATGCTAAAAAGAGACTCAATGAGAACAGATAAATAGAATAATGATATGATGATAAGTATCAGTTAAAGGAGGCTAGGAAAGGATGTGATGGTAGTATTGGTGATTTTAAAGATCTTTATTTGAATAAGTGTAATATTCTATGTTTATTTGTGTAGACAAATAGAGCATTAACACTTATTTTCACAATCGCTTTATTTCTTGAGGACATATTACCTACACTTGTTTTTCCTGAATTATGAACCCCATATTATTTACTTACATTTATTACATATATGATCGCTAATGAACCACCAGCATTCATTTTAAAAACAATTACTTCCTTTCCAAGATAAAAGAAGTATAGATTAAAAAGTTTGTCAACCGAAAATTCCTTCTTAATCGAAAAACAATATATAACTTATTATTTTTAATAAATTTAAAACAGTTGATTATGTTGAGAATTAGACATAGGGAGGATATTTAGAAAATGTGCCTGTGCGTGACATTTCCAACAATTTCGTGTGTGCGTGATGGACAGACGTTGAGCATCCTGGACAATCACGCATGTATTTAATTTATCCTTGGATTGTGAACATAGACTTTTGTCCGTAGCCATTGTTTGTGTACGCACTGAAGACACTAAGCAGACTGTGCGTTTGCACAGGCTGATGTGAGTCTTAACGTTTCGCGCATGTGAATTTATTTGAAATCAAACGCACAGGCTCAAATTCATACTGTTTATCTAACTTTTACCCGGAGACTTTTTTCTTTTCTCAAAATTACTTTTATAATGACAATTCAAACTTTAATACGCTCCATTCCAAAATTAATAATCAGTTTATTCCAATAATGATTTTCTAAAGTATTCGTCTATAAACGAATTTAACCCCTATCCCCTTGAAATTATATTGTGTTTCAAACATATTGTCAACTATTCGATCATTTTGATACGTCTAGCTCACGTTTTTTTTTTAATAATTTGGGAGAAAGTGGACACTGATATCTTAGATTAGAACGCATGTATATGCAGGATAATTTAGGTCTAAACTGTCTGTCAAAGCTGTTTGTATCTTATGCATATGTCAATTCAATTCAATTCAATGATTAATTAATACTTTCAAGCCATCAGCCTATAGTACGAATGTGTTACAAATACAATGAATACATGAATACAGTGATAGACAATAATAGACAATATTTTATTGACGTAAACTTTACAGTTTCTAGTCATACATAATAAGAACATAATAATATATGAAAATGTCTTATCAGTAAATATTAACATGTAAATTAACACAGTTCTGATCAAATAGTTATCTGTACCTGAAATATATATGTATAACGTCGGTGGACGACCAAAATCTCGTAACCACATCTTGGAGCTGGAGTTATGAGGTTCTGATCCCAGCAACGATAAATGTTGTAAATATATAATAAGCTAATCGAGAAAGGTGGAAGAGAAGCTGATTTTGATTAAATAATAATTGAAATTTTCAATTGTAAAAAACTAAATAAATGCTAATTCACTATTTGAATGTTGTTAATCAAACGACATCTCAGTTCTAAAGCTTCTTTGATGAATTTTGCAAGGTTTAAAAGTATTTTTCTATTTTGGTTGTTAAGCAAAAGTGTCATCTTATACATATTTGGGCGGCAGTAGTATTTTTTCTTAATATAAACTCTCCTTATTTCAACATATGCATTGCAAACGAAAAGAAAGAGAAATTCATCTTCGATCTCATGGTTATTGCACAGTTCACATAAGCGCTGGTTTCTCTCAATTCTGTTGTTTCCGTATCTTCCTGTCTCTATTCTGAGAGAATGAGATGAAAGTCGTAACTTTGAAATATAATTAAAAAAGGGTAATACATTCAAATAATTCTCAATACCTGGACCAGTCTTTAAGAATCTATAGTTTGTTAATAATGAACTATTATCAATGTACGAGTGCATGTTTTGATAAAACTCATCTAGAACTCTTGATCTAAAAATCTTAAAGAAATGTTTATGGTTAACACAATTAGGATTACTCCAAACATAGCTAAATCCGTATGTATCTAATAAATGCTTGACATTGCTACACCAATTTATCGCCCCTTTATCTATACTTGAAATCAAACTCACATAAAGGGTATTTATGATTATATTATCAGATGATATTATTTTCCCCCAATATTTAATAATACTAGTGTATTTTCTTATATAAAGAGGATATCGTCCCAGTTCGTAATAAACTGCATAATTGCATGTTGTTGTTTTAACACCAAGAATCTTTTTCAAAAATTTTAAATGGATTCTTTCTATATCCCTATATTTGTTAAATCCCGTAATCTCATTTGAGTAACAAAGAATGGAACCAACAAAGGCGTCAAACAACTGCATTAAGGTAGAAGTACAAAAATTAAAGGCACGTGTTTTATTCCAAAGAACATTAAGTGCTTTGAGACCTTTGCCTACCAAAAGTTTACGATTTTGATTAAAAGAATCCGTATAATTAAATACTGTGCCTAGATAATTAAAATCGTCAACGATTTCCAATAGCTGATTATTATAAGTCCATCTTTCATTTCGCCCAAGGGCACCCCTTTTACGGAAGACTACAGTTTTAGATTTGTCTGAATTGACCTCCAGGCCCCATTTTGTGCAATATTCATATAAATCATTTAAACTAGATTGTAGACCCGCTGGGTTATCGCTAAGAATAACCATGTCATCAGCAAAAAGTAATAATAAAATATTTATGTTTTCTATAGTTAAGTTAATAAAATATTTATGTTTTCTATAGTTAAGCCACAAGTGTGCGCATGCGTCGTGCTATTAACAGCTGTTTTTAAGTTGGAATGCGGAGCAATTCCAACTTAGATTTAACAAAACCGCAAAATGAACACAAGATAATTTCATTTCGGGTTTTTTGAGAACACATATCACGTGATCAGGATGTGAATACACTTCGGCCTATTTTGTATATCTCAACTTGACATAGACATACAGTTCATTTCATCAAAAGTAATAATGCTGTACAATTACACAACTATCTCTTTATGTATATTATCAACACGCTAATTTATGTTTTAAACGATATTTATTGAAAGACGCGTACGAATTTACTAGTATCACATGTTTGCATTACTATATTTGGAAATCATGTGATAAGTCAACCCCATAAGGTCAGCTATTAGCACTAGCTAATCACGTGGTCTACTTATTTGGTAATGTCGCGATCTGTTTTCTCAGTATTGTGGCAATAGCACAGGCCAATCACGTGATCTGCTTATTTGGTCATGTCGCGACCTGTTTTTCGTAGAATTATGTTATAGCTTCTTTTAAAGGTTTAGTTTCTCTTTCTGAACAACCTTATTATACATTTAACTTTTGACAATCTGTCTATCGTTACGAAATGTAAATCTTGAGTTTTTGTTTAAGTGATAGATAATACACTTTTAAAGCTAACAAATATGTTTGCAACATACTGTCGTTTGTTTTCCGTCATAATGCAGTTATCTACATGAATGTTTCATCATCCAATAAAATCCTGGCCACCACATCTTTAATGGAATTACGAATATCTTTGCTCAATTGCATTCCATCACCAAGATTAAATGCCATGCTAGTTCAATCTGTTTTCTTCAGATTCGTGCACATCAACACGTTTAAGAACACCATCATATAGTTAGTTAAATCGTGAAAATGACATTCATCTCAATCAAAAACATTCTTAATCGCTCACTCAGTGCTTAATTCATTCATTCCAAACAATCATTCCAAACAATCACTGAAACCATTCAAAAACGCTCAAAAATACTAAAAATTAAGATCAACATGTACATTCAAAATGAGTAAAGCAAAAGCCAAATCGCGATTTCACTGACATAATTGAAATTTATAGCGTCTGATTGGTTCTTGACGAAATACAAAGTTATTGATGGAACTTTTATGCATATTTAATTAAAGGGAGGTTTTACATATCGCTTATTTTGTTCAGGATCATCCTGAACAAAATAAGCGACATTGGATTCCCTCCCTTAAATTTCGCTCAAAACTCGCTCCGCTCGCTCATTCAACATCATTCCTAAATAATTCCAAAATCGTTCACCTCGTCAATTTCACGATGTTATTAACTGTACCCGCAACTCAGAAGTAGAGGGGCATATATTGATTTCATCATGTCTGTCTGTCAGTCCATTGACCTTTTGCTTTCTGCTAGCAAAACGAATAAGCAATTGACCTGCAATAACAAAACTTAACACAAATGTTGCCCATGACCCAAAGAAAAGCCCTATTGTTTCGGGGTCATACATGTCACAGTCATAAGTAAACTTTAACTGTTAACAATTTCCACTCTAACTGAGCAACCAATTGACCCTAATCATAAAACTTGACACAAATATTGTCAATGACCCAAGAAAGTGCCCATTTTTTTGGAGCCACGAAGGTCGAAGTCACGACTGAACTTCTTCCAAAAATTGTCTTGAGATTCCAACTCATGAAGTAAAGACATCAAGGAAAAAGCGCTTGTTGAGGTCCACTTTGCGACAATTCTAATTAAAAATGCAATTGATAACTAAAATGGAGCAGAAGTCATTTGAAAAATAACATAGAAACTGTTTTGAGTATATAGATGTCCGCCTGTGCGTCCATTAGTCGGCTGTAAGGTCCGTATCATTTTCTTCATTTTTATCTAACTTGAGCACAACGTGCTCAAGGGGAGCTTTTAGGATCATCTTAAACCAGTCGTCCGTCGTCTGTCATGTGTCTTCTACATTCTTAAAATTTCTTCTTCTCCTTAAGCGCTGGGCCTAATTCAATGAAATTTTGACAGAACGTTTCCCGGGTGACCTCTTCAAAATTTGTTCGCTAAATTCTGATTCGCCGATAAATATGGGCGTGATAGGGCGGGCCTTATCATGAGCCATAAAACTTTAAATAACATCACCTTCTAAATCACTGGGTCTATTTCAATGAAACTTTGCCAGAATTGTTCATGAAATTTAGATTGGCCAATAATATTGGCGCGGAAGGGCGCGCCTAATTTTGAGCCAGAAATCTTTGAATGGCATCTCCTCCTGAACCACTGGGCCAATTTCTGTGAAACTTTGAAAGAATGTTTCTTTGGTGACGCGTTTGATAAATTGTTCCCGAATTTTTTATTGATTCACAAATATGGGTGTGACAGGGCGGGGCTTATTTTGATCCCAGAATCTTTGAACGACATCTCCTCCTGAACCACTGGGCAGATATCAACAAAACTTTACCAGAATGATCCTTGGGTGACCCTTTTCGAAAATTATTCACAAATTTTTGATTGGCCCATAAATATGGACGTGGCAGGGCGGGCCTTATTATTAGCCAGAACACTTTGAATGACATCTCCTCCTGAATCACTCGGCCGATTTCAATGTAACTGTACCAGAATGTTCCTTTGATGACCCTCTTCAAAAGTTGTTGGCAAAATGTTTATTAACCCATTAATATGTGCGTGGCAGGACAGGGCTAATTTCGAGTCTCCTCTGCAATGAATGGGTTTGCAGGGTCTATTATCACTGTTTATTCTTCGAATAATATCTCCTATTCAACAAATAGGCAAATTTGAATGAAACTTTGCCAGAAAGTTTCTTGGATGAGATCCGCTGGACCAATCGAATTCAGATGAGCGGTCTAGGCCATTCTGGCCCTTTTGTTATAATTTTTCTTTCGTCAGTTTTAGGCCTGTATAGAGATTGAGGGGTTTTAGCGTCTGTCGTTTTTGAAATACATTGAGATATATACGCCCGTCAAAAGACGAGACGTATTATGAGATCACCTATTTCGGGCAGGAGGCGTCAGCTTCGTAAGTGGCTTGAGGACACCGTCTCTTGATCGCATTCCAACTTATCAGTACTTTCAGTACTTTGATTTTTCTCTTCCTGTTTCAGATCGCGAAAAATCGAAATTAAACCTATTTTTTGGCTTCAGGGATAGTACTAACTGATACAAGAAGATACTCTAACCGTTTTTGGGTGATGTTCCATTGATCAACGTAGATTATTTACACAGATAACGTTTTTCAAGTAATTTTCTTTTTCTAGATCCGGTGACCTTGACCCTTGTACCACGAAAACTCGTGACACAAAGTTTGTTTTGAAAATGTTTACAGGTTTGTTAGCCCCGATTCTCGTTGCAGCTTTCTGGCTCAGTATCCAGATAGGACCAGACCCAACAATAGAAGATCAACCCTTAGCTTTTACTAACCCAAATGTACTAAAACCAAGTAATTCACATGTCTGTGCCTGTTTGCTGAAATCAACTCGGTGGTCCGTTCCGGTCATGAAATACACAAGAAAATCTTCCCTAACTTATTTATGTCTTCTCTTATTGTCTTTATCTGCAGATGTAGAAACAAATCCTGGCCCTGATTTTCCATGTGGATCTTGTCAATATGAGGTTTACGACAATGACAATGCTGTTGAATGTGACACCTGCCAGAGATGGTTCCACATCAAATGTCAAAATATTTCAAATGAATCTTATTTCGATCTTGTAGCTCGAGACCAGTCATTCTCCTGGATCTGCTCAATCTGTGAAGCACAGAATTTCTCTAAACATTCAAACCTTTCAATGTCTTCTTTTTCATCGCAGAATAGCTACAGCGCATTGAGTGAGCAGTCTGACTCTTATCATCGAAGTACCACCACAGGAAATCCATCCCAGAGACAGAAATTTAAACAAAATAATAAACCTTTTCAGCTTAAAGTTATTTCAGTTAACTGTCAGTCCATTGTCAACAAAAAAGCAGAATTTCTTTGCATGATAGATCAACATAACCCTGATATAGTTGTAGGTACAGAATCCTGGTTAAATAATCAACATGCAGATTGTGAATTTTTTCCGAAATCCTTAGGATATACACCTTTTAGATTAGACAGGTCAACCAAAGGCGGAGGAGTATTCATCCTGGTTAAGGATACTTTCCTTGCAACAGAGCAGAAACAACTAAAGACTGATTGTGAAATAATTTGGATTAAATTACAGGTCAAAACATGTAAACCTCTTTATATCGCAGCATATTACAGACCGAAAGAGTCCGATGTCCATAGCTTTAATGAATTTAAAAAATCTCTTGATCTGACAAGAAACCTCAAAGGATCTTTTTGGGTACTAGGTGATTTCAACTTCCCAAAGTTCTCATGGAGTAGTGACCATAGACCAGTCATAAAGTCAGGATGCAGTCATACCAACCTGTATGAAGAATTTAGTGATTTGCTTTCAGATTTCAACCTCACACAGATGGTAACAGAAAGCACCAGAGGAGAAAATATACTTGACCTCTTCTTAACCTCAAATCACACCTTAATTAAAAATGTAAAATGTCTCCCAGGTATATCAGACCATAGTATTGTCTCTATTCTTGCAGATACAAAGCCACAGGTAACCAAACAACAGCCGAGACAGTTTCATCTCTACAAAAAAGCTGACTGGAGTAGTTTCAAAATCTATATGGACCAAATTAAGCATGAAATATTAAAAGATCATCAATCTAAATCTGTTGAAGAAATTTAGCTAAGTTTTTCAGATGCAATCTCCACAGGTATCAAGAAATTTGTTCCAACTAAAAGACAAGGGAATAAGAGATCACTTCCTTGGATTACACAGCCTATAAAACGTCTAATTAGAAAAAGGGATCAAGTTTATTTTAGATTAAAGAAAGATGGAAACAACAAGATGAAAACTGCATTCCTGGCTCTGAAAAGAAACATCAAGAAACAAATAAAAATCTCTTACAATAACTATATTGAATATATTTTAGGCCTTGATGGAAACACTGAAAACAAGGAAAAAGCCACAAGATTTAATAATAAGAAACTTTTCAGTCTGATAAAAAATGCCAAGCAAGACGCAGCAGGAGTAGCTCCCCTTCTCGATAAAATTTCAGGTACCATCAAATCAGACAACACAGAAAAAGCAGATATATTAAATCGACAGTTTCAATCAGTCTTTACTCCAATGACACCAATCTCTCTGGCTCAGTCCTGCCTTTCATCCATAAGACAAAATATGTTTTCCTCCTCTTTCAGTAAATATCCAGTCATGCCAGACATTACCATCTGGACTGGTGGAGTACAAAAGCTAATATCCAACCTGAAACCAGACACAGCAGCAGGACCTGACAACATCAAACCTTTAGTACTTAAAAACTTATGTTATTAAATTTCTCCTATTTGCAAATTCTCTTTCAGAAATCCCTAGATACAGGCACCCTCCCCCAGGTATGGACGAAGGCAAACGTGACACCACTCTTTAAGAAAGGAAACAAAGAAGATCCTGCAAATTACAGGCCTATATCCTTAACATGTATATATTGTGTAAAGTTCTTGAACATATTGTAGCATCAAATCTAACTAAACATTTTGACAAAAATAATATTCTTTATGATTTACAACATGGCTTCAGAGAACGGCGCTCATGTGAAACACAACTACTGCAACTGACCGACCATCTTGCCAGAAACCTTACTGAAGGAAAACAAACTGATCTAGTTTTGTTAGACTTCAGCAAGGCTTTTGATAAAGTTAGCCACCTTAAACTTTTGTATAAATTGCAGGAACATGGAGTTAACAATGCTACCCTTTTGTGGATTAAATCTTTTCTTATAGGCAGAACACAGAAAGTAGTCTTAGAAGGTGGATGCTCATCCGAAGTACCAGTCACGTCAGGAGTACCTCAGGGATTAGTGCTTGGCCCTCTTCTGTTTCTCTTATATATTAATGACCTTCCTAACACTATCACCTCCCAAGTTCGTTTGTTTGCAGATGACACTGCCGTTTACTTAGCTATAGATAAAAAGCAAGACTGTATCACCCTGCAAGAAGATCTAGACAAGCTAATGCAGTGGGAGAAAAAATGGGAAATGGAGTTTAACCCTAGCAAATGCATTGTCCTAAATATTACTAAAAAGAAGAAAAAGATTTCTTTTGATTACAGGCTACACGGACAAGTGCTAGAGACTGTGGACAATGCCAATTACCTAGGTGTTACTTTATCTGAAGATCTTTCCTGGAACAAGCATATTGACAATATAACATCTAATGCAAATAAAACTTTAGGTTTTCTCCGCAGAAACACCCAGACCAAAAATAAGAAGATCAGAGAAACAGCATACAAAACACTGGTTAGACCCCAGGTAGAATATGCATCAACTGCCCTTACACAACATCCTATATCAACAAAGTAGAAAAAGTACAACGTAGAGCAGCAAGATGGGTTCAAAATAATTTTTCTCATTATGACAGTGTCCCCTGCATGCAGAAGGATCTTGGCTGGCAAACTCTTCAATATAGACGAGACATCACCAGAGTCACCATGTTTTATAAAATTGTGAATTGTTTTGTTGCAGTACCCATACCAACTTATCTTGAAAGACCAGTTAGGATCACCCGACATATGCACACAAAATCTTTTAGACAGATCCACACAAATGCTTCCTACTTTAAATATTCTTTTTTTCCTTATACAGTGATACTTTGGAACAGCCTACCAGAAACAATCATACAGCAACCCGATATTGCCGCATTCAAGAAGAGTCTTGATTCTTTTCAGATAGTGAGCCGTCCCTGAATAACCAAAATTGTTTAACCAGATCTTTTAATCTAACACTCACAATACTTTTAAAATTTGGCACCCTAACCAATGACTAACAGTTTTTATTCCAGCACAGACGCGCACCTGCCAGTAATACCCGAAAGGGGAGTCAGGCAGTATATATAGATAGATAGATAGATAGGATCTCCCTGTAGAAATATTTCTATATCATCAATGAAAAGGGCAAATAACAGAGGTGACATTATCTCCCCTTGTTTCAAACCGACTATACTTTCAAATGGGATAGACAATAGATTGTTGACTTTTAACAAAAGCCTTCACCTTTGAATACATATCACGTATAATACGGAGCATGTTACCCTTTATACCTAAATTAAAAAGTTTAAACCAGAGCCCATTTCTATAAACGCTATCGAAAGCCTTTTTAAGATCTATGAATGCAGCATACAATCGTTTTTTCTCTGAAAATAGTTTTTGTATTAATAATGACAATATGAAACAAGCATCAGTTGTAGATCGTGCCTTTCTAAAGCCAAATTTCGCATCGGATAAAACATCATTATTTTCACAAAACAAACTCAATCTTCTATTTAAAATCCCGGTGAAAATCCTCGACAAACAGCTCACGAGTGAAATACCTCTATAATTATTAGCGTCCCCCGGGTCCCCCTTTTTATGCAGCGGTATAATTATACTCTCAGTCCATTGATCGGGGAAAACCCCGGTTCTAAAAATAGCGTTAAACATATCGTTTAGGTGAGATGAAATTATATCACAGCTTTCGATGAAATACTCATTTAAAAGGCAATCGTTTCCAAAAGACTTATTTCTCTTTAAATTGTGAATAATGAATTCAACTTCCTGTATGGTGATCGGTTGGTCTAATTCATCAAAATTACAATATGACGAATTAAAGTCATTTTCTTCACAAAATCTTTCAGAATCTAAATCATGAACTAACTTGATATCATCTGAAAGAGTAGAAAAATATTCATGAAAGTCATTTAATGTTAAGTTGTTATCCTCAGGAGTTTTCCTTTTACAAAAAAGTTTCCAAAAATCTCTAGGGTGCGAGTGTTTTAAGTTTTCAATTGACTTGTATTGTTTTTTCAGAAAGGCATTTTTGTGTTTTCTTATAACTTTTTTATAAACATTTTTTAGTGCGCACATGCGATCTCTATTTTGAGGTGATCGACAGGAATTGTAAATATTCAACGCGTCTAGGTACCGACGCTTTGATTCTCTACACTCGCTGTCGAACCAAACTGCAGGTTTCTGTTTACGTGTAAAATCAGGCTGATCAGAGTCGACCACAATTTTTGAATATAAAGGATAGAGAAGTATATGTGCATGGCCATAAAAGTATATAATATTGCGAGATAACATGCACCGTTATATTGTATTAATCAATTTTTCAGTTTTATCCATACATTTAGAACCATGTTTCGAGTATCATTATGCGCCACAGAACACCATCCACATTGAAGGTCTTTTGTCGCGCATATTATTTGTTTACGTTATATTATTTGTCAAATTTCAAATGTCGTTTTTTTCTTTGAAATGCACAATATAAATGCTGAGCGGCATTTTTTTTATAGTTTAATCCTGTTTACTAGTTAAAAGAAAATAAATTTTGTTTCTTTTTGGGGAATTGAAATATTTTACTGGAACTGGAGATTGTCTTAAATCAGAATAAAAAAGGACATATTAATGAAAAATGAAATTCGTCTTCAATAGCATTTGACGAGCATTCCTTGATATCTACCCCTTTCGATTTCTAATGCATGAACTCAAGTGCGAAAATGAGCAAATGCATGTCTGAACTTTCTTATATTTATAACATCTAAATAATATTCGTATTGATACGTCAATCTATTTTTACTGTACACATTTAGCTTAGAGCTGCTGTTAGTAGATTCATGCCAATGTTGCAAATACTGGTCCTTTATCCTTTTTATAAAACTTCTTCATTCTGAATAAACTGGCTATGCCATATATATGCAAATCCATTTTGACACAGTAATTTCTTTACTTCCATTGCCCAATTATACTGAGTGCCATGTGTATTACTAAAATGTAATAGTATTTTATAACAGCATTTAACTTATCGTCCTTTATGCATTTTAAGGATTCGCAACCAGTATTTGATACATCTTTTTGCACTGTCAATGAATATTGTGTAGCAGGCACAATCGCCCAAAATTGCAGCAGTTGTTGATTTATTATTAACGTATAAAAACCTCTTAAATGCATAGTGTAAATTATTTCTGATGGTTCTCTAGAGGATAACCCCAAAATGTCTGCACTATACAGAAAATTCGATATTTTTTAAATCAAATACTTTGAAATATACCTTATAAGGTAGTTGGCCATATGAAAATTAAGATGAAAAGTGCTCATTTGCCCTTTACTGCCATGTCACTTGCGATGGTGTGTAATAACAATCCTGATGTAAAAGTTACGCCTACAGGGTATTACGGTAGTGCATCATTAAGTTCTAAGTCTTAACAGTCAAACTTCAGTGGAAATGGGTCTAAGATTCTTCTTCATTTTTTCTCATTCCATAACAAGTTATATTATCAAAAACAGAAAAAAAATGATATGTTTCATTCCGAATTAACGTGATTTTTTTTCTATTCTAAAATGGCATGAAAATCAATTTTGAACTCAACAGTCGTTACCACATTTTGAATCAGCAAGATGTATCTAAACATATTGTCAGGTTTGGGAGTATTTGTACTTACAGTTAAAAACATCGTTAACTTCATACCCGTTCCAAAATCATTCTAAATATTTCCCTCAGCACTCCATTCATTCCAAACACTTACTCAAATCGATAAAAATGTACGCATATTTCATTAAGGGGGGGGGAGGTTTAATAAATATCTGCATTTTGTTCATCTTAAACAAAATTGGCGATATTGAATTATCCCCCTTTGATTTCACACAAAGCTTGATCCTCTCACTCATTTAATTCCATTCCAAAAGCATTCCAAATTCATTCATCCTGTCCATTTCACGATGTTCGAAACTCTACATAACAAAAATCGAATTTCTTTTCACCTTATCCCTAAATATGCCCCATAAAAGCATTTGAGTCAGACATTATTTTTAAAAACATGTATATTATACCGTATTTTGTGATATTTTCGCGTCGTCTAATTTTTTTGCGTCTTTGCCCAAAATGAAGTAATCTATTTTATAATATGACCTACGTCGCGGTAGTGAAATAACGCCGTTGAATATTTTTGATATTACACAGGTGTTATTACACTAGTGGAATAACTATGCAAATGAGCTCAGAGCGAATAGCAACGCTATTTTGTAACAGCGGAAATTACGTCATAATGTATATATTGTGACGTCAGGTTTTAACGGCGTTATAAGTTTCGTGGAGAATTGAAATGTTGAATTTCAAATATTTTGACGATTTTTCGCAAAAATTCGGGTCATATTATAAATATACTTACAAATGTAGTTCCAAAAGAAAGTGTGCACTTTTGAATTTTGAATATCTCTGAAATTACGCAATCTTTCGTCATAAAATGTCTCATGACTATTGCTAAGAGCATGTGCATACGATATTTTAAAACAAAAATCACGCGATGAGCAAACATTTTCTGCTTAATTGGGACATTTGATTTTGCATATTTTGTACGCGCAACACGCGTTAGACGAAAAAATGGTCTGAAAATGCATTCAATTCAATCATTGCGGCTCTCCTAAGCATAAAATCACATCTTAAATACAATTTTGCATGATGCTACAGCGTAGTTTGACTACCAATAAACGTTGTTGAATAAAATCGAACCTTGACAAATTTAGAACGTCATTAAAATTGATTGAGCATTCATGTTCCAATAGAAATCGAGGTCATCGTTTTGCAAGGCCTTTAATAAGCAAACCGAGATGTCATTGAACGCCATAGCACGATTCAACGACAAGTTACTGGCCTAACAACGTAGCAACGTCTAACGTTCACGTAAACGTAACGTCTGCATAGAAATTAATTTTTTTGTTTTGAAAAAGCTTGGAATGGATTATTAAACTCTATTAGGCAACATCAACACATAGCTCTTACCAAAGCAAAAAGTTGTAAGGAGGTCAAATCTCAACAATTTAAGTTCTTCCTGCGTGTATGCAGGGTGCGATACTTTATCCAATTCTGAGTTGACTTTTAATTTCAAAACGTCTTGACTAAGGTATGGTATCAAATTTACTCAATAATTTTCCTCAAACTTTGTAAAAATTAAGAGAAATGCAAAAAGTGAAAGTGCACACTTTCTTATGGAACTCAGTGTAGAATATAAAATTTGTGCCCTTAAAATACCGAATGTATTAAACTCGTCATCTATAAACATATACAAATCAACCACCCTACATTGCAAGCGACGTCACTTTTTGTTTACTTTTAAAGGCAAAGTTGAAAATAAATTGTAATTCAACTAATATAAAAAGAACTGTCGTAATTAGCGCAGTGGGTAACGCACCCTAGCCTTGGTATCATGTATCAGGGGTTCGTATCGGCACTAAAGAATGATTTTTTTATTTTTATTTTTCATTTATTCAAGATTCAAAACTTGATTAAATAATTTAGCATAGCGATTCTATACAAAACGATTTTTAACTCAAAACGATCATTTTCCATTTTTTACATTGATGAATACATATGTATGAGTTGAAAATAGAAAAAAATATGGAGCTACTGACACATCAGTAGAGAAAAGAAAAGAAAAAAATAAAATGAAAACTTTTCTCACACAAGTAATGAATAAAAGAGTCAATTTTGAAATAATAAAATTGATTTTTTTTCTTTTAGAGAAAAATTAAAAAGAAAAAAAAAGACACACATTATTTTCGCCACCTAGCATAAGTGAAAAAAAGACGCACCGGAATAGAATTTTATTTACAAGTAAGTCATTTTTGACAAGATTTCATACATGGAACTTCTCTTCGTTTTTCAAGAAGGATTTTAAAAGACGTAACGACACTAACTATTTAAAGGCCGACACCGATAGGAATATTTTGGTGCATTCAACTTTTTGATAATTTGGAGCTTAAGGTCAAATTTCAAGGTCAAATGTCAAAATAAGAATAGTATATGCTAATAGGTATATCTACCTTATGTTATTGTAGATCCTGAAATGATTTGACAAAAATGCCTCCTTACATCAGGAAAAATTTAATACCAGAAAAAAAATGTGTGATATGTCTAAGCTCAAGGTCACACATCAAGGTCAAATGTCAAAATAAGCACAAATTCATCTTTACAAGGGCATTTTTCCTTAAATTATTGACAGACTTTAACAATATTTGGCACAGATATTACCAATCACATGCACAAAAATATTTTGCAATAAATTCAGTGATATGTTGAAGTTCAGGGACACATATGAAGGTCAAATGTCAAATTAGAAAGTGCATTACTCATTCATTTATTGACATATTTCAACAGTATTTGGCACAGCTAATACCCACCACAACTTCAAGTTATCACTAACTTCATTGCAAAATATGGAGACCCGCCCTTTGTATGACGCTAGGTCTTACATGGATTGAAGTAAACTAGAAATGCTTAACTAGTTCTTAAACTTTCTCAGACAAATATGAACCAAAAAACTAAGCCTAAAAGCTAATCTTAAGATAATCCCCTTCAAAACTGTCTTTCACTTTTTTAAATTTTGAATGATTTCAGATGCTTTGCGCCCTCCAGTCGAAGTGAAAATATTTTCCATGCAAATATTTAGGCCAAGTGCAATGATACATCTTATATTTGTATTTCTATATTTTTTTCCCTTTGCAAGAAGATCTTCAAGGATTGAAACTACAGATTGAAACAAAGAAAGGTCATAACGTAAATATGAGGGGTGTTCCAGATGTTCATGGAATGACGCAAATATCTAAAAGACAGACTGCTTATCCTTTAAATAATATAAATCACATACTCTTATCATGTTTTCTTTCCTTAGCAAACCCATCAAAATTGTCGGAAGTATGCTGAACAGCGATATGTTCAAATATTCGTAAATTCCATTCAAAATTGCATATCTTTATATCGATTATTCCCGATTACTTTTACCTTTACGTGTTTGTGACTAATTTGACTTACACAAATTATGAATAATTAAAATGGGACTCTTTTGTACTTTAATCGAGTTCTATAGCTTTCGTTTTCCGGAAAGGTTAAAAATACATTCATAAAATATGTTTGGTGGAAATGGAATTAAAAAATTACTAAATCCCGGCAGTCGCTCCCCAAGGTGATATTGAATATCCAAATAAGTTGGGTTGCCTTTCCTTTTGCTTACCTTTCGAACGGTAAATTTATCTGAAGAATCCAAGCACATTCAATGAAATATAAAGTATTTGTCTTGATTTTATATGATCAACTCTTCATGTAACGATATAAAGTAGTGTGGGCTCAGTTCGTAAACCATGGGATTCAAGCTTTCATTACGACATTTTAGCGTAGACCAACTAGAAGGGGCATTTTGGAAATGACGTTTTCATTTTTCTTTGACAGATAAGCGCCGTTAATTTCGGCAATTCATTTTGAATTGTTGCATTATAGAGGCGGACATACTTCTAATAAGAATTTACACTAACTTGTACTTATATCCCGAAAAATGCGTTGAATACTGGATGATCAAGCAAAGCGTCATTACTAAAACGTGCCTTCATTGAAAGAGAAGAAAAGAGAAATAAGTCGCATGTCGCCGGATTTCGCAATTTATTCCTGGTTGTGTGCTTGACTCATTGCCGGCGTATAGTCGGTCATTGCTTAATTTCCTTTCGAATCATGAGAGAAGTAATTATAAAACCTTTTGTTCAACAAAAAGGTTTCAACACTCCAAAGGCGTTCTAATTAACTCATACATATATCGATGTTTCACTGTCAAACTATGATAAATAGATAAGCAACCAGTTATAACTCATGATCAGAGTACCTTTTTGACACTTTAATACATACTTATAAATATATAAGTGAGAAATCGTTTCAAATCTGGAAATATTTTTAACTTCTCTCAATTCTCCTTCCAGACATTTAAGGCCAAACCCCAAAAACAGTCTTACAAAATGAAAATTCTTATTAGTATTGGAAAATTGTATTCGAGAATTATCGGGAAAACGAATAATCGATCCCATCCCTAGATAAGATGATTCACATTAACTCCTTAATGTTAAGGTGGAAGAGGACAATAGCGTTTTTTGAGATAAGTGATTAAATGTTGGTATGTATATAAACTCCGAGTTAGTGTGATCTCAACGGCGTTTTTTTTTTTTTTTTTTTTTTTTTGTTGTTGTTGTTGTTGTTGGGTTTTTTTTCTTCATTTTTTAATTGGAAATTACGTTACCATGACGTCGTGAAAATGACGATTTGGCGCGCTTTCTACAAACCACCCTAGCCCCATTTAAATGCACAGTGCGATTTTATATAATGCGTTTTGTTCCAAAAATTGTATCAAAATATCACTTCATGAATGGTTAAAACGCAAATGCTACATTAAAACTTTTGTAACTAAATATAAAGACAAATGAGTTGCTTAAAATCAATATTCACATTTATTCTGTTCAAAACTTCTCACTTTTAACAAAATTCTAAAAATTTTGGCCCGATGAATTTTTTTTCATTTTTCTATATTATTTTCTGCAATTCTAGTTCGATTAACAGGAAAAGTTTTAAAAGCTTCCGCCGTGCTGATTTTTGATAACCCGGATTTAAAGTTTGTAATTTTGACGTTTAAACGATGACTTTGACGTTTGAATAATATCTCATATTTTCCTATGTTTATTTGAATGTGTTTGCGATCAATTGGAATAAAAAGATAAATATTCACAGACGTGTTCAAAGGTCTTTGAAGGAAAGGCCCTCAAAATTTTATTCCGATTCACAGGGAATTCCGCGGTTCACATGAATTTACCTAACACAAGTGTTGCCGATCGGTGACTTCAATAAGATTTACGTCGACGTCGCTATAAATGAAAATAGACTTTTGTAGGTTTATTTCACAAGCTCGACGTTATGACGTTTCAATAAATTAGCACGTTCAAAGACTATTTGAGGGTGCAGTGATAACATTTCAAATAAAAATGGGGAAACCTCTATGCATGTTTATGAAAAACGAAAAAAAAAATGACATTTGTTTTTTCTATATACAGAAATCAAATAATTACTTTTTGTGAAGTCTGTTAAAAAAAAATAACGAATTTGACGGCGTGCCGCATTTGTCTATATCCAACTTTCGACGTTAGGGTAACACACATTGATCCTCAATTGTAGAAATTCCGTACGGTGAAACGTCACAAAAAGATGGGAGCATATGAAAAGGAAGCTGGACAAAAAATATGAAATTTCAAAAAAAAATCATCGGGCCATTTTTTTTAAAAAATAAGTTTGAAGTTATTTTTTAGGGACGCAAAAATTTGAAAATTTAACTTTAATTCAATCTCGTGTATCTATCTTTGAATATAACGATGTTCTAATTACATGACAATGTTTCAAATTCATTCAACTTCATTTTTGTGTATTCCATTGAATTGAATCACTCAAAATACAATCAAGGTAAGCGTTTAAGAATGCGTAGGGTCATTTGTGAAAAACGCGCGAAACCGTCATTTTAACAACGTCGTGGCATTGTAAATTCTAAATTGAACGTTAAAAATCATACACCGTTGAGATCGCGCTAACACAACGTTTCCATAGATACCAATGTATGTGCAATAACCTCAAAAAACGCT
Organism: Fragum whitleyi; assembly: GCA_948146395.1. Taxonomy (NCBI): domain Eukaryota; kingdom Metazoa; phylum Mollusca; class Bivalvia; order Cardiida; family Cardiidae; genus Fragum; species Fragum whitleyi. The sequence continues at coordinate 4,214,316 of OX411552.1, read as the reverse complement.
ATTGTCCTCTTCCACCTTAAATGTGCATTATATTTGTTATAGGCCAGCAGAAGTCACAACAAACACGGTTTACAATTTGATCATTTTATTAACAAAAACAAAAATGAAAAATAAAAGACAAAATAGCAAGCTACTTATCTCTAAATAGTCACAAGTTTTGTCCGTATTAATTTCCAACAATTATTTAAAATCATCCCGAAATATTAAATGTTTAATAATCCAACCATACACTTAAGTCACTATCAACAAAGTTACATAAATCCAAATAAATTCCAGTATAGATATGTGACCAGCACCTTAGAAGTTTGTCTTTTATAGCCCCACTGTTCTATCAATTTACACGCTTAGATAGATAGTCAACCACCTCTAGAATAAAAGATTTTATAATTGACCAGTACATGCGTACCCGATATGAAATAATATGGCAGTATTCAACTAAGCATACTCAGCCCTATAACATGTGCTTATTCAAATATTTCCGTTGACCAATCTTCAAGGTCAAAAGAAAGCCCATGGACTTTTGGAACACCCCTCGTAATATTGACAGCAATGAATTTGTCAACGGCTTTCACCCAAGGAAATGTGACTCGTTACGAGAAAGAGGACCACCTTGGAACTTTGTAAAAATATTGCGAAAAGCAAAAAGATATTGGTTCTAGTACATGTCGACCAGAAATCGCATTTCAAAAGATCTTTCAAAATGAAGCAGAATCAATCATTCTAGTTTGAAAAGCTTCGACCCAAGTCAATTGGTTCTCTTCGCGCATTCTGACTAAGGTCAACACTTTACGCACTACCCAGACGATTTCATTTCGAGAGACGGTAGGTCATTGTGCTCATTTACTTATAGTTAGTCTTGACATTCACCTCAATCAATACTATTCTAACTCGCTCATTCAGCGCTCCATTCATTCATTCCAAACACTCACTCAAACCATTCAAAAACGCTCAAATACATTGAAAATTATGGAATAAACAACGTCATTCAAAACAAATTTTGATAGAGAAATTCGCAATTTCACTGACATAATTAAAATTGGAAGCGTCAAATAGGTTCTTGAAGAAATAGGAAATTATCTATAGAATTTGTTTGCATAATTTATTAAAGGGAGGTAAACAATATCGCTAATTTTGTTCATTTCTGAACAAAACTTGCGATATTGGATTTCCTCCCATTAAATTCACTCAAAACTCGCTCCACACACGCATTCCAAATCATTCCAAAATTATTCATCTTGCCAATTTCACGATGTTGTTAACTACATTACAGAGAAAAGACTGAATAGACGACAAGATGGTACTTAATATGAACAAAAGACTCTTAAAAACTTGTGTCAACATTGTATTAGCGTTCGTATTTGTGTATCTCGTAATGGGAGAAATAACAAGGATGTACGCACGCCAGAGTGATGACAAAACAACAAAAATCGTTAAAGTATTTGAAAGCCAGTTAATCGACAATCGGCTAGAAGACGCGAAACTCCCAGGTTCTCGTCGAATTGGTGAAAGCGGCCTTAAACGTCCAGTGGTCATTCAACGGGACGAATCTTTCGACTATAAAGCCGCGATGAAGAAATTAAATGAAGAGAAAGTAGCGGCTGACGATCCACGATTAGTTGAGTTGATCAGGAATTATTATATTGTGCCGCCTTCTACCCTGACCTACAATCTAACTGAACCTGACAGGATGGACGCTTCAACGGGACAGGCAGCGTATGTTGACAGCAAGTTCAACTATAGGGTAAGTGTCCTTGATTTACTATAAATTTCTGACCCATCATGTAAAAGAAAACCATTTGTAAACTCCGTTAAGAGGACATTTGATAGAGTGATTGGTTCGTTTAAATTAATATTGAACCGAAAATCGGTCACAAGATATAACTTTTTTAGATTCAGAAAATCAGCCTAGTAGGAAAGGTTTGACAATAGTTTCAGTGAGTGCTTGGAAATAATGCATGCAATTGTCTGGCTCGTCGGCCGAGTGCTTAGCGCGCTCGACTCGTAACCTGGTGGTTGCGGGTTCGAGCCCCACCGGAAGCGAGTAGTGTATTTGGGCAGGACACTTTACAGACAGGGCCCCAGTCCACCCAGCTGTAAAAGTGGGTAGCAGTGGTTAGAACCCATTGCCTCTCTCTCAATGTGTAGGATAAGAACTGGAATGAGTTAGGACCACGATGGAAATAAGAGTCATATGACCCTTTATCGTGTTATCCTTGAGGAAAAAAATAAATAAAAAAAACAAACCCTCCGTTCAATTCCTTTATAAAAGTCTCCAATCACTCAAAAGCGCTTCAGAATCATCCCAAAACGAACATTTTGTTCTATTCAGTCAAAACTTTGAACGATTTTATTGGTTGGTGTGGAGTTTATTTACGTGGATTTTCCTTACAGAAAGTCTCGGAAAAGCTAGTGTCATACCCTCGGATGTTGGTGGCGGCGTCATCGTCGGTGTCGGCGTCCGCATTAGGTTTAAGTTTTTTTTTTATTTCTATCAATATCAATCATAGAGACTTTATATTTTACACAAAAACTCATTCGGTTAAATGCCTTTATTTAAGACAAGCACCCATGTCAAAATGGCATTGAGACAATGATCTTGACCCTTTTGAAAAAACTTCAAGAAAAAAAATTAACCGAAAAAAATTTAACCAAAAAACTTTAACTTTGCTTATATTTTTCTGAATGCTTTACCTAGGGACATATTTACTTCATATATGCACTCACAAGGTGATATGCTTACACCAGAGACCAACTGCCTTGACATTTTTACCTTGACCTTTTATTGACTTACAAAAACTTTAACCAAACCCTTTAACCAAAATACTTTAATTTTGCTATTTTTTGAATGATTTTACCTAGGAACATCATTGCTTCATATACACAGTCACCAGGTGATATACTTTCGCTGGTTACCAAGGTCCTTGACATTTTTACCTTGACCTTGACCTTTTATGGACTAACAAAATCTTAAATCATAACCTCATACACAAACCTACCAGGTGATAGGCTTTCAACAATAGCCAAGGTCTTTGAAAATTTGACTTTGACCATTTTTGTACTTATTAACAAAAATACAAATAAACCCCTCTAACATTGCTTGTATTTTCTGAGTGCTTATACCTATGGCTGTTAAACCTAATATCCTTACTCAACAAATGAGGTAGTTTTTTTCTGTGATCAAATCTTTTGACTTTGTGACCTTGACTTTTGAATCTCCAGCACATTGTTTTAAAATTGCATAATTTTTTTTGCTTACATCTAGGACAATTATACTTCAAAAAGGCAATTATTAGATGACCAAGCTTTTATTTAACACAATGAAATTCTATTTGTAACTTCATCAGGCTGTAGGCTTTCTTTTTTACCTAACCTTTTACATGTACTTGAAACAAATTGTTTTATTTTATATTTCTTTCTTCTAAATCAGACTGATACATATTAGACTATGGACTTTAACGTAATAAATTGACCTATAGCTTTGACCGTTGGCCAAATGATGGTTATTACAAGCAGTAGTTTGGGCGAGCTACGTTGTCCGCGGACAACTCTTGTTCTGATTTCGAAAAAAATATGCGGCATTTTTTCTGTTTATCATATAAATTTGGCTGCAATCCAACTAGATGGTCACCTATAGCAACTATTCATGTTGTTATTTGGTACCGGCGCATGGTAGATATGACGTTACGGTATTGACAACTTCCGTTGAATGTCAGCACTTTTCAAAGTACAGTCGATATTGCTCGAGCGACCACGTCTATTAAGCGACTAATTGTATTAAGCGACCACCATAAAAAGTCCCTTCAACGTAATCAAAATCTCTGAAAACGAGGACATTCTTATGAAAAAAATTGGTTATTGTTGAATCTTATGTTGTTAGAACCCATTAGAATCGTTTCAATAAAACGATTCTAATGGGTTCGAACATCATAAGATTCAGTACGACTTGACCGATAATCTATAAATGGTGTCAAAATGAACTGTCACATTTATCACAGTATTTCGTATTAAGCGACCATTCCCATAAACGACCGCTTTTTGGTGGTTCCTTAAGTGGTCGCTTAACACAAGTTTTACTGTACTCAACTCAACAATCAACATAACATTTGTTTTGCTTCATCCTTTGGATAAGTACATTTTTTATACCAATTTGGTTCAAAATGGTGAACTAGAGTATGCATTGAGTTTTTAAGATTTTGCACTGGTGTTTATCTGTGATAGCTACAGATTCAACGTGGAGGATACGTTTCTCATTCTTCAAGTATCATCAATCAGAAACTCTAAATATTTTGCAAAAATTAAACCATTTATACAAGTTAAAAAAAGATATATGCTTACATTTGAAGACCTTTAAGCATATTTCATCATTTTAATGTATCTGTTAGGTTTTCCAAAGGTCCAATAGAGTTTTTTTTTCGGCTGTCTATACCTGCGCCGGTGACGTCATTTCGAAGGTAAAAAAATGACGCGCGTCCTTAGTTTACTGACATCGAATTCAAAAATACCGACTGGATTGCGATTAAATTTTAAACATCCTTACAGATTACGTCAACAAGTAAATAGACGGTGTTTGGAATGGTTTAGTTCAGATAAAGGGGACAATTGTGTGTTGAGACACTAGGAATTAACGTTACGAAATGGGTTGCGCCGATGGCTTCTAATCAGGAATATCAAACTTTGGATTATTTATCGACAGTCATAGCAAACTCTTGAAAATTAAGTATTATGTCATCATTAAATGGTTTATGACGCGTACAAAATTTTATTCATTTCCGTAGGGAATTTTTAAAGTTATAGTCAACCCTCGTATAATGTCGTTTGTTATATGATGTCATCCCATCCATTTAGATGTCATTTGCGCGGAACCAAATAACGCTATAAACTTTTTTGCATAATTATCATTCAGTTGCATTTTTACCATGTTCTTGGCTGTCTCCGCACTATATACTGACTTGCAAAGAAAAGCACATAGTAAAAATGTTGTTTTCTCTTTTTTGATGAAGATACATCAGATTTTTCTTTAAATCTCCTTAAACCGAGGTATTCGTACAAATTATCAAAAGAATTACATAGCATTAGGATTTTCTCCCAAGGACGTTTGTATACAGTTCAAGCATTTGTAGCTGTATGCGACATCCACATAGGTTTCTCTTTTTTCCAATTTAAAATTAATAACATCGTGAAATTGACAAAATGAAAGGAATTTGGAATGATTGCGGAAAGAAATTCAATGGGGGGGGGGGGGCTGTTGAGAATGAAATTAAGGGGGGGGGGGGCAAAAATGGCGATATTTCATTACCTTTCTTATAACTACTTCTCTGTTTATGTGTTTTCGATTGGAATAACTTATTGGTAGTTTCTATCGATTTTGATTTTTTTTTTGACGAGTTCGGAGCGTTTTTGAGTGATTTGAGAAGTATTTTGAATGCATTGAATGGGGCGCTGAACGAATGCTATAGAATGGTTTTGATCAAGATGAATTGCAATTTCACGATGTTACTTAATATAACAGAAATCGTTTTCCGTGTTTTTTTAAATTATTTTTAAACTCAATGATTGATCATACTCTTGTTTGAATTTCAGGAAGGGGGTTTCTTTGTAGAATGTGGAGCAATGGACGGTGAACGCAGTTCGAACACACTGTTATTTGAAAGATTCAGGAAATGGAACGGAATATTAATAGAGGCTGACCCAATAAATTTCGAGCAACTCGTTAGTAAACACAGAAAAGCCTATGCTATCAACGCTTGTTTGAATGTTGTTCCTCACCCAGCAACGGTAAAACAATAGGTGTATTTATGATATGTCGCCGGAGTTAAATAACCCCGTTAATTTTTTTTGCTATTTCACGGTTGTTATTACCCTAATGAATTAACTATGCAAATGAGCTTAGAACGAATAGCAACGTTTTGTTTTAGTTGTAAAAATGACGCCATAATGCAGTTGATAATGTAATTTCTCAAACGGCGTTATATGTTTCGCAGAATCATTTGAATCAAAAGATTTCTGGAATATCCACCATTATTGCAAAAATTCGGGTCATATTACAAATAGAATATCAAATCTGTGCTCATAAAAGAGCGAATTTATTAAACTCGACATCTAAAACAGATAAAAACTCGGCACAGCCTCGGTATTATCTGATTATAGAAGATTTTTTTAAAATAAATTCGATATTCAATGACCACTGATTCAATATACTCTTTAAACAAGATAAATTCAGTCCCTATATATTTTGAATAAGCATATGTCAAACTTGAAAATGCCGTTTCCAATCGTTTAAATTATAGATTGATCTTTGGTATAATCCATGATTTTTGTCCTTGCAGGGCGGAGCCTTAATAACGGGTGTTGTATTAAAGGTTAAGGTTAATCATCTTTTATTTACAACTATTTATTTATACAGCTAGTCGACGTAAATAGCTTTTTACCTTATAGCGTAGGTACGTTGGTAACCAAACCCTGGTAACTGAAGCTTGTCCAAACTGAAGTTACGAGGCTTTGGGAACCCAACGATGAAACGTGTTCACTTTCTCTAAGCATGTATGTTTTTTTAGTTTTAGTATACAGTTATTTGCTCGCGTTTACAACATTGTCCGACTAACAATTGAAAGAACCAAACTTATTGATAAGTAAACCCGCCAAATTACGCCATGGTCAAGCAACACCCTGTCAGTTGAATAATATAGTTAGATGAGTCGTTAAAACCCCATTCATCTCAATTAAAACCACTCAATTATATAAAAAGTTGAAGCTAAAATACAACACACCTTTCTAAAATATGCCCGGGGAAAACGGACCAATTGATAAATTTATGAGAAAATCCTCGATAACGCTCTAAAGCCCACAACCGATTGTCTACAAACTTGTTCAGAATGATTGTGCTATCACAAGGATTGTACCTTTCGAAAATAGGCCCTTTGCGTTAAACGTCACTTGAAAAAGGGAAAATTAAAAATTTGATCAGAAAATCCTCGTTAACGCTTCAAAGTTTTCGTATGATCGTCTTCAAACTTGCTAGGGATGAATGCATCGGGATGGTTCCTTCCGAAAATGGGTCTAATTCGTCTAGCGTCATGGGAAAAGATAGATAGATTTTAGATAGATTAGATAGATTATATTCAACAAATGAAAACATATGCATAGTACAAGAATCAATAGTAAAACAGCTGCATAATACAATTTCTTATTAAGAATGAAAATTAAATGGCATAAGAATTTTTTTACTCTCAGTTGAACCAATAGTTCTTTTAATCTTGTACTAGGGCATGCTTTCATTATCAAGGATAACACAAAAAAGGAAATGGGATTTCCTTGTTTCCATTGTTGCCCTTAGATAAACGAAGACATGTCCTAGCAGGGCACACAATCAGTTCACTTCCATTCAGGTTGCAAAAATTTGATAAGATTTTGATCACAGTTTATTAACAAATATCACAGAAATTATAACAGCAACAAATCAAATAAAAAAGAATCAATTTAGATAAAAAAATTTTGACCAAGTCCTTAAATATAACTAAGTTATCGGAAGATTTTATGTTAACTGGCAGTTGATTCATCAATGACCACCCGTTGTAAGCAAATGATTTTTTACCCAAACCTTTGGCCTTGGGAATTCTGAAGCATGATTCGATACAAAATCTAGTGTATTGATCATGGAAGGTATCGGCTAAGATAAAATCTATTTGATTAACTCGTCTTTCAACTGGTAACCAATTAAGCTCAACAAAATGATCATTGGAAATATGATGCCGACAATCCAAATTAAGAACAAATATGATCATTTTATTTTGAGTTATTTGGAGCCTTTGTTTTAGTGTCTTCGAGATGCTGAAATACCAGACAGAACATGCATAATGAATATGGCATTGTTGGAGAGACATAACTAGGAGTTTTTTAGAGTGTAACGACAATAATTTCTGTTTCCTGTATAAAAATTCAAGTCTTGCATTAATTTTACCTATAATGGCAGAAATCATAGATTCAATTTCCAAAGCCGGATCTAACAAAACAACCAAACATTTCACAGATTCAATTGATTTTAAGCCTTACTCCATAACAAAGAAGATCAAGAATTGAGCATTTTTTCAGTCTAGGCTTCGATCCAAACAAAATAGTTTCTGTTTTCCCAAGGTGTAAAGACAGCTTATTATCTACTAACCAGATACTTACATTTTGAAGGTCTTGAGTTAAAAGATATTCAATTTCAAGTTTAGTTTTACCAGATGCTAGAATGGCTGAATCATAAGCATACAGAAGAAGCTAATTTTAACTGTTCCTGCCATATCATTGATATAGATTAAACTAGAGCTTGTCACTGAATGTGACTTAATACCCCTTCAAGTGCTTTCAGAGAATGAGACACTTTGACAGAAGAAGCAAAAAATGCTTCAAATATAAAGATAACTCTTGGATTTGAGACATCTAAATTGTGTCTTGCAAAATTTAAACATGTGATAAATGCTTTCAAGCTATTGAAGGAAAACTGAAGGAGGAGTTTGGGAAACAAAATTACAAGTATACGTGTTCAAAAAGAAAAATTGTCTTAAGTTCAAGGGGAGATAATTCATAAACCTGTGGGAGTTGACACTTGAAATTTGTGTCTTGCAAAACTTCAACATGTGATAAATGTTTGTATACTGTTTCATTACTATTAAATGGAAATTGCAGGAGGGGTTTGCGACACAAAATGATAAGTACATGGTAACAAATAGGAAAAAATGTCAAAGTGCAAGAGGAGATAACACATGAACCTGGGGGAGTTGACACTTGAAATTTGTGTCTTGCAAAACTTCAACATGTGATAAATGTTTGTATAATGTTTCATAACTATTGAATGGAAATTGAAGGAAGAGTTTGCGACACAAAATTATAAGTACATTGTAACAAATAGAAAAAAATGTCTTAAGATCAAGGGGACATAATTCATGAACCTGGTGGAGTTAACACTTGAAATTTGCGTCTTGCAAAACTTCATTATGTGATGAATGTCTGTATAATATTTCAAAACTATTGAATGAAAATTGAAGGAGGAGATAGCGACACAAAATGATAAGTACATGGTAACAATTAGGAAAAAATGTGTAAGTTCAAGGGGAGATAATTTATGAACCTGGGGGAGTTGACACTTGAAATTTGTGTCTTGCAAAACTTCAACTTGTGATGAATGTTTGTATAATATTTCATAACTATTGAATGATGACTGAAGGAGGAGTTTGCGACACAAAATGATAAGTACATGGTAACAAATAGAAAAAAATGTCTTAAGTTCAAGGGGATATAATTAGTGAACATGGGAGAGTTGACACTTGAAATTTGCGTCTTGCTAAACTTCATTATGTGATGAATGTTTGTATAATATTTCAAAACTATTGAATGAAAATTGAAGGAGGAGTTTGCGACACAAAATGATAAGTACATGGTAACAATTAGGAAAAAATGTCTAAGTTCAAGGGGAGATAATTCATGAACCAGGGGGAATTGAAACGTGAAATTTGTGTCTTGCAAAACTTAGACTTGTGATGATTGTTTGTATAATATTTCATAACTTCTGAATGATGACTGAAGGAGGAGTTTGCGAAACAAAATTATAAGTACATGGTAACAAGTAGAAAAAATGTTTTAAGTTCAAGGGGATATAATTAGTGAGCCTGGGAGAGTTGACACTTGAAATTTGCGTCTTGCAAAACTTCATTATGTGATGAATGTTTGTATAATATTTCAAAACTATTGAATGAAAATTGAAGGAGGAGTTTGCGACACAAAATGATAAGTACATGGTAACAATTAGGAAAAATGTCTAAGTTCAAGGGGAGATAATTCATGATCCTGGGGAAGTTGGGACCTAAAAATTGCGTCTTGCAAAACTTTAACATGTGATGAATGTTTTTATAAAGTTTCAAGGCTTTTGAAGGAAAACTAAAGGAGGAGTTCGCGACACAAATTTACTACTATATGTGTCCACAGACGGACGGACAGATGGACAGACGGACAGACGCACGGACAGACAGACAGGCTGATTCCAGTATACCCCCGAAAACATTCGTTTTGCGGGGGTATAACTAGAATCGAACTCTTGGGTACACCACATTCATTATTATTGCCCTGGCAGGGCGGAGCCAAAGTAGCGGGTCAGCTTTTATTCATAATTATTTACTTCTAAAGATAGTCGACATAATTAACTTGAGACCGCAAATCGTAGGTCCAAGCTGAAGTTACGAGGCTCTGGTAACCCAACGATGAAATGTGTTCACTTTCTCTAAGCACGTGAATCCGTTTAAGGATACAGTTATTTACACGCGTCCACGATTATTGCCGACTAACTTTTCAATGAACTCAAAAAATTTAAAAGTTATTTCGTACTTCATTTACGTGTCGTGGTGTAAGGGGCGTTTATGTATATTTTGTTGTTTAAACAATTCCTTCTCATCATAGGCCCACGGCCACATTTTTCTTGCCAGTTGGTGATATTCCACGTCACACTCTTCACAACTCTTCATTATACACGGATTTTACTTAACAGAAAGTATTCATCATGTGACCGTGGCCACATTTCTACCGTTTGGTGGTATGCCACGTCACGAAAAGAGTGTTAAGTGTCTTTTTAACCAAACTTCTTTTCCGTTTATAGATACATATGTATAGAACTCTCACAAAATGTTCCTTATCAGGTGACAATGTGCATTTCAGTATGTTTTTGTGACAATATAATGTGACGTGTGAAAAGAGGCTTTATATCATATTCATTTTTAGATCCACAGGCTATTGTCATGTCCTTTTGTCCGTTGTGTATCAGGGCGTGCATGCGTAAACTTTTTCTTTAAACATCTTCTGTAAAACTACCGGTCAGAATTCAACCAAATTTCATAGAAATGACGCTAAGGACATTCCCGTTCATATTCCTACTTTCAATCCTGATCAGGCTGATAGCTACGGCTTTATTTGCTGTTTAGTCAGCAAAAAGGGTCCCTAATAATGAAATATGAAAACATCTTCTTCTCGGAAACTACTGGTCAGAATTCAACCATATTTCATAGAAATAATGCTTAGGACGTGCTCTTTCAGGTTTTTCTTTTAATCCTTATCAGGCTGATAACTTGGGCGCTACAGGACGTCGGGATACCAAGGAAGAGCAGCTAATGGTGAAATATTAAAAAAGAATACTACTCATCAAAATCCGTTTAATATTTTGAAAGATAAATTGTGCCTTTTTAGTCTTGGCTGCTTTCGTTCTGGTAACATCCCTTTACTTGAAGAAAACAATTCATTTTAGATAAACCCTGAGAATGAACCTACACTTAACCATCGCTATGGTAGGGCGACGGAGCGACGGAGCGACGGACTGTCAATCTAGAGATCCCGGGTTTGATCCCCGAAGACGACACTCATCCATGCCTATTAATTGTCTCTCACCAATGGGTTGATATTCGTATACCTATGTGTATAAGCAGCTGGATGCTATGAAAGGATGTTATGGTAGAACTGGTGACAGAAATATCGCCGCAGTAACTGAAAAATTGTTGAAAGCGGCGTAAAACCCCATTATTTCATATAAAAAAACTAAGTCATCGCTGGTCAGCTAGGTATTTCACAAATGTGACCCGTCACGCGAAAAGGAACCATCTGGACACTGTTAAACGAATATTTGAAAAAGATATTGGGTCCAGCATAGGTCAACCAGAGGCTGCATTTCAAAATTTCTTTGACTGAAAGGTAGGCTGGTCATTCTAGATTCAGAAAATAAGCTTTCTTTCAATAATAAATGAAAGATTATTGAAAGCTGCCTAAAACCCATTCAGGAAATAAACAAATCCTTCATTTAAGCATGTATTGTCAAACAAAATATTTCTCATTTGATTATGGCCATATTTTTTGCCATTTTTGGTTCATTATGCGACGTAAACATAAAATGAGTCTTTAAGCAAATTTAACACAACCCCTCCGTCATGGGGAGGGCAAATGCTTTCCACACATCTCTTGTTGAAGTCATTTTAGACAACACTTGTGTTGTGCGAAGATTTCGGCAAAGCTTGTTTTTTATCTTTTCATATACGAATCGTTTATCAAAGTCGATTTTACATGACCATTCACCTAATATCTTCTTTTTACTTCAGGTTACATTCAGACAAGAAGCTCAACTCGGTAAAATTATGAATGGGCCAACAAAGGATAAATCAACTACAGTACAGTGCTTCCCACTATATTCTATACTCCTGGCTTTAAACCAACTTAATGTCGACTTTTTAAGTCTAGATGTTGAGGGGGACGAACTGAACGTGTTACAGACTATACCGTATGATAAAATGAATATAAGCATGATGACCATAGAGTACGGACATCAGAATTCTGGAATTATGGCGTTGAGAAGATTTCTGGAAGGTAAAGGATATGAGACTTTGTTGCAAATGACGAGCCATACGTGGGCGTTATATGATGTTCTATTTATGAAAAAAGGGATGAAGTATTTCTTAGTTTCACTAGCTTTGTCCATTCGGAACATCGCCCGGCCATTTCCGTAAACTGCAACAGACCTCGGATGTATATAAGGCGGATGGGTATGTAACAAAATTGTGCATTTTGTTAGGCGGAAACAGTGTAAGAAAAACTAGCGCGGAAAAAACCGGCGATATCTTTAGATTTATATCTTTACAGTAAATAACCGCTGAAAAATCTTATTTTTTGAGAATGACGTATCATTCTCAAGAATTAAGATTTTTCAGCCGTTATTTAAGAGTCTTAAGTTCCACGTCTCTGAACTAAACGAGTAGCGTTGACGACGTCGAATGTTTCACTCATAGTTCGAGGGCTAACGCCATTTTAACTGACGTCATCGAGTCTTTCCAAGGTTTTCCCGTATTTTTTAAAAAATAATCCGTCTATATACATCTGAGGTTAATCGTGAAATTGGCCGAGTTGTGTTCCGAATAGAGCTTTGTCAGTACTCTTTGGATCCCATTATCATACCCACGAAAACGAACGTTTTTTGGGATATACTGATATAAGAACGGCCGTCCGTCTATCTATCTGTCCGACTGACAGTTTATGTACAAAATGCTACCAATTTTGCATCACAAACTTCTTCAGTTTATGTCAGTTTCAACCAGACTGTACAATTTCTCTAGTATGTGTTCAGAAAACATTGACACACAGTTTTATTGTTTTAAACGTCTCTTTTGAATGTTGTAAAAGATAAAGGCTACAAGTTTTTTTTTATCTTATAACAATACAAACATCCGTGTGATAACATCCCGTATGATATTTTTCATGATATCACATGGTTAATTTTAGAACAATGATATAATGCGGTTATTTTTAGAAACTTGCATTTCAGTCAGAAACATCGACGAAAACAAGACAAATAGAGGTTATAAGATAAATATAATACGTACTTAGTGTATTGTATGAAAAAATATCTAACTCGGTTGTGAGAATTGATAATTGTCTCGGCAGAGCCTCGACAATAATCAATTCTCCAAACCTTGTTAGATATTTTTATTCATACAAAACGCTAAGTACGTATTATATATAAACGTGTAGTTCTCTTAAGAGATATATCCGCTGTCAATGTTTTTTATTAATAATTGCAATCCAATAAAATAAAGAAATTTGATTGGTTTAAATCGCATCACGTGGGGAAATCTATTGCACTTTATTTCTGTATAAAATGCAATAGGTCTTTCGGGAAACCCCCGAAATTCGATCTGCAAGTCCTGTGTTGTAGGAACTCGAATTAACCTAGATCCCGATCATCAACGCAACATTGCTATTCGAACTGTTATAAATTAATATAATTTCGAAAGAATTTACGATTACAAGCATGCAGTTCTGATTCTGAGCCGACCTAAACTTATAAAACAGCGAGTCGACGAAGACCTTCAAACAACCCTCTCAACTAAGACCGACCACACCGTTTTCGTTTAAAAATACAGACTAACTTGGCAGAAACAAGCTCTTTTGTCGTGATAAGTACCTCTACGCATATCAATGTTGTCTTTTATTTGTGTATCATTTGTTTTACTATATGACATTTCACTTCGATAGCGAGATAAATAATACACGATCTAAATATAGATCGTGTAGTTTATACGCGCAGAAAGTAGACTTGAAGCTTAAATGTTTGGCTTAGTATTTCAAAAGTTTCTTCGATCTAGATGATTGCAATTATAAGGGACGAGTGTCTTTTTCACTGCGATTATTGGGGCATAAAGTGCAATTGCCTTAGCACATTGCTTAATCATAACGCCCTACGGGCGTTATTTGCCATGTGCTACGGAAATTGCACTTTATACCCCAATAAACGCAGTGAAAAAGACACTCATCCCTATAATATTCTAATAAAACTTACAAATTATAATCAAAAGTCGCAATTACAAACGATTAATAATCATGACATTGTTTGTCATATTGCCGATACATCTTCACAAATCGGAAGCTATGATTACTTTCAGACGCTTGTAGATATTGCGGCATACAATCTTATGATATTGTGTTCAATATACGTGACAGAATCGAATCGAATGTTTTAACCCGTTAAATGAAAGTATAGACATGCTTAAAATATTATCGCTACGATAATGATCATCAACTGGTCTTCGTGGTATATTTCTGCCACGAGAAACAAAGTAGCAGTATCATGATAATTTGAAAAATATCATGATCAAACTATGTTTCTACATGTAGGATATTTAAGCATGATCATAATCTTTATCTTGATAACATTATTGTGATACTGACAACTGTCATCTCGTTTGTTTGTTGTTGTTGTTGTTTTTTTGTTGTCATTTTTTTGGGGGGGGGGAGGGGGAAGGGGGTACGTTCAGTGCCCACTGCTTACATCAAGATAAGGATATTATGAAAGAAATTTCGACTCATATTAATAGAAAACTCGTTCGGATAATTTTATTTTTCCGTATGTAAATTCTGGAAAAACTCTAAGCCCAAAAATAAGAGTAAAATAAATCTGAAAGCCGTAATATTTGTATAGTCACAATAAATGTCACGTTTGGTTCATAATGATTTTATCTTGATGTCATTAGTGGGAATTGTCGTAAAAAAGTCAAGATACAAAGTACAAATAACACGATATTATTATTGAGATTTTTTTTTCTTAACGAAGTAAAACTTCCTGGAAACTTTATTTTATTGTGTTATTACTTTAAGTATCACGATACTCAATATACTGCTATCTTGTATCTAGTGGCAGAAGTATGCCACCATAAAGGTCAGTTAACCCTTTCCTGTTTTACAAAATTTTGGACCTGTCCAAATTCAAAGGTTTTGCAGACGAAAATTTAAAGTGGATTTAATTTAAAAAATAACCATTCAATAGGGTAGAAAATAGTGTGGAAAAAGAAGAAATTGCTTGTCAGAAGCAATTTCTTCTTTTTTTCACAATGTTTTCTCAATCATAAAATCATAGGCACGTAAAAAGCAGGGATTAAACAGCAAAGGGTTAATGAATTTCTGTCGTCCTTCACTGATAATCGGGAGACAGTGATCATAGCTTTCGAAATTTCGAAACTGTACGTTGGTCAGTTACGTTTGTTACTCTATTGAAATTCAATAGGTTGATCTTGTTTGGGCCTCTTTGGAGAAGTAATTCAACTGTGAATAGTTTCGGTTTCATTCTTTCAGAGACAAATTCATTGATTTAATTTCGTTAAACACCGCTTTTTACGGTTGTTTTCAGTCGTATCGTGGCCACTGAGCACCTAGACATGGATTTCTGGTGTTCCTGGTGTTTCAAGCACTAGTATAACCAAATTTTTTTATAGTATCCACCCAATATTCCATGTATCTTGAAGATTTTCTACAGATTGGCAAGAGAATAATCGAGTGGTAGGCGCAAAGTAATTGTAAGTGTCTATATATTTTAGGCACTTACAAGAACTTTGCGCTATCCCATTCGGAACATCACTCGGCCATTTCCGTAAACTGCAACAGACCTCGGATGTATGTAAGGCGGATGGGTATGTAACAAAATCGTGCATTTTGTTAGGCGGAAACAGTGTAAGAAAAAATAGCACTGTAGATTTATATCTTTTACAGTAAATAAAGGCTTAAAAAAACTTAATTTTTGAGAATGGCCAATCATTCTCAAAAATTAAGATTTTTTCAGCCGTTATTTAAGAATCTAAAGATATTCATATAAGGATACGATGGTTATACGTCAATAATTTTTAAACGAGTAGCGTTTGCGACGTCGAAAGTTTTGACTCAAAGTTTCGAGGGCTAACGCCATTTTAACTGACGTCATCGTTTTTTCAAAGTTTTCCCGTGATTTTTTAAAATAGTCCGTCTATGTACATCCGAGGTTGATCGTGAAATTGGCCGAGTGGTGTTCCGCATGTGCGCTTTCCCCCTCAAAATGTCGGAGACGGTTTATGCTGCCGTGTTAGATCGAACTAGTGACAATAGGTAAAATATAAGTTCTTCCGACAAAATTCTTTAGTTTGTGGTAGTACCAAGTGACGTTTTTTCAATTTACACTGCCCTCCAAAAGATCCTTCACACACATTTCATTTATAAGATTTTCAGCTTTAATCTTTTTAAACAAAGTTATAGATTAGTTTTTATTACTTAAAATCTCTTTTTTCCCATTTGAACGCTACTTTAGACGACAAAATGACTGTTGATAAAGATACTATTTTAGAACAATGTATAACAGAAAATATTGAGACAAAAGGAGAAAATGCTGATTATCAGTGGAACGTTGTGAGAGACTTGTAAATAGCATGCCTAAATGCATGTTCAGGCTGTCTTACCTGCTAATGGAGGCTACACTAAATATTGACAGAAGTTGATCCTTTTGATAGAAAATTTGGCAAAATGGTGAACTATTCTGATTTTGTCGATTTTACATGATTTTGCCATTTCTGGTATTGCTTCTTAATTGATACATTGCAATAAAGATATAAAGTATACATTTTATTAATAAAAATAATATAAAACTTTGTTTTAAATTACTTAAGCTAAAGATCTCTAAAAGAAGTGTGTGTGAAGAAACTTTTGGAGGGCAGTGTATATGGTTTCGTTATATAATTAGATGTAAGATTTTAGACTGGTTTTACCTATAAATAATTGTCATTGTTGTTTTATCTGGATTCGTGCTGTTGAATTTGACGTTTCTTATGTCCAAAGAATAAGCATTGAGTCATCTTAATGTACCAAACATTCTGAATTTGAGTGTACTAATTTGATGAACCGCTGGTCTCGTACATTGACCATCGTCACGACACTCTCCGAGAAACTTAAAACGTAATTTTTCGAATATGACTCCGGTCGTGAAACAAATGGATACTATTTTATGAGAGACCTAAACATCGTTTCTACAGCTAAGATCAGCGTTTCATTCAAATCGAACGAATCATTCGAAACTTTTATTGACAAGTGCGGATTTAAAGCGACTGATTGGTCCCTTTTAAGGAAAGCAGGAAGATTTAATTAAAGTGTGGTATTGAAACATTGCTTTTCTTACCAATGTTTCGTCCAATTAGACAGATCTATCGTTATTGTCTTACCTCCCCTTAATTTTATTCAAAACTTGCTACACATATAACTTCATTCCTAAATCATTAAAAATCACCGTTCTTGTCAATTGCACGATATATATAACTCTATTAGCGATCTTTCAATTATACTAACAATAACACGATTGTTCATTTCATAGATAAGACTATTGTATTTCTTCACTAATCAAAAATATATACCAGAATTCAATCACAGTTCTTTTATACAATAGCTCTTAATGCTCACACGCTGTTCTTGACAATTCTCTATTTTGTTTCTAAAAGTTTTATGACCCAATTTTACAAATATCTGGATCAGCCGTTTCATTAATTATGCACGAATAACCACAGCAATATATAGAGGATAATGCTTTGTTTCAGTTTAAGATCGATTTATGGTCATTGAGTGAACAACAAAAGCTATATTATCAAGAGTGGTGGAGCCACTAGTGAAAATATAGCTTTTGTTGTTCACGAAATGAAATATTAATCGATCTTACTCGAAAAACAAACGATTATTCTATTTCTTTATTGCAAAAAAGAGACAAAATTTCTAGGACATATTTTCGTAAAACGCGTCATTTTGCACGTGGTTGCTATGCAACGTTCATTGTGACGTCACTTATTTCGCCCCGCAAAGATGACGTCAGATAGGATGAAATGCACAAAAAGGTGGATATAAGTTTTTGATAATTTCTCTGTTTTTGCGGTGAAATTATCAAGTGGTAATCTACCGTTATTTCTCGATAAACCACCGAAAAGCATTACAGAAATTTACTTATTCCAATCGTAAAAAATACAGCCTTTGTTGTTGACAAAATGAGAGATTCATCGTTATGACACGAAACGATTATTTTATTTCTGTAATTAACAATGAGACGAAAGATTGCGAACTATTGTGAACTATTCCCAAATTCTCCAGGAGCGGGCCATTTAGCACGTGCTAACTAGGCAACGATACGGCATTGTATAAATGGGCCCATCTTCGGTTACGTCAACAAAATCGAATAAGCGAAAGAATGGTATTAGGTTATTTCATAAGTATGAGGTGGAATTTTTAAGGTATGATTCTCGATAATCCAACGATAAAAGATAATGAATGCTACATGTTTTGTCAGAATATTGTACCAATTATTCCGAAATAAAAAATAAATTTTAACCCTTTGCTGTTCAATCCCTGCTTTTTACGTGCCTGTGATTTTATGATTGAGAAAACATTGTGAAAAAAGAGGAAATTGCTTCTGAAAAGCAATTTCTTCTTTTTCCGCACTATTTTCTACCCTACTGAATGGTTATTTTTCAAATCATATCCACTTGAAATTTTCGTCTGCAAAACCTTTGAATTTGGACAGGTCCAAAATTTTGTAAAACAGGAAAGGGTAAAAAGACTTCCTTGGAGGCAATCGGGAACCCTCGGAGATTCTACGTACTGACCTCGAGAATAATAAGGGCGCAGCTATGGACGCGCGTCTTTTTGCACGTAAGTTTACGACGTGACCATCATTACTTAACACTTTCCTGTTTTACAAAATTTTGGACCTGTCCAAATTCAAAGGTTTTGCAGACGAAAATTCAAAGTAGATTCAATTTGAAAAATAACCATTCTGTAGGGTAGAAAATTGTGTGAAAAAAAGAAGAAATTGCTTGTCAGAAGCAATTTCTTCTTTTTTCACAATGTTTTTTCAATCATAAAATCACAGGCACGTAAAAAGGAGGGATTAAACAGCAAAGGGTTAAGATGACGTTGCAAAAAACAAAATCGACGAAAGATTTAATAATACTGGGTTTACTTTGAATACAAAACAGTGTTTTACTGCGTTTTGTCATCAAAGATAAAAATGACCAAAACATTTCTACAGACGATTGGTAAGAATCAACTGAAAATGATTTTCTGTAAGCGTATTAAATAACCGAAGTACCGCCAAAAGGAGAATTACCTAAAAATGACCCTTTATTACTACACTTACTTCCTTTTTACTTTCCAGTTTACGGATAAGTCCGAACGATGTTCCGAATGCCCGAGAGACTTACTTTCAATAAAGGAACAATGGAAATGACAATGATGATAAATAATGTGTAGGTAATATATAATTATATTCAGCATGCATTCATTTTCGGGGATTGTTTCTAAACCTTTAAGATAAAAAAAAAAACATTTAGGTTGTTCTGGTTAAGATCAGGAATATGCACATTGTTTCTAAAAAAGTAATCCCTAATTGACGGCATAAATTTACTATCAGGAAGGTGGTATCAGGCCAACAGAACCTTTAAAAAAATCAGTTTTAATTCGCCGTAGCTTTTTTTCTAAAAATAAGGTCATGGGCTTTCGTCATGTTTAACAGTGTTTCGTATCCTTGTCCTTCGACGAAATTCTGTAAGGCTTCAATACCCGTGTCTTGGTGTGCATATTCAACTGTCATCATTTTAATGTTAATTTTATCAAACGGTACTGTCTTCAATACTTTGAGTTCAAATCCTTCCACATCTAAACTGAAAAAGTCTACTGTGAGCTGGTTTAGTGCTAGTAGGATTGAATAGAGGGGAAAACATTGGACCTTAATAGATCTTCTGCTGGCCCGTCCCTCTACGATTTTTCCCATATTAAAATCTTGTTGGAATGTTAACTGAAAAAGAAGGTAATTGTTGACATTTTTATCCTTTCTCGTAAATCCTGGTAATATTTCAGGAAGGGTACAGCTAGTAACATCGTGAAATTGACATTCATCTCAACTAAAACAATTCTAAAACGCTCACTCAGCGCTCCATTCATTCATTCCAAACACTCATTTAAAAATGCTCCAGAATGACTGAAAAGATAGAAAAACAACATTCACATTCAAAATATATACATAGAAAAATATCGATTTCGCTGACGTAATTGAAAGAGTAGGCGTCTTATTGGTTCCTTAAGAAATATGAAGCTATTTATAGAGTTGTATACATATTTTATTTAAGGGAGGTAATAGATAGTGCTAATTTTGTTCATTCTGAACAAAATTAATGGTATTGGATTACCTCCCTTTAATTTCTCCCAAATCTCACTAATCGCGCTGATTCAATTTAATTCCTAATTCATCTACCTTGTCAATTTCAAGACGTTGTTTACTGTATGTATGATCTTGTTCTCATTTATTTTAATTTTTTTCCGTTTAAAGCTTTGTAACTTCATAAATGAATTGATTCACATCCGAGATGTGTTTTCCAACAACGGGAAGAAAATCGTAAGCCTAAGTAGGATAGCAGCTGGAGGCTAGGAAAGAACTAATAGTGTTGCCTCTAGAGTGTTATCACTTAAATTGTTGACGTCTGACGACGGACGACGCACGACGGATATCCAATTGGCAAACACTCGTCTCGAGATTGGCTGTGTTGTGTTGAAAAGTAAAGTAAAACCCCTTTGCATAAACCTTTATCACACGCCCTGAATGTTTTACTTTACCTGCTCGGGCTGTATCGGTATTCATATGATTCCGGGATTTCCATTAATTGGTCATCGTTTTATATACATTAGTAGTGTCAGGGGAGGTTACCATTCCAGTAATACCATTCAACAAATTTTCATGAGTGACCTCCCATAGACCATTGGAAAAAGGGGCAAATTACTCACTCAGCCTGAAAAGTAGTTCTACGCAAGCAAAACGTTCACCTGATCTCAGAATTGCATTTGATTTCGCACTTGAATGATGTCTTTGAGGTTTCAACAAGTTATGAAGACTCATTGTTTCACTCCATTTTCAAATTGCGTAGTTGTCAGACGGAAACAATTCTTGAAAAAGATTAAATTGAATCTAATTGAGCACTTCTTTTTTGAAAACCTATTAACAACTGACAGGATTGTTCTTACGTAGTATTAAGACTGGTGAACGTAAACGTCCACCAAAAATGGCAGGTTGCTAGGCAGCACAATCGATCTTCTCAGAACTAAACCCACATAATTATTCTTTCAGAAAACGTGTTGGAATCGGGGAATGATGCAAAAATATCGATTTATTTACACTATTGACGTAATATATTAAAGTTAACGACATCGTGAAATTGACAAGGTGAATGATTTTGGAATGGTTTAGGAATGAAATTGATTGAGTGTGTGGAACGATTCTTGACTGTGTTTAAAGGGAAATAAACCATTGTCGCAAATTTTATTCAGAATGAACGTGGACCAATTAGACACTTAAAAATCCACACCAAGTAATAAAATCGTAGAATAGATTGATCAATTTGCATTTATTGTTGAAAGCCTGGAACACTTTTTAAATGTTTTCTAATGAATTCGGAGCGTTTTTGATCGATTGGAGTGAGTGTTTGGAATGAATGCATGGAGCGCTGAGTGAATGATTAAGAGTGATTTGATCGGATTGAATGATTTAATGGAGTTAACGCCGCTTTCAACATTGTTTCAGTTATATCGCGGCGGCTCGAGCACCTAACGATGGTTTCCTGGTATTTCTCTCACCAGTACAACCACCACATCTTTTCCTAGCCTCCAGCTGCTATCTCACATAGGTCTACGATTATCAACCCATTGGTGAGAGACATATAGTCGGAAAGAATGAGTGTCGCCGTCGGGGATCGAACCGGGACCTCTGGATTGATAGTCCGATGATTTTGATCGAAATGATTGCCAATTTCACGATGTTTTTAACTGTACTTACAACAGAAGGATAAGGGTGTATATTAAGACAAGCATTAATAGCATATGCCTTTCTGTGTTTTCTCACAAGAGAGTCAAAGTTTTGCGGGTCTGCCTCAATCAATAGTCCGCTCCAGCCTCGGTATCTCTCAAGAAACAGCGTGTTTGAGCGTAATTCACCGTCTAGTCCGCCACACTCAACAAAGAAACCGCCCTTCTGAAAAACAAAATGGGTTATCGGGGATTATATAGGCAGGGGTGGTAAGTTCCCTTACCCGATTTGGCCGAAACAAGCTTTTCTACCAGAGGACATAATCATTTTTTTAAGGCAACTTGTCCGTGGACAAGTAAATACGATGAAAATTTTGTATCTTTATAATCAACTGCTCATATCTTACGAGAATGCGGTTATATGTTTCAGAAAACAAAGCTAACGGTTTTAAACAGCCTTAAAACGATTTTGAGAGAGATATGTTTCATATTCGAATCGAGTACGTTATTACACTGTTAAAAAAACTCGTCCTTATAATTCGTTGTAAACTTGTTATTAAAAGTGTGTAACGAAATTCTGGGACAATCTACGTAGTTCTAGGTCTATTTATCCAACAGTTTAGAAAATAGGTCAAGTGTCAAGTGTCAAGGTCATGGTCAAAGGTTCAACATAGTACCAGAACCAAGAAAAGTCATCTACCAAACTTTTTTATTGAATAATGTCGCCCCTAGACCTAATAATTACGCATTTACAGTAGTGGACCCGTTATAGTTCCGCAACGTTTCAGGAGTGATAAATCTTAAGAATGTCCACTGAGGTTTCCTAATGATGTTCATTAGGAAACCTCGGTCAACACTGTTAAAGGTCATGGGTTCCGAAATGTTTCGGAACTGTTGCGGGTCCACTACGTTCAGAGAGTTGGTCAAAGTTGAAGCCAATGGTTCCTCATGATTCCAGAAACAAATGAAAAGATATCCCACACCTAACCTGTGCTTTTATTTAACCTTGACATGTGCTTTTATACAGTCGTGTGTAAAGACGATGGGTGTATGAATTCGGACAAGAAGTTCTGGGAGAATTTTTAAATATGTTTCACAATATGGTACCATTTTTTTATGACTCTACCACTCGAAGCACCTGTATTATTATCAATCCGGTCAGAATTTAATAGCCTATATGGTGGAACATGCCCAGAGGATTATTCCTGTGAAATTTGATTGAATTCTAACGGTAGTCCCAGGGAAACATTTTTCATATTCACTATACAAGCTCATTTCTAAATGACGCAATAGCTAATAAGGCCAAAGTCACCAACCCGACCGGAATTTAACGAAGACAACCGAGAAAGCATGCCCCAAAAGTAATTCTTGTAACATTTGGTTTTACTCCACTCTGTAGTTTCAAAGAGACATTTAAATGAAAGGTTTCACAATGGCTAACAGACGTCAGGACGCAAGACAGCGCTGACTCACGACAGACGTTCCGCCGAGATATGTTATTGGTGTTAAGAGCTTCAATTGACGGAGTCCAATGGGGTATATATCGTGGCGGAACGTCTGTCGTGAGTCAGCGCTGTCTTGTATGGAACGCCACAGCTGTCATATGTTTTGAAGTGTAGTGTTAATATGCCCAATTTCTATATCAAAAAGTCTAAATCAAGTGTAATTATGCTCAAATGTTGTGTTTATTTATCCGAAGTATATCATATACTGTCAAAAGGAAGTCTGGTTATATGCAAAATGAGTATTGACTTGTCTATACGAAAACTTATCATCCCAAAATGTAAGTTGACTATGACAACATTGTGTGCTGACCTGTCTTAATATTATCTGATTGTGTCAAAAGGTGGTGTCGTTAAGTCAAAGCATGGTGTTGACTTGTCTTAGAATTACATTATCATTTGAAAACGTAGTGTTATTACGTCTAAATAATGTGTTGGCTTGCCAATGCCCAAATGTGGTATTGACTTGTCTTTATAGTATATTATCATGTCGAATTGTAGTGTGATTAAGTCAAAATATTTTAACAAAATCAATCTTACTTTTCGCATGATAACTCGGTTGTACACAAGAGAACACATTTCTTGAACATCCTGACACTACCTTTGGATATAACAAGCCCATATTCTGGCAAGTCAACATATTGTTTTGACAGAACCACATTACCTTCTAACATAAAAAGAGTATGTTTAAATATATCAACGTGTAATCTCGGCATACCAATGCTTCCTTTTGATATAATAAGTCAATGCATTGACCAGTCAACGCTACGTTTAGACTTAATCACACTACAATTCGACATGATAATATAATGTATAGACAAGTCAACACGATGTTTGGCCATGACTACACTTCCTTTGAACAAAATAAGTTAATGCATAGAAAAATCAACACAATATTTGAACAAAACCAAGCTCACTCTTCGTATGATAACTCGATTTAACCTAAGTTAACACATTTCTTCAACATAATGACACTACCTTTGGGCATAATAAGCCCATGTTCTGACAAGTCAACATATTGTTTCGACAGAACCACATTACCCTCTAACATAATAAGACTATGTTTCAATATAGCATTGCGTAATTTGGGCATAACAATGCTTTCTTTTGACATACTAAAGTAATGCATTGACCAGACAACGCACGCTACGTTTTGACAAAATCACACTACAATTCGACATGATAACATACTGTAAAGACAATTCAACACGATATTTTGGCATGACTACACTTCCTTTGAACAAAATACGATAAAACGTTGACAAATTAACGCAATTTTGTAACAAAATCAATCTAACTCTTCAGTTGATAACTCGTTGTTACACAAGAGAACACATTTCTCGAACATAATGACACTATCTTGAGACATAATGAGCCGATGTTCTTATAAGTCAATATATTTTTTTGACAGAACAACATTACCTTCTATCATAATAAGAACATTTTTGAACATAGCATTGTGTTATTTAGACATAAAAATGCTTCCTTTTGACATACTAAAGTAATGCATCAACCAGTCAACGCTACGTTTTGACTTAAAGCTGCTCTTGCACAGTTTTTCATAGAAAAAATACAAAACTTGTTCTAAGATTTGGAAATATTTGTATTTTTAGACTATTGAGAATGGCCCAAAGCATTGGCACTAAAAACAACATATTTCAATAATTTTGTAACTTATTTTTTCGAAGTGGCAATTTCAGTAAGGAATCCAGTCTATTTTATTTCTAGTCTATATATTACAAAATCGATATTTTCCGTGAACAGTCTTTCATTTTTGCTTGTATTGATATGAAGTTTCCAGCCGTCAAATACTTTAACCTTAATCTTTGATTGAATAAGACAAACAGGCTGAATGTCAAGCAAAAATAGTTGGCTCAAAATTGAAGAATATTTTTTTAGCGTTAGTAGTCACTTTATTTTTTCAGAATGAATTTAACCTAAATTCAGATATATCTGTCTTTCTTTCCGTGCATTACCAGATTGAAACTTATTATTTTAAAGGCTTCAATATGATAAGGTAGTTAATTCCGATTGATTTTACGAAAATGTTAAAATTCACATTTTCCAATCTGTGCAAGAGCAGCTTTAATCACACTACAATTCTACATGATAATATACTGTATAGACAAGTCAACACGATATTTGGGCATGACCCTACTTCCTTTGAACAAAATACGATAAAACGTAGACAAATTGACGCTATTTTTGAACATAATCAATATTACTATTTGCATAATAACTCGTTTTTACCCAAGTTAGCACATTTCTTTAACACAATGACACTACATTTGGACATAACAAGCCCATGTTCTTACAAGTCAACATATTGTTTTCACAGAAACTTATTACCCTCTAACATAATAAGACCGTGTTTGAATATAGCATTGTCTTATTTGGATATTACAATGCTTCCTTTTGACATACTAAAGTAATGCATTAACCAGTCACCATAATAAGATGGTGCTTAGGCAAGCCATCACATTATTTAGATGTAATTACACGACGTTTTTAAATAATAATGTAATTCTAAGACAAGTCAACAACATGCTTTGACTTAACGAAACCACCTTTTGACACAATCAGATAATGTTAAGACAGGTCAGCACAAAATGTGGCCATAGTCAACGTACCTTTTGGTATGATAAGTTATCGTTTAGACAAGTCAATACTCATTTTGCATATAACAAGTCTTCCTTTTTGACATTATATTATATAGGTCGGACAAATTAACACTACGTTTGAGCATAATTACACTTGATTTAGATATTTTAATATAGATACTGGGCATTTTAACACTACTGTTCAAAACATATGACAGCTGTGGCGTTCCATAAATTACACTAATGTATTGATCTGTTCTGCTTATTCATGTAATGTGATTGGGGTTTTAGATTTATATCTCTATGAAATCAACAAATACTGTCTTCCTATTTTATTCAATTACCAAATTTAATTGGAGTCAACAATCGAATTATGGCAAAATAAAAGTATCTTATGACATACCAATTTTCCTTTTGTTTTATCAATTTTATCGCATCGATGGCTCAGCGCGAAACAGTTGTAACTGCCTATAAACATATAGGCAGTTACAACTGTTTCCCGCTGAACTATCGACATACCGTATGATTAAGCTGCCTATCCACGTATGCTGTTTGTCCGACAGATGGGTCCTTTCTTTCCGGTTTAGCCAATTTATATTCTAATGTAGACGGGGGTATTATATAGTAATTTCTAATCAAGTCTATCAATCTTGGATCATCAGCCATCACTTTCTCTTCGTTTAATCTATTCATCGCTGCTTTGTAGTCAAACGATTCTTGTCGTTGAAATTGGATCGCTTTCTGCTCGGAGTAGGTTTGCTTTTTCAACGACGAGTTGAAATCATTCACACCAGCTACGCTTATTGTTTTCGTTAAAACTTTCTCACCTATTTGGTTTTAGTTAAATCCATTTATAAAGGTGCTTCCATTATCGGAAGACTGTTCTTTGATGTAATTGAAAGCAATATTCCTGTATGTGGATAGTTTCATGATCAACAAATACAGAAACACAAGCAGTAGTATATTGCGTAATCCATTCCTGAAAGCTGATTTTGCGGTTTTAAATGATGGCATGACTCGACCTGAAATTATTTAAGAGATAAAGCGCTTAATTTTGTATCACGCCGCCACCATAGCGCAGTTGGTTAGGCATAAGAATTCCAATCTGGAAGTCGTGGGTTCGATCCCCGGTGGCGGCAAATATCCTTTCCGACGTTAGTCTCTCACCAATGGGTAGATAATCGTAAACCTATGTGAGATAGCAGTCGGAGGCTAGGAAAGAATGTAATGGTGCAGGTGAAAGAAATACCAGGAATCCATTGTTAGGTGCTCCGATCGCCGCGATATAACTGCAAAATTGTTGAAAGCGGCGTAAAACCCATTCAAACAAACAAACAAACAAACTTAATTTTGCATCAATGGAGGTATGAAACTAAACATCTAATCAAATTGTATGAATACGAAAAGCGGATTAATACACGAGTGTGGTAAGATTATTAGTTTCACACCTCATTGAAATCAGCAAATACGCTCTCAATATTTCATTATTTGATATCATGAAACAAGCCAAAACAATTTCTCTTTAAATGAAACAGACTTCTTATGGGACTGCTTTTTGGGTATAAATGTTCCCAATAGTTGAATATCGATCGTTTCATACTCGGTACAAAAATCATTAAATATATTTGAAGTGTTATTTGCTTCGGTTCACTTTATATTTCTTTTAATTTCACACCTAGATAACTTAGACAAATTACATAGTTTATTTTGCATTACGTGTGAGCTAAATACCTGGATCCATATTGTACGACCAAAATAAGGCTGGTTTAATTCCTAAACGAGTCAGCTCATATTGGAGATTGAAAAGGTGAAAACTATATTGTAATAGGAAGCCATTATAACACAACTGGTCATAGCTAAGTCTAAGAGTATGCGATAATGGCAAAACCTGCCTAAAATTGGGGACCATTCATTCGCCCATGAAATAAAATAAATATAAGTATTGCGTGATCCCTTTTCTCTACGACTTTTCTGTCTGTTTAATATGATGATCTTTATCACTCAACTGTTTTAACCACCCCACCCCGCCCCGCCCCTCCCCCTTCCCCAAAGAAATATTACCATGCTTAAAATAGCTACTACACTTGAAATTGTTTTGAATCTTTAACTGTTCGATTCTATTGCAATAGCAGCTTATTTTCAGTGAAAAAATAAAACAAATTTGAATATCAATTGAATTGACAAATCAGACATCACCTTTAACTTTGAATATTTGGACCGTAGTTTCCGTAAAGTTTCTTGACTGATCGTGTGAAATCGAATTAACCCCCCTATAACCTAAGAAGAAAGCGAGGCTGCAGTCCGGAATATTGACATCATCGCGGCGATTTCCATATATCTAAAGGCACAGTCCCGTTGAATTTACGGATGCATTGGGGATGTTAAACGTATGAAAACCTTTAAATCCGACGATGTGCATCTACTTCTTACCCTGTACATACGCTTCGCATCCGTCCGTCAAGCCGCCGTCCGTCCGTTGTGATTTCAGTCGAGCAGAAAGTTTTGAGCTGCACAAAACTCGTCGAGCGGATAAACTTTCCGCTTTGTACTATGTAAATGCGAAGTATTACGAGGGACAAACGAGTAAGAAACCATCCGTTATACTTTCGACGTATCCTCAGTTCATCCGTTAGGCATCCTCGAAACTCTAAACCGCTTTGGATGAGCAAGTGCAGAGAGTGGAATTATTAGATATACGAAAAATAATTATAGGGAAGTAACACGGATATTTAAGTATGTAAGCGTATGCACTACGTAAAATTAAATGATCCTCGTTCTATCCATTTTGTTTTCCTCTAAGCATACGTGGTTTATACGTCTTATGCTTTATACATCGACTCTTTCCGCCTTTCGAATACGTCCCAATCAAACCCAGTAACCTCTTCTGAGCTATCATCCGCTCTTATCCGCAAGGCTTCCAATGAACATCCACTCAATATCTCAACTACATACTCAACGCGTCCGATATTTTCCGTTTTGTTTTCGCAAATGTTTGCCACCATTATCAGTTTTAATCAAGCGTAAGAGAACGAATGGACATTTTACTCGTCCGCCGTGTCCGTTTAACATACATTTTCTGTCCGTTTGGCAGTATGACAGTGCCTTAACCCTCTAAGTGCAGCGGATTAGTGGCTAAATTTGAGAAAAATACTTCAGTTAGTGATAAAGGCATGAAGGTTTTACGAAATATTCTTCAAACCTTGTAGACAAACATTCGAAGTCTGGCCACCCGGAATTCGGCAATTTTCAAGATGGCCGCTCAAAAACAAGATGGCCGCCAATGAAGAAGTAGGTCTAAAAGTTAATCGGACATATTTTTATCTGTCTTTATTAATCTATGATGAATACTTTCCATTTGAACATCGGCCATTTGCAAAATGGCCCATGAAAGTCAAAATGGCCAACCATTACTAAGAAGGTTTATAAGTGAATTTGCCGTACCTTTCTTTCTGTTCAACATATGACATTTTTTTACTCGAAGATAACACGATAAAGGGACGTATGACTCTTATTTCCATCGTGGTCCTAACTCATTCCAGATCTTATCCTACACATATAGAGAGAGGCAATGGATTCTAACCACTGCTACCCACTTTTACAGCTGGGTGGACTGGGGCCCTGTCTGTATTTTAGTGTCCTGCCCAAAAACACTACCCGCCTCCGGTGGGGCTCGAACCACCAGGTTATGAGCCGACATAAGTACCAAATGAAGGTTTTAGTCTGAGTATTTGATAAAATAGCAAGTGCAGAGCCTAACATAACGAAGATGTAAAGATGGAAAAGAAAGTGTTTATTGTTCAGATTATACTATTTTATATGGGATTTTTGACTTATTCTGATAAGGTTAAATGTTTGAAATTGACAACCGATGAAACAAAAAGTTGTATGAATAGGTAAATCGACCATATCTCACTTCCTGGCCACAATAGAACCATTGGAGTAATACTAAATCAAATGTTTTATGTTCTACTTTGATATATAAAATAAAATGGCCGCTAATTTTACCCAAGTTTTCAGTAAATCGACCTTAAATCTCTTTATTTCAACCAGGGAATGTTGAAAGAAGTACCAAATGACGGCTTTTCACATCTGTCTTTGATTAGGAAGTATGTGTGGAAATTCTATTCTGAGTCCGGCGATTTAGTATGGTCGCCAAAAGCTAATTGACGTCCGTACCTCAATAAGTATTAAAAGTTACATGAAGCTATCATCGGTTCCTGTCGGTTTGTAAAATAATGAATGTAATTCTCTATTCAAGCTAGAAATTTGTTCAGATGATTTGATTTAAAGTCTGGTAATCCAAATTTCGATAGTTAAAAAAAGGCCGCCACAAAAATTAGAAATGACTGTATGGTATACAGTAAATTCACAGGAAAACGAATCTTATTTTCTTTCTGTCAGTTATATCGTGAAATTGACATTCATCTCAATTTAAACCATTCTAAATCGCTCACTCAGCGCTCCATTCATTCATTCCAAGCACTCACTCAAACCATTTAAAAACGTTCCAAACTTACTGAAAATCATATAACAACAACTTCGTCTAAAAAAGAGAAATAGCTTCGAAAAATATTTCGGATTTCACTGAAATAATTGAAATTGTAAGCGTTGGACTAGATCTTGAAGAAATAGAACACTATTTATAGAACATAAATGCATTTGTAAAAGGGAGGTAATTAATATCGCTAATTTTGTTCATTCTGATCAAAATTTGCGAAATTAACCCAAAACTCGCTCCACAAACTCATTCAATTTCATTCCAAAATCATTCAATAATCATTCATCTTGTCAATCTCACTATGTTCTTAACTGTAAGACTAAAATGACGAAAGACAGAAGTGCTGACGAGTACTAAAGATTTAATCTTTACTCAAGAGCTTTTTTCAACCCAAGTTTTGTCAATATCTAGGATAGATGACAAAGACCGATGGCTGTTAAATTTAGCAATTTCATACTACGTCGGCCATATATCGTACCTGCTCATTTTAAGGTACCAAAACAAAAGTTAAAAATGTCTTCCCTTTCGTTTTAGAATAATAAAGGTCAATTTAAAATTGAAGCTTATTGTGATGATAATTAAACGATTGAGGCTTAAGGAAGTTCGTTTTTTTTTTTTTTTTTTTTTCCTACTATTAAACTTTTCTTTAAACCTTTTTTTTTTTAGAAAGATCTAAAGGTTTTACTTCGATTTCTGAAAAGAAAAAAAAGTGTCACCGTGCTTATTTTTTTCTCAGAGCCGTTTGAAAATAGGCACCAAACACCTTAAGTACCCTTGAGTTCTTGCCTTTGAATCTTTTTGAAAATTACATCCTCCATTTGAAGTTAATATTTTTGGACAAATAACTATTCTGAAAGCAATTGATATATGTTTTACTTAAAGTAACTGAGGACAGATAAAATGGTCGAAATTTCGACTTTCTTAAAATCTCACAATAATTGCTGAGATTTATATTTTG
Source organism: Fragum whitleyi (assembly GCA_948146395.1). NCBI lineage: Eukaryota > Metazoa > Mollusca > Bivalvia > Cardiida > Cardiidae > Fragum > Fragum whitleyi. The sequence goes on along the minus strand of OX411552.1, from coordinate 4,182,633 downwards.
AGTGCGGGAATTAGCTAACACACAATGAAAAGGGTCTGAAGCTCGTGCATTTTGACGTCATGACGTCATTAAGGGGCCAACTCCTTTTCGACTCGCCAAAATCATTATTTGCTAATATTTTCTGAATTAAGCTGTCTATTTTTACTAAAAAAAATTCATCTAGAAAGTCCAAGAACGCCTGAGCTAGTCGTTTAATTTACTTGCACAATAAATTAGAAAAACGGGCCCAAAGGCTATCTATTTCGCGATTTTTAACATTTGACGTTGCTTTTTTTATTTCTTTTTTTTTTTTTTTTTTTTTTGTAAATAAATAGAAATTTCTCAAAATTTTGCCCGGTGACCTATGCTGAATTTTTGTTGTTTTGTAGGGAAAAGAATGATCATTGCATTAGTCAAATTAAAATGGTATGTCTTCTGGTTAGATTTTTTTTTATAAAATTCGATTTTCCGAAGTTGTTGCAAATTTTTCGCCGAATTCGACGTCGCAGCAAAACCATCGGTACTATGCTTATTTGGCGCCAACCTCCGTGTTATTACGCATTCTTAGATATTAGAAATTTACGGTTATTGTGAAAAGAGGGATTCAGAAGTATCAAATATGAATGTGTTTTTAAGAAATACAAAATTTCACTTAATTTTTCATCCATTTAAAAAGACAGCTTTTGTGAACTTTTGACGCGACGTTGGAGTATCCTTTGATTTGCGATATCTTCGCGGAATCGAATTTTACAAAATTTCAAACCCGAAGACACATGTTTTTTATTTCAAAAATCTTCAGCGGAATGGTTTGGCAGCAACATAACTAAATTTCAGCATAGGTCACCGGACCAATTTTAGAGAAAACAGGCAATATTTTCAGTAACTGTACTCAAAAACTGCAACGCAGAAGACATTAACATTCAATACGTTACACTTTATTGTATTTCTTACATTTATTTCTTCATATCAATAGAAACATAGCATCGAGCGTCTTAATACGAAGCAAACGAAAACCCACTCACGGTTTTATAGAGTCGGGAGGCCGATGTCCATTGTCACCTTAAATGTTTAGTTTGGTTCATAATGACAATGTTTTAATTGTTAATCTATCCAACAGAGGTAGACAAAAAACTTTTAAGTCGCAATTTACAGGACTTAATCAAATAAAATGCAAAAAGGAATTTTACATATAGTGAGAAAGTCACTTGTTTTCCTAAACGCGAAAAGTCTAAAAACTTGAAGGTACATGCGCCCATAAAATTGTTCGGTGATTAGTTCATATAAGTGATTTTTTTAAAAAGTTCTACCCCAGTAATTTCAAATAAATCAAATTAATCTACTTCGTTTGAGATGGGGCAAACTCATGATGGTAACAAATTGTGCGTAAACTAACTTTTAATTAATTTTTGTGATATGCATATGCAGATATAGTAATGAGCCCTGTAAAAAAACCCTGAAACTACAAACCAAAGCATTTGTCATTTGAACACTCTTTAAAGACTTTTTTTTACATAAAATTAGTGTTTTTATTGAATTATTGCGAACATAAAACTATACACTCCACACTTAATGTAGATGGCATTGTTTTCGAAGACTTTTGATAATCTTCTGGTATAACAAGCACTGCCTATCAAAGTAAAGTTTCAAGAGGATAAAAAAAATCTGCTGAAAGGTTTGAAATACCAATCGTTACGAACGATTTTTAAGGATTGGGGTGCGTGATTTAGTGGGTTTGAGTGTGTGAGGAAAGAATGAATGGAGCGCTGATTTAGGGATTTAGAATGGTTTTGATTGACATGAATGTCAATTTCACAATGTAACTTAATGTACATACACTACATAATTTCGGAATTTTCGGTTTTGATAAATTACTGGACAAGTATCATTTTCATTACAAACCTTTGAAAAGATAAATGACAATCCAAATTCATAAATTATTGAAACACATTTAGTGAAAAATGAACAAGAAAATCTACATTTCAAAAAGAGCAAAAACCAATAACTTTAACAAATGTTACCCAGCAACATGTGTTGCTACGTACATCAATCACTTCGTTTTAGCTCACCTAACCAAAAAGAGTGAGCTATAGTGATCACTCACCACCCTCGTCCGTCAAATGTCCGTTTTGCCAAGAAAATATTATTTAAAAACATTTTTTATCCCCCTATACAACTGTGCAAATGATGCCGAAATACGTCAGGGTTGGTCCAGTGGTGAAGTTCTTTCAACTTGATTAACGATTTTAATTCAATCAAAAAGCCAAAAAAAAAAAAAGAAAAAAAGAAAAAAAACGAAATGTCTAAAATTAACCAATCAATGAAATAATAATTATTTCTGCTCCAAACCACTGTTGTTTGGTAGGAATGTCCCTTGGAAGAAACTTTGCCGAAGTTACTCAAAAAATTAATTTCATTTAAAATTCAATTGGTAATTTAAAGAGTAAATATTTAGAGAAATTGTGGGAGAAAATATTTTTTTCTCGTGCAGCTTTATCAGAGAAAGACTTGAAAACGACATATTGTTTACCGGTATATGGGATATGGAAAATGAACATCGACAAGTCGACAAGTCGAATGATACCGGATTGATTTTGAGTTACAACTGAATGATTGGGAGGACACATACATAAAATTAGTGTTTTTATTGAATTATTGCGAACATAAAACTATACACTCCACACTTAATGTAGATGGCATTGTTTTCGAAGACTTTTGATAATCTTTTGGTATAACAAGCACTGCCTATCAAAGTAAAGTTTCAAGAGGATAAAAAAAATCTGCTGAAAGGTTTGAAATACCAATCGTTACGAACGATTTTTAAGGACTGGGGTGCGTGATTTAGTGGGTTTGAGTGTGTGAGGAAAGAATGAATGGAGCGCTGATTTAGGGATTTAGAATGGTTTTGATTGACATGAATGTCAATTTCACAATGTAACTTAATGTACATACACTACATAATTTCGGAATTTTCGGTTTTGATAAATTACTGGACAAGTATCATTTTCATTACAAACCTTTGAAAAGATAAATGACAATCCAAATTCATAAATTATTGAAACACATGTAGTGAAAAATGAACAAGAAAATCTACATTTCAAAAAGAGCAAAAACCAATAACTTTAACAAATGTTACCCAGCAACATGTGTTGCTACGTACATCAATCACTTCGTTTTAGCTCACCTAACCAAAAAGAGTGAGCTATAGTGATCACTCACCACCCTCGTCCGTCAAATGTCCGTTTTGCCAAGAAAATATTATTTAAAAACATTTTTTATCCCCCTATACAACTGCGCAAATGATGCCGAAATACGTCAGGGTTGGTCCAGTGGTGAAGTTCTTTCAACTTGATTCACGATTTTAATTCAATCAAAAAGCCAAAAAAAAAAGAAAAAAAGAAAAAAACGAAATGTCTAAAATTAACCAACCAATGAAATAATAATTATTTCTGCTCCAAACCACTGTTGTTTGGTAGGAATGTCCCTTGGAAGAAACTTTGCCGAAGTTACTCAAAATATTAATTTCATTTAAAATTCAATTGGTAATTTAAAGAGTAAATATTTAGAGAAATTGTGGGAGAAAATATTTTTTTCTCGTGCAGCTTTATCAGAGAAAGACTTGAAAACGACATATTGTTTACCGGTATATGGGATATGGAAAATGAACATCGACAAGTCGACAAGTCGAATGATACCGGATTGATTTTGAGTTACAACTGAATGATTGGGAGGACACATATCATTAATAAAATACAGTCAAACATGTCTTAAGCAAGCACCCAAGGGACATACAAAAAGTGCTTGCATAAGACAAGTGCTTGCTTAATACAGGTAAATTTGAATACCTTTTGTTCATTTGGGAACTTGTTGGTCGCTTGCTTAAGACAGGTTGCTTGCTGAATCCAGGTGGCCACAAAAAAAGGTTTGACTGTATACGTATTTTTCTGTCTTTTTTATTTTCGGACAAATCAGACGCTTAGAAATCATAACTAGCCAATAAAATCGTGCTATAAATATATAGATTTGATTGAAATGATAATCATTTGGTCGAATGTTTGAAATGGATAAATTGAGCACTGAGCGAGTGATCGGGAATTATTTTGAACGACTTTCTTAATTTCCCGATGCTTCTTACTGCACCTAACACTAAGAACTCCGAATCTGATTGTTATAATAAATAATAAACTACATTAGTCAAGTACATGTAATCATTTGTGGGGCATGTCTTGTACCACTGCTAAAAAGGCTGAATCGATCTATTTCACCGTGTCTTTGTGAAACCAAACTAAACAAGAAAAAGAATGACATGTAATGGCATGTTATACTAAGGCGTTGGCTAAGTTTGAAGAATGTAGGATAGGAGTTAACTGCATGAAATAATTTCGTTTTTAGAAGAATTTTCATTATTAGGAAACGTTACCATAGAAATAAGCAGTCTTTTTTTTGCATTGGATCTAGAACGCCTAACATGTTTGAAAGAATGTCGGCCAAGGGTTTTTTTAAGCCGCCCAACGAGATATAGTGGACACGTGACATTTGGCGGGAACTATGCCGTCTTTCCTCCAATAAACAAAAAAGTTCGAAAAATTGAGCAAAATTTAAATACAAGTAACGCTTTTAATTAAAAAACAGAGTGCGACTTATTCAACGAGTCCTCTTTAAAGTTCCAATTATGTTTCCTTATATTTTAACTTAAAATTATAATACCAACTGATTCCCTGTGTATCAATACAAATTGGGACCTCACGCCATATTATCCATAAATAGCGTCAATCCACGCGGATAATCCCCTTTACCGACCGCCCTACTTTACCGCCAATGAAAGGCCGATATTTCGTTTAATGAATGAATGAATGAATGAATAGTGTTTTATGGCCCGTCGACAACTAAGGTCATGTTGGGCGCAAACAATTTTAAGAAATAGATTACTCTAGTAAACGGATAAATTAAAACTAAACAAAACAATTATAAACAAATCATGGTAAAAAGATTAATACAAATAAGTTTAAATGGTAAAAATGTTAATAAGCACTGTCAAGCCTAAAAAATCACGATCAAAAGATCACTCAAAATAACTTTAAAAATTCACATAAACGCTTTTAAGTCTTAAGAATAATTTAAATAGATAAATCAAACTGTAAAACTTAAGGAAAACTATTGATTTTGAAAAAAAGGAGAAACGGTCAATATAACCTAAAATTAGATTTTGTTATATAAATTTATTGATTTCAGAAAGTCAAATATAAATTCTAATTTTACAGACTCGAACAGCTGCCTCATACTATCAACTTTAAAATATTTGTTTCTAATGAAAGAAAGATCTATACAATCTATAAAGATATGTTTGACAGTAAGAGGAGTGTTACATGGAATACACATTGGCATCTCCTCTCCTTTTAAGAGGTAGGAGTGCGTTAAATGAGTGTGACCAATGCGTAAGCGAGTCAGAATTAGTTCATCGCGACGGTTTGACCTGTAACCAGGTAACCAATCGCCAAGATTCGGTCGAACAGAAAATAATTTGTTATTCTGGTTCGCAGGATCAGACCAACAGTTCCTCCAGACATCATGAATAAAACAATGAAGAAGGGGTTTAAAATCAGTAAAAGGTACTTCAAAGGGTAAAACTTCAAGTGATAATGCATCCTTGGCAGCTTTATCTGCCTCCTCATTACCACGAATGCCAATATGGCTTGGAAGCCAACAGAAAACGAGATCAACATCATTGAGCTTAGATATTTTATCAAGTAGCCTAACGATAAGGGGATTGTCAGTTTTTTCGTGCTCAATCGCTTGCATGCTTGACATAGAGTCAGTAAAAATTATGTAGCGAGAGAGACGTTCTGCGATCATATGATCGAGTGCCAGATCAATGGCCTTAAGCTCGGCTGAAAAAATAGAAGAGTTATTGGGAAGGCGGAATTGATATTTTTCGCCATCTAAAATAGTGGCTGAAGCAACTTTTTCGCCATCTTTTGAACCGTCAGTGTATATTTCTTCATAAGATGTGTAATTTTCTTTGACTTCCAAGAACTTTGTTTTAAAAATAAATGGATCTGTTGTATCCTTTTTGCTTGAAGCAAGATCATAAAGAAACGTGGGACTTTTATATGTCCACAAAGGAACATCAGGAACAATATGTTCTGCCACGTCCTCTAGGTCAAAATCTAGAGAGCTTACATCAGCTTCACAGCGCAAACTAAAAGGAAGTATTGGGTTCTTTTTCTTTTCAAAAGCCTGTCTATATTTAGGTTCAAAAACAACTTTATGAGTAGGATTGTCGGGATTTGATTTAAGTTTTAAATAATATTGCATGGAGAGCTTTTTCCTGCGTAAATTTAGGGAAGGTTCATTTGCTTCTGTATAAAGACTGTTAACTGGTGACGTTCTAAATGCGCCCAATGCCAAACGCAATCCTTGATTATGAATAGTATCAAGTTTACGAAGGTATGAAGGGCGTGTAGAACCATAAACAACACATCCATAGTCTAGCTTTGATCTAACAAGTGCCCTATAAAGGCGCAACAGAACCTTTTTATCGGCTCCCCAATCCATACTGGATACAACACGTAAAAGATTAAGTGCCTTTTGGCATTTATTTTTCAAATTGTCAATATTTGGAATAAACGACAGTTTAGAATCAAAAAGGAGTCCTAAGAACTTAAATTCCTTAACAACTTCAATTGGCACTCCGTCCAACTTTAATTCTGGATCGGAGCGCATTTTCCTTGAATGACAAAAATGCATACATTTAGTTTTTGTCTTTGAAAATTTGAAGCCGTTTTGATTGGACCATTTTGAAAGATTGTTTAAAACTTGCTGCAACTGTCTTTCAATTGTATACATGTGTTTTGATCTGTAACAGATGCAGAAGTCATCAACGTATAGAAAACATTCCACACCAGGGCAAACGGTTTTTACTATGTTGTTTATTTCGACACTAAATAGTGTCACCGATAAAATACTTCCCTAGGGGACACCCATTTCTTGTTCATGAGGATCAGATAAAGTATCACCAACACGGACTCTTAACTGTCGTTCATCCAAAAAAGCTGAGATGAAAAAGGCAAGGCGACCTCGAATACCGAAATCATAGAGGTCGTTCATAATTCCATACTTCCAAGTGGTGTCATAAGCACTTTCAAGATCGAAAAAGACAGAAACAACGTGTTCCTTCCTTATAAAGGCTTCTCGAATAAATGTCTCAAAGCGAACAAGATGATCAAGAGCGCTTCTCTGTTTACGGAAGCCACTTTGGACTTGAGTAATAAGGTGGTTCTTTTCAAGAAACCAGACAAGACGATCATTTACCATTCTTTCCATGGTCTTGCAAATACAACTAGTTAAAGCAATAGGGCGATAATTAGATGGATTTGTGGAATCTTTACCTGGTTTAGGTATTGGAATAACGATAGCTTCCCGCCAAGAGGCTGGAATGCTTCCCGTTGTCCATACCTGATTATACATTGCAAGTAAGCAATGAAGGGAACGAGACGGCAAACGTTTGAGGAACTGATAATGAATAGCATCTGATCCGACAGCAGTGTCGTGACACTTTTTTAAAGCTTTTTTTCAATTCCTTAACGGAAAAGTCTCTATTATATTGTTCCAGATTTCTGGAACTAAAGTAAAGATTAGACTTTTCTTTTACACTTTGAAACTTCTGAAACGTAGTTGAATAATTAGTAGAGGAAGATTTCTTGGCAAAAGTGTCTGCCAAGACATAAGCAATGTCATGTTTTGAAGAAGCTGTGTTATCGTCATCTGTTTTAAGATGACCAACATTAAGTGATGTATTCTTCCCACTAATTTTAGGTATCATGTCCCAAGTCTTTTTGACAGATGATCTAGAATTTAATCCGGATACATACTGTCTCCAAGACGAACGCTTACTTTGTTTTATAGTACGACGTGCTTTAGCACGTGCAATTTTAAATTTGTAAAGATTTTCCTTTGAAGGCCTTAAGCCAAATGCTCTTAGAGCCATTTCCTCTCGGCTATAACCTTTTTGCAGTCATCATTAAACCATGGCTTATTTGGATTCTTGGGGTCAGGCGATGTTTGTGGAATACATTTTTCTGCAGCAGAATAAAGTAAAAATGTAAACAAGTCTGCAGAATTTTCACAGTTAAAGGCTTCTGGATTTATAGACTGTTCGCAGGTGGTTTTAAACAGTTCCCAATTAGCCTTATGGAGTTTCCAACGCCTAGGGCGCTCCTGAACAGATGGTCCTAATTCGGAGATCTGAATAGGGAAATGGTCACTACCATGAAGGTCGGACAAAACCTTCCATGAAAAATCTGGAAAAATATCAGGACTGCAAACAGTCAAATCCAATGAAGAATAATGTCCAGTTGCAGGATGAAGATAAGTTTTAGATTTATCATTCAGTATAACAAGATCATGCCTAGTTACAAAATCCTCAACAGAACGACCCTTGTCGTCTGTATTGGAGCATCCCCATAACTTATGGTGAGAATTGAAATCACCCATAAGTATAAAAGGTTTAGGTAGCTGATCGACTAGATGATCAAGTTTTCTGCCATCAACAGGGGAACTTGGAGGAAGATAAACAGAACAGAGTGTAATAGTTTTATTGAGAGAGACACTTACAGCTACTGCTTGCAAAGAAGTATCTAACTTGACATGACGGTGAGGGATATTATTATTTACAATAATTCCCACACCACCAGACGCTTTCTCGCGATCTGTAAAGTTAGTAAAATAGCAAGAATGATACTTGAACGAAAACTTATCTGTGTCTTTTAAAAACGTTTCTTGTAAACATACTGCAACGGGTTTTTGTCTGCTTACTAGGAGATAAAGTTCTTCAAAATTTGCCTTGATGCTGCGACAATTCCATTGTATAATGTTGTTCGCCATTATGAGATTGATTGTGAGTATGAGACCATACATTGATGGAAGTATGAAATTATTCATCTTACTGCAGTTAAGTTAATTTTGTTGACACCTTGCCTTATTGCATCGTGGTGTGCTGGATTCGAGGAAGGGGGGATAGGAGGTTTTGGAGTTGAATCTTCAGATTCTTCCTCCATTTCTTCCTCTTCCAATTCGCCGAAGCGATTGCTAGTCTCCACTGAGGGAGGATTAGCTTTTTCTAACTGTATGCGGGCCTTCCGTTGGCGGGGAGTCTCGCTTTTCTCTTTAGTAACATCTTTTGGTGTAGTTGATTTAGTTTTTTATCATTTTTGTCCTGATGTGCTTGTAAAACAGACCCGTTATTTACAGAGGTAGCTGGAATGGGATTTGCAGAAGATGAAGCTTCCTTTTCAGTTTCTTTCCCAAGAGGTTTTGGGGCTGATGTTTGTGCAGCTAAAGCTTGATTTATTAGATGTTTTGCCTTAGGAAATAACTCCGTTATAATTTTCAAAAGTCGCTCACAGGAACTACATTGACCTGGTTTTGCTTTTTCCTCAGGGGCAGGTTTAGCTTTACTTGCATAACTACCCTCACTTCCATTACCCTGGCCATGTCTGGACTCAACAATTCTCTTTGCCTCAAAAAAAGAAACAGACTGTTTAAATTTCACATCTAATATTTCTTTCTGCAAAAGAAATTTAGGGCATTGCCTAGAATTAGCTGCATGTCCCTGTCCACAATTAGCACATTTTAAATCATTATTACAATCTTCCTCGTAATGTTCATCTTCAGGCCCACAGTATGAACACTTCCTGCAAACCTTATTTTTACTACAATTGTTCTCATGATGTCCGAATCTCTGACAATTAAAACACCGTAAAGGGTTTGGTACAAACACATCAACCTTCACAATTTGATATCCTATTCTAATTTCCTTTGGAAGCACTGGGTCATTAAAGGTCAAAATGTAAGTGTTTGTCTTGATAGTATTCCCATCCTTTTTAAATTCAATTCTTTTAACTTCAGTAACTCCCAGTGGTTTCAGATTATCTTTGATCTCATATAAAGGGCATTTTGACAGGTCTCTGCATCTAATAACACCTTTAGACGTATTCAGTCTCTCATGGGCGTAAACTTTCACCTTTTGGTTGAAGAACTTTAATAAATTCTGAGCCTGTTGTTTTTTAGTGACTTCAATCAGCAAAGTTTCATTTTTTAGAGTTTTGACAGATTTGGGTGTTCCAATGATGGCATTTAGCTGCTTTTCAATAACAAATGGAGACAAGTCAGAGATCGGACTATCCGGGTCTAAACTTTCGACAACGAGGAATTTAGCAAATGATTGATTAATTGGGACCGAATCGGAGTTCCAGGTACGCTTGGTTTTTTTTGTAGGCTGCCATGTTATTTTCTTGACTTCATCGGCGATGCTCCAAACCACCCGCCCTCGGAGTCCTACAAGGGTACACCTAACCTGGGGAATTCCATCTCAGGAGAGGTGCAGGGGATACATCGCCGATATACTCGTAGCAAAATGGCTAGATCAAGCAAAAATACGCTGATGAATAATTCAACCAAGCATGAAATAGACATCAGACAGTAAAATTGTCGATCAAACACCACATTTACCCGATTGGCCCATGAGCCACCGCCTTCTAAGGCGTTAGTGAAAACGTCACTTAATGATAACGGTGGTTCAGGAAAACAATTAAAAAGCAAGTCTTTTGGTAAAAAACGCCCTAGGGCAAGGCATGACCAGCCGATTGATCGGGTCGGGCCCGCCCGACCTCCCGTTTATCCCAACTCAGGGCCAAAGTGGTGTGTTGCAAACACAGGGCCTAGCCAATCCCTGAGGTCACTCAACCACCAGGATCCCGTCATCAGGCATTACGGGTCGCAGCCCACGGCAAACGGGCAGGTCCATTTGTTTGGGGTCTTACCATGTACTACATGGACAGCAGCCAACTATTTCTATCCCCCTGCCCAGCTGGGGGCTGATATTTCGTTTAAATTCAAACAATATATCCCATAACTTGACGATATACCAGAATAAGTGAACTACGTAGTTTTTGGTTATAATGGGCGGGAACTACATTCAAAACTATACAGTGACGTCATAATTATGTCTGATAAGATGTCTCGAAAGATCCTAAGCTTGAATCGAGTATATATAGAACGGTTTTGTTTTTATGTTCTTTTGAAGTAATGCTTACACAAAACTGTTCATTAAAGGGAGGAGAAACTCTGGAATTATTTGTCTGCATGTTTATAAAGAGAAGATTAGGCTGATATATAACTGATTCTGATTTAAAGAAAAAATATTAGGCTATATGTATTCGGCAGTCATAATGAGATCGACCAGTTTGCTTGACGAAAGTCTTTTTGTACGCCCTATCACATTCTCAAATTGAGATAAAAAAAGAAAAGACGAAAAATTTGAAACGTCTAAAATCCCAATAACTGTTTATAATGAATACTTTGGATATTTTTTTCGAATAGATCTACTTTGGATTTTTTAGCAACGTTTTAATTTAGTAATTCTGCGAAGTTTTATATATATACCTTCTAATTCCACGCAGTAATATAATCTACGATTATATGGACACATCCATAAGGAAATAATTTCATACTGTATATATGGACGAACGTCGTTTTTGAACAGCTTTAGTAACACGAGTATGTTGACGTATAAGTGATTTTAAAACATCCTCTTTAGATAGAGTATTATTTTCTTCCAAAATGGATGACAAAATTTCATTACGTATTTCACTATAATGACCTCATTCCAGCAGAAAACGGATTTCTGTTTCTACTTTTGCCATCTGACAAAAGGTACAGATCCTTTCTTCTGGTGTTTCTCCTATATAACGACCGGTTACTATACGAAGTGGTAACACTTCATATCGAAATTGCGCTAGTAATGATCTTTCATATTTTGGCAAATGCAGCAATAAAAAGGGTTCTTTTTTTCAGTTCTGTCTTAAATATTTTAAAAGTCAGTCATTTCGTTGATTCGTCAACTTATCGTTTCCACACATTTTCATAGTTCTCATTACTTTTTTTCCCGACAGCTTGTAAATCAACAACTTGCTTGTTTATAAAGCTCGTGGAGTGTCCTGTTTCATATTAAATGTTCTTTATCTCTGTACACCAATTATTATTGGTGACGTTTTTTTCCAAAATCATTTTTGAACACGTGTTTGATACTCTGTTTTCTCTGTTATTCCAAAGTCTTAACATGTTCATTCGCCTTCTATATTCACTCGGAATCCAACCCGTATCCCCGGTAAGCCCCAACACTGGAGTAAAGCGGTGTGAACACCCAGAAAATAACGCGTTGCTCTATTTTGTATATTATTTATCTGATGATTTTCTTTAAAACCCCAGACAGAAAAACAATAATCGACTATGGGTATAACACAGCTAGAATACAGTTTTTCGAAAGCGTTAAACCCTATATCTTGAAATTGGTGTATTTTACTGACAATGCTACAAAGGTCTCTTCCCCCACTTTTTTGCTAATACCTCACAATTGGAGTCATAACTTTTCGTCTCATGGAAAAGCACACCTAAATATTTATACTGTTCTACGACCTCAAGTCTTTCTGTACCTAATTTGAACTCGTAATCATTTCTAGGTGTTCGTCGCTTTCTAAAATGGAAACATTTTGATTTCCCTGAATTTATTAACACTCTCCTTTTTTACACCATGAATGAAGGGCATTTAACATTAACTATAGATTTTCTGCAGTTTCACTAGTTATCAAAATATCATCTGCATAAAGCAGAATAGACAGTTTTTTGTTTCAAATTAGTATTCCAAGGTCAAGGTCATTTATGTGTTTAGCAAGGTCATTGATGAAAACTGAGAATATCGTCGGCGAGAGACAATCACCTTGTTTCAATCCAACCGAACAATTAATCCAGTCTGTTAATTTGTCATTAACGCGAATACACGACGTAGCACTTGCGACATTCTGGTATTCTTGTATTGTAGGGTAGGGTGGGGTAAAACGCCCCCAAATGACTTTTCGGTGATATTTTGGCAACGAATGAAGATATTGGGACGTTTTCTGGATAATAATAAACATTTCAGTTTACAGAACATTATGGAAATCTCTTTTATTCCTTATGCAGTCACATCTAGATGATATTCATGAAAACATTATTTTTGTAAAAGGGGCGTTTTATCCCACCCTCGGGGCAAAACGCCCCCGTGTATTGGGCAAAACGCACCCCGGGGCGTTTTACCCCTTGCATGTATTTTGAATGATAAATGTACTCAAACGTTTTTACCATCCTTTGTTATATCGCATACACATGTTATATGCTTATAGTTTAATTCACTAACCCAAGTTTGGTTAGGAACTTGATTAGGGGTTCAAACCATGCGTGTGAAATGGTGCTCTGAATTTTAATGTTCCTCTGGGCGTTAAGCGATTTTAATTAGTGTTCCTCAATAAAGAATTTTATTATTTACTGTTTTGTTTACCACCATTGTTAACGTCTTATATCCTGTACTCAACAAAATTAATAAAAGAAAGCGTTGCGAAATGACTGTAGTGTGTAGTGTGAAGTAGTGTGAACGTACATGAAATGACTTAGTTTTACAATATTGCAACTACTCTACTGTTGAATGGAAGAAGAAATTCCCTATACAACTTAGGGTCTCTTTACATACGACTCTACAAAAATTACATCCCTTAAAATTCGTTAGCGTCGTTTTGTTACTGGACGTTTACAGACTGTAAAGTAAAACAATGCTGAACAGTTAATAAACGTTCCGTAATTTTCGCTCTATTAATGTTCTTCTCCTGAACAATGGATACTTTGCTAATTTTGCGAATAGATATTAATACAATAAATGTAGATACTCTTTCAAATTTGCGAAAAGAATGGCCTTCATAATTGCAAATCCGGGCGCGTAACATCTGATAAAATATTACGTCAGACCGACGTTATGTTGACGTTGGTATAAATTATTGCATAACATATCTTTAATAGTGTGATTGCAAAATATATATAAACAAAATATTGAGAGATGCATTGTCCAATTTTCAGTTTCAGATTACAATATTCAGCAAGATATTTCTATGAATCATTAATATCTTCAAAAGAATTATTGTTATTTTTAAGTGGACACACAAAGTTATAGACTAACCTGCACAAAGACTATATCTCCCTTCTTTTCGCTCCTGGATTTCTTTTCTGATTAATTCTTGCTATATGCCCTTGTTGCAAATTAATAAAATCTTTCATGGATATCTATTGCAATTTGTATTAAAGAAAATCACGACTTCACCTTTCATTCAAATGGGGCAAAACGCCCCCAGTGAATGGGGCAAAACGCCCCGGGGGCGTTTTGCCCTTGAACTAGTGGGGCGTTTTACCCCAGAAGGAACATGCCGTCGAAATCAAGATATTACTAATATATCAAATGCGCTCACGAATTTTGTGTTATCTTTTTATATGATTAATTTTATCGTGTTATGCTTTGAAAGTATGGTCCTTAAAACATCACATGTACCAGAACTACCGAGAAATAGCTTGGGGGCGTTTTACCCCACGGGGCGTTTTGCCCCACCCTACCCTATATTTCACCATCGATGCCGCTCAATAATAGATTGTATAACTAGTAGTCATGTGACCACACAATGATGTCATTAATACGTCACAAGTGACGTATTATTTGTCATCAGCTTGATCGCTCGCGAGTGAGGACACGTTTTTTACTTCCTCTGATAATTTTTGTTATGGAAACTAAACTAGACGAATTCATCGATGTTGTTAATCGAAGATTCGCATCATTAGAAGTTAGAATTCACGGATTACAAAGTGACACGGTTCGTCAACCAAGGGCATCCACAGGCCCGATATCAGCTCAGGATTTCGAGCACATCGACAGCCACGATTCAGGCAGCCACGTGGCCTCCAGCCCCGCACCTATTTCCGGTGCCACTGGAACGGCAAGTCCGGATATACAAGGAGAATATCAGTGTATCAGGGACGCTCTAGCTAGAATTCAATTACCAGCGGATCTTAAATTGAATGATTCTCGTCAGGGCATCCGGCGTGCAGACCAGCCTGTGCACAACGTGATCGCAAAATGTGGGCGATATAACGAAACTTTATTGAAGTTATTAACGTCAATCGATCCAGATAGGCCGTTATCACAGGACACTCTTGAACAGTTATTTGTGATTGCACAGGCTCAAGGACGATATTTACAGGACGAATATGCGTCATTAGTCGTCAGCTCTCAGTTTGACAATAACACGTCAAAGATATTTCGAGCACTGAGAAAAATACTGCTGGTTTAAACCCGTCAGTTCTCGACACTCTTCGGTCAGCTGCATCGCTTGCAGCGGTATCCCGCCCAGCTCAATCAGGACAATCTCGTGGGGGTTTTCGGGGAAGGTACCGCGGAGATCACACAAACAATAGGAACCAGGACGTTTTCCAGTCGTTTACAAACAGAAGTTTCCCAAGAAGACCAAATATTGGTGGTGAAGACGAGGATTGAAAGTTGTTTTTATGTTTTTAAATAATGTGTCATTGAGGGATTTCGTATTCATACATCAATATTGTGTAAATCATGTCGGATTTAATTAGTGTTTGGTCACTTCGGGTTGGTTACTTTTACTTTTACTTTCATTTTATCATTTGCAACACATATCATTTTGAATGATAATTGCCATTAATTTCTTTCGATGTGTCAGTCTAAACTCGGCAGTTGTGTGACAGCATGGGAAAAAATTAATGCTCCAGTTTATGTTCTTGACTGGGTTAAGAATGCGGTGCCAATCCCTTTAGTTCGAAGCGAAATAAATTTTGAATTAGAAAACCACAAGCTTGACTTAATTCAAAGTACATTTATTGATCAAGAGGTTAATCGGTTACTGCTTCAAGGTTTTATTGAACATTGTAACTACAGACCAATGTGTGAAAGCCCCTTGGGCTGTGTGCCAAAAAAGAACGATAAATTAAGGCTTATTACAGATTTAAGACAATTAAATGCTCATTGTAACGTCCCTAAGTATCGAAATGATGACATTATCGGTACAGAGATTATCTCGGTTTCAAGAGGAAGGGAGACTACTTTCGGTGGACAGTTCTCCCGTTCGGCTTGAGTTGTTCATCTTATTACTTTAACAAGTGTTTACGTCCAGTGGTAACATATTTGCGTTCCCTTGGCGTCAGAGTATCTGTTATTGTCGATGATTTTTTTTATTATCAGCGGAAAAATCTTTGATAACAGATCATACAGACTTATTGCTACATACATTACAAGATTTAGAATTTAGTGTTAACCTAGAAAAATCCCAATTAAGTCCTACTCAGGACATTGTTTATTTAGGTTATAGAGTAATAACCACTTGGAGAAAAATAGTGGTCAAGGCGCAGGGATCAAGAGTCGCCGCGTTAAGAAGATCTATTCGACAGGCTCTTCAAAGAGAGACTGTTAAAGCCCGACAATTGGCGCGTATTTGCGGTAAGTGTATCTCAGTCTCCTGGGTTATTACCCCTGGTAAACTTTTTTCTCCGCTAGGCCTATAGGTTATTGGGCACTCGCTCGTCTTGGGACGATAGTCTATTGTTAACAGCTGGCGTCAGAGACGAGCTTAGGTGGTGGTTAGATTCCGCTGCCCTCTGGAATTCACGTGAAATATGTACACAGTCCATTCAGGCTCAGGTGATAACGGACGCGTCCGTACTCGGTTTGGGCGCGATATGGGAGGATCAGGTTGCATCCGGAGACTGGAATCACCGTATATCATCCCAGTCGTCAAACGAGAGGGAGCTACTCGCTATTCTTATGGCATTAAAGTCATTCTCGACGTTTCTACGCGGGAAAAGAGTACAATTCCTGACGGACATCATATCCGCGGCCGCTTATATCAATCATATGGGAGGTCCGAGCCGAAGTCTAGCAAAGCTAGCCAAAGCTGTATGGGCGGAGGCTATAGAGGCTGGGATCTCAATAGAGTGCGCGCATATAGCAGGAAAGTCCAATACAGAGGCGGATTTTTGGTCAAGGACGCCAGAAAACACAGCTGGCATCTACATCCGCGCCTGTTTCGCTACCTAGACAAGCTTTGGGGTCCGCATACTGTGGATCGTTTTGCGACCTGTGTAAATACGCAAATAAGTCGGTTCAACAGTCGTTACTGGGAACCACTAATAGAAGAGGTGGATGCCCTAGCACAAACCAATTGGGGCTCAGAAAACAATTATGTGAACCCACCGTTTTGTCTAATATCTCGGGTTTTAGAAGTGATAAAATCACAGAGTGCGTATGCAACGATAATACCCCCAGCATGGAAATGCCAACCATGGTATCTGAAACTAAAGAAAATGTCCGTGACAGCTCCGTTAAGATTACCGATCAATCACAGATCGATCCCAGAGCCTCGACGAAATCCAAAGTGGAAACTTTACGCCTGGACAATATTTGGCGGGATAGGCTATTAAGTATGAACTGGTCTAATGTGGCAGTTGAGCGATTTATATATTGCCTAGCCCCTAGTACCGTCCGGTCGTACGATAGAGTTATAAGTAAATTAGCCGTATTCTGTGAATCCTCAAGCATAACTTTCCCGCCGATTAATTCGAGCATTATTGCATTTTTTTTTGTGCGAAATTTCAAAATTGTCGGATCGACCCTTGTCTTCACTACAAACCGCGTCGGCTGCGCTGGGTCATATGTACAAGGGATTCGGCAGAGAAAATATTGCGGATCTTCCGGAAATTCATTTACTGGTTAAAGGTTTGGTTTAATCTGGTACTCGTGCACCTATGGCACGTTCTAAAGTCATGCCCATCAAGCATTTCCATGATTTGTTCATAAGATGGCCCGAAAACGCCGGTCTTAACATTAAAGACCTGCGCCTAAAGTCAATTACTCTATTAGCGCTAACGCTCATGCTTAGACCTTCAGATGCAACGCCTAAAGGCGTATGGTTAAGCCCGGAAGGCCCCGTAAACTTTGTCTTCAGTGTTGACCAGGTTCAATTTACTGATACCGGATGTACCGTAACTTTATTCGGTATAAAAAATGACACATCACGCACCGGATTTGAGGTTTCAATCCCGCACAGTAGCGTTGTCAAGCTGGATCCAGTCAATACGCTTAGGGATTATATTGATAGGACTAGTTGCTACAGGGAATTAAATGGACCCGTGTTCTTGTCTCTAAAAGCGCATTATTCCGCTTTATCAGCATCTTCAGTCGCACGAGTGCTGCGAAATCATTTCGGCCGACGGGGGCCACCGCGGCTGTTGAAAGTAACATTAACCCCGATATTGTCCGTAAATTAGGTCGTTGGAAAAACTCAGAAGTATTTTACGAACATTACGTTCACGCTCAGACACCAAGTGAATATTCAAATATTCTTTTAAAACACGAATAATTGACTACTATTCAGAAGATCATGGGTTGCATGTAAATTTTGTCACTCACTATTATGGCAGTTTGTTTATTTTTCATTGTAATAAAAATAATACTAAACATATACATTGTGTGTTCACTATGACGTAAATTTACAAGACATAGTAGTCATGTGACCACACAATGATGTCATAAATACGTCACAAGTGACGTATTATTTGTTCTCAGCTTGATCGGACTATCCTATATGAAGTTATGGTAGTCTCATAGTACTATTAGCATTACAACATTGTATAGAATGATTGTTGGGTTGAGGACATTGTGAGCGATCGTGTTCGGTACGTGGCAGTTTGTTTATTTTTCATTGTAATAAAAATAATACTAAACATATACATTGTGTGTTCACTATGACGTAAATTTACAGGAAAAGAATATATCGGTCTACAAAGTCTAATGCCTTTCTGAGGTCGATAAATGCCGTATATACATTTGGATTAAATTTTTATTATAGAGTTAAGACAATACATGTGGTCTTCACAAGATCTGTGTTTACGGATTCCGTTTTGGTTTAAGGTCCATTTACAACGAGTCACGTGAAAGTTTGCCAACAAAGGAGAAGCAGTGTGAATTTAAGAAAAAAACGAAATAACTGTAGAACAATGTATAATGGGCCTACTGATATGATTCTAGGGATACAAATATTTGCAAAAAACAAAGCGATTCGAAGCTGACTAATATCGAAAGCTCGCGTGATCTGTTAAGCTATGACGATGTATCGATGAAGAACCATAACTTTGTAACTACAGCTTTTCAATGCGTTATTTAAGTTGCTTGTTGCAAACTTTACATTATTGACCATGAATATGCGGTTTTGTTTGTTGGTATGGGGTTCGACGGTCATTTCAACAATTTTCATATTTTGCGGGAGAAAAATAGCCGCAAAGGATGAGTGTCGCCGTCGAGGATCGAATCCATGAACGGTAACGGTACTAAATGAATACAAGTCACGCCCGAAAAAATCAGAAGTATACTGCCGATTAAAGTTGAGGAATGAATAAAGACTCGTTTAACTCAACACCTACAAGCAAAGATACAAAGAAAAGAACAGCGTCTTCCCCACTTGATTCCCTCGATCAAAAGAAACAGAAACCACTCATGGCACACGGAAATATTAAGGACATGACCCTAGGGGAAAAGAGCAGTGAAAATCCTTCAGAGTCTACATCCGTCTCGGAAATAGACCCTTCGACAGGGAGCACTCCAGAACTAGTCCATACAACAAGTATAACTCTGTCGGACGAAAATATATCCCAGATAGCATTCATTGTGAGAGAATCGTTGAAGCATGAAATACCGGACATGATAAGCAGTATAATCAATGGGGTTGTGGACGGACTAGAAAGAAGAATTGCCACTCTAGAGGAGGAAAATGTTAAATTGAAAGCCAGAGTAAACGTTTTAGAAGCGAAAATTGACAAAGCAGAACAATACAGCCGAAGAAACTGCCTACGACTTTCGGGTATTGCTGAGACTACAGACGAATCCGTGGACGATAAAGTTATGGAGATATCCAATGAAATAGAAGCCGGTATTTGCATCGAGGAGATTGACCGCAGCCATCGCCTCGGTAAAAAAAGGGATGATGGAAAGCCACGTGATATTATCATCAAATTCACAAGCTATCGGTCACGACAAAAGATGTATACAAAAAAGAGTCAGTTGAAAAATAGTGAACTAAAGGGGATCTTCATCAACGAAGATTTGACATACACTAGGGACAAAATCTTCTACCAGTCAAGACGATTGGCTAAGGACAAGGTGATACTCGGGACATGGATCAAAGATGGTGTTATTATGATAAAGGACAAAATTGAAAAACTCCATCGAATAGAAACACTGACAGAACTTGATATTTTAAAGTATGCGTTGACTTAAACAATTTGTGCAGTATATCATAAATCACTTATCCTTTACTTTGTCTCGGTGAATCTTCTCAATACCAACAGACGAACATATTCATATGATTAACGTTCTGTAGAAGATTTCAAACTCTTGAAATTGTTTCTTTCTTTTTCTATAATAAACAGTATTTTGTAATTGACATTAATCATTTGCCCACGTCAGTGCTTTGACTTGAAATGTTTCTTAGTGATACCAATCGTTGCTTTGGGATCAAAGCATCGTAACTTCAGCTTTAAAGGGCTGTGGATACGTGGTTTTGATCATCTACCGATAATGTTATACCTTTCTATATAGGTGTATTTTCAAAACTGAGCTCTGACCTAGGCGTTGAGTCCAAATTACCATAGGTCTTTGAGTAAACCTTAAGATCTAAGATTGGTGTCAATCGACTAAAGGAGCATTTTGCGACCCGCTATGAAAAACTTCCTGAACCGGCGCGACCATTTATTAATTTCGTTTTCGGACCACCGTAGGTAATAATACTGCATCCTGGCGCGCCGCCATCGGAACATTTCATTTCAGTACACGTGGCTGCAGCAAACGCATTCAGTTTGCATTTAACCTACTTGACATTTTCCTAAATTTTCTCTTAAATAATCGCGTGAAGGAATATTTCAAATTGTTGTTAATTCCCCTATTCTTATTATTGCTGATCTTATCTGGTGGTATCGAAACTAATCCCGGACCTGATTTTCTACATTCTGCTACATATGGATGTATCTCAATTTTACATCTAAATATTCGCAGTTTACGTAACAAGATAAACTTTATAGAAAATCATTTATCGGCTTTTGAAATAATGTGCTTCACAGAAACACACTAAGATAATAGCATCCCTAACTTAGACTTGACCATCGAAACACACGACAGCACAGTCTACAGACGCGACCATACGACTTACTCAGGAGGTCGTCTAGTCTACAATTCAAACAGTTTTTTCTCATAAAGACGACAAGACTTAGAACATCAATCTGTCCAAGCAATCTGGGTCGGAGTCAAATATAACACTACAACATTTCTTCTTTGCGCGATTTACCGATCTCCAAATACACCTGTTGTTTTCTGGGAAAACTTTAACATCTCATTAGAAAAGGCATTCGAATCGAACCAACGTATAGTTATTGTAGGAGATTTAAACCAGGATTTACTTTCCACCTCAAGTCATCACCTCAAACACCTGATGTCCATAAACTCTTTAACAAACGTTATCACTAAGCCAACACGAGTAACAAACAACACAGCAACTCTCATTGATCCTATTTTAGTTTCCGATGACATAGACGTAATAAAGGCTGATACTTTGGATATAGAACAAAACATTAGCGACCACAAGGCAACGACTATCTTAAATCTATTCTTCTACCAAATCCATGGTCAAAAAGGAAAATTTGGTACTACGACCGCGCCAATTCACGCGAATTAAACAATCTGATAGAAAATGAAAATTGGGATTTAATCGATTCGCCGGACATTGATGATGCATGAGACAGATTCACCGAACGGATCCTTCAGTTCATGGATCAATGCATTCCATCAAAAGAAGTTACGATACGACCTAACGACAAACCCTGGTACGACTCCAAAATAAGACGATTGAGCAGACAACGTGATAGACTGAAGAAGACAGTGACCAGACATGGAAGACAATCAGACTGGGAAAAATATAAAATCGTGCGAAATAAGGTAAATAACCTCATTAAAGAAGCAAAACAACGCTACTGTAGTAATTTTGGCCAATCTTTGTCATCTTATCAGAAAGGAGATAAAAAAAATTCTGGAAACATATTCGAAATCTGGTCAATATGAATAAAATAAGCACTTCCATACCTATTTTAAAAGTCTCAGTAGATGGCCACGATCAATTTTATTGTTCAGACGAAGAAAAGGCAGAGTGTTTAAATAATTTCTTCTCAAATATTTCGACTGTGGACGATAGTCAAGCAGAATTACCCCCCTTTTCCTTTATCACAAATAGTAGACTAGGCCAAATTCATATTTCTGCAGAAGAAATAGAAAACTCCATTCATAATTTAAATGTAAACAAAGCTGTTGGACAAGATCTTATTAGTCACAAACTTTTTAAATTAACCAAGACCAGTATATCAAACCCACTATCAAGCTTTTTAACAAATCTCTTTTTGGCGCAAAGTTTCCACGTGAATGGAAATATGCTATTGTAAATCCTCTATTTAAAAAAGGCGAAAAATCATCTGTGAGCAATTACCGTCAAATTTCTTTATTAAGTTGTTTAGTTAAACTAATAGAAAGGTGTGTCTACAAGCATATCTACTTTTTTACAAACCAATTACTTTATGAAAAACAGTCGGGCTTCTTAAGAGGTCATTCGACTGTCTACCAGTTGCTCGAGATTTATCACAAAGTTGTATCATCTTTCGATTCTAAACAAAACACGTGTATGTTTTTTTGTGATATCTCAAAAGCATTCGATAGAGTCTGGCACAAAGGACCCATATTCAAACTTCGTCAGCTAGGAAAGAACGGTTCTCTCCTTGCTTGGTATTCAGATTATTTGTCTTCTCGGAAACAATCTGTCAATCTGAAACAATCTGTCATTGTAAAATCAGCAAAATCTAAGTCAAGGTCAATAAATGCGGGCGTTCCGCAGGGTTCTGTCCTCGGTCCTCTTCTCTTTCTTGTTTATGTAAATGACATCTCTTGTAATTTGTTGAGTATTTCTAGGCTTTTTGCTGACGACACTTCTTTAGCTTGCTCTGCTAAGGTATTCTCAATCACGACTTGGAAATGATTTCTAAATGGGCAAATCAATGGCGCGTAACCTTCAGTCCTTCAAAAACAGTTGCCATCCTTCTATCTAATAAAGATCTACAGGCCCCAAATTTATTATTCAATGGTGTCCAAATTCAATTTGTAAGTAACCATAAACATTTAGGACTCACATTGAGCAGCCATGGTAAGTGGGCCGATCATATAACAAGTATATGTACATCTGCTTACAAACTTCTTGGAATCATGAGAAATTTGAAATTCAAACTAAAGCTTGGGTCTCTTCAGCAAATTTATATTTCATTTCTAAGACCTATTTTAGAATACGCCTCGATTGTTTGGGACAACTGCACAGTCCGCGAAAAGGAGACCCTAGAAAAAATCCAAAACGAGGCAGCAAGATTAGTTACGGGTATCACCAGATCTGCATCTTTAAATAATCTATACAGGGAAATCGGTTGGCTTAGTCTTCGCGAAAGGCGCGAATACCGAAAACTTATATGTATTTACAAAATTGTTAATGGTCTAGCGCCTAACTATCTAAGCGTCTTATTTCCTCAGACAGTCAATGATAGAACCGCTTATAATTTAAGAAATTCACACGATGTCGACATAATCAATTGTCGAACCGAGCTTTTTGCAAGTTCTTTCTTTCCTTCGGCTCTTTCTCTGTGGAACGAATTACCTGAAGAAATCAAAACTATTCAGTCACTATCAGCTTTCAAATCTAGAATTCTAAATCGCAATTCAACTCCAATTGTATCGAAATATTATCTAGAAGGAACTAGAAAACTTTCGGTTTTACACGCGAGACTTCGCAACAAATGTAGTAATTTAAATTTCGATTTATATTCCAACCATATTTCTTCTTCATCTACTTGCAATTGCGGATCCTTTGTCGAAGATTCCGAGCATTATCTTTTCCAATGCATTTACTACGCTGGACCACGAATGAAAATGTTTCGAGATTTACGTCGTTATCATCCGCTTTCTTTAAGTCTTCTTTTATTCGGATCAGAAAACCTCAGTTATGAAGTCAACGTGTTCATATTTAAATCCGTTCAAAGTTTCATCAAGGAAACAAAACGCTTCGATCAATAAAGTTTGTTGCACCAAAGTAAATGTTCGTGTTGCTCTGCTCATTTACCGGTTGACACCATACAGATTTTGTACAGTTAAATGCCTTTCTTTCTTAAATTTTCCAAACATTTAACATATTTAGAAACCTTTTTCGTGTGCTGTTTGATTCGCCAAAATTACAATTATTTTTTCTTCTATCAAATTGCTATTGTATGAATCTATTTTCTGTAACTGGAACAAAGATGTCTTCTACATTATTCCATCAATTGTTATACTAGTATTAAACCTTATTAGCATGAAGACTAAAGAGTACGTAGGTAGAATGAAGGGAATGGCCGAATCTAAGTTGGACGAACTTGTGGCCAGCCCCTTTTGCTCAAAATTATATTTGTAAAACAGTGTATCATGTAAATGAATGTAGTTATGATAGCAATAAAATATGTTTAAACTAAACTAATCCATGACCTTTTCCGCCGCGCGACCAACTACGCGGCTGAATATGCCGTGCTAACTGTTTTTCTACTAATACAAAATCCCTATGAAAGAGAGGCATGATGGCCGCGAAAAAAAATACTAAATAAAATACAAAATCCATTACTTGCTACCACGAGGTTTAGTTCACCGAACGTTCACAGTTGATTTTGTGTAGGCAAATGATGAAATATGTACAGAAACCCGATGGTGATTTAACTCTCTACTCCCACTTTTTGTTAACCTCGATTTGATTGAATATTGTGTGATAAACAAATAGATTGACCCATTGATTGACGCGCAACTCATTTGACCTAGCCTTATACGATGAAAAAATAAATCGATCAGTAAAACAGTTTTAGTTCATATTCTGACAATTTAGGCGTATAACCTTGCGCTCCGCTTAGGTTATATCGCATAAATTGTCAGAAATGAACTATAACTATTGCTTACAGCGTGTTTGAACGAACTGAGCATTATGAGACATATTTATTTATTTAAAATGTAACGACCGGGATCCGAGCCCGGGACGCCAGCGTGATATGCGAGCATGTTAACCCCAACACCACTGATGTCGTTCTGAACATAACTGTAATTTTTTACTTTATAGTTTAAAATACAATCATGTTCCCTGGCCGAGAATTGTGTCACTCGAATTTTGCTGTATTTTCGCGAAAAGGGACGATCAAAAAGGTGTTCAAAATGAAATTTACATAACTAAGTACAGAAAAACAGTTCGCAAAAGCTTATAATTTCGAAGACATGCAAAAAATGACTTCAATCTTTTCAAAGCGAGACATACAAAGGCATTCGTCACAACGCGGCTGTTTCCGTACACAACATCTACCAACACGAACCTAGATAGACTCGCCAAAATATGGGTCAAATGATTTACATTTTTCAAAGAGTGTTCAGAAACAGTTTCGTTCGTAAATTGATTCCATGATAAAATAAAAGCTGATCAGTGTCTATGAACACGAAACGTCACTACCTTTAGAATAAGTCACGCCTAATAAACTCATACAAGTTAACAGAAAAAACGCTCAATACTCTTAATCATTTTTTACCAGATACGAAAAGAAAAAAGGTCTGTTTCTAAGTAAAACATTTCTGATATTCGTCTCCCTCAACAATTTGATGTTCGTAGGCCTATTTGTAGGCGCAATTTATGACGAAAGCAGACAGCGAAGACAAAGGTGAACAAAATTGAGATGGGCGACTCACAAGTAGAAATACTTCGTACACCGTCGAGTCGAATATGGATCGTTTATATTGAAAAATAGAAGGGTGCTTTATTCTTTTTAATCTATCTATCTTCAAGTACATATACAGCCCCCCCCTTTCGGGTATTACTGGCAGTGAATGAATTTAGATGTTATCAATTTTACGTGAGAAATTCGGGAGGCAGTTTTTTTTAAAGGTTTTCATCCACTGCTACCCATTTACAGCTTGGTGGACTGAGGCAGTTACTATCAAGTTTGTTTCCCAAGAAAACACCTCGCTGTCACCGGGACTCGAACCACTAACCTTCGGATCAGGTGACCGACGCTCTAACCACTAAGCTATTGAGGCAGGTTTTTTTTTTTTTTTTTTTTTTTTTTTTGTCAGATGGTGTTCGATTTAATTTTGAATACTTTTTATCGAGTTTCAAACAACGGTCGAACATGTACATTTATAACCGGAATAAGAATTTAAAATTGAATAAATGCAACATTAACATATTAACATAAACATGAAATTAGGCCAAGGCGTTTGTAGAGAAAAAAACAAATATGATTTAGTGATTATCATAAAACTAACGACCTGAAAAATAACCCGAAGGCATCAAACATGTCACTCAATAAGTAAATCGAACATACAGCGGAGGTGGCTTATTTCCTTTAATTCGAGGTCTGATGGCCACAAGAAAGACTTGTTAAATAAGTGTCTTTAATATGATTTCCTTCGTCCGTCCGTCTTAACATTTCCGAACCATAATCTCCCAAATTATGTTAGAGACTAAAACTGAGAGGGGCATCCCAAGAAGGCGCAGACAATTCGTGCACCGCAAAGTCACTTGTAAACCGGTTACATGCAATTAAACGATGGTGTTTTATAATACTGCAAAGATAATTCTAACATTCTAATTGACTAATGCTGATCTGACAAACATTGATATCAACGGCCACTCTGGTAAAACAACTGCTGATTCTCTCGCTTTGCTTATCTAACCGTACATTTGATAACACTGGGTATAATTTCTTGGACTTAGCTAATTCCGCGTTTGTATGATACCAGAATACATCAAAAGCCTTAGAGAGAAGGGGTGGGGCTGTAATATTTTTTAATACTACTACCATTTTTAACATATAGGTGCCTTAGTTTGGACTCTGTCTGTAAAGCATCTTGCTACCCGACAAAACCATTCTCTTGGTTAAGTTCAAACCTACAACCACAAAAATACAAGTACAGCATAGTGGCCACTGAATAATAGATCAAACCTAGCTTGGTAGGCCTTTTTGTTTTAAATTTTCATTATTTCGATGTAAAATTAAGTGTCAACGAGCAGAACCCTTATGGATCCCGGTGCGTTATTACCAACACTCGTTCCACACGAACTAATTTCAATATCTCTTTTATTTGTAAATATTTTTTCATGAAATTTTGATATGATTATTATTAAGAGAAAAATAATATTTCGAAGCTTTATTTAAATTATCGTATGAATAAAGGAACTGCTTTTTTGGCGTATTAAGAGTAGAAAAAACAGTTTTATAACAGCATAAAAAGATTTCGTTCAACACGAATTTCGGCTTATCAATTTTCCGATTAAAACTCAAAGGGCAAGGTTCATTAAGGAGTAAAAATTGCCCTATTTCAATTTTAATTAAAACATGGCTTTTTCAACCTTATGGAGATGAAGAAAAAACAAAGAAAATTGATTCTGACTTCAGACTGTTGCCATAGCAACCATTTTATTCTTATTGAAAATTTCAAGAAATGACATACTTTGAAGCTTTACCTCAGTCTTAGACTAATTTATTTGTCTTATTATTGATTGTAAATGTAAGCGAACGGAATCAAGAGGAAAATCCACTTCCTTGGCAACCAATGTTTCCATAGTAACAAGTGTGTGCATCAACCTTCTTTTTTTGTAAAACTGCATTTTTATGCCCCCGCATCGATAGATCGGGGGCATATTGTTTTACTCATGTCCGTCTGTCTGTCTGTCCGTCTGTCTGTCTGTCTGTCCGTCCGTCCGTCCGTCTGTCTGTCCGTCTGTCCGAAAACTTAACCTTGCCAATATCTTCAAGCCTATTCAAGATACAAAGCTAATATTTGGCATGATGATAGATCTCAATGATCCGCATCCACTGGTACCAAAGTCAAGGTCATGTGACAAGGTCAAGGTCATCTGTCAAGGTCAAACGTCCGAAAACTTAACCCGAAAACTTAACCTTGCCAATATCTTCAAGCCTATTCAAGATACAAAGCTAATATTTGGAATGATGATAGATCTCAATGATCTGCATCCGCTGGTACCAAAGTCAAGGTCATGTGACAAGGTCAAGGTCATCTGTCAAGGTCAAACTTTGAAAAAAAATGCTGTTACGGGGGCATTCGTGTTTCACAAACACATCTTGTTGTCATTTAAAAACTGTGATTTCAACCAGAAATATATAATATTTTTAATTTAAAGATTGGTTGCAAATGAACGATTTTTTATTAAGACAAAAGAAAATCGTCATTTTTTCGGCGTCTTAAAGTTTGATGTTACGCTTCACTTTTTGTATAACATAAAGTGCTATTTTTCTTATTTATGGTTAAATTTCGATCTCCGTTGGTCAAATCATTGGATGTCATACCAGTTTAGATTTGATGTACTTTCAAGCAGTTTAAGCATTATTAAACTGTATAAAATATAAGATGTGTATCTTCCGGTGATGCTTTTATGTTACATGTTACACGCGGTTCATTCCATTTAACCGATACGACAATTTTGCTGTTTGATTCATGCTGAAAAATGGTATTATGAAATTGAAAATCGTGAAAATGAACTCCTAATAGTTGAAGTACGAGCAATATAGGCACTTTTGTAACTTAATCATCGTGTAAATGATGCCAGTTTAAGCCACTTAAGCATCCCAATATGAACGTGTCTTACCTAGTCGTTATGATAGGTTTCAAAATCCTTGATGGAAAGTTTACATACTTCAGAAAGCTTGTGAGTTATTGTGACTAAATGGAATAACTTTGAAATTAAATCGCATCTTTCCAAACTCATCCCATATTCATCCCGTTTGGACCATATCCACATTCACTATCTTTGACGTCCTTATTACATATGATTCACTTATCTCTATACTTTGTATTTAATTTTCAAAGTAAAATCATTAAAAATGCCCCAGTATGACTTTTCTGCAATTTTGTATACCGTTCTGCAGTATTTTGATTTATGTCTAAACTACATATCACAACTATTATAGAAAATTTGTAATTTTGGCTGCCATCTTGGATTTTGACAATCATGTATTAATTCCCCTTCATAATAGTATCGTGAAAATACCTTCAGTGTGAGTTTCCTTAAAAATCGGATACCGTTCTGAGGCAAATTGAATTATACCCCTACTACATGGTATAATCATAGTAGAAAATTACTTTCTTTGGCTGCCATCTTGAATTTTGGAGGCCATATTTAATTCTTTTTCGTGGCTAAAACAAGAAACTATCTGTAAATTTATCCTTCTGCAATTCAAATACCATTTGGACCATTTTGAGTGATTTTCTTACAACATAGGATAAACAATGTGGGAAAAATTATTATTTTGGCATCCATTTTAGATTTTGGTAGCCATCTTGGATTGCCCAATGATGCCAAAGTGGTATCAATCGGATATTATGACAGGATGACCATTTCTACAACTTTCAGCAATAAAATATTCTATAGACGCTTTTGCAAGGTCCTGCCCCGGTGCTGCCGTTCTACTATTAAGTGTTTTGCCCATAAACACACCCCGGCGACAGTGGAGCTCGAACTACGGACATCCAGGTCACGGGTCGAGTGCATTCACCACTAGGCCACCGAGGCAATGGTTTCATTAGTGCTTTTCGGAGGTTTATCGAGAAATAACGGTAGATTATCACTTTATAATCTCACCGCAAAAGCAGTGAAATTATCAAAAACTTATTTCCTGCTTTTGTGCATTTCATCCTATCTGACGTCATCTTTGCGGGGAGAAACAAGTGACGTCACAATGAACGTTGCATAGCAATTGCGTGCAAAATGACGAGCTTTACGAAAATATGTCCTAGAAATTTCACATTTTGTCTCGTTTTTGCAATAAAGAAATAGAGTAAACGTTTGTTTTTCAAGTAAGATCGAGTAATATTTCATTTCGTGATCAACAAAAACTATATTTTCACTCGTGGCTCCACCACTCGTGAAAATAAAGCTTTTTTGTTCACTCAATGAATATGAATCGATCTTACACTGAAACAAACGATCGACGAAAGATTAAAACTGTGTATGTAATACTTTATTTACAAAACAGTGTTTTACTGCGTTTTGTCATCAAAGATTAAAATGACAAAAACATTTCTACGATCGGTAAGAATTAACTGAAAATGATTTTCTGTAAGCGTATAAAATAACTGAAGGACCACCAGAAGTAGAATTACCTAAAATGACCCTTTATTACTACACGTACTTCCTATTTATTTTCCAGTTTACGGAAAAGTCCGAAAAATGTTCCGAATGCCCGAGAGACTTACTTTAAATAAAGGAAAAATGGAAATGACAATGATGATAAATAATGTGTAGGTAATATATAATTATATTCAGCATGCATTCATTTTCGGGGATTTTTTCTAAACCTTTAAGATAAATAAAGAAAACCTTTAGGCGATGGTTATTCTGGTTAAGATCAGGAATATGCTCATTGTTTCTAAAAAAAATAATCCCTAATTGACGGCATAAATTTACTATCAGGAAGGTGGTATCAGGTCAATAGAACCTTTAAAAAAATCAGTTTTAATTCGTCGTAACTTTTTTTCTAAAAATGAGGTCATGGGCTTTCGTCATGTTTAACAGTGTTTTGTATCCTTGTTCTTCGACGAAATTCTGTAAGGCTTCAATACCCGTGTCTTGGTGTGCATATTCAACCGTCATCATTTTAATGTTAATTTTATCAAACGGTACTGTCTTCAATACTTTGAGTTCAAATCCTTCCACATCTAAACTGAAAAAGTCCACCGTAAGCTGGTTGAGTGCTAGTAGGATTGAATAGAGGGGAAAACATTGGACCTTGATCGATCTTCTGCTGGGTCGTTCCTCTACGATTTTTCCCAAATTAAAATCTTGTTGGAATGTTAACTGAAAAAAAAGGTAATTGTTGACATTTTTATCCTTTCTCGTAAATACTGGTAATATTTCAGGATGGGTGCAGTTAGTAACATCGTGAAATTGACATTCATTTCAACTAAATCTGTTCTAAAATGCTCCATTAATTCATTCTAAACACTCACTTAAAATGCTCCAGAATGACTGAAAAGATAAAAACAACATTCACATTCAAAATATATATAAATAGAAAAATAGCGATTTCGCTGACGTAATTGAGAGAGTAAGCGTCTGATTGGTTTCTGAAATATGTAGCTATTAATAGAGTTTGTATACATCTTTTTTTTTTAGGGAGATAATAGATAGCCCTAATTTTGTTCACTCTGAACAAACGAGAGGACCATAATGGTCCTTCATCGCTCACCTTAGTTTCTTTGTAAAAATTGATAATTATCAAATTTTCAAGAAAAAATGTCAATTGCAAATTTATGATTTGTTAGAGTGTAAACAAGAAAATTGTGATTAAGACCTCTTTTCCCCGTGATGTGGCATGGATCCTTCCCATTTTTTAAAAAAGGGTTCATCCTTGAAACAAGAAACACATGCTGACCAAGTTTCATGAAGATTGGGTCATATTTGTGGCCTATAGAGTGTAAACAAGGAAATTGATATTAAGTCCCATTTTCCTGTAAATGACATGCCTTCTTCCCATTTTCAATATGGTTCATCCTTGTGACCTGACAAATATTCTTGCCAAGTTTCATGATGATTGGACAATATTTGTGGCCTCTAGAGTGTTAATACGAAATTTGACTTTTAGGGCCATTTTCCCGTGATATGGCATAGCTGCTTTCCATTTTCAATAGGCTTCGTCCTTGTTATCTGGCAAATATTCTGACCAAGTTTCATGATAATTGGACTATATTTGTGGCCTCTGAAGTGCAAACAAGAAATTTGTATTTTAGGGCCATTTTCCCGTTATATGGTACGGATCTTTCCCATTTTCAATAGGCTTCATCCTTGTAACCTGGATAATATTCTGAAAAAGTTTCATGATGATTGGTCCATATTTGTGGCCTCTAGAGTATAATCACTTAAATTGTTGACGTCTGACGACGGACGACGCACGACGGACGACGGACATCCAATTGGCAGACACTCGTCTCGAGATTGGCTGTGTTGTGTTGAAAAGTAAGTAAAACCCCTTTGCATAACCTTTATCACACGCCCTGAATGTTTCATTTTACCTGCTCGGGCTGTATCGGTATTCATATGATTCCGGGATTTCCATTAATTGGCCATCGTTTTATATACATTAGTAGTGTCAGGGGAGGTTACCATTCCAGTAATACCATTCAACAAATTTTCATGAGTGACTTCCCATAGACCATTGGAAAAAGGGGCAAATTACTCACTCTGCCTGAAAAGTAGTTCTACGCAAGCAAAACGTTCACCTGATCTCAGAATTGCATTTGATTTCGCACTTAAAAGATGTCTTTGAGGTTTCAACAATTTATGAAGACTCATTGTTTCACTCCATTTTCAAAATGCTTAGTTGTCAGACGGAAACAATTCTTGAAAAAGAGTAAATGGAATCTAAGTGAGCACTTCCTTTTTGAAAACCTATTAACAACTGACAGGATTGTTCTTACGTAGTACTAGCACTGGTGAACGTAAACGACCACCAAAAATGGCAGGTTGCTAGGCAGCACAATTGATCTTCTCAGAACTTAACCAACATAATTATTCTTTCAGAAAACGTGTTTGAATCGGGGAATGATGCAAAATATCGATTTATTAACACTTTTGACGTAATATATTACAGTTAACAACATCGTGAAATTGACAAGGTGAATGATTTTGGAATGATTTAGGAATGGAATTGTTTGAGTGTGTGGAAAGAGTCTTGACTGAGTTTAAAGGGAAATAAACCATTGTCGCAAATTTTGTTCAGGATGAACATGGACCAATTAGACACTTAAAAATCCACACCAAGTAATAAAATCGTAGAATAGATTGATCAATTTGCATTTATTGTTGAAAGCCTGGAACGCTTTTTAAATGTTTTCTAATGAATTCGGAGCGTTTTTGATCGATTGGAGTGAATGTTTGGAATCAATGCATGGAGCGCAGAGTGAAAGATTAAGAATGATTTGATCGGCTTGAATGATTGAATGGAGTTTAACGCCGCTTTCAACATTGTTTCAGTTATATCGCGGCGGCTCGAGCACCTAACAATGGTTTCCTGGTATTTCTCTCACCAGTACAACCACCACATCCTTTCCTAGCCTCCAGCTGCATCTCACATAGGTCTACGATTATCAACCCATTGGTGATAGACATTTAGTCGGAAAGAATGAGTGTCGCCGTCGGGGATCGAACCCGGGACCTCTGGATTGACAGTCCGATGATTTTGATCGGAATGAGTGTCAATTTCATGATGTTTTAACTGTACTTACAACAGAAGGATAAGGGTGTATATTAAGACAAGCATTAATAGCATATGCCTTTCTGTGTTTTCTCACAAGAGAGTCAAAGTTTTGCGGGTCTGCCTCAATCAATAGACCACTCCAGCCTCGGTATCTCTCAAGAAACAACGTGTTTGAGCGTAATTCGCCGTCTAGTCCGCCACACTCAACAAAGAAACCGCCCTTCTGAAAAGCAAAAGGGGTTATCGGGGATTATATAGGCAGGGGTTTTAAGTTCCCTTGCTCGATTTGGCCGAAACGAGCTTTTCTACCAGAGGACATAGTCATTTTTTTAGGCAACTTCTCCCGTGGACAAGTAAATACAATGAAAAATTAATATTTTTATTAATTTAATCTAAGAGATAAATCAGCCTAATGTTTGCTCAAAGGGTAGAAAACATTGTTTTGAATGAAGAAAATGCTAAGTTCTTGCATGTTCATCTTTTAAAAACAATGTTCTTTCTCAAAATTGTCGGACAAGTACAAAATATAATTCTACCTTTCAAGGGACAAGTGTAGAAAATCTAGATTAAGAAACAAGTTATCCTTTTGTATGATTTAGACGACAAAAATTGGAGATTTCATTTCCCTTCGACTACGAATATTTTGATAGTACATGTACAATCGAAATGACCAAAACATCGAAAATGCTTCTAAATCTATAAATGAGATGTATTTTTATAAAAAGGATAATCAACTTGTTATGTCTGATATAAAATATCTCACGAGAATGCGTTTATATGTGTTAAAAAACTTAGGTCGGTGTTTTTTCAGCATTAAAACGTTTTCGAGTGAGATATGTTTCATGTCAGACTCAAGTGCGTTGTTTAGACTTATTGTTAAAAATATGTCACGGACTTTTGGGACAGCCCACGTAGTTCTAGGCATATTTATCCAATATTTTAGAAAGTAGGTCAAGGTCACGGTCAAAGGTTCAACTGAATAATGTCGCTCCTAGACCTAATAATAACATATTTACTGATGATCCGTTATAGTTCCGCAACGTTTCAGGACTGATAAATTTTAAGAATGTTCACAGAGGTTTCCTAAAGATTTTCATTAGGAAACCTCGGTCAACATTGTGAAAGATTATGAGTTCCGAAATGTTTCGGAACTGTTACGGGTCCACTGCGTTAAGAAAGTTGGTCAAAGATGGAGCAAGGGGGTTCGTCATGATTCCAAAATCAAATCAAAAGATATCCCAACCCTTACCTGTGCTTTTATACAACCTTGACATGTGCTTTTATACAGTCCTGTGTAAAGACCATGGTTGTATGAATTCGGACTAGAAGTTTTCGGATAATTTTTTAATATGGTACCATTTTTTTATGACTCGACCACTCGAAGCACATGTGTTATTATCAACCCGATCTGAATTTAATATTTGGTGGAACATGCCTAGAGGATTATTACTGTGAAATTTTGTTGAATTCTAAGTAGTAGTCTCAGAGAAATATTTTTCATATTCACTTTACAAGCTCATTTCTAAATGACGCAATAGCATATAAGGCCAAAGTCACCAACCCGACAGGAATTTAACGAAGACAACCGAAAAAGCATGCCCCAAGAGTAATTATTGGTTTTACTCCACTCTATAGTTTCAAAGAGACATTTAAATGAAAGGTTTCGCAATGGCTAACAGACGTCAGGACGCAAGACAGCGCTGACTAACGACAGACGTTCCGCCACGATATATACCCCATTGGACTCTGTCAAATGAAGCTTAAAACACCAATTACACTAATGCATTGATCTGTTCTGCCTATTCATGTAATGTGATTGGGGTTTTAGATTTATATCTCTCTGAAATCAACAAATACTGTCTTCCTATTTTATACAATTACCAAATTTAATTGAATTCCGGCAAAATAAATTACATACCAATTTTCCTATTGTTTTATCAATTTTGCAACATTGATGGCTCAGTGCGAAACAGTTGTAACTGCCTATAAACATATAGGCAGTAAAAACTGTTTCCCGATGAGCTATCGACATACCGTATGATTAAGCTGCCTATCCACGTATGCTGTTTGTCCGACAGATGGGTCCTTCCATTCCGGTTTAGCCAATTTATATTCTAATGTAGATGGGGGTAGTATATAGTAATTTCTAATCAAGTCTACCAATCTTGGATCATCAGCCGCCACTTTTTCTTCATTTAATCTATTCATCGCTGCCTTGTAGTCAAACGAATCTTCTCGTTGAATTTGGATCGCTTTCTGCTCGGAGTAGTTTTGCTTTTTCAGCGACGAGTTGAAATCATTCACATCAGCTACGCTTATTGTTTTCGTTAAAACTTTCTCACCTATTTGGTTTTGGTAAAAGCCATTTATAAAGGTGCTTCCATTATCGGATGACTGTTCTTTGATGTTATTGAAAGCAATATTCCTGTATGTGGATAGTTTCATGATCAACAAATACAGAAATACCAGCAGTAGTATATTGCGCAATCCATTCCTGAAAGCTGATTTTGTGGTTTTAAATGATGGCATGACTAGACCTGAAATTATTTAATAGATAAAGCGCTTAATTTTGTATCAATGGAGGTATAAAACTAAATATCTAATCAAATTGTATGAATACGAAAAGCGAATTCAAACACGAGTGTGGTAAGGGTTTTTAGTTTCACACCTCATTGAAATCAGCAAATATTCTCTCAATATTTCATTATTTGATATCATGAAGCAAACCAAAACAATTTCTCTAAAAAATGAAACAGATTTCTTATGGGACTACGTTCGGGTATAAATGTTCCAAATAGATGAATTTCGATCGTTTCATACTCGGTACAGAACTCATTAACCATAACTTAAGTGTTATTTGCTTCGGTTCACTTGATATTTCTTTTAATTTCACACCTAGATAACTTAGACAAATTACATCGTTTATTTTGGATAGCGTTAGAGTTAAATACCTGGATCCATATTGTACAACCAGAATAAGGCTGGTTTAATTCCTGAACGAGTCAACTCATATTGGAGATTGAAAAGGTGAAAACGAGGCAAACTATATTTTAAGAGGAAGCCATTTTAACACAATTGGTCATAGCGCGGCCTAAGAGTATGCGGAAAAAGCAAAACCTGTCTGAAATGGTGGACCATTCATTCGCCCATCCCAGAAAATGAAATAAAAATCAGTATTGCATAATCCCTTTTCTTTACGACTTTATAGTCCATTTTATATGATGACACGCGACTGTTTTAACCGCGTATTATCCATTCTGTTTCCGCTAAGCATACGTGGTTTATACGTCTTATGCTTTATACATCGACTATTTCCGTTTTTCGAATACGTCACAATTAAACCCAGTAACCTCTTCTGAGATGTCATCCGCTTTTATCCGCAAGGCTTCCGATGAACATCCACTAAAGTTCTCGGCTACATACTCTACGCGTCAGATATTTTCCGTTTTGTTTTTGCAAATGTTTGCAACCATTATCAGTTTTTACCAAGCGCAAGAGAACGAATGGACATTTTACTCGTCCGCCGTGTCCGTTTTACATACATTTTCTGTCCGCTTGGCAGTAGGACCGGGCCTTTACCCTCTAAGTGCAGCGGATTAGTGGCTAAATTTGAGGAAATACTTCAGTAAGTGATAGAGGCCTGAAATATTACCAACAGATGGCTCTTAAATTTAGCAACTTCATACTACGTCGGCATATATCGTCCCTGCTCATTTTAAGGTACCAAAACAAAAGTTTAAACATGTCTTAGATTTATTATGAAAATGACCACCGGAGTTCGAAGGTTTTCAAGATTGTCGCCTCAAGAGCACCACCAAAACTCAATAAATTACATATTGAGTGAATCGGTTATGCCTTTCGATTTAGAATAATAAAGGTCGATCTAATTTGAAGCTTATTGTGATGATAAATAAATAAACGATTAAGGCTTAAGGAATTTCGTTTGGCTTTTTCCTACTAATAAACTTTTCTTTATACCTGATTTTTTAGAAAGATCTTAATGCTTTATTTCGTTTTTGGAAAAGAAAAAAAGGGGTCACCGTGCTTATTTTTTCTCAGAACCGTTCGAAAATAGGTACCAAAAACATAAAGTACCCTTGAGTTCTTGCCTTTTAATTTCTTTGAAAATTACATCCTCCATTTGAAGTAAATATTTTTGGATGAATAAATAATCTGAAAGCAATTGATATATGTTTTATTTAAAAACAAAAACCCATTCCACTGATCAATTTAGGAAATATGGTATTTTAATGAAACAAAAGAAAATTATGACATCTTTTTTCGGTCCTTAATAGAAGTATTTTTCATTTAATATTAAGGGCTACTAATACATGCTTCACAGTAAAATAAATATAGTTCTACTATCAAACTTTTTCTTATACTCTCAATATAAATTTGTGACATAATGAAGACTATTCTGACATGAAAAAAAAGTTTGGGTCACAGTCTTACTTGCCTAGATATTTTGACTCATTTGTTAAAATAAAGGGAGGTAAATCACAAAAAATAGTTAAATTTCAAAACAAATTTGTCAATATTTGAAATAACAAATTTGTAAGTATTTAGTTTAGGGATATGAGGTAGGGTTTTTTTACTATATTTATAAGTTTTATTTGCTTATTTGAATTTCGATTTATAGTTTAATAACGATTACGGAAACGCAAATCTTTTATTAATGGCGGAAAATCCAAAAGCCGGATGTGCGGACGTCCTTAATTGTTTATTAAGGTGTTTGTTTTAATTGAAGCTATTTTATTTATTATATACATGTAATTATAAAATGGTATGTTTAGCCACACAATACACTGTATGTGTTGAGTGGGACATCACATTTCGCTTACAAGAGATTTTAACATTGTAGTTACAATGTAGTTTTACTTCATTTTAACTCTACCATGTATTATTTAGCCAAAAATATCAAGACTAACGACACTACTTGAACAAAAAAGAAAAAAGTCAATCAAAAAAACCAAATTAAGATAGCAATGGACACATGGCGTATTTTTTTCCACCTAATGATTTTTTTTTTTTTTTTTTTTTTTTTGTTCACATATGTTGTAGGTTAACATTGTATAGTCATTTTATTAGAATTTGAAGGTACCTCTCAATGCTCTTTTTCATGCTGGACTTATTTTCCCTTGAGTGGTACTGGCCATTTTTTAAACGGTTATATTCGTTCTGGGTCTTGTTTAGATTCAGTACTAGCAGATAACAAAAAAAAACATACATGTTAATGACCTTATCCATGGACACAATGGCTGTTACCAAGGAAATTTCTATTTGGTGAATTGCATTTGCATAATGTGCCTTCAAAAGTTAAAGATGCACTACGTTTGTAATTACAAGAGGGGGGAAGCCACAAAAAACTACTATTTTTTGAGAAATTATCCAATGATTTCTTTTTATTTTCCGATATGTTTCAAAACCACATTTTTCCTTTATTTGCCCAAAAATCAGAATACTTTTAAATGCACAAAAGAAAGCTTTTTTTGTTAATTTTTAGTGCCCCTCCTAACTGAATGACACTTATAACGCATTTTCATTTTAAAATTACAATTTCCATTCAATGGATATCAAATGTTGAAAACAAACTTAAAGATTTACCATCATTATTCTACCTAATTTCTATAAGCAGACTCTAATTAAAACCGGTCTTTTTAGACAACGCGCAAAAAGAGCCATAAAATAAACGAAAACCCACTTCCGGTTTTATAGAGTCGGAAGGCCGATGTCCATTGTCACTTTAAATAATTAGTTTGGTTCATAATGACGATGCTTTAATTGTTAATCTATCCTACAGTGATAGACAAAAAAAACTATTAAGTCGCAATTTACAGGACTTAATCAAATAAAATGCAAAATGGAATTTTACATTTAGTGAGAAAGTCACTTGTTTTTCTTAATGCGAAAAGTCTAAAAACTTGAAGGTACATGCGCCCATAAAACTGTTCGGTGATTAGTTGATATAAGTGATTTTTTAAAAGTTCTACCGCGAAATCAAATCAATCTACTTAGTTAGAGTTGGGGCAAAATCACGATCGTAACAAATTGTGCGGAAACGAACTTTTAATTAATTTGTATGCTATGCATATGCTGATATAATAATGAGCCATGTAAAAAACTGGAAAATACAAACCAAAGCATTTGTCATTTGAACACTCTTTAAAGACTTTTTACATAAAGAGTGTTTTTATGGAATTATTGTGGACATATAACTATACACTATACACTAAATGAAGATGGCATTGTTTTTGAAGACTTTTGATAACCTTTTGGTATAACCAGCACTGTGTATAAAAGTAAAGTTTCAAGGGGATAAATGAATCTGCTGATAGGTTTGAAATATTAATCGTAACGAACGATTTTTAAGGATTATGATGCGTGTCTAAGTTGGTTTGAGTGAGTATTTGGAAAGAATGGATGGAGCGCTGAGTGAGCGATTTCGAATGGTTTTGATTGAGGTAAATCTATTTCACAATATAAACAAATGTACATAAACTACATAATTTCGGAATTTTTAATATCGATTTTGATAAATTACTGGACAAGTATCATTTTCATTAAAAACCTTTGAAAAGATAAATGACAATCCAAATTCAGTAACTATTGAAACACTTTTACTGAAAAATAAACAAGAAAATCTACATTTCAAAAAGAGAAAAAAACAATAACTTTAACAAATGTTACCAATAACATGTCTTTCTACGTACATCAATTATTTCTTTTTACCGATCACCCTATTTTTTCCTCCAATGAAAGGCCGCTATTTCGTTTGAATTTCAAAAAATATATTCCATAACCTGACGGTCTGCTCGAATAAGTGAGCTACGTGACTTTAGGTCATAATGGGCGGGGACTACATTCAATATCTTGTCTGACAAAAAGTCCCGAGAGACCCTAAACTTGTAATCGAGTATTTATAATAAAAAAACGTTTTATGAATTTTCATTAGAAGTTATGCTTATACACAACTTAAAAAGAGAATAAAAATTCTTGAATAATTTGTCTGCATGTTAATCAAGACATGATTTAGCGGATAAACCAATAATTCTGATAATAATATATCAATCTACATGATATACAGCAGTAAGAATGACAACGACGAATTTTCTCGAACCAAGCCTTTCTGTGCTCCACATTTCACATTGACATAAAAAAGAAAAGACGACAGGGTTGAAACGATATAAACTCTCACTTCCATGAATAATTTGGATCTCTTGAACGACATTTTACTTTAGTCGTTCTTCAAAGGTCCCAATCTTAACAAAATGCAACAAAATGTTCACATGAAAGGTACATGTATGCAAAATAATTATAGAAAAAATACAAAATACGTATTTAAAAGACTCTAGGGAATACAGAAATTTGCAAAAAGAACGTGATTCGAAGCATGTTATGCCTGTGATAGCTGACTTATATCGAAAGCCTGTGTCACCCAATTAACTGAGACGTATCGATAGTGAACTAAAACTTGGTAATTAGAGCTTTTCAATGCACTATAAATGTTTTCTACTTTTTAAACGTCTTGTTCCAAACTCTATCTTATTGATAGTGAATATGTCGTGGTTTTGTTTGTTTGTATGGGGTTTAACACCGCTTTCAACAATCCTTCAGTTATATTGCAACAGCTGGAGCACCTAATAATGAATTCCTGGTATTTCTTACCCCAGTACTACAATCCCTTTACTGGTATCCAGCTGCTTTCCCACATAGGTCTACGAATATCGACCTATAGTTGGGGGGAGGGGGCAAACAGTCGTAAAGGAGAAATCTCACCGTCGGGGATCGAACCCGAGACCATTTGAATGATAGTCCGACGAGCTAACACTGCGCGGTTGAATATGCCGTGGTAGATAACTGTTTTTTCTAAAAATACAAATCCCTAAAATGAGGAACAATGTACGCAAAAAACTAACTACCAGTATAAGGGATACAAATTCCACTAGAAGCAATCACGAGGTTTTGTTCACCGAACGTTCTAAACTGATTTTGTTTCGCCAAATGACAAAATAATTACAGAAACCCGATAGTGATTAAATTCGCTCCTCCCACTTTTTGTTTACCTCGATTTGATTGAAGAATGTATGACGCAACAAAAATGAATGACATCATTGATTGA
The DNA here is from genome assembly GCA_948146395.1 of Fragum whitleyi. NCBI lineage: Eukaryota > Metazoa > Mollusca > Bivalvia > Cardiida > Cardiidae > Fragum > Fragum whitleyi. Next base: position 4,141,262 of record OX411552.1, on the reverse strand, counting down.
CGTGCCACTCAATTGAACTAGCGTTATTTGATGAAAAAATAAGTCGATCGGTAAAACAGTTATAGTTCATATTCTGACAATTTACGCGTATAACCTTGCGCTCCGCTAACGCTCCGCTTAGGTTATATCGCGTAAATTGTCAGAAATGAAGTATAACTATTACTTACCTCACCTAACCAAAACGTGACAAGAGTGAGCTATAGTGATCACTCACCACCCTCGTCCATCAAATGCCCGTTTTGTCAAGAAAATTTTATTTAAAAACATTTTTTCTCCTACTATACAACTATGTAAATCATGCCGAAATACGCCAGGATTGGTCCACTGGTGAAGTTCTTTCAACTTGATAAACGATTTTTATGCAATCAAAAAGCAAAAAAAAAAAACACACACACGCACACGAAAGGCCTAATATTAACAAACCTATGAAAATAATATTTCTGCCCCAAACCACTGTTGTTTGGTAGGAATATGCCTTGGATGAAACTTTGCCGAAGTTGCTTAAAAATTAATTTCATTAAAATTTCAATTGCTAATTTAAGGAGAAAATATTAAGAGAAATTGTGGGAGAAAATATTTTTTTTTCCTAAACCACTGAAAAAAAGTTTCTTCTCCTAATACGCTGGGTAGATCAGTCTGAAACTTGGCAGGGATGTTTCTTAGGTGAAGACCGTCGGTTCAAACTAGCTCAGTGGTAACACATTTGTCCGTCGAATACCGTCTCGGCCGACTTTCATCTGTCAAAAAACAATGTGACACGAGTCATTTGTCTCCCACAAGAGAGACGAGCAGCTCGTGGCTCGAATAGAATGTTGTGGTTGTACTAGTGTGACAGAGCCAGAAAACAGAAAACCAAAGGTAGGTAAACCAACCACCGGGATATAAAATCATTATTGTTGAAAATGGCATTAAGTATACAATTAATAGTGTCCTATTACTTCAAGATCTAATCAGACGCTTACAATTTCAATTATCTCAGTGAAATCCGAAATATTTTTCCAAGCTATTTCCTTTTTAAGCGAAGATGTTGTGATATGATTTTTAGAGAGTTTGGAGCGTTTTTGAATGGTTTGAGTGAGTGTTTGGAATGAATGAATGGAGCGCTGAGTGAGCGATTTAGAATGGTTTTGATTGAGATGAATGTCAATTTCACGATGTAACTGACTGTACTTTGGGTAGCTCAACACAATATCCGATTAATACTTGAAATGAAAAAACGCAATAGGCCGAGTTAAGAGCAACCCCGAAAAAACTCTCGCTTTTGTAAAAAAAAAACCTCGCTTTTGTAATCTCTTTAGTCCATTATGCACTTACGACTTTGTTTGAAATGTAGCGCAAAGCTTTATGTCTCCTCGCACCAAGGTTTCTCCTCCTCCTGCTTCGACCGGCAATTGCTTTTCTGAATTAAGCGAGTCGGATAACGAGGAGGAGGAGATGGATGTACCCGCTCCCCCTCCTTCAAACCCCCTTACCTCAAGCCAAAAGCAAACAGATGCACTAAGGCAAGGTGCAAACAAAATCAACCTAACAGCAGTTAAATAATGGGTAGTTTGTCACTTCCATTATTAAGTTGTATTACTCTTACTTTAACCTCCATAATGGCGAATAACATTACACAGTGGAATTGTCGCAGCATCAAGGCCAATTTTGAAGAACTTAACCTTCTAGTTAACAAACAAAAACCAGTTGCAGTATGTTTACAAGAAACTTTTTTAAAAGACACAGATAAGTTTTCTCTGAAATACCATTCTTGCTATTTAAATAACTTTACAGAACGCGAGAATGCGTCTGGTGGTGTGAGAATTATTACAAATAATAATGTCTCTCACCGTCTACTAAGTTTAAAACACATTTACAAGTCGTGGCTGTAAGTATCTCTCTCAATAAAACTATAAGACTGGGCTCGGTTTATCTTCCTCCTGGTAGAAAACTTGATAATCTCGTTGACCAGCTACAACAACCCTTTACTCTCATGGGGGATTTTAATTCTCACCATAAGTTATGGGGTTGCTCCAATCTGTTCAGGAGCTACCTAGGCGCTGGAAACTCCATAAGGCTAATTGGGAACTTTTTAAAACCACCTGTGAATAGTCGATAAATTCTGAAGCCTTTGATGATTGTGAAAACTCTGCAGACTTGTTTACATCTTCACTATATTCTGCTGCTGAAAAAAGTATTCCACAAACAACTCCTGACCCAAAGAATCCAAACAAGCCATGGTTCAATGATGATTGCAAAAAAGCTATAGCCGAAACTTGCTCTTAGAGCATTTGGATTAAGGCCATCAAAGGAAAATCTGTACAAATTTAAAATTGCGTGTGCAAAAGCACGTCGTACTATGAAACAAAATAAGCGTTCGTCTTGGAGTCAGTAAGTCTCTAGATTAAATTCTAGGTCGTCTGACAAAAAGACTTGGGACATGATACGTATAATTAGTGGAAATAATACAGCACTTAATGTTGGTCATCATAAAACGGAAGACGATAAAACAGTTTCTTCAAAACATGACATTGCTAATGTCTTGGCAGACAGACAAGTTCGCCAAGAAATCTTCCTCTACTTATTATTCACTTACGTTTCAGAAGTTTCAAGGTGAAAAAGAAAAGTCTAAACGTAATTTTAATTCCAGAAATCTGGAACACTATAATAGAGACTTTTCCGTTAAGGAATTGAAAAAAGCTTTAAAAAAGTCTCACGACACTGCTGTCGGATCAGATGCTATTCATTATCAGTTCCTCAAACGTTTGCTGTCTCGTTCCCTTCATTGCTTACTTGAAATTTATAATCAGGTATGAAAAACGGGAAGCATTGCAGCCTCTTGGCGGGAAGCTATTGTTATTCCAATACCTAAACCAGGTAAAGATTCCACAAATCCATCAAATCATCGCTTTTATCTAGTTGCATTTGTAAAACCATGGAAAAAATGGTTAATGATCGTCTTGTCTGGTTTCTTGAAAAAGAAGCACCTTATTACGTCATTCCAAAGTGGCTTTCGAAAACAGAGAAGCACATTTGATCATCTTGTCCGCTTCGAGACATTTATTTGAGAAGCCTTTATAAAGAAGGAACATTTCAATTCTGTCTTTTTCGATCTCGAAAGTGCTTATGATACCACTTGGAAGTATGGAATTATGAATGATCTCTATGATTTCGGTAAACGAGGTCGACTTGCCTATTTCATCTCAGCTTTTTTGCATGTGCGGCGGTTTAGAGTCCAGGTTGGAGATACTTTATCTGATCCTCATGAACAAGAAATGGGTGTTCCCCAGGGGAGTATTTTATCGGTGACACTTTTTAGTGTCAAGATAAACAGCATCGTCAAATCCATTTGCCCTGGCATGGAATGTTTTCTTTATGTTGATGACTTCTGCATCTGTTAAGGATCAAAACACATGTATACAATTGAAATGCAATTGCAGCAAGTTATTAAACAATCGTTCAAAATGGTCCAATGAAAACGGCTTCAAGTTTTCAAAGACTAAAACTAAATGCATGCATTTTTGTCAATCAAGGAAAATGTACTCCGATCCAGAATTAAAGTTGGACGGAGTGCCGTTTGTGGTTGTCAAGGAATTTAAGATTTTAGGACTCCTTTTTAATTCTAAATTGTCGTTTAATCCTGATATTGACAATTTGAAAAACAAATGCCAAAAGGCACTTAATCTTTTACGTGTTGTATCCAGTATGGATTGGGGAGACGATAAAAAGATTCTATTGCGCCTTTATCCGGTACTTGTTAGATCTAAACTAGAGTATGGCTGTGCTGTGTATGGTTCTGCACGATCTTCATACCTTCGTCAACTTGATACTGTTCATAATCAAGGATCGCGCTTAGCGTTAGGTGCTCGTAGAATATCACCAGTATATAGCCTATACACTGAGGCAAATGAGCCCTCCTTAAATTTGCGCAGGAAAAAGCTCTCTTTGCAGTACTATTTAAAACTTAAATCAAATCCTGACAATCCAACGTATAAGGCTGTGTATGAACCTTAACACCGGCGGGAATTTGATAAAAAAAAAACCCAAGTGTAATACCTCCATTTAGTTTACGTTGTAAAGCAGATGTTAGTTCTCTTTATTTTGATCTATAGGATGTGGCAAAACATATTGTTCCTAATGTTACTGTATGGACATGTTAAAGTCCCACGTTTCTTTATGATCTAGCTTCACGCAAAAGGGATACAATAGATCCATCTATTTTTACAACAAAGTTTTTGGAAGTCAAAGAAAAATTTACATCATATGAATAGATATATACAGACGGTTCAAAAGATTTTATGAATTCCGCCTTCCTCATAACTCTTCCATTTTTTTCAGCCCAACTTAAGGCCATTGATCTCGCACTCGATCATATGATCGCAGAACGCTTCTCTCGCTGTATCATTTACACTGACTCTATGTCAAGCATGCAAGCGATTGAGCACGAGAAAACTGACAAACCCCTTATCGTAGGGCTACTTGACAAAATAGCTCAGCTTAATGACATTGATCTTGTTTTCTGCTGGCTTCCGAGCCACATTGATATTCGTGGTATTGAAGAGGCAGATTAAGCTGCCAATGAGGCATTATCACTAGAAATTTTACCATTCGAGGTACCTTTTACTGATTTTAAGCCCTTAATTCAATGTTTTATTAATAGAGTCTGGAGTAACTGTTGGTCTGATCCTGCAAACCAAAACAATAAACTATATTCTGTTCGAAAAGACCTATGCGATTGGTTACCTGGTTACAGGTCAAACCGTCGCGAAGAGCTGATTTTATCTCGCCTACGCATTAGTCATACTCACTTAACGCACTCCTACCCTTTAAAAGGAGATGGTATGCCAATGTGCATTCCATGTAACGCTCCTCTTACTATCAAACATATTTTTATTGATTGTATTGATTTTTCTTTTATTAGAGACAGATATTTTAAAGTTGATAGTATGAGGCAGTTGTTTGACCTTGTAAAACATTTTTTTTTACTTTCTCAAGACGATTCATTTATATAGCAAAATCTGATTTTAGGGAGTGCTTTCGTGCTCACGTCGGATAATTCCTGTTTAATACAGAAGTGTCTGCGCCCAACATGACCTTAGTTGTCGACGGGTCATTAAACAACATTCATTCATTTATTCCAAGTATTATTCCGCTTTTACAACGCAACAAAAATGACGTTGTTTTCGCGGGAAAAAGTAACGACATGTTTCTTCAAAGTGTAAACTGACGTCAATGATGTGCAGAGGGTAAAAAAACGTCATCCAAGCGAGATTCTAAGCAAAATGTTGCAACTTAAAATGTAAAGCTGATTCTTATCTCCCAATTTTACGTTCACTTCAATTTAGATTTTGATAAAGATCGACAGAAATATTTTAAAAGAAAAAAGTACATAAATTGAAATAAATAATAAAACAAAATGACGAAATCTCGCGAGATCATACTCCATTTAGGCCGACATTTCGACACGAGATCAAACTTTGATGGTATACGTATTTCATTTTGATTATGATTATTTCAGGTAACTGCGGACAGATAAGATTGTCGAATTTTCGACCCTCTTAAAATCTCATAATACTTGCTGATAATCATATATTGAAGTGCGGGAATTAGCTAACACGCAATGAAAAGGGTCTAAAGCTCGATCATTTTACGTCGTGACGTCATTACGGGACCAACCCCTTTTCGACCCGCCAAATCAGTATTTGCAAATATTTTCTGAATTAATCGGCCGATTTTTACGAAAACAGTTTCATTAAGAAAGTCCAAGTACGCCCGAGCTAGTGGTTTAATTTCTGGGTACATTCAAATAGAATCAAAGCACTGAAAGTACTGAAGGTGGACGTTTCTGTCGGCATTGGAGTGAAAGAACGAGACGAAAGGGGGAACTATACATGTAAATGTATGATGAATGTAAAATGTTTGGAACAAAGTTTCTGCTAGTTTCAATGTTAATGCAAACTTTACAGGATTTCTACTTATTTCGTTAATCTATTTTTAGGGCTCACAATACGAATTTTAATAAATAACCAGATCGTCCCTTTTTGAATGGCGGGTCACATATATTAGGATTATAAACGCTTCCTGATAATTTCACAAATAAACGAAACACAGTATACTCCAAGTATTTTTTCATACCTATTTTTTTCAACGAAAACTACTTCATATGTATGCGAGGCGTAATTATCTTAACTTTTTTGGTATTCTATTTGTTTCACTCCTTGATGTCGCAGTGACGTTTCCCGATACATGATTATGTATACCATATTATATTCGTAATTCGAAGTTTCAAAATTATCTTTTATATCATATCAATATGTTTTTTTTTTGTAAATTTTATATTGTTTCATTATTATTAGCAGCCGTTTGAAATAACTATAGATTACAGACACCTGACTCCAAATCATATTCACGGACTGAAAATAAAAGTAATGAAAACGTGAAAATTCAATAAAGAATAAGGAATTTCACAAATATTTCACAGGCTTTATTTTTCTTTTCTATTGCTCATGATGCAATATCTATGAACACATCAACACGGTTCGAAGGCCCTAAACGAGAACGATAATGTGAAACAACTCAACACTTTATTATTACGCATAATTAATCTAATCACACTTTTTGGATCGATTCAGTTTTACCGTTTCATAAGTTAGATTCCGATAAACTCTTGTGTTGAATTGGTTATAATCTACGTCAAAACGTTTAGCGGTACGTTTATGTTTCCCAACGCTTTGCGCGACGTCAGTGCATTTATTTTTGTTTAACTCAAGAGGCCGAGAATAATTACTATCGAAGTGTTAAGTTTTCACAAGAAAATTATTTTTGCGATATATGTAAGTCGATTCTGAAAATTCAAACCTTGTAAATGCACTAAAGGTCTATCAAATATTTTGCACAAGAAATACTTTCTTTATCTTTCTTAAGTTGATATAAGACTTTACATTAAGAACAACATCAACAAGTGGATACCAGCAAAAATGCTTAAGTAAAAGTTGTCGACGGAATTTGTACTTTTTAGAAAAGAGCAAACACTTTCTGTTTTTCCTAGTGTTTAATCGCATCCATTTTTCAAATAAATCTGCTAATTCTTGTGATTACCCTTGTCATGCTGAATAAAAAAAATCCTAAAATTGCATGAAAATCAACGTACTGAGGTACTTTTTTCACTAATTGAAGAAAGTTTTTATTTACATATACAATTTTTTAAGCATTTCAAATTTAGAAATGAAAAAAGTTGGTATATTCATATGTGCAGTCTGATCTCGAACTGTACCTCCTGCCAAAGCAGTTTTATTCCGGATTCATCATGAAAATGGTTAATGATTAATACCTATTCTCTGTAACGACTTAAACTGTTTTGGCACACATGATCTCCGAATTTGATGAAATTTCACATACAAGAAGGGACTCATGATTGGAGAAGAAATTGACCAAAAAATGTTTTTAGATCATCTGGTTACCATGGCAACGACCTTCAAAGCACGGAATTTTGCAATTTTAAGCTTTTTTGAAGCTATATAATTTGGTTTTTACATGAAGATGATGGTTGATTTTGTATGTATTGGATAATCTAGGATCGAAAAATTTGAATTATATTTTTTGTTGTGTCAGTTAGTGTCAAAAAAGTTGGTTACCATGACAACAAATGTGGCTAATTTTGATAATTGATTTCAAAATGTTGTTAATAATTTCCGGTTTTTCTTCACTGATGACTGACTTTTGATATGTAGATCGAATTTATTATTTAAAAGAAGCAACTAAGGTACAAATTAATTTTGTTGTTGTGCACATTGGTTACCATGACAACGGTAACTATAGCTCATAACTTGGCTGCTATTGTTACTTTGGAGTTCAATATTTAATTTTTGCAGCATGATAAACCGATGATGATTATTGGAACATATCTAGCAAAAAGCGCTCTTTCAAAAACCGCAAAAAAAAAATCAGTGGGCCTTTTTATTACCATGGCAACCATTTTTATTATTTTCTTAAATCAGTTATTTTAAGTCCCCGAAAGTTTCCATGTGATAAGAAAAGAGATCAAATTAGCCTCTATAAAAAAAAGAAAAAAGAAAAAAATTGTAATAGTTGCCATGGTAATTTGTCGATGAAACCCAAAATTAAGCATTTTTGGGGTGATTTTTCAACCTTTTTCCTAAAAAATGAGACCGATTTACACAACTATTTTGATATATAAGTTGGAGGATAGTTTGAACTTTATTTAAGATGAAGAAATATTCCGATTGCTTAGTGTTGGATACCCGTATCCAAGGACTGAAAATGGGCTTTTGTGAATTATTACATTATTGTTCCCATACCAACAGGCTATTTCCTGCAAGTTTTTGAAAAAATCTTATATGTCCTTACAGGTCTATTTGAGCAATTTCAAAAATATCATAACATTGCATTTGAGTTCAATAATCTAGTCATTTGAGGATTCTAAAGATGTTCTGAAGTTGCCGTCATTAAAGGGATATGAATTCACGTTGCCATAGCAACGAACACAAAAATCATTTTTATTTGAAAGTTTTTGTCATTACATTTGAAAAAATACAAAAATCAATATTTTAGAAGGGTATGTGTATTGTTGCCATGGAAACATAAGTAAACAACATATGCCCAAAAATATTAATGCTTCATTTGAGAGAACGATGATTGGGTACTTGTATCTTGTGTGTTTTTATTTTAGTTTGTGCTGCATAACAGATATTTTTGTCTATAAAAACTCGCAAAATGGACTTTTTCAATCTTTAATGTCTGTTTCCATGGCAACCAGAAGTGATATCAAGAATTTTTTTATCTTATTTTTACTTTTGGGTCAGCCCTAGCCTCATGTTTAAATTTTATCAAAATTTGAAACATAGCGTGACACACCCCCTATTTAAAAGTGTAAATGCTTACAGAGAATTGCTATTAATTAGTAATTTAAAGGTACACATCCACAAAAAGTACCAAACACCATTGTTTAATAAATCTATCATCTCTCGCAAATACAACTGCAGTTTCAAAGTTAACTTCGATCATTCAAATTCTATATACATATCATAACGCATAAGTTCGCACTCGCTGTAACTTCTATTGCATGAGTGACAGACAGAGAGATGTCAGCATGAGGTCACTAAGATATTGTTACAAAGCTAATCCATTGGACGATTCTAAATCTAAGTGTCGCTTGTTACATAAAGTTGAATTGTAAGGCGCATATTTTCCGTGAGATTTCTTAAGAATATTAGAGATTATAAGTAGGAAAACGAATCTTTCACTCAACAATTCGAAAATTGTTCCAATTGGTATTATAAAAATCATACCCAATCGGCATTTTTATATCTTCTCTAACGAACGCACCTTTGGTTATTAAATTGCTATAGACAGTGAAAGAACTAAAGGTATAAGGGTATCACAATGCAAATATACCGTCTGCTTCTATATGCCCCACGCTATCAAATTAGGTCGTAAGGAAGGGTATTTGCTACATGCTGTCTCCAATAAACCGGGACACCGGTTCAGAAATTTACATGTAGATTTTATCTCCCTTAGACCACAGAAAAACCCCATTAGCCAAACTACCGCCTTGTCATTTCATTATATTCCTACGCAAAAGTTTAGTTCGCGTGGTCAAGCTTTGGGACCCGATATTTCAATTGAAGGGCGTTTTTGAATAATCTACAAGTTTTAAAAAATTCTTGTGTAAAGTCATTTGCAAAATTAACAGTTGTCTGACAGATACAAGTCTTGAAAAGAGTAAATTGAACGATAGTGGGCGTTTTTGAAAAGCTATTAACATCCGACTGGATTGTTCACACGTAGTATAACACTGGTGAACGTAAACGTCCACCAAAAATAGGCCCGAAACGCTATCTATTTCGCTAATTAAAAGATTTGACGTTCCTTTTCTGCATTTTATTTTTTGTGATTTTACTAAATACAAAAATTCACTTAATTTTTCATCCATTAAAAAAGAAAGACAGCTTCTGTGATAATTTGATGCGACATTGAAATATCCTTTGATTTGCGATATAATCGCGTAATCGACTTTTACAAAAGATCTTATCCGAAGACACTGGGTTTTATTTCAAAAATCTTCAGCGGAGTGGTTTGGCAGCAACATATCTAAATTTCAGCATAGGTCACCGGACAAATTTTCGAGAAAAAAGGCAATATTTTCAGTAACTGTACTCGAAAAAAGCAACGCAGATGACATTTAATATTTCATATGTAACGCTTCATTGTTTTTCTTACACTTATATCTTCATATCAATCAAAACATAAAATAAGGCCACGTGATACGAAGAAAATGGCTTTTTTTATACAAATCGGTTCATTTTTTCCGAAAAAAATAGTTAATTACTGCTTTTGGTTCCTTAAAAAAGGGTCGGCCCCTTGATGACGTCATTACGTCAACTATACGTTATGAAATCTCTTTTTATTACCGAAATATGAAAGCGGGAACTTCAAAGTTCAGTTTTCTCGCATTAGGCATGATTTGCAGAAAAATTAAAATTTGGACCTAAAATTTGCCCTCTATGCGTCCGCAGTTACCTTAAATGTTTTACACGCGCTAGAAGCGGGAAAAGCCGCAAAAAGCCCTTCGGGCGCTTTGCGTTACTTTTCCCGTATAATACGTGTGCCTATATTCAAAGTACTCCTCTTACATTTTTTTACAAGAAAAAACAATAAGAATTGTATTGAGTATCTTTCACTCATATCATGTTAATTTCTTCCGATGTTGACACTTATCTAAATGCTGTGACTGAGGAAATCAATCTAGAAATAAATGAGAAAAAGCAAAAAGCCATCGTTATGATAAATAGTCTAATTTGGTCTTCGGAAAATAAGTTATCATGTGCATTTTTTGTACAGCACCTGGGGAAGTTAATTTCATATTATTAATAACTGCACTTGTTTCATTCTAGTCACAATATCTTCGGAGTAGAAAAACGTCAACAAATGATTATATTTTCTTTGTTTTGTTCGTATATAACTTAAAAGTGACAAAAGCGGTCCTAAACCCCATTCAAGCTTTAAAAAGCGGTCGGAAAACGGACAGACACGTAATATTGAATTTGGTACATCATTTATACGCGTCGATACAGCAAAGGGTTGGAGTGCAGGAGCTTTATTGTTAAATTCGGTAGCTTATAAGTTGAGTAAATGAGGAAATCAAGAATGGATCTTTTTTCAAATTACTTTTCCCGTCTATAGGTTTAACCTATTATTATATCAAACCTTATATATTTCACATTTCAATAAAATGATAAACAAATCATGACATTACTTGAAATGTTGGTCGGTCGAACTACAATTTTATAGAATACTCTAAACAATTATGCATCACGAGATTCTCTAAGAATGGTTTTCGATATTCGGTATTCTCTTTACGGGCACGGCGGTTCACATAGGCAGCACGTGTATTTGTCGTGCCCGATCTCGGGAATACTTAATCTCAAGAACGGGCAAGTGATGACAGGGGGTCGTTGCTCATTCTTAAGAATGGTCAAACCAACGTTTATATCAACACAACATGTCATAAAAGTATGATTCTTGCATTTAAATATTACATTTTATTCATTAAATGATTCCAAAATAAAGTTTATTCGATTAATTCTACATATAAACTATAAAATCATGTTATTGTTCGATCTCAACTTTCGACAAACTGACAGACCAACTTCCGGTTGAATATCCCGGCTCACTTATCTAAATATATGAGACCTATCATTATTAATTAAATTGTTGTTCGCATAATTTTCAGTTTGTAAACCTATATTAATTAAAGATTGTCTGGAAATTCATGAAACATCGGAAAACGATATATAATAGATTGTTTACTGTCAGAGTCTGTACAACCCGGATAACTATTTTGAATGATAATTCATCCCAATGAAAACATCTGGAACAGTGCATCAGATGTTCTACCGGTCTGTTCAGGCTCTTCCGAATTTCATGCAACAAAATACCCAGTTATTTTCAAAACAGACAGCAAATGAAACACGCTTGAAAAAAAAATCCCCTGTCAATGGTGGTCATGAAAGAAGCCTCAGGGCAGCTAATGCTTTACAAAACGGACTTTAAACTATACACCTCACCCCTTACATAATAAGGGGTCGTCTTGGAACTCTGTAAAATCAATAGTTGATTTGTGTGTTTGAATGGGGTTGTACATCCCTTCTGACGATCTTTCAGCAATAGCGTGGTGGATTACCTAATAATGGATCCCTGGTATTTCTCACACCAGTTCCACCATCACATCCTTTCCAAGTCTCCAGCTGCTATCCCACATAGGTCTACTGTTATCGCCCATTGTTGGAAGACAAATAGTCAGAAAGAATGAAAGCCCCCATCAGGAATCAAACTCAAAATCTCTAGATTGACAGTCCAAAGCTCTACCGACTGCATTATAAAGGCGGCTTAATCCGTATTTGAAAAATCCTTGATTTCATTAGAGGTTAGCCGGATTTGATATGTCAACATGGTGACAAATTGTCACGAGATAGGCCTGTTGCTGTGCTGGATGCCCAAGTATTAAAAACAACAAAGGGACATAACTCAAAAATTAAGCAAGGTAGAGTTACTTTTCTTGCCAACTGCACTTTTTAAGACCTCTTTACACCTTCTCAATTTTCTCTCTGATTCACCACGATTCACGAATCAATGACGAAATCAATGACGATTCTTGACGGCAACACTATAGTCAATGAGGATTGACTGCAGTGGCACAACGAATGCTCACAGTGCTTGTAAGGTTCAATACGGTACAAGTCTGATTCTAAGCGGCATTGGTCATGGCCAATCATGAAGCTTCACAGCGAAACCTTGGATGATTTTACGACAACTGTACCCATTTCATGGTGAATCGTGAGAATTCCTAATGTGGGATTCCACAACTGGCTACGATCTCTCATGAATTGTCGCGAATAAAGCTTCAGTATCAGTACGAATCAGCACGATTTCGCTACGGTTGTGCTATTAATTAGGCCATGCCCAATAACCACCACAATTCGCCACGAATGTTTTAAACAGTTTAAAACTTCTGTAGCACCAACATAGAATTTCCTGAATTATCACAAAACATTGAGTGTCACCACAGTTGTACTACAAATCACTATGGTAAATGACAATTTCACAAATTGTTTGGAATCGTAGGGGCACCGTAGCCAAAAATCATGAATGTGTAAATCGGCCTTTAATCATGAAAGAAATGAATTGCCTAGGTTCAAGTCAATCGGACATAAGGGGACAAAGTTATGCTTATGACACAGAAAGATCCACCCGCCAGTTGGATATTGGCACCACAACCCATCCAATATTACATCCTTTCTTTTAAGGGGCATTTGCAGAAAGGTAAAATGACCATACAAGATGAAACAAGTGCATGTCGTATTGCGATGCAATACAGGAGTCCCCCACTGGATAACAAAAAATCCTTTCTTATAATATATCTCCTACTTGCCACTTGTCCTCAATGAGATCTATAAGTGTACCAAGTTTGAAGTTGCTAGCACTGATGGCTCAGGAGATATGGTCCGGACAAAAATGTCAGGATAAAAAACAACAATGGACAATAACTAAAAAAGTGGATGTGGCAGAGTAACAGTTCTTGTGCATTACGCTTCTTCTCAATGAGACCTACCTGTGTACAAACTTTGAAGTTCCTAGGGCTTATAGTTTATGAGATAAGTACGGGACAAAAATGTCGGGATAGAAACAACAAAGGGCAATAACTCAAAAAGTGGACAGGGCAGAGTGACAGTTCTTGTACATGACACTAGTCCTCAATGATATCTATAAGTGTAGCAAGTTTGAAGTTTCTAGCACTTATGGTTTAGAAGATATGGTCCGGACAAAAATGTAAAGGTAAAAACAACAAAGGGCAATAACTCAAAAAATGGGTGTGTCAGAGTAACAGTTCTTGTACATGACACTTGTCCTCCATGAGATCTATACGTGTACAAAGTTTAAAGGTGCTAGCACTTATAGTTTAGGAGATATTATCCAGACAAGAATGTAAGACTAAAAACAACAAAGGGCAATAACTCAAAAAGTGGACATGGCAGAGTAACAATTCTTGTACATGACACTTGTCCTTGGTAAGATCTATCAGTGTACAAAGTTTGAAGTTGCTAGCACTTATGGTTTAGGAGATATAATCTGGACAAAAATGTAAGGGTAAAAACAACAAAGGACAATAACTCAAAAAGTGGGCATGGCAGAATAACAGTTCTTGAACATGACACTTGTCCTCAATAAGATCTATAAGTGTACCAAGCTTGACGTTGCTAGCACTTATGGTTTAGGAGATCTGATCCGGACAAGAATGTAAGGCTAAAAACAACAAAGGGCAATAACTCAAAAAGTGGGTGTGGCAGAGTTATGGATCTTGATCATGACACTTCTCCTCAATGAGATCTATAAGTGTACAAAGTTTGAAGTTGCTAGCACTCATAGTTTAGGAGATATGTTCCGGACAAGAATGTAAGGGTAAAAACAACAAAGGGCAATAACTCAAAAAGTGGGCATGGCAGAGTAAAGGTTCTTGAACATGACACTTCTCCTCAATGAGAAGTGTACCAAGTTTGAAGTTGCTAGCACATATGGTTTAGAGGATATAGCCCGGACAAAAGTGTGAAGGACAGACAGACGGACGGACGTACAGACGGAATCGAGCAAACCTATAGTCCCCCAACCGGCAACCGGTGGGGTACTAATAAGGTGGCCAATTGTCACAAGATAAGCCAATTACACAGCTGGATGTCCAAGTTTGAAAAACATCAAAGGGAAATACCTAAAAAACATTAAGCTAGGTAGAGTTGTTGTTCTTGTGCTCTGCTATCCATTATCATAAAAGGAACATAACTTCAAAGTTTCAAGTCAATCCGACATACGGTGTCATAAATATGCTGCGGACTAAGCAGTGGTAGCCAAAGGTGATCCCCCCTCTCCACATAAAGTCCACAGCTAGATTTGTGTTGACAATTTAATCACTATCTGGAATATCGCTTCGTCTGACAGGTCACACATTTAATTATATAAGCCTATAAGAAACAATATGAAGTTTTATACTGGAGTCAAAAATAGCTTTTTCAACCTAGATGTATGTGTTTATCAGAAGTTTCATCCTAAAAAATACTTAGTTTTTTAGCCTGGGAATTAAACATGTGACACATCACGCAAAAAGGGACCATCTGGGAACTCTGTCTAATAAATATTTGAAAAGAGACGGGGTCCAGCATAGGTCAAGCACAGGTCGCAATTCAAAAATCCTTTTACAGGAAGGTAGATTGTTCATTCTATATTGGAAAATAAAAAAAGTGCAAAAATTTGACCCTAGTCAGTCTGCGCAATCCGCAGTCAGACTGGGATCGCCACTTTACGCACTGCCAGGATGGTCCCTTTTCACATGGCAGGTCACATATGATAACATATATTTTGATTTGAAGTAAGAAGCTTTACCAACTGTTTTTGTTTGAATAGGGTTTTACAACACTTTAAACTATCTTTAATTCATATTGTGGAGGCATGAGCACCTAACAATAAATTCCTGGTAATTCTAACACCAGTACTTACTTTAGCGCTACATCTTTTTCTAGCCTACAGCAGGTATCCCTCTTAGGTCTAGGATTATCAACCAATTTATGGAAGACAAAAAGTCAGAAAGGATGAGTGCTGCTGTCAGGAATCAAACTCTACTGACTGAACACATGAAACTGTTGCTTGCAGGGGTGTGGAATTCCCATGCTTGACTTGTACAACTTGGGTTTTTTAGCCTGTGGCTGAGTAGATTTTCCTTGAAAACTTGTCCAAGAACAAATTGGTCTTATATCAATAACTAAATTGCAGACTTTTGAAAGTGGTTTCATGTAGTTTAAGGCATCTTCAGTAAAGGTATTATTTTAAAATAAAGAACATTGTAGTTAAGGAAAAAAAGCAGTTTCTCCATTTATCACAATGTTTTCTATACTCATTTGTTTCCAGGTTGAACAAGGTATCAAATTGTCACAAGATACGCCCATCACACAGCTTGATGTAACATTGGGCATAGAGAAGAATTGAAGTGATTTTGAATGAATATCTTTGGACAATTTTTGTGTAGACAGAGAAATAATTGTAGTAGGAGTATATCATTGTTCATGTTGTCGGACCGAGGGTTATGAACGTTTTACATATCTTACCTGGTAATCGAGAACAAGCTATGGATTTGATACCCCTTGACTAGTGAAGATGATCATTATTATGATCAAAGCTAATGCACTATTAGAGATAAGCTTTGGACAAGATCCAATCATGAAAAAACTCAAAGGGCAATAACTCAAAAATTAAGCTAGGTAAGAGTTATGGTTCTTTAGTACTGCACTTCTCCTTGATGAGATCTATCTACCTATGAAGGTCATGATCATAACTCAAATACTCTTAGAGATGTGCTCTGGACAAGATTCAAGTATGAAAAGAAACCAAAGGGCAATAACTAAAGAAATAACCAAGGTAAAGTTATGGTTCTTTTGCACTGAAATTTCCCTTTAAATGATATATATACCTATCAATTTTCCTTATCATAGCTCCTATACTTTAAGAGATATGCCAAGGACAAGATCCAAGTATGAAAAACAACAAAGGGCAAAAACTAAAAATAACAACCCAGGTAAAGGTATTTTTTGCATTGCACTTCCCATAATGAGATCTATCTACCCATCAAGTTTCATTATCATAGCTCCTATAATTTAACCCTTTGCTGTTTAATCCCTGCTTTTTACGTGTCTGTGATTTAATGATTGGGAAAACATTGTGAAAAAAGAAGAAATTGCTTCTGACAAGCAATTTCTTCTTTTTCCACACTATTTTCTACCCTACTGAATGGTTATTTTTCAAATTAAATCCACTTTTAATTTTCGTCTGCAAAACCTTTGAATTTGGACAGGTCCAAAATTTTGAAAAACAGGAAAGGGTTAAGTGATATGTACTGGACAAGATCAAAGTATAAACTAGAAAGCCATGAATGGCTTGAGTTGCTCCACAGGCTTAAAATTCTGGTAAAGCAATAAAAGTTTTGACTAGACTTTTAGATATTTTGGATTCTACTGATGTTGAAAATGATTTTCAAAGTTTCAATTATATAACATATAGAGAAATGACATCCGCCCTTAAAATGCAAATTTTCATCTGATCACAATAATTGTTTGTAGACTGATTAAGGGTCACTCAATGATTATTCCAGTAAAATTTGGTTGATATCCATTGGTTAGATTATGAGAAAATGATATCCAAAGTTTCCACTATGTAACATATAGAGAAATGACATCCGCCCATAAAATACATACTTTTCATCCGATCACTATAATTTTTGGTAGACTGATAGAGGGTCACTCAAGGACCATTCCAGTGAAATTTGGTTGATATCCATTTGTTAGATTCTGAGAAAATGATTTCCAAAGTTTCCACTATATAACATATTGAGAAATGACCTCCGCCCATAAAATACATACTTTTCATCCGATCACTATAATTTTTGTTAGACTGATAAAGGGTCACTCAAGGACCATTCCAGTGAAATTTGGTTGATATCCATCAGTTACATTCTGAGAAAATGATTTTCAAAGTTTCCACTATATAACATATAGAGAAATGACCTCCGTCCATAAAATGCACATTTTCCATCCGATCTCAATAATCTTTTGTAGACTGATATAGGGTCACACAAGGATCATTCATGTAAAATTTCATTGGTATCCATCAATTAGAATCTGAGAAAACTCACTTTTTACCATATTTGGAAATTAGCCACGCCCATTAAATCCATGTACTTCATTGGATCAGAATTTCTTGAACAACTTTGAAAGAGGGTCACCCAAGGATCATTCCTGTGAAGTTTGGTTGAAATTCATCCAGTAGTTTCTGAGGAGAAGATTTTTAAAGAAAAAGTTTACGACCGGACGCACGGACGCACGGACGGACGCACGACGGACACAACGCCATGACAATAGCCCCAGTGGCTTTCAGCCAGTGGAGCTAAAAACAACAAAGGGCAATAACTCAAATAATAAGCCAGGTGGAGTCATGTTTTTTTTTGTTTTTTTTTTTTTGCATTGCACTTTTCCTTGATGAGTTGTATCAGATTTGCAATGACTCAAAAATAGGCCAGATAGAGTAATGGTTCTTGTTCTTGCACTGAGAACATCACTTTTAAGAAGTTTTAAGAAATTGGACATAAGGTTATAGAGTTACGCTCTGGACAGAGAAGTGCACGCCCCAGAATGGCCGTACACCACGGGTGATCCCATAATACTATCCTTCTTTGACAGGGGTATAAGATGGTAATATTTTCAACCCATATAAAGTATCCTTAGTTCAAAGAAAGAATAGATAAAACTTTAACAATCAATTTTCAAGTTGGATGAGTGAAGTTCAGCTACCAACTTGTCCAAGGACAAGTGAGAAAATTTCAACACCCAAGTACAAATCCATGCTTCATGTGTGACATTTTCAACACCTTCTAAAGCTTAATAGTCGTCACAAATGCACTTATAACATCTTCTCTCTTAAAAATACTTGAGATGCCCAGTACTGAGGAGAAATCAGTTGGCTGGACTGCATATCAAATGGTCATGGGTTTGATCATAAATATGACCATTCTTTCTGACATAAGGTGTCTTTTGCCATTTGATAATCAACAGGATGATGAGCTGTAGGAACTTTTTTTCTGCTGAATTGTGGGATTTAGATGGAGGACTTGACTATCCAATCAAAATTAAAGGTTTTGGTTGGAATTCCTTCTGCATTACTGGACATATTGATGTACATCCTTGGGAAACAAAATTAGGAGCCCAATCTAGTATAATGTGATATCCAGGAAGCAGTGAACAGCCCCATGATATGATCTAAATTTTTATAAGTGGCTTTAAACACCTTTTTTTAACCCTTGTCATACTGAAGCCGGAATATTTCTGCCTTGGCAGGAGCTATAGACAAACATATGTGCAGTCTGATCTTCGTCTATACCACCTGTTTTTCCTTTTTAAGCCAGAAAAGTTTCAGAAAATGTATTTTCAAAATCAATTTCTGACTCACAAGTAGGAAATACAGAGCTTTCAGCACTTTGATTTATATATAATTTTGCCAGGTTTTTTATTCAGCATGACAAGAGTTAAATTTCAAAGCTAGAGGCTCAGATTTGGATGTAGTAAAACTATTTAGGGAATATCACAAACCCAAGGATAATGTGCTCAACTGGCAACAATATGACTCCAAAAGACCAAGTGTATATTCATTCTCAAAGCAAAGATTGGGGCTCAAGGTTATAAAAATTTTCTCAGGCTCAATTCTTAATTTTCTGAAATTTCAATTTGAGATTAAAGCTGTAACTCTGTTGTAATCCTCATATTTATGTATTAGCATGAAAGGTTACTATTAATAAGTTGCTTTAAATAACAACTTATTGATATTATCTTATAACTTCATACATTTATTTAAATTCAAAATTTGAGAAAATTATCAGTTGAGCTTGAGAAAAGTTTTATTACCGCGGGCCCAGATGTAGGGTTCACCCTTGTAATGTCTGCCCTATGGGTATGTGAAATTGATCAAAATGTCTTGCTTTTTCTTGCTTTGATTTCTATTATTTAATGTTTTTAGTAAGAGATGAAGGGAGTTTTCTTTTAATTCATTGAAGTATGAATCTAAAAACCTTATTACTGTATGCATATGTGAAGCAGATTTGTACATAATTTGTTTCCGTTTCAAACTTCCATATTAAAAAAACCCTCTCTCTATCTCTTATAATTACATTTACAGCTTACAGTGTAAGATATTTCCTTAAAGAGAATAAAAAGTTCTCTTCTTGAGATATATACTTTTAATAATAATATATAAATACACTAGCTTTCAGTGGCACAGCCGCCTTCATCAGGTGAATCCTATGAATTGAACCGTTATGTACGACGTCAAGGTAACGTTGACGTCATCAAAATACTACAAAGACCCGGAATAACGTACGAGTGTTAGACCCGCCACAAAGACTCAATGCATGCGGGAACTAAGAAACTCCTTAAAAAGCGTTTTAAAATACCAAAATAGAACAAAAATAGTGATTAAAAAATAGTGCTGAAACTCTAATACGAGAAAATAGGTCGGACAAAACTTTTATCGTTATTAGTATGAACAAACGGATACACATGCATAAAGTCCCTGGGAAGGGGACACACCGAGCAACTGATGGATCACCTATCGTGCCTATTAAGGTAGTGGACCCGCAATAGTCTCTCCACGTCTCCGAGGAAACGAACCCCAATAGTGCTAACTAAGGTTTCCCAATGATTCTAATTAGGAAACCCCAGTCAACACCACAAAAGATCATGAGCTCCGAGACACCGCGCAACCATTACGGGTACATGACCTTAAGATACCGGACAACAAAAGATTGCAAATATAAAAAAAAAAAAAAACAAAAAAACCCCCAGCTGTATAGAAAAGAAAGAGGAAAAAATATGGGCGATATTATCGCTATAACAGAAGACTGAGCATGTCTTTTTTACAGCAATTACGGCGCCCAACAATACGAAAAATAAAACAAAAAAAATTGAAATATATATCCAAAATACTAAACAGTGGCGATACATCAGTAATATTAGAAATATGATTATAAACCTTTAAATTCATACCCAGTCTACCGACAACATATCAAATGCATGGCTATCAAACTTAGTCAGTCATATATGATCGACCCAAACGTCGCGACTACAGCATATTCATGCTGATGCCACGACGCACAAGTCGCGCACTCGCAAATATTATCGAGCAAAAATATATAAAAGTTCACAGGCATCCCTACACAACCTATACAAGATAACCATTAGTCACAATTGGTTAGAGGACCATATCGCCGTTTCTTTGGTGAGCAAGGCAAAAGTCATAACTACAGCTTATTAAAGCTGCTGTTCCGACGTCTACGTCCTCCATCCACGAAAATATGTAAAAGGAAATGCATAGTGAACAACAGGGGTCAACCAGACTTTATTTGATAATTATCTGTCAGAAAGGTATATCAACATGGACATTCAACAAAAAGCGGCTCGATGTTGAACACCCAAAATACTGCAGCTTTAGATTATTTAGATAATAAAGGTAAAAAACGGAGGTCAATAATCATCCCATAACAGATAGTACATGTATTAATTCTTATTAGTTAGAAAAATATTTCGCTAAGTAATTGAATGCCCGGCGTTATGAGCGACCCAAACATCGTACCTACAGCCTATCCAAGCCACCACCATGACGTCTAAGTATCCCATCCCCGAAAATAGCAGTAAATAACGGAGGTCAACAATCATCCCATTATAAATGATATTGAATTTATTACTTAGACGTCAAAGCGGCAGCTTGGACAAGCTGCAGGCACGATGCTTGGGTCACGATAATAACGGAGGTCAACAATCATCCCATTATAAATGATATTGAATTTCTTACTTAGACGTCATAGCGGCAGCTTGGACAAGCTGCAGGCACGATGCTTGGGTCACGATAATAACGGAGGTCAACAATCATCCAATTATAATTGATATTAAATTTCATAAACAGAAAGATATATCTCCGTTGACATCAACCAACAGCAAAATATTGGTGAGCACCCAAACGTCTCAACTACTGCTTATTCTGAAAAGACCAGCAAATAACGGAGCTCGTAATAATTTCATTTCAATGATATTAACCCTTATAAGTCAGAAAAAAATATATTTTCATGGTAGACACAAAGCAAAACGAAAGTCGTTAGCGAGCAATCCAAACTTCGTTACTACAGCTCGTTAAGAAAATAGCGGAAAATAGCAGAGGTCAACAATCATCTCATTATAATGATAAAATGTATCTACAGCTAACTCATTCTGCCGTCATGACTTCTTATCCGCATTTCCGCGGAGTATGTAAAGAAATTAGCATTAATGGCGGAGGTTAACAGTAATCTCATAGTGAATGGTAGTTTATCATTATTTGTCTGCAAATATTTTACAAAAGACATAAACCTAAAAAAAAACACCCACGATTCATAAGTGGGCGACCAAACGTCGTACCTACATCTTATTTAGATGCTGTTACCACGTCCGAACCGCCCAAACAGGGACTTATATCCATGAGAACAGCAGTAAAATACGGAGGTCAAAATAAATCTCTATTACAAACGGTTATTCTAATAGATCATTTGTTAAAACTATAACCGAAACTACAGTAAACATCGTGAAACTGGTAAGAACTAGAAAGCCATGAATGGCTTGAGACGCTTGAAACAGGCTTGAAATTCTTGTAAAAGCAATAAAGGTTTTGAATAGATTTTTACATATTTTGGGTTCTACTGATGTTGAATATGATTTTCAAAGTTTCAACTACATAACATATAGAGATATGACCTCCGTCCATAAAATACATATTTTCGGTAGACTGATAAAGAGTCACTCAAGGATCATTCAAGTGAATTTTGGTTGATATCAAAATTTGAATCTGAGAAAATGATACTCAAAGTTTCCATTATATAACATATAGAGAAATGACCTCTCCCCATAAAATGCATATTTTCCATCTGATCACAATGATTTTTGGTAGACTGATAAAGGATCACTCAAGGATCATTCCCAGTGAAATTTGGTTGAAATCATAACAATAGATTCTGAGAAAATGATTTTCAAAGTTTCCGCTAAATAACATATAGAGAAATGACCTCCACCAATAAAATGCATATTTTCCATCTGATCACAATGATTTATTGTAGAATGATAAAGGGTCACTCAAGGATCATCCCAGTGAAATTTGGTTGATATCCATCAGTTACATTCTGAGAAATTGATTTTCAAAGTTTCCACTTTATAACATATAGAGAAATGACCTCCGCCCATAAAATGCATATTTTCCATCTGATCACAATGATTTATTGTAGAATGATTAAGGGTCACTCAAGGATTATCCCAATGAAATTTGGTTGATATCCATCAGTTACATTCTGAGAAAATGATTTTCAAAGTTTCCACTATATAACATATAGAGAAATTACCTCCGCCCATAAAATGCATATTTTCCATCTGATCACAATGATTTATTGTAGAATGATAAAGGGTCGCTCAAGGATCATCCCAATGAAATTTGGTTGATATCCATCAGTTACATCCTGAGAAAATGATTTTCAAAATTTCCACTATATAACATATAGAGAAATGACCTCCGCCCATAAAATGCATATTTTCCATCCAATCACAATGATTTTTTGTAGACTGATAAAGTGTCACCAAAGGATCTTTCATGTAAAATTTATTTGGTATCCATTGATTAGAATCTGAGAGAATTTACTTTTTACCATATTTGGAAATTAGCCACGCCCATTAAATCCATGTTTTTCATTGGGTCAAAATTTCTTGAACAACTTTGAAAGAGGGTCACCCAAGGATCATTCCTGTGAAGTTTGGTTGAAATTCACCCAGTAGTTTCTGAGGAGAAGATTTTTAAAGAAAAAGTTTACGACCAGATGCAGGGACGGACGGACGCACGACGGACACAACACCATGACAAAAGCCCCAGTGGCTTTCAGCCAGTGGAGCTAAAAATGAATTTGGAATGATTAAGGAATAAAATTGAATGAGTGTGGAGAGCATATAGAACGAAATTTATGGTGGGTTATCCTATATCGCAAATTTTGTTCAGGATGAACAAAATTGGCGATATTTATTACATCTCTATGATAAAATGTGCATACATGTGCCACGCACAGCTTCATATTTCTTCAAAATCCCATGCAAAGCTAACAATTTGAAATATATCGGTGAAAACGCGATTTATCTCTATCAAACAATTTTATATTGAGAAACGTTTTTGAATCCGTATTATTATGGGTTTGACGATTTTGAACGGTTCAAGTGAGTGTTTGGAATGAATGAAACGAGCGCCCAGTGAGCGATTTAGAATGATTTGATTGAGGTGAATGTCAATTTCACGATGCAACTAACTGTACTCAAACCTAGAGGCTGTCATTATTAATGCCGTAAATCTATTTGTTTAATATTTAGACCCTGCTCAATCAAGCCATATTTCTTTATCAAAATAGACTCCCTCTGTCGACGATATAGCGTACGCTCCTCACTTACTCTTTCCAGGCCAGCCTAGTGAAAGTCTTCAATACTATGGTGAGTTTGATTAAAGTGTCTAGGCACCGGCTCATGGTCATTCCCAAGTCGAATGTTGGATAGATGATTGGACATTCGGGTTTTCAACATGTTTCTCGTTTCCCCAATATACACAAGACAGCTACATTTCTTACAGTATATTCCATATATGACATTATGTGTACGGCAGTTTATCGTCAAATCAGTTTGTACCGGCTTGCCAGTCATATCCCTGATAGGTGTTGTGATATGTTTCTCACATAGGTTACAGTCTCGCCCACATCCTTTCGTCACTTGTTTTGGAGATCGTTTGTTTGTTTTTCTATGAACTAAAATGTCTGCTAGATTTTTGTCTCTTCTGTACAAAATGATTGGTTGGTCAGCAAACACCTTCCTCAATCTGTCAGACTTCATTAAGATCTTCTGATTGGATTTTAGAATCTTATTTATATCTGGTAGTTTTCTACTATATGTTAGTACTAAGGGAACTCTTTTCATCTTTTCAGCACTTTTCTTCCGATACTCTAGAAGGTTGTCCCTTTTCTTTTCATCCGCCTTCCTTAACTCTACCTCCACCAAGTTTTAAGGCATTTGGCCCAAAAGTGTGACCTCTAGAGTGCACACTGTATTTTTCTAAGATTGACACTTCATTTACACTGAATGTATTTTCACACGGTAGAAATGTGGATGGTCTTCCATTCTGATGAATATATGTTTTCATGACACTCACATAATTTGGTCTGTGCATCTTGTCAAAAGAAAGATCTCCGATGATTACCCAACCTAATGCGAGTCTTTGGGCAAATGCTGATCCGATTGGTCCCGTTATTTGATCAAATATGTGATGAACCTCCCATATGTTGCGACCAAGAAGAATCATAATCTGGGCATTCTTGTTGATGATTGGTATTTCATTTTTCAATGAACTTAAGTGTTTGTGCTCTTTTAACAATCCTGGGTTTGGGATCTCATGTCTATTGTTGGGAATATCATCACACTCAAGAACCTTTGGGACAACAAACAAAGCACTTCTGTCCAGAGAATCTATAATCACGTCAAAACCCCGTCGTCCCGATATCAATGATTTGACAGAACAGGAAGTCATCTCATACTGAACGTTTTCATATTTTATATCAAGGAGAGAGAATAGTTCAGGCTTCACTAATGTTTTGTTGCTTTGATCATCAATTAGAGCCTTGACTAATACACTATTATTTGGATTATGAGCGGAGCGCACTGAGCAAAGTACTGTTTTTGTGCAAGAAAGACCAAACATATTGTCATTTCCACAAACCTGTGTGCATTTAGTATCTATAATCTCCCCACCTTGATTTGGCGCGGCTATCCTTTGATATATTAACTGTCTGTCTACAGGATGCATGGCTGACTGATGGTTATCACTTTGGCACAAAGAACACTTAATTTCAGCCTTGAAGTTTTTTGCCATATGAGACGATGTATCACAGCACCTAAAACAGTACCTGTTCTCTTTCAAAAGCTGTTTCCTTTCTAAGATAGGCATTTTCCTGAATTGTCTACAACTGTTTATTGAATGTGAGTCTGATTTATGAATAAAACATGAGTTTCTATGAACACATTTTCTGAAGTATCAACTTGACTTGATGGTGTCACTCCAGTCTTCTCACTAAAGACTGATCTTTTAGATGAATTTTGAGGCTGTCTCTGTTCAGTTTGAATCTGATACTGAAAACTAGGGTTGTTGAGAATGGAGCTATTTTCTTGAACAAATTCAACGAAAAATGAGAATGGGGGAAAAGTCACTTTATTGGCCTTTGAATACTCTGAAGCTCTGCATGTCCATCTAATCTGCAGGAATCCAGGAAGTTTTTGAACAATTGGATTTAATCCAGAAGAGGTATTCATATGACTAAAGAGATCCTTGTATTGCTCTCTGCCCATAATGGACTCCACTTCCGACAATATATCAGATAAATCATATAGTTTCTTCAGGTTTTTAACTTCAATTCTTGGGAAGGCTTCCAATTTCCTACGTAATGCCAAGTCGATCATCCCTGGACAGCCATATCTTTCCTCCAATCTCTTCCAAACATGCTCAAGACCTTGGATGGATCATGTGGATTTGATGCCCTGATATTAAGCGCATATTGTGTAGACTCTTGACCTAGATATCTTATCAACAAATCAAACTCCTCATTTGGGGACACTTGAATCTCATTGGTTATTGACTTAAACATGCTTTTCCACAATGGAAATGTCTCAGGCCGATCATCAAAATTCATTAGTCTTTGAAGGGATAAGTCTTTCTTAATCAAGAAATTTGATAAAAGTGGTAATTATCACCCGGAATAAAGGGACTCACTAGAGGGTTAAGCCTGGTTTGTCGAACTTGAGGTTCCGACTGAACTTGAGGTTCAGACTGAGCTTGAGGTTCCTACCAAATTTGAGGTTCAGACTTATCGGAGGTTCATTGTCAAAATTGAAGTCTAGTTGTAGCACCGGTTTTGGTCTTTCCAGGAAGTATATACCATGATCACTTACACATATCAAAGGTTGCAGTGTGCCTATGCTAATAAATGTGCAAACTGATCAGGGTCTACACTGTACAGTTGTTTAGGCAGAAGCGGATTTTGGGGTATAGCGGATAGGTTGTTTCTAAATCGATCTCTATATTATTAAACTGATTATTTCAATAAAATAAATTTTACCGTGACATAATTTAATATTCAAGGGATTTATTAGCCAAATTCTCTTTTGTTTACATTTGATTTTGTACTTTCAATTTGCTGCAACCAAAACGAGGTAACCGGAAGCTGCATTTTTCAGGACCAGAGTAAATGCAATAGCAGGCGCTCGGACGTGTAATGTTCATGTAAATCAAAACCAATCAACAAGATTTTGGTATCATTTTGTAGATTACCCTATTTCCCACTATATCAACACATCTGGATAGAAAATTGTCCAAAATTAACTAAAATATCGATTGATTGAAACATCTCCCGATTCGGGTAGTAACGGATAGTTCTTGCGAGTGGAAATGGTTTTACGGGGGCTGTCTCAAAGTGAACATCAACTGCCTAAAAACTAAAAATCATGATTCAGATTTTCACAATGCATTGAAAAAGACAAATATAAAGCATGAAACAGTCAGTTCATGTTAAAAGAGTTATTTTAACTTTTATCATCAATATCGTTATTCATCAATACACGGCTTGGGGTATGCTGGTTTTTTAAGCTACTAAAATTAAACAAATTATTGTGAGCACTAAAACATTTACTGTCATCAATCATTTTCATGACAATGGAATACACAAACGACTTCTTCTCTTTAAATATTACAGCTGTTTAAGACTAAGACAAACTTAAAATGAATGCTCGGGCTAATCTTTGTCTTAACCCCATTAAATCTTGAATATTCCCGATTTATTACAGTATGACAAATTTCATTCTTGTGACATCAATGTATAACTCTGTCATTTTGACCAGTCAAAATTAAGAAATGGATAGATGGATATTTATAGTGCTAGTCAATCATATTTAAGTATATTCATAACTGATGGGGAAATTTAATTAGCTGAAGTAAAGAGTTGTCCATTGATTGCATAATTACAAACGATACTTCTTAAACATATTTTTTTACAGTGGTGATATTAAGAATAAACTTTTAAGGTTCATTTCATCAATTAGCAATGTTGAAGGTCATTGACAATTGTTAAGCCTTAGAAATCCGTTTCGGAGTGAAGTTATTTGAATACATTTGTGGTACTTTTGACTACATCTTCATTTTATTAATAAACATGTATTATCTTTTGCATATCTATATCTTATGCATATATACCGGTCTTAAATGACCGCTAGGTTATTATGGTTTGATTTTGCCATTTTTGATTTTATGAAAACGAACATGAAAAGAAAGCAATCCGATCGGCTCTCGAAGCAGTGTTTTGTTCCCAGACCCACGAATTTGCCCCGCATCTCTATCGGTCGCTAGGCAGTGAATGGGTCCGTCGAGCCGTTATTTTGGACGGCTCAATGGCCATAGCTAACCGGAGATCTCGCTCCCAGACCATAGAATTTGCCCCGCAATTCTATCGATCGCTAGGCAGATTATCAGCCCGCGATGCAGGGCTCGGACCAATAGACCAATACCGTATTACTTATCTTGTAGGTACCCTCGTGTTGCCCTATTCAAGCCCTACAATGGTGGCGAGTTTGGCGGGGCTGCGGTGGATAGCAGCGAAGCAAGGGCGATTCGCACAGGAGTCGCGTCTCGGCGCGATCGAGCCGCGATTTTAGCGGCGCAGCGAATGCAGCTCGGCTCGCGAAGCAGTGTTTTGCTCCCAGCCCCCGGATTTCGCCCATTATTTCGATCGATCGCTAGGCAGGTTACCAGCCCTCCAGCGGTGATTTTGGATAGCTCATTAGCCGTCGATAGGTCGATAGAGGGTCAATCGCGCCGAGGCGAAATGTTCACGCGAGTTAAACACTCGATGCAGGGCTCGAACTAATGTACCGATCCCTATGTTGTAGGTACCCTCGTGTTACTCTGTTCAAGCCCTTCAATCGTGGCAAGTTTGGTGAGACTGTGGCTGATAGAGGCGGAGCAAGCACGATTCGCGCTGGAGTTGCGTCTCAGCGCGATCGAGCCGCGGTTATAGCGGCGCAGCGAATGCAGCTCGGCTCTCGAAGCAGTTTTTTGCTCCCAGCCCCCGGAAATTGCCCCGCATTTCTATCGATCGCTAGGCAGGTTAACAGCCCTCGAGCGGCGATTTTGGACATCTCAGTGACCGTCCGGCTAGTCCTGCAGTGGCCCGCGAATGCGCCTTGGGTCTGGGAGCAAAATACTGCTTCGAGTGCCTCGTCTAGGATTATTTGTTGATCACTGTACTAATCAACAAGCCAGACAGGATACTGTATGTGTATGCTTAAGAGAATACTTGAACACGAGCTACACAGTATGACCGTAGCCGAATCTTTTTGGGGGAATCTGTACGAATGCCGGCATCTTTGGGCAAATATTTCTTTAAGAAGTTATAGACTGGTGAACATATATATTTGTTTTTCGGAATATCTTGTTATCCATTTTCGTGTGAGAAATGCATCAAAAGTACGATCGTTAAAGCAGTATGTTGTCGTTCTAATTCTAAAATTTTAGAGCTAAATAAAAATTGCAGCTACGAGGTTGTAGGATCAAACCAATGATTATTTTTCAGCATTACCAAAATGTTTTCAAAGTCTGTTAATCTGCCCATTTTTTTCTATAATATAAATAAGTTCGATCTGCGAGCTTTTGTGGATCGAAATCGCTGAAATACAGCTCTTTCAGCACCTAAAAACGGTGAAATAGTGTCTTTGTCACGTTTGAGACATTCCCTCAACTACCTATCCGTTATTACCTGAACCTATCCGCTATTGACCTAATTAGTGATGTGTGCAGAAAGCGTTTATCTGACGTATAAACAACATTACTATCCCGAAATTGGTTTCAATTAAAAGAATACAGATTTTCCTACAAATTGGTACCACACAATATAGATTTTGTTTTGTAATAGAAACATACACTTCGATAATTTCGTTAACTATCCGCTACTGCCTGAACAACTGTATTTTGAGACAAATTCTACATGACTTGCAAGTACCTTTATGCTCTACTTTCGCTTTTATAAAAGCTGCATATTATTGTCAAAACTAAAATTCTGAGTGTGAATTTAGGCCATGAAAGGCATAAATTAATAAAATGATAATAATTACTATGACAGTCTGAAATATTGTTCTTACAATGCATTCAAGCAAAAGTGAAAGTAAACAGAATTTGTGTGACAAGGGAGACAACTTGTGCAAATCATTGCTGCAAACAGGTCATGGAAGCGTATTTAAAGCCTCCGAAATGGCAAATAATCTTAAATGGTGAATTAAAAAGCCTTGTCTTTATTGCATACATACACTGGTGGTGGAAGAAAGCTGCAAATTTTGAAAAACGTCGTGACGAAACCGAACAATCTAACATGGCGTCGCCGAACTGATCACATGAGAAAAACCTGGAAACAAAACAGCTAGTTTCGTTCCAACAATCTTTCGCAGGCACTAAAAAAAATGGACACAAGTGTGCTAACATGACAGTTAAATCATGCTGAATAAATTTTGGCTAAAAATTTTCATCAAAATCAAAGGGCAAAAAGCACTGAAAGTACCAACTGTAGGTCAACTTTATTTTGAAAAACTAATCTATTGACAATTCTGGTTTGAAAGTGAGAAACAGGTGGTGTAGACTAACATCAGACGGCACATATGTGCAGGCTGATGTTGGTCTATAGCTCCTGCCAAAGCAGGAATATTCCGGGCTCAGCATAAGGGTTAAAAAGTTCTGGTCCACCTGTTTGGGGGTTTTCTCAAAATGGAAAAGAAATATTCAAAAATCATCTTTGGAATAATACTTTTGAAGACTTGAGATATTTGTAGCATAGTATGGGCTAAAATTCATTGAAGAAGTATCTCTAGAGATTTCTCAAATAATTTTGTTTTAAAACTCAATCCTTGTGCAAGTATCATTCATATTCTCAAAATTGATATTATTTATATGGAAATGCAATCATTCTGAGGAATCATATATATACTCCAACTCCGTATTTTCGCGGACATCATATTTTCGCGGCAATCGAGTTTTGGAGTAAAACTTACTCTGTTGGCTGTGAATTGACGTACATTTTGTGAACAAACCCTACACATATCTACCAAATAAAGAAGATCAACATTGCCTTGATTGTTTGATATGAAATTAATATAAATATCAACACATACAAGATCAACATCATGCTCCATCCTTCAGCCACCCCCTTTCCAAATTACTACCATTTTCTTGTTTTAAAATTGTAAACACAGTGCAACTTAGACCGATAGATGGCGCATATACACCAAGGAAGGCAAAAGATTGCGAAAAACTAACGCTCGGACCTTATTAAATTCTTTCAAGACAGATTTTGTACACTACCGTGGAAATATGACGTCCTGACTCAATATGGTGCTCGTAACGGTGGTCAACATCAAGAAGGATTTTCAGCTTATATTTTTCGAGCAAGACCCCTAAATTTTTGTTGATTGACAGTTTAAGGAACATGCTTGTAATGCATAATATTTTTGTTCTTAATTTGATTGTTATTTGAAGCCCATTCATCATTGACTAGTTTGTACCGTGAAAATACGAAGAGCCATGGTATAGTTTATTCGTAATAAAGGTATTGAGTAAATCGAGTAAAAATCATTATTAAAATTATTATAACTTTACAAAAAATTTTCAATACCACAAGTGATCATCAATGAATAGCATTTCTCAGATTAAAAAGTATTTTGAATCTTTCCCTGGCAGTGGTAATCCATACACCCCTTGTTCTTTGCTATGTTCCCAGCGTAAACAACGGTTCAAATCTATGATTTCAATGTCGAAATGCATCATGAAAGGCAGATACTGCCTACCTCCGAGGTCTAGGATGGTAAGAAATGGTAAGAAATTCTAAACTGGTTGAATTGGACCAGAATTGGTTAAATTTTGTCACTTAATTTAAGGCAATTTATTTATATCACACTTATTGTAGTGCAATTAACTATGGCTTATTTTGAAGAACAATATGATACAAGAAAATTGAGTCAAGCAGAGCTTTCAAAGGGAAAGTGGACCTGAACTGGTTAATTGACTGTATTTTCTGCAAGGCCCTTAAAATTCTATACCTATCTTTAGTACATGTCTACTACATATTGACTGTTGATGACTGATTTAGAATGTTATGTACATGTAGTTTGTAATTTGTCAACGCCGTCTACATGAAGAGAGTGTCTATGTTGTTGTTGTTGCTGTTGTAATTGTTATAGACTGGAAAGTCTATTCTGAGTCTATCATCATTTTTTCCATTCATTTGCCAGCTTTGATTGTTTGTTGTCGTTTTTATTATCTTTAATAGATATATATCATATTTTATATAAAAAAAAACTGTAGCAAAAATGGCAATTTATTGAATCTTAACAGTTTCAAGCACAATTTGCTCAAATGTTTTCAAGTGAATTATGCAGGCTATCAATCCTGGTTTTTTAAAGTTTATAGTGACTCAAGCACTTTTCACCTGAAACTTATCAAAAATGTCTTTATGGCACTTAATAAGTCTTGTAGGCCCCCTACATGGTACATAGTCTAAAAAAAAAAGGTAAAATGACAAGTTCTTTACCCAAGTTGAATGGAAGCTATAGGGTTATATATGTGACCCGTCATGCAAAAAGGGACCATCCAGGAATTCTGTAAAATGAATTATTGAAAAAGAGTTTTGATCCATCATAGGTCAACCAGAAGTCTCATTTCTAATATTCCTTCATTGGAAGGTAGATTCAATATTCTAGATTCAGAAAATAAGCATGGTGCAAAAAGTTTTGACTCTAGTCAGTCTGCGCAGTCTGCGAGGTCTGACTAGGGTCGACACTTTACGCGTAACTCAGATGTTCCCTTTTTGTGTGACGGGTCATATATATATTTATATATATATGGTTGTAATATATAGAAAGATAGGCTCAACATTCATCACAATAAATACAAGTGCCCAAACCCCATGTAAATGACAAATAAATGAACACTAAAAGATGCAAAAAAAGAGAAAAATGTTGAATTTTATTAAAATGATAAATTTGAATTTTAACTTTCATTTTGAAAAGTTTCAGAGGCATCTGCTTTAAACTGATAATAACCTCATTTAGCTTGTTTTCTATGCTTTATCCTTGACCTGTAATAACTCAAGTGATCACAAGTGCAACTACCATTATATCCTATTTAACAATTCAACTTCTTACCGTAAAAATTCTAATAGAGCCCATGCTCTTATAAACCCCCATCCTTCTCATCTGAGGTTGAAATTGTTATTCAACCTTTTTTATGTGATTTTTCAAAATACTGAAGCCTAACTAACAAAAGCACATGTCCACAAAATCAATGTCACTAAAATTTCAACAGATGTTTTTTGTGCCTTTCCCTTAATCAAATGTTACTATTTTGAGAAAATTATGTTTATTTATTGACTCCCATTAAAGCCCATCCCTTTTTAATGGAAATACAATGATTCTTATAGAACCCTGAGGTTCTTATAAAGCTTTTACAGTATCCCCCATAGGTTAATGACTACCAATCCAATTTGTAAGAACAAATACATGTCAGAAAGAATGTGTGCGGCTGGAGCATCTATCAATGGATTCCTTGTATTTCTCTTACCCTTACTTCCATAACATCCTTTCCTTGCCTTCAGCTGCTATCCCACAAAGGCATATGATTATCAACCCATTTGCGGAAGACAAATATCAGCTGATGATCCAAATCAGGCACACTTATTTCCATTTTTTAATTGGTGGAAGACAAATTCATTTAATCAAATGTCGCATGAAAAATGGAGATCAAAATTTAGATTAACATGAAACTTTCCAATGAAAAATATTTTATGTGTGGACGGAATGTTTAAATTTGTATGACTGCTTTTTGATGTCATGGTGGTTTCTGATTTTTTGAAGAAAAAAAAATCCTGGAAATCTAATGTCTGTCCATTGAGGACTGTTAAGCCACCGTGTCTTGTATTATAAAACAATGGGGCTAGCAACTTCCCTTTTATAAGGCTGTCAGAAGACAGGACATATTATTATGTGATCATCCATGATGTCCCAGCATCCCAGTGCCTGTTGTCTGTTAATCTGTCCAGAGTTTATCTCTGTCTACCTATATCCAATTGACTTGTAACTTAGCGGTTATTTTCCTCTATTTTCCATGATTACGGAGTAAAGTGCACAAGAATCGTAACTTTACATAGCTTTATCTCTCATGATTATGGAGCATAGTGCATAAGAATTGTAACTCTACATATTTTTCAATTTCTGAGCTATTTTCCTTTGTTGATTTTCATACAAGGAAATCCAACAGTTTAAAGGATGTATTTTGTGATTATTTACCACCTTTTCCATATGATATCCAATATGAGAAGACTTAAAAAAGGGCAGAGGTGTACTTATTGAATAAGTTGTAGTCACAATACTTTCATATAACAGGGTTGACATATGAATCAAAGATGTAGGAATTGTAGTTATCTTTTATTCAAGTACGCAAACTTATGGTTCCTGAGCTTGATTGTCTCTTCAGAAGAGATTATATATAGACATGTTGAAATGATGTCTCGCTCACCATCACATAAATGACTACTTACCACATAAAAAAGGTGCCTCTGAAATGTTGTTGCCTTCTTCATGTTATACTGGTCCTCAAATGCATGAAAATTAAGGTAACAGGTCCATTTACCCTCTTTACACTGTGTTTTGCCCTGGGTTTATTAAATGGATTGACCAAAAGGTGAGGCGGTTCTGGGTCTTGATAATCACCCCGGGACACAACAGGCCTACCCGGGACGTTTCATAACTAAATAAGCTAACTAAAATCATTAGGCAATATGAAATTGATTATATAAATGTACACTTGGTAAAATAAAAATAAGAATTCAAACCATCCAGGGACTCATGTAAAATTACCTTTTGTGCGTGTTTAATCAACCTCGGGACAAGCCGTTTTATCAGTATAATGACATATCTCATTATATGATGTGTTCCGAGATGCCTCATTAAGTCCTGGGGTGTCCTGGTGCGTCCCGGGATGAACTTTAAGACTTGTCGATTCCCTCTATTTGTTTCTGCCCAACCCATTGAATTTATCAGTCCACATGTTCTACACATTTTGTCGAAGTATTGTGACCAAAATCAACATCATCTTAGTAGTTTTTGCTTGTTTACCTTGTATCTGATAGATTAATTTTGCCATTTCTATCTGCTATCAAATGTCAAAATTTAAAAGAAATTGAATATTTTATTATTTTTTTACTTCATTCAATCTGTGTATGTTGGATTAATTATTTTTTGATTAAATATATTAAATACATATGTTTTATTATTATTTTTATTATTATTTATCAACTAAAGAAAACAGAGAGTACATTCTTATGACTTGAACCCCCCCCCCCCCCAAAAAATATCAGCTTTGAATTAATAAAGAATACCGATAATAATTTATTTTTTCTATTTATCAAATGAATTATCCTAAGACTTGCCTCATTTTTACTTGAACCTAAAAAATGTGTGGAGAATTTCTTTACAGAGAAACAAGGATCTTACAGATATCCTTTCTATTTTGAAAATAATTAACATAAGAATTAACAAAACACCGCTAAGCAATTTATATTTTACTGAAAAGAGGGGTCGAACAGGATTTTCGGCGAACGACCCGGGGCGAACAGGAATTATGGCGAAATGGATGTGGGGCGGACGGACCGAGATTCATAATTAACAAAACTAGATAATACATACTCTGCGATGTCATTTAGGAAAGATCCTGGAATAATAGATCTGTATCATTTTTTTTTCGGTTTTTGTTGACGAACTGGATTTCACAGAACACAGGGAAAAGTGTTCATTTTATCGTTATCAAAGTGGGTAATTTAAACTTTTTTTGTTAATCGAATAAACATTTCTCCTTGTTAATTTATGTTCGTATGATAAAAGCAGTTTTGATTATGTATTTCTATTGTAAACGAAGGTTATAAATATATTTGCTCAATCTTAAGATTTAGCAACCATTCTTAAGAACGGGCAAACAACGGTTGCTCAATCATGAGAATGGCCATTTTCCCAAGAACGGGCACAACATATTCAATGAGTTAATTTCGTAAGTATGAAAAATATGGATCATTCCTGAGAAGAATATTTGACTGATTTGATTAGGTGAGTACGAGGCGGAAATACAATCAACTCGCAATGAAAAACTGCAATGTTGGAATGCGTCGAATGCCCCCTTTACAACAGTCTGTTGATTTCACATAGACACGCAGCTGGGGGTTAGGAAAGGATGTGATGGTTGTACTGGTGAGAGCAATACCAGGAATCCATTGTGTTTTTTCGCATTCTAAAAATCGGATTAATGTAATACATTGTATAGAATAAGTGAAGACCAAAAAATGAAATGAGCTTCGACTTCGAAAAGCTATACATAAACACATATTACACACTATACATACATATATAACTGCGTTATTAAATATGATCTACGAAATATTTGAAAATCATTTGATAAAAGGGAGATATCGTGATAAAAGAATAAAGAGTGTAAAACTCAACGAATTGTTGAAATGTTGTGAAATACAGAGAATCAGTGCCAACAAATTTTATTCGGAACAGTGCAACTATACATTATGGTTTGAGATACGTTTATGTGTGATTATATAAAAACAAATAATCAAAGTGTTGTCTGCACTGTAAATCGGCCGTCACTGAATGAGTTGACAGACTGATGCATTTTAAACTTAAAGATTTGGCTAAAGAATTTTTAAAAAACTCTTTTTAACGACTATTTAACCAAATGATCTAAACATCACCATGTAATTGGGGATCTAGATTGGGTTCTGTAGGGAGGTTCAAACTAACTTCTGTCTGTAACCTAACTATATGATTCTAATCCATAATTTAGGTAAAAAAAAAGTGTTAAAAACTAGGAAAATGAACCCCTAACTTGGTATGCTAAAACCCCCTTTACAGAAATCCTGGATCCGACACAGCCACCGTATCCAATTTTGCACACTGTTTTAAAATGATCTTGTGCATACCAATATGATATAGGCCTACTTGCAGTTTTGGTGTGTGTATCTGTATCTACAGCTGATACGATTAAAACTTTATTACAGACATGTGGGCCCAACGACAAAGTGAAGTACTATTATGTTATATCCTGAGATAAGCTAGCAGACATTGCATAATCAATCCCTCCTCCACCCTCTATGTAAAGCAGGTAGCCATTTTCCTCATAGGTACACAGAAGTTTACCCCAAGTTTACTTTAGTAAAACTACAATAAATACTCTGCTGTAAACCTTATCAATTCAACTAACCAACAGTTTTTTGGGTTGAACCTAAATTGTTTATTTTATGTTTAGAAATATTCAGAAACTCAATTTATACTAGCAATTTTGTTTATAAATAAGACGTTATTGTTAGTGCCCTGTTGGGGATAAAGACAGGTTTTGCAACAACAATTATCATTTACTAGCATATTGTGTTAAAACCTGGATACGGCCGATTTAAAAATGACACATTATCGGAAATAGACGCAGGCGACGTAGTGAACGTAACAGCAGTGCCGACGAATTAAAGGCGAAATCGTCGAAAAGGACTAAAGGGGATGATAAACAATCAGACTTTGGTGTAAGTACCAGTACTATTCTAAGAGAGACAAACGCCGTCCTTTATGACCAGTCAGATTGCTCAGATAGTAACAGTATCTAATCAGACGAGGAGAGCACAATAACCTCACACGCCCCTTCTGAAATAGACCTTCACAGCAACAAGAACATTTTTTAAAGGGGCAAAAATGTCTGAAACTATGGGAAAAAAATACAAAAAGGCATCTAGTGAAGTGAGCAAATGAGCACAAGGAGGTCAAAATGTACCTCTTACAGACTCAGCAAAAATTGATTTCCATGTAACTTCTATGACCGCAATGAAGAGAACTCGGCAACGGATGAAAACAATGTTTGAATCAAAAATCGATAAGCTTCGGGAGGATTTTAAAAAAGACTTAGACTCCAAGATAAAGGATCTGCGAGACGAAATGTCTCTAGATTAAGTAAAAGAGTCAAACAAGTTGGATGAATTGTTAACCAACGTTCAACCATTACAGTCAAGGGTTAATAAAACTGAACATTCATCATCAAGCATTATAGGATCAGCTCACGTTAATCCCTCACCAAACCCGGGCTATAACAATGACGACGCAATGGTGCTCATCACAGGATTATCGAAATCAACCTATGAAACTTTTTTGCAAAAATCACGTGACCTCATCGATGCACTTGACGAAACGGTGTCATCTGTGGTCAATATTTCTTCAGCTTCAAGATTGCCGTCAAAAGTTCGTCATTGTCCAGGCCCCGTGAAAACATCTTTCAGAAGTATCAATGATAGAGTGACAGTACCTAAAAACAAGCGAGCATTAAAAGACTCTAGTCTCTATAGCCAGGTTTTTATTAACCCATGTAAATTGTACGCTGAGAGATTGATTGAACAAAACGCTCGAACACTAATACGCAGTTTGCCCGCCGGAAACAACTTCACCGTCGATTCTAGGGGTCGGATACATGACCGATCAAAAAATAAAAGAATCGAACGTAACACCACAGAATCATCTTCTGATGGGAATCTATAGGAAACACCCCTTCCCACGAAACCTTGAAAATCGCGAATTTAAACGAATGCGGATGGACATCAAGCATTCACGAACTACGTTGTTCGTCAGTGCGCGCTATAGACGCTGATATCATGTCAATATGTAAAACCCATTTACTTGGCGAATCTGGTATAGATATGAACGGATATACGTGGTTCGGATGTAATAGAACAGAGGTACATGGATCAGCACCTAAGGGATCGGGAGGCGTAGGCTTTTTGAGTAAATATGACATTTTATGTAATTATTACGCTCAAATAGTAGACAATTCATTTGATGGGATATTACGAGGGTCATCCAAGAAATAGTTAGACTGGTTTTATATCTCGAAAACTAATGAAGATACTTAAACGAAATTTTACATGAATGAACATTATTTTCTCCTGTATTCATTTTCACATCAACCAGTACATTACCATGACGTCGTGTTGATGACGTCACAAAGAATGACGTCATGATGGTAACCGTGGCCAGATAAATATCAAAATAACAGAAATGTTACATCT
Organism: Fragum whitleyi; assembly: GCA_948146395.1. Taxonomy (NCBI): domain Eukaryota; kingdom Metazoa; phylum Mollusca; class Bivalvia; order Cardiida; family Cardiidae; genus Fragum; species Fragum whitleyi. The sequence goes on along the minus strand of OX411552.1, from coordinate 4,102,402 downwards.
TTTTATTGTTCAATTTCAGAAAATTGTAGAAGATGAAAACGCCGTTTTACAATGAACACTATGCAGGGATAAAGTAATTTCTCACTGTACCTTATTTCTACTGATTATTATTTTCATCAGTGGACAAATGCGATTTTAGCAAAAAACTTCCTTTTCGCATAATTTTGATCTCAATGACATTATTTTACAAAGAAAATAATTGCATTTTAAAATTTCATCAAGATTTGTTTCGTTAAAGAGGTCATCTTATATCTTCAAGAAAGAGATTTAATCCGAAATCTTTTGTCAAAACTTAGAGTTCAGCAATGTAGAATTGAATTTGGATACCCTACTATTTTACAGAACGACGTTGTGAGATAAAAGGAAGGTATTCGTCATGAAATTTTCGTCATTTTTTCGAAAATTATACAACCACTATCCACCACTAAGATATAATAACAGAAAACATTTATCGATATTTATTTCGGGTAAAAAAATCCAACCATGTAGTTCAATATGAAGTTTTTTAAACATTGAAATATAAAGGGGTTAACATGGCCATTACCTCATATGGTACCTCTTCCTGTTGCCTAGCAACATGGGTTCCATAAAAAGTATGATGGTAGAAGTTTTCCAAACATTGAAGGAGGTGATCCACTACACAATAGTGGAAGCACAATTTCATTTATATTAACTAGTTAGGCATTATAGCATTAGTCTCACTTTTTATTGGATGACCCACGTATCTCTGAAATTAACCAATAGAATAACTGACTATACAATGTTAATATCATCATGCTACTTACCACCAGAAAACTCAATGCGGGGTCGAGACGCGCAATTGTTTTACGCTCATTTACTAGCTCAAATATACTTAAATTGAAGACTGTGATGCGATGGTATTAACCGGGGATTTCAACAGTAGACTAGGGACATTGAGCGACTGCATTGATACAGACACTATTTTTTAAAGAAACGTTCTTGACACGACCAGAAATAAGCATGGTATAGATTTTCAAGACTTTATAATTGATTCGAAATTCTGCGTTCTTAATGGTAGATGTAACGAAGATGATTATACGTGTATTTCTAGTAAAGGAGCTTCAGTGGTAGATTACATGTTCTTCAATATTGTAAAACTTTCAAAGTGATCACACCAGTGTCCATTATTGAAGATTACGGTCTCCACGATTTACTAGGCAATCGATTTCGCGTTCCAGACCACAGCGCGTTACAATTACAACTCCAAGTCAAGGGAATTCACTCGTACGGGAATGAAAATAGTGGAAGCCGTAGTTACGTCCCCTGTCAAAAAAAATACAAACTAAACAAGATACCCAGTGACTTTATGGCTAGTGACTTATCTCGTTTCGCTATTTGTGGTATAATCAAAAGAATTGAGTAGTCCAGAGAAACACAAGAGAACAAAGACAATATATACACTGGAGTCTGCTCGATAGTTGAAAAAGAACTCGAAAATCGCGTGCCCTTCTATGACGGATAAAAAAACAGCAGGAAAAGATGAAAAGATATAAACACTCAAAACCATACTGGAACGAAACCCTCTCAGAACTATTGTCGGATATGAGCAACACAGAGCGAGAATTTCTTCGATATAAGGGAAAAAAAAGGTCACGCGATAATAAAAGAAATACTTTGTACAAAAACGAAAGAAATTCGACAAATATTTGCGTCAGAGTGAAAGAGCCTATAGACTCTCATTAGCGAATGACATCGAAACAATGTGTACGAACAACCCAAACAAATTTTGGGAAAGGATCAAATCACTGGGTCCAAAACGGAAAATGCATGAGATTCCGATGGAAACTCGGAGGGTCTGAAAATATCGGATGAAAACAGTGTATACGACAAGTGGAAAACAGACTACTACAATCTATACAACCCAGAAAACAATAACGATTTTGATGATATACATTATGATACATGTAGGTGTAAATTACACAAAACTCTGTTATAATTCAACATATCAGACCCGTTATACGCCCAGAACCGAACTCTGAATGAAACATTTTATACGACGAAACAAGCCATCTTATTATGAATACCAAATTCAAGTCGTCACCGGGTATAGACAATATTTCTTATGCTTATCTTCAGTTTCCAGCTGTGATTTGTGTATTGAAGGAACTATTTCAGGTAATTCTAGACACGGGTATTATACCTTCTACAATACACAAGTCGATTATATGTCCTATACCGAAAGATCCTCAACTAGATCAACGGATTCCTTTGAATTATAGAGCGATAAGCCTTCTTTCGTGTGTCAGTAAACTCAACACCGGACTGTTGAACAAACGTATTTCAAAATACTTAGAAATTAACAATATCCTAGCACAGGAAAAAAATGGCATTCGACGCAATAGATCATGCGAGGACCACGTGTTTACACTCAACAGTATAACGAATAATAACCCAGAAGTATTCTCAGCATTCATAGACTTGAGAAAAGCATTTGACCTCATTGATCGTGACTTATTAGTCCCCCACCGGTTACCGGTTGGGGGACTATAGGTTTGCTCGATTCCGTCTGTCCGTCCGTCCGTCCGTCCGTCTGTCCGTCCGTCCGCTCTCCCTGAAATGTATTTGTGGGATGAATGGCACGTATAAGAAACACTTGTGGGATTTTCGGTTGCATACGGGGTGCACCCCTTTAAATACCGTGCGAAATGGAATGAAAACCCCAGAAAAATATATAGCACATTTGCACCCCAGAAGTAACGGACATTACAGGCCGTCCGTTTTTTATATTCGGTTACGGACGAGTTTAAAGATGTCAATTTTTCTAATACTGAACTTTTAATAAGATGACGTCATTGACGCATGCGCAATATGACAACTACAGTATGCGCGCGCCGCTATCAGAATTTCCGCCATGAAGGATATCCCCCCACGATTTGCGGAGATTTGCTGACAAATGAAGATCGGTAAGTTGCTTTACGTGTTGCTTAGTTTAAAACTCTGATTTGACAAACGTTTTGTCGTAAGCTAAATAGTTTATTCATCGTGTGGTTGTTATGAGTTTTTTCTTGAAACAGAATTGTAGTTTAATCAGTTTTCGCGACATCCACTTAACAAATCGATCGATCAAATTTGCGTTATGGTATGGAGTTTTCGGGGGATTTAAGGATAATGCCATTTTTAAAGAATATCTCCAAACAGAATATATTTTCTTTGTTTAGTGACAACCAAGGAACTTCTCTTCTTTCCATATAATTTGGAATCAAGTTCAGTGACCTAATTAATTTCTTATTTATCTGGGGATGAATGACCCCATGTACTTCCTCCAGGGAAACCATTTCCATAGTGTTTTTTGCACTTTACCTAATTCCTGTTGTATAATGCACTATGCAAATGCTCTGACAATGGTCAGAGCTTCAAATTTATTTCAATCTTTCTTATGAGACTTTATACCGAAGTCCCGCCTCCAAAATGACCTTAAGCTGTTTAGACTATGAAGTGGACGTAAAACCTTCATTCATTGTATGACACTTAAAGTGTCCCGGGATCCTGATTACCCCAATAATTCAACAGGGATCCCTGACTTTGGAAGGTAAGGATTCTGTTCGGATTCAGATTCTTTGTTTTTATCAGAGTGAGCTCTGCTAACCCAGTTTATAATCAAGGCAGCAAGTGTAAATCATGATGAAAGGGCTTACTGAGTAAAAGGAGGGAACCCTGACACATATGTATAGATTCCTTCTGGATCCCTGTTGAAATAAGTTGGTGTTGAACTCTGCCATTCAATCAATCAATTAATCAATCACTACAAACCTGTCAACACAAATAATTGATAACGTAGGCACCCGTAGGCGTGGCTCTTGTTTGATGAATTCAACAACCTTGCTCCTATTAACTACTGTTCAATTCCTAGTTTCTACATCCCTGTGATTTTATAATTGAGAAAAGATTGTAGAAAATTATGAAATTGCTTGTAACAAGCATTTTTTTCCTTTTTCGCAATATTTTCTACACTATAATTGCCTTTTATGCAGTCAAACAATTTTGTCTGACTTGCACATAGTGATTGCCGGATTGTAATTTGGGATCCTAACAACACCAATTTCAAATAAGTCCTTGCCACATGAAAAACTAAACCCATTCATGATTTTGAGCACCTTAAAATAATGTCAGACTGTGTTTTATTTTTCTGTTTGAGTACCTTCCCTTATTCAGACAGGTTTATCGTTTTCTTACAAATTTATTATAGGAACATTTTCTTGTTTATACAGAGTTAAGGTGGTAAAAAGTACAGTGTTGGGTTATTTGGAAAAGTAAAATTGTATATTTGTCAAGAGTTCTAAACTGCCACTTTAAAATCAAAGAAATTTTTTTCTGTAGTGACTGGATTTTTATGAAATTCACTATGTAGATGTTTTTAAGCATCTTTCCCACTAGTTTTGGCAAAAATGACATGTTTGTTTTATTGAATTTAATGCGAAATCTGAGCAAGGCTTTAAAAGCAGTAACAGTTCCCGTTTGAAACAATTAAAACATATTTTTTTTTGAAAATGCTCGAAATATAGGCTGATACCTGGGGACCTCAAATATGCAAGATCTGTGTTTAACATATCTTTGTTGTATCATTTTACTGTGCCTGACCATATTTAGAGCATATCCAGAGGCAGACTGGTTTGTCAGCTGAATATAAACACAGTTTTTACCATTCCTCTTATTCTTTTTCTTATGCAGAAAAAAGCCTCACAAATTGAGCAACTTTTTAGCTCACTTGAGCACATCATACTCAAGGTGAGCTTTTGTGATCATTAAATGTCTGACATGCGACTTGTGTTGTGCGTGGTCAGACGTCAACAATTAAAGTGTTGTCACTCTAGAGCCCACAGTTATGGTCCCAGTTATGGTCCAATCTTCATTAAACTATGTCAGAATGTTTGTCAGGTCACCGTCACCCTTTTGAAAAATGGCAAGAATCCATGTGATATCACAGGAAAAGGAGCCTTAATGACAATTTTCTTGTTTACACTATGGAGGCCCCAATGATGGCCCAATCTTCATTTAACTTGGTCAAAATGATTGTGAGGTCACAAGGATGAACCCTATCAAAAATGGTAAGGATCCTTGTGGTATTACAGGACAAGGGGCCTTAATGACAATTTTCTTGTTTACGCTCTAGTCTGATTTTCTTGTTGGTCTTGGTGCAGCTTATGATTTTTTGAAACTTGAATGGTTGCAAGTGTAATATCACGAGCCATATGTAATTTAGAGCCTTTTGACCTTTTCCTTTATTACAGTGTCAAATTCAATTAATACTAAAAAATTATAATTGAAATATATGGAAATTATGCTTAAAAATTGACACATCATATTTTATAGAAATGCAACATATTTTAAGAGTTTTTTTCATAATTTCAAAGTGGCTAGTTAAATTTTTTGGCTAGAATGTTTGATATAGTCACATTGTGAGGTTTTCTTTACTGTTTGGAAAGTTAAATAACAGTGTGGGGTTATGTATGCAAATGTGTTGATTATACTGCATTGTGGGCTTTTAACAGATGCTTTGGAACATTGTGGGGTTTATTTAGTGTTTGGATATTTTAAGTAAATTGTGGGGTTACATTTAATTGCCAAAGAACCCCACTGTGGTATTGCTGCATTAAATGGCCATAGAAGCCCACAATATTAGCCTGCAAGTTAACTTGACAAAAAACTTAACATAGCCAAAGACTTTAAGGCTATTCAAGATAAAATGCTCAGATTTGGCATGATGATAGATCTCAACTATATGCATCTGTAGATACCGAGGACAAGGTCACCTGTCAAGGTCAAAATTTTGTCTGCAACTTCTTTCAGTTTGTAGCTGTCCAGAAATGTGTTGTTTGGGAAAGGGTTAACAAAGATTTTGTAAGACCTTAGTGTACATGTAACTTAAGAATGGTAAATACCACAGTATATGGTGAAGAGTGACTTAACCATGGAAAACATCTTTTGTGTCAGCTGTAAATATATGGCATTAATTTTCATCCGATATTTTTATGTATGTTATTGATTATCTCCGTCTGGTTTGACATTAGGCAATATCAGATCTTTGGGTCAAGAGTTGATTGCTCTGTAATTTTTAAGAAATCAGAACTAAAATGGTATTAAGAGGTAATCATTTCCATCATTATGTGTCACTTAGTATAAATATACATGTATTATTATGTTAACCCATTTTTCTCTTTGGAGTCAGGTGCCAGATAAAGTCTGTGTGGCCTCTTGATTAATTACTTTTTATTGCCCAAGATATGCCGTTACTTTGTTAATAAGCTGTTCCATTAAATCCTTTAGTTTATTCTGTAGATGTAACAGCCAAAGAAAACTAAAAATTGTTTCCCTTTCTTGCAGCCTTGAAGACTACAGACAAAGGATGATTGGTGCCAGTGAGAATGCAGTTTTTGCTGGAGATCTTACACCCTTTGAACACAACTTTATGGAAACGTAAGAAGTTCTCACAACAAGAGAAAAGGTAAATTTGCTTCTCCTCATCATTGAAAACTGTAGTGTTTTATCTTCCTTGCTTAGCACTCACTATAAAAATGATTGGATGACTTTTTGTCAGGCAGCACAATAGCTGTTGCCAAATGACAAATACTGTTGATGGGATGCTATACCCAAAAAACAACATGATCGCAAGGCTTTACACTTCTCACGCTGTTCCAGTCATTTTCCTGTTGTGATCAAAGCTTTGGCAGGCAGTAAAGACTAAAATCAGCTCCACAAACATGCAGTCTAATCTTAGGCTACACTGCTAGTTTTCTACTCAATTATTGTGGCAAAGACTTGTGACAAAGTTATTGAAATGCCTCTTAAATAGGCATTTTGTTTGAAACAGAATTAAAAGTCAGCAGGAAAAGAGCAGATGGATTTTAGGCTCAAAGTGGTCTTATAGAACAATTGTCTTGACATTTTTATCGTTGCTTTTTAGCTCACCCGAGCGAAATATGCTCAAGGTGAGCTTTTGTGATCATTGAATGTCTGTTGTGGGTATTACAGTGTCAACAATTCTAGTGTTTAAACACTAGAGGCCACAAAATGGCCCAATCGAAATGAAACTTGGCCAGAATGTTTGTCAGGTCACAAGGATTTGCCTTATATTCCCATTATGAAAACTTAAATAATCCTCTTCTTCAAAACTAATGGCCAAATTTAAAACATGTTTTGAAAGAAATGCTCCCTGACAAAACCTACAAAAGTTGTATGATTTGAATTTAAAATATTCTATATTGTTACACTATCTTGTTTGTTTATAACCTAGGGTCACCGAGGTGTTCCAATCTTGATACCTGAATGTGCCAAAGCTGGAATGGAGTTCAGGGAGGTTAGAACAGTGGCTGGTGTGGTTGACAGCACATATCTCTTTGCTATTCCAGGTAAGTTAGAAGATTGAAATATTGAACCATTTAGATTCTTCAAAAGATAATTTTAGTTCAATGTTTAGTTTTGTTTGTAAATATTTGAAATTTTACATCACTTTTATGGAACAACAGGTGTAGTCCACAGAAACATAACTTCCTGTCATTTTTTAGCTCACCTATGCACGAAGTGCTCAAGGTGAACTATTGCGATCGTACAATGTCTGGCGTCTGGCGTTAGTCGTGCGTCATCCACAGTTTCTTTAAACATCTTCTCCTGAACAGGTTGGCCAATCTTGATGAAACTTGGCATGGATGATCCTTAGGTCAAGCTCCACAAAAGTTGTTCAAATAAATGAAATCCACCCTTAACTTTCCTTTTACTCTTAACAAAAAGGGTAAAAATATGACAATCTTCTTCTCTGAAACCAGAAGGCAGACAGCTTTAATATTTGGTATGAAGCATCATCTAGTGGACCTTTACCAAGTTTGTTCATATCAAGACCCTGAGGTCATTTTTGGGCTCCAACCAGGCACGACCTGACTTGCTACATTGCTGTGTTGTGAAGTGTCTGTGTTTGAGAGAAAGAACTTCATATTTTCAATCAAGAGGTTCTGAGTATTTTGTCTCTATGGGGTTTTGTCCTTCTGGGGTTTTGTCTGTTTGAGTTTTTTGGTCCCTGTGGGGTTTTTTGGTTCATGTCGGTTTTTTGTCACCGTATTTTTCCCTGTAGTTTTTTTTTTTTCACTGTGGGTTTTTTTTTTGTCATTGTGATTTTTTGTCCTTGTCTGTTTGTATTTCCTGTGGGGTTTTTTTTCCTTGTGGGTTTTTTTTGTCCCTGTGGAGATATTTGTTTCTTTTGTGTTTTTTTTGTCCCTGTGGGTTTTTTTGTCACTGTGTTTTTTTGTCCTTGTCTGTTTGTATTTCCTGTGGGTTTTTTTGTCCTTGTGGGTTTTCGTCCCTGTGGGTTTTTTTTGTCCCTGTAAAGATATTAGTTTCTTATGGGGTTTTTTGTCCCTGTGAGATTTTTGTCCTTGTTGGTTTTTTGTCCCTGTGGGGTTTTTGTCAATAAGTTTTTTTTCTACTTGTTTTTTTTTGTCATTGTCTGTTTGTTTTTCCTGTGTTTTTTTTTTTTTTTTTTTTTTTTTTTTTGTCCTTGTGGGTTTTTGTAATTGTGTTTTTTTGTCCCTGTGGAGATATTTGTTTCTTTCAGGTTTTTTGTCCCTGTGGGTTTTTTGTCCCTGTGGGGTTTTTCTTAGCTCACCTGAGCACAACGTGCTCAAGGGGAGCTTTAAGGATAACTCTTGGTCAGTCGTTCATTGAGCGACAGTGCATCGTTTGTCATCCGTCATCAACAATTTACAAATTCTTCTTCTCCTAAACCACTTGGCTGATTTCAAATGAAACTTTAACAGAATGTTCCTTGGGTGACCCCCTTTCGAAAATGTTCGTGAAATTTTGATTGGCCCATAAATGTGGACATGGCAGGGTGTGGCATTTTTTCACATTGAAATCTTTGAACGACGTCTCCTCCAGAACCACTGGGCCAATGTTAATGAATTTAAACAAAATATTTCTTGTGTGAATCTTTCTAAAAATACTCTGCGAAATTTTGATTGGCCCAAAAATGTTGACGTGGCAGTGGTTTTCATTTTTTCACATTGAAATCATTTACCAAAATTTCTTGAACCACAGGGCCAATTTCAATGATACTTTACCAGAGTTTTACTTTGATGTCATCTATTGGACCAATAAAATTCAGGTGAGCGCTTTAGGGCCATTCTTGCCCTCTTGTTTCCCTGTGGGTTTAAGCTCACCTAAGCGTCGACTTTTAGAGATACCACTCTTGAACTCACAAATTTGGCTCAATCTTTCTCAGACTTTGTCAGAATGTTTGTCTACTCATATGGAAGAATCCTATTGATGTTTCGCGACATTCATACTCAGTTAACAGGAAAAGGAGTCATTTAATAATTTTAATGACAATTTTCTTGTTACCACTCTAAAGGTGACAATTTCGGCTCAATCTTTCTCTTAATTGCTCAAGATGTTTGTCTGGTCAATAGGAAGAAGCCTATTAATTATGTTAGCATTCTGACATATGTTACGGGAAAAGGGGTCTTAATGAAATTTTCCTTGTTACCACTCAATAGGTCTTAATTTAAAACCCCATTCAAACAAACAAACATAGTCGACTCCAATGAATGATTCTAGGTAGTTATGACCCTCTTGTTTTAGTTTTTGCAACATAGGGGCTTAATGTTTTGCTGGACAGAAAACAAAAAGTACAAGAAATATTAATGTTAACCCTTATCATGCTGAACCCGGAATATTTCTGCTTTTTCAGGAGCTAAAGACAAACATCAGCCTGCACATATGTGCAGTCTGGTGTTAGTCTACACCACCTGGTTCTTACTTTCAAACCAGAATTGTCAAAAGGTTTAGTTTTCAAATAAAATTTGCCTACAGTTGGTTCTTTCAGCGCTTTTTGCCCTTTGATTTTTATGCAAATTTTTAGCCAAAATTTATTCAGCATGATAAGGGGTAGGATAAATCTCAATCACAGAAAATCCACTGCAGCCTTTACATTAAGTATGTGGCATCATCTAGAACTATCATGAATTTTGTTTTGTTCATGAACTTCAGGAAAGACAAAATCAGTGTTCTGTGTGTATGATTGCTTGGCTGACTGCTGTCATAATGCGAACCTGTAGTACCAGGAAAGAATAACAGCCACAACACTCAGGAAATTTATGGCAACCATGACACAGGTAATTGTAATGTTGCCGCATAAAATGTCTTTATCAATATTTCAATACTCTAGTACAAGTAGTGTTTTTGTATCAGTTTTACTCTTGGGAGCTCTGTACAAAAAACAGCACTGAATATTTTTATACGCCCGTTGAAAACAGGACATATTATTCGATCACCCGTGCGGACAGGCGGCGTCCACTTATTTGTCCGGAGTACATCTCTGTTATCTGAAGTCCGTTTTACTTGAATTTGTCTACCACCAACGGGTTGATAATCGTAGACCAATGTGAGATAGCAGCTGGAGGCTTGGAAAGGATTTGATGGTTGTACTGGTGAGAGAAATACCAGGAATCCATTGTTAGGTGCCCTAGACACCAAAATATAACTGAAAAAATGTTGAAAGCTGCGTTAAACTCCATTCAATCAGCTGATTGACTTGGCTGTAATATTCCTCATGATTACAGAGTGCAATGTACAAGAACCATAACTCTACCTTGCCAATTTTTTTTAGTCATTCCCCTTGTTGATTTTTATGCTTTGACTTTGTCCGGAGCATATCTTTGAAAGCATAATAGCTAAGATCATGAAACTTCATGGATGGATAGATGTCATCAAGCGTAAGTGCAGTGCACAAGAATAATAACTCTACCTTGCCTATTTTTTAGTTATTTCCCTTTGTTGTTTTTGTACTTTGACTTTGTCTAGAGCATATCTCTGAAACTAAAATAGCTATGATCATAAAAGGAATTAAAATAGCTATGATCATGAAAATTTACGTGTGGATAGATGTCATCAACGGGAAGTGCAGTGAACAAGAACGATAACTCTACATTGCCTACTTTTAGCTCACCTGAGCACAACATGCTCAAGGGGAGCTATAAGGATCACCTTGGGCCGTCGTCCATCGTTAATAATTTTAAAAAAAACTTCTTCTCCTGAACCACTGGGCTGATTTCAATGAATCTTTGCCAGAATGTTCCTTGGGCAACCCTCATTAAGAATTATTCGTGAAATTCTGATTGGCCCATAAATATGGGTCTGGCAGGGCATGGCATTTTTTCACTTTGAAATCTTTACAAAAATTGTTTGCGAAATTTTAATTGGCCAATGAATATGGGCGTTGCAGGGTGGGGCTTATTTTGAGCCCGAAATCTTTATACGACATCTCCTGCTGAACCACTGTGCCGAATTCAAAGAAACTTAGCCAGAATGTGCCTTTTGTGACCCTTTTCCAAAATTTTTGTGAAATTTTGATTGGCCCACAGTTTCAATAGCTTACATGTCTGAAATACAGAAGAAGTGACAATAGACAGCATCAACACAAACAAAAATAGTACATTATACTTTAGCTTACAAATTACATGTCCCAACATTTTTCGTTACTAGACTTGGCCGAGGAACGAAGCAGAATTGATATTCCGCTGTCTGAAGTTTTGGACGATGGACTAGCTATGGATAAGGGACTGGATTTGGAATACGAAGAAGACGATAGGAATGCTACAATGAAAAGAAATTCTGCCTCCACACGTTTCCAATGGAGTAAAGAAGAAAATGATATTAAAGACATTTTCAAAAAAGGCTTTGATGAGAAGAAAAGGCCTACTGCAGCATAAGTGAAAAAGGGCTCTAAATTAGCAAGAGAATGATACACATGAGGAAAAAAGATGTGGTTAAGAAAAACATTATTCAGGATGATAGACAAGTTGAAACAAACTAATTTACCCACCAAACTTTACTTGGATTTTGTTCGAAGCTTATCTCTGAGAGTATGATAGCTGTCAATTTGAAACTTCATAGGTGGATAGATCTCATTGGGGAGAAGTGCGGTGTACAAGAAGCCAAAATCTAACTGGCTTCAGTTTATTATCAAGCTTTTTTTGGGGCGGGGATGGTCATGTCTGACATGGCTCTTGTTGGACTTAGATTTTTGCATTATCCAGCACATGCAGTTAAGCGTTGGCACAAGTTGGCGCTTTTTTTTCTAATAAGGACGTTTAAAACAGCCCTTGTCAATCACTTCAAACTTTAGCCTTCCCAAATAGTGAAGCCCATTGTCATTCTACAAGGTAAAGGCTTTGGAAAACATCGTGAAAAATGGAAAAAAATGCCTTTACAAGCATTTCCTCCATTTCTCACAATGATGTCTAAAACAGAATCACCAAAAAGTGCAAAATTACATGCACTTTGAATTAGGACAAGTAAAAAATTTTATTGTTTGGTAATACCTTTTAAAAACGGATAGAAAATGAATATCACTCTGAATATCTAATTAAACTCTCAATAATTTTTATTCTCTTTCTATTGTATGATAAATACATTAAATACCATGGGGAGTGTTTATCTGTTCACATTGATCTATGTTTTGTAATAGTAACACTGTTTGTGGTAATAATCCTTTGGCTGGATTTTATACCAATAAAAGAATTTGAATTTATTAGGCACAATGTCTTGGATTGTTTTAATTGTTTCATGACATCATAAAGTAGATTACAATGACGTCACCAAGACTACTTTTATCTGTTGCCAATACTTTATTCAATCGCCAAAAACTTTTTTTCAAATCCACAATGGGGACATTGTAGACTGACGGCAGAAGTCCAGTTTTATGTTGTTTCTGTAAATTAAAAAGATACAGTTGCTTACATCAAGAGGAAGAAGAAAGAATTTCATTTGGAACCCAACAGAGTGGGGATTCACATGGCACAACAATTTCAATTTTTTAATGATTCTGTTAATATATGACTTATTTGAATTAGGTTTGAAGCAGATGCAAAAAGTTATACCAGGAAATACTGGATGTGGTAGATCTTATAAATAAGCTTAAAAAAAGTTTTTTGCAACCAATTAAAATTTTGTTGGGTTGTAAATTACTTTTTTATCAGCAAATCAAAAAAACAACAACAACAAAAAAAAAAAAACCCAAACAAAATCAGATTCAGAAAACTTGGGCACTTTCCTGCCTTTTCTACTTCAAACCGTTTGCAAATTGGACAAGATTTGACGGAATTAGAAAGTGTTTAGAATTTTGATAATGCAATAATATGTAAGAAGTATGTGCAGTATAAGAAGTACCAGAGAAATACCAGGAAACCATTGTTAGGTGCTCCAGCCGCCGCGATATAACTGAAAAAAATGTTGAAAGCGGCGTTAAACCCCATTCAATCAATCAACCTATTCATATGTAGATATATTTATTTAAAAGTAATAGTTTATAAGTACATGTACTTTGCTATTACCCTTAAGTTTATATGGCCTCGTTTGGCCCTTAATTCCAGTTATTAGCACTTTACCCCATACAGCTATTTGGCTGATTCAAACCCACATGCACGGACTAAAGTGCAACCCACAAGTGCTGTTTGTACTGCACACCCCACATGCACAGAACCCCAGAGATGATACTCAGTTGGTCTGTCCGTCTGTCCGTCTGTCCGTCACGCTTTTGTCCGGGCTATATCTTCTAAACCATATGAGCTAGCAACTTCAAACTTGGTACACTTATAGATCTCATTGAGGAGGAGTGTCATGTTCAAGAACCATTACTCTGCCACGCCCACTTTTTGAGTTATTGCCCTTTGTTGTTTTTACCCTTACATTCTTGTCCGGAACATATCTCCTAAACCGTATGTGCTAGCAACTTCAAACTTGCTACACTTATAGATCTCATTGAGGAGGAGTGTCATGTTCAAGAAAAGTTACTCTGCCACGCCCACTTTTTGAGTTATTGCCCTTTGTTGTTTTTACCCTTACATTCTTGTCTGGAACATATCTCCTAAACTATGTGTGCTAGCAACTTCAAACTTTGTACACTTAAAGATCTCATTGAGGAGAAGTGTCATGTTCAAGATCCATAACTCTGCCATGCCCACTTTTTGAGTTATTGCCCTTTGTTTTTACCCTTACATTCTTGTCCGGATCATATCTCCTAAACTATAAGTGCTAGCAACTTCAAACTTTGTACACTTATAGATCTCATTGAGGAAAAGTGTCATGTTCAAGAACCGTTACTCTGCCACGCCCAATTTTTGAGTTATTGCCCTTTGTTGTTTTTACCCTTACATTCTTGTCCGGAATATATCTCCTAAACTATGTGTGCTAGCAACTTCAAACTTCGTACACTTGTAGATCTCATTGAGGCGAAGTGTCATGCGCAAGATCCATAACTCTGCACACCCACTTTTTGAGTTATTGCCCTTTGTTGTTTTTACCCTTACATTCTTGTCCGGATCATATCTCCTAAACTATAAGTGCTAGCAACTTCAAACTTTGTACACTTATAGATCTCATTGAGGCGAAGTGTCATGTTCAAGATCCATGACTCAGCCACACCCACTTTTTGAGTTATTGCCCTTTGTTGTCTTTAGGCTTACATTTATGTCTGGATCATATCTCCTAAACCATAAGTGCTAGCAACTTCAAACTTTGTACACTGATAGATCTTATCGAGGACAAGTGTCATGTACAAGAACTGTTACTCTGCCAGGCCCACTTTTTGAGTTATTGCCCTTTGTTGTTTTTAGTCTTACATTCTTGTCCGGATCATATCTCCTAAACTATAAGTGCTAGCAACTTTAAACTTTTACAGTTATAGATCTAGTAAGTAGGAGATATATTATAAGAGAGGATTTTTGGTTATCCGGTGGGGGACTCCTGTATTGCATCGCAATACGACATGCACTTGTTACTATACAGATTGTTATTAAACGGGATTGACGGAAAGGTGTACAATTCCTTAAAGTCAATATATTGTTATTCTTCTGCATCTCTTAGGATTAACAGCAAAATGACAGATTGGTTCGATTGTAAAATGGGCGTCGTTCAAGGAGACAGCTCTTCTCCCACAATGTTTTCTATTTTCATAAACGATTCAGATAGTGAAATCAATGACCTGAACGTTGGAGTATTGTTAGGAGCTTCACAAGTGTCCATTCTTCTCTACGCCGACGATATCATTCTTGTTACAAAATCGGAAAAATCACTGCAACAAATGTTAGATCGTATGCATAATTGGTGTAGGAAGTGGAGAGTAATAGTTAATAGAGACAGATCCAAGTGTATCCATTTAAGGAAAGGGAGAAAAGAAAAAAAGCAATTTTCGGTTTAGAATTGGGGAGGAAGAAATAGAAACAGTAGCAGAATATAAATATTTAGGTGTCATCTTTAATGTAAAGGGTAGTTTTTCGTCACATTGTGAATCGGTCGCAAAAGCCGCTAGCAGGGCCCTAGGAGGTGTTATCTCAAAAGTACATGGTCTCAAACATTTAGGGTTTAAATCGTATGAAAAACCCTATTTCAACTGTGTGGCTCCGATTGTTTTATTTATAATCCGTCAACCTGGGGCTTCAAACAAAATCAACCAATAGACAACGTTCAACATCGCGCTATGAGAGACTTCACGGGTGTTCATAGATTTGCACCTATAGCTGCACTCACGGGATATACAGGATGGCTTCCCAGCTCGTATAGACGATGGATTATAATGCTGCGATATTGGAATAGACTTCTGTCGTTCAGTGAAGATGGACTTACAAGACATGTTTTTAACATGACTAATATCGCTTCAAACAACTGGTGCAGTGAAATTCAAAGTATTATGACCAAACTGGATCTTTTAACAAATTATAGAAATAAATCGAGTGTAAACATGACAATAGTTGAAAACAGAATCAATGCGTACTCTCATGACATTTGGTCTACAGCAAACGAGAGAGCGATGTTTTTGTCTGTGTGACGGACTCAGTATTTAATTGTCTTAGTTCTCTAGAGAAATTGACATTTTTAATTGAAAAATACCTAGTTAAAGCATACACAATGGGACGAGAGGTTTAATATTCAAAAGTCTAATAGATGTGCGACTATATAACAGAAATGCTAATAAAACGTCTCTGTGAAATAATCTTCCACCAGATTGGATTTGTTGTTATTTGAACCATGTATTCGTATCTTCTTGTTTTCATGCATTCATCCATTCATCCATACGTCATTCATTCCATCATTCATTCCATCATTCAATCTTCCAATCATCCAACCAACTCATCCATCCATCCATCCATCCAAGACCCACACATCCAACCATCCATCAATCAATCAATCCATCTAACCACCAACCCTCCCATCCATCCATCCATCCATCCACTCATCCTTCCATCAATCCATCCATCCATCCATCCATCCATCCATCCATCCATCCATCCATCCATTCAACCATCCATCCAGCCAGCCAGCCAGCCAGCCAGTCAGTCAGCCAGCCAGCCAGCCAGCCAGCCAGCCATCCACTAATTCAATAATTTTTCACTCACCAACATTACATCAATATTCAATTCTTAATCTTTTATCATTAAACATGAATTTTTATTAACTTCATTTAAAAATATATATATATATTTAAATTAACCAAAAATATATACATGTGCGAAATATTTCTAAGCAGAGCTCATTAATCCGAAAATACATTTAAATCATTCATTGTTCAAGATGGACAGTTTACCCCTTTCTGTTTCGTTTCGGGTAAAGGATAGATTTACTTTATTGAATGAACATTTTGTTGCGAGTCTGCGAGCCAGATGGCCTAATTAGTCCTTTCCAAAAAGAAAGAGCGAATCATGGCCACCTGACTCGTAGTCATAATTCAGCCTTCGTCAATGATAATAATTAAAGATAGCTTCACTCACGCCGTACCAATAAAGAAAGACCAAGGAGACATATAGGTCCATGTGACCGGGTGTTTATTATAGTTAGTTAATAATTTACAATATGTATCTATTTTTATAAACATATTGTCATAACACATGTCACTATAATAATAAAATTTACTTACTTACTTTACTTACTCATAAGATTGATATAATAAAACGCATTAAATGACATAGTTATTAGATTTCCGGATCTCTGGATTCGCGCATGCAATCATTCTACCAAACTCATGTTTATTACCAAAGCGTTTTTTAAACGACAAAAGAAATCCAACTGTATGGAATATGCAAAGCCGAATCAAAATTTTGCTTTTTTATTTACTTAATATATTTTTACTCCAAGAACATAAAACACTGAAATCAAAGGGTATTCAACAAAACGGTATTCAACAAAACGAAAAATCCTTTAACTATTTTTCATTCAAAACAACTTACCCATATTTCGTCATTCCACAACGCAGTCAAGTACTTTCTAATTAAATATGAGATAAGGAAAACGATTCTTAACTCAGTTATATCTATAAACGAATAACAGTATATATGTATGTAGTTTGAAAAAATTCACAAGGTTTTTACCTTTATGCAATTATACTGACGAATAGATAGACTGAACCACAAAAGAAATGTCACAGTATTTAGATTTTCAGAAAATAGTGAAATTTAAAAGATGGGATGATTTTTGATGAAATTCAATTCAACTTGGCTCTAAGTAAAAGAAAAATAACACTTCCCTCATTAGTTTACTTGATTGTTTAAAGCCTCCGTCTGTGTTGGTAAACATTTCCGCGAATACCGCTCCTATCCCGCCCCTGCACGTGGACGTATTTAAAGTGACCAAATTGCTATTTACATATTTTACTTCATACGGCAGATTATGCGTTTCACGAAAAAGTCGCCGTTTGTTGATTCTTTTGTATTTATATATACTGCACTCGTTCAATTCCCCTCGAAAATAATTCAAAGTGATTCACGGTGTCAATTTTACGATATTCTGAATTGTAATTTTACCTGGTATCGTCATTTGAAACCTATCTAGTGTGTGTCTCAGGAGGAAATTGTTCGCGAACGCCATATTTATCACGAAGATAGGACTAGGTTAATGTTGAACAAATCAATGAGGAAAAAAAGTTTTGTCTTGATAATGATAATTCAAATTCTTCTTTCAACAATGTTTATCACAGAAACAAGAAACTTCAGGTCAAAATTCTTTCAACATGCTTAAATTGTCCTATTCTTTAAGTTCTCATCTTTCAAATTTTAAACATTTCCTGGCCTTTAGTACTATCAGTACTTTGATTTCTCATCTAATTCCACTTAATTTAATTTAGGTCCATATAATACTCCGTTTAAACAATTATCGTTAAAAAAGCGACCAACCGTAAAATAAATACGGCGTATTTTCTGTGTTTGTAGCATATATTTGAATTACTGAGTAGCATTACTCCTCATTATCATAATGAATTTGGAATGTATTAAGCCCTTTTGGTTTTTTGGTTTTTTTTTTTTTTCTTTTTGACTTTTGTTTTTTTTCTAATTATTACTATCTGATAATTGATTTCTTTTAGTCGCAATTTAGTATGCTATTGTATATTCCATTTGGATGAATTTCAATTATTCAGTTTCGTGTGCGGTACAGTGAAAAGCAATCGTGAAATTGTCAAGGTGAAAGATTTCAGAAAGAAACGGAGCGAGTTTTGGGTGAAATAAGGGGAGGTACAAATATGTTGCTAATGGGCGAAATTAACGATGTATGTATATCCTCTTGAACAAATAAGGCGTTTGAAAGCCCTCATCAGCCAATAAACAGTTAACAACATCGTGAAATTGACATTCAACTCAATCAATATCATTTCAAACGCTCACTCAAACCAATCAAAAACGCTCAAAGTTGACTATAAATATGAGATCAACAACTATATTCAAGGTAAATAAAAAGAAATCGAGATTTCAATGAATTATTGTAAGTGTCTGATTTGTTCTTCAAGGAATATGAAGCTGTTAAAGAACGTTTATGGATATTTTTAAAGGGAGGTAACAAATATCGCAAATTTTGTTCATCGTTAACAAAATTAGCAGTATTTGATTACCTCTCGTAAATTTCACGCAGTATTTGATTACCTCCCGTAAATTTCACTCAAAACTCGCTCCACACAATCATTCAATTCTGTGCCAAATCATTCCAATATCACCCACCCTGTCGATTTCACGCTGTTGTTTACTAGTCGTAAAATGATTTGACTAATATTGATCGATCCTAAGGGCCAGACACACAAGACAGCGACCGCGCCATGCTTCCACAGCGTTCAAGATTTTTTAAAATCCCAGTGGGATCACCGGAAAAAATTATACCTTTCGGGTGAGAGTTGTAAAAGCTACTCTGCGATGCTAAGGTATTCATGTCGATGCCTCGGTGTTTCTACCACACTCCTAGTGGTGATCCTACTGCGCTTCTACAACGCCTGTACTGCGCCGATGCAGATCCGACGACGATTGAATCGCACTCTCGTGGCGAGTTTACAGCGATCTTGCTCTCAGAAACTAGCGGAGATATAAACTCTGCACTGGTCAACCCCTATGTCTGTTCAGGATTGTTAGTAGGTTGGTTAACTAATCGTCGTTGTATGACTGACATAATGTTGAACAATTTCGGTACTAAAACTTGATCATGGCCCATCTTCATAATGATCAAGTTGGCAGTCTAGCAGATATGTGTGTCAGTCTAGGCCAATAATTTGCTATGCCACAATGCCACTAGGCTGCTGAGTTGCTGTACTACAAAGTCCACGCCGCTAGATGCCACCAATGCCTGATAGGCTGTCTACTTAAAGCCGCTGGCTGTCACCTTCACGCACCTTAACTGGCTGCTTTGCAAACATCATCAAGACGAGATATTATCAATATTTACTGATCTCCTACTGCTGCAGATTCGCAGACTAATCTTGGTCTACTAAAGACTATAATTCAATTTAAAGCGACGTTTTGTGTTCGTATGCAATGACAACTTTTTGTTTTGTACAAACTTCAATTAAACGTTTATATTGTTGTTTCAAGTTCTTAATATATATTTTGCAGATAAATGGCATTTTTCAAGGTACAATTCTCTGAACTATCATGCAATCGCTATTACATGGCGGTCTTAAGATTTTGTTGATTTTTATATTTTTTATATATGTACCAAATAAATATCCAAAGTATTTTTATTAAAAAATCTGCTACTATACCATCAATATTTGTGTATTTATTTAAAGAATCAAAGTTTGAAAATGATAAAAGAGTTGGGTTTTTTTTTTGTTGTTTTTGTTTTTGTTTTCACAAAAAGATCAGTTTTTAGTAAATCCCACGACGTTTCTTTTGCAAATATCAATACCAAAAAAAAAAACAGAGAAAAAAATATTTTTTTCTTGCAAATTCCTGATTTAAGAGAACTTTTCAATCGATATAGCTAGGTAATTTAGGATTTTTTCTGTAAATACTAATATTTCTGTGGTACCTGTATTCATAGGCAGAGCTTGGCTCAATTATATGGCAATTTGATTTATCAAATAACAAATTATATTGCAATATCTCAAATATTATTACAATTACAAAAACAGCAAACTACAGAAGTATTAAATCAAATTACAATTACTTTTCAAATATGGTTACATACCTTTTCCCGTTACATTTTGGGTATGATAAATCAGAAAATAAGAGATGGAATAGAGCAGAGGTTGAATGTATTAATACTTGCACGAAACTTAGAAGAGATATGATTAGAAATTACAGTCATTTCTATTAATGACTAAAGCTTGTTAAAGGTACGAAGAAGCACCGCACTTGCTGCGACATTATAATAATTCATTATGAGATATGGCAATACCAACATTCTAACAAAAATACCTCGTAATGAATTTTTTTTGACATATTGCGATCTAGTTATGGAATCAAAATAAATAAAAACTTCTTCGAAAATCCGATAGTGGCCATGATTGAATATGAATTTCAATTTGGCATCAATCATTGAACTATGCTGGTTGTTGATATCAAAATAAATTTTGATTGAAATACTTCTGCCTGATTTGTTTTGATGGGGAAATTTTGTACAGGTTTAACTGTTATTCTTATCCCTTAATGATGTTATAAGTAAACTGTCATCTAGTATATGACAATAGATTTCACATCTTTGCCTGTTCCTTTCAGGAGGTGTATCATCTTATTGTTCCCACATTAGGACAGAGAATGTGATTTTTACAATTATATATATTATACATATTATTGACGTCATTAATTTGGCTCCGCTTAGATATAAGGTGACATGAACAAAAGCGGGGTATCAGTTTTTTATCATTTCACAGATGATGCGGTGAGTTAATCAAACATTAATCTACCGTGATTTCTCCATAACCTAACTAAAGGCATTAAAGAATATTTTATACTTGACTTTGACGATAGTCCAAAAGCAAAAGTACTCTAGTTGTGACACAATGTCATGCCGCCAATGCTTTCCGAGTTAACGTACTAATAAGATAACACCTGTTTGTCTGGATTCTTAGGAAACACCCTAATTACCCGACAATATTATTTTATGTTTTTGACAACCTGGATAGTTGATCTAGTTTATCGCCAGCACGTGGATCGGTATGATATTATGAATGGAAGTCTGTTACTTGGTAACCTTGGTCAGATGACCTTGGCCAAGCTCTCGTATATAAAGAAATGAAGCCGCCAAGCGCGGGGAGTTAGGAGTTGGGAGAGAGTCTCAGGTTAGATCACAGTCGTCATGGAAGCTGACGTTAAGTTAGAGTTAGAACTTTTACTGTAGATTTGAAGTTGGTAAATTGGTGTTTATTAAATTTATTACAACAAAACATCTGACTTTATTTAATTACACAACGCGATAGTATCACAGATCATGTTTGGTGCCGATGACATAGGATTGGATGAAATTTTGATAAATTTCGACCAAAAAACGAACTTGGGGTATGATGGTGTCTCAACGGTTTTGGACTATTACGGAGAAGTTCTTGGTCAATTATGGACAAACTAATATTTTTGAAAATTCGTGCTGTGCTGATCTGTGCTCTGAGAAAATGATTGGACATATTGGAAATTCTGAGACCGTAACTTGTCTACTCTACTTGTATCTCTTTGAAAATAATTGGCAGAACAAAACGTATGTACCATGAAGAAACTGGCAAAATTGAAGCTTTTATTTCATTTCAAGTATTTTCTTTGGGGAAATCACGCTGATTAAAAGTTAAGCCTGGTCTTGAAAAAATGGCGATAATTTTATTTAATTTTGCAAAAAATTTTGTAGGGTCATTTGTATGATTGTTAGGAAGCGTGAAGTTTTAATTGAAATGACCTTTAGATCACGCAGTGGGTTCGTGTATATTGGATGATCTTCGAGTTCTATGACTCATTAGACCGAAATACTGTACCATGGGGCTATCCTGTAATTTGGTTGATAGGTCACCATCTCTTTATTTGGCAAGGTCATATGGTATTATGAATACAGGCTACGAAAACAATTGAAGGTTAAGGTCATATAAGAAGCATGATGAATCTTGCTGATCGCAATATTGCATTATGGTTTTAACTTTCACCTCGATTTATAGGTCGACTTTTCTTTATTCGGCAAGGACAATTGGTTATCAAGGTCTAAGCAAATGACGTTTCAATTTGACAAGGTTAAGGTTGTTTGGTCTTGCTAGTAAACTTTGGTTAACTTTTTTGCGTTAGAGCATGATATTTTTTAGTCAATGTCATGGTCATTTTCATTGGATTGATTGATTGAATGGAGTTTAACGCTGCTTTCAACATTATTTCAGTTATATCGCGGCGGTCGGGGCATCCTAACAATGGATTCCTGGTATTTCTCTCACGTGTACTACCATTACATCCTTTCCTAGCCTCCGACTGCTATCTCACATAGGTTTACGAATATCTACCCATTGGTAAGAGACAAACGTCGGAAAGGATATTTGCCGCCATCGGGGATCGAACCCACGACTTCCAGATTGGAAGTCTTATGCCTAACCGACTGCGCTATGGTGGCGGCTATCATTTTAATTGGAAGAACAGAGCAAATGAGATCTAGATTTTGGACAGTAGGATTATCTGGTTAATTATTAGAAAACAACAGGTGTTGTTTGTGAACCTGACATTCTTATCTTTGATGTTATGGCGGGGTCTACTGTAATTAGCATGATTATTTCATAGAAGTTGATAAGAAATTCGGGTAAATGACAATTTGTTTGTAGGTTGGATCAGGAGTAATTACTGATTTTTTTCTGGTTGTAGTGTTGTGTTTTATTTGTACGATATATCTTTTTTTATGTCCGATAAGAGCTAATAAGTGGCTTGGACATGCGTTTATTGTCAATAATTGTTTTACCTTCGTGGGTAGTATGGCTAACCTACGTTTTGAGGTAAGGTACAGTTATTGATGAGACAAGAAACTCTGTAAATGAGGTCTCTGAATGTACTTTACTGAATTGTTCTTAGGTAAACAACAAAATAATTAGTCTTTATTTTGTAACAGGTGTTCCAATAAAGTCCGAATGAGGATATGTTTATGGTTGATTAGCATGAAAATATTTTTGCAAAACGACGTTGGATTTTTTGTTATCTGATTATGTAAATGGCCTTTGTAACGAGCTTGAACTTGGTCATATCATAGTTTGATCTTGCAGTTACGAAGATAAACATACTGAATAAATGTAATGAATCTAATTGCCAAATTATTTTCATAAGATATTTAGAGTTGGACAAATAGATTACGTTACCAATAAACTTTGGGACTCTATGCGTAAGAGTTGAGTTGAAATAAACTACCAGCCGTATCTGTGTCAACTGATGTCTGAATAGCAGTGGGATACTCGTAAATGTCGAGGCAGCTGAGATGATCAGACAAGACGTTTGTAAATAAGTAAAAGTAGATTGAACACACATGTATTCAGTTTTTATCCAATTATATAATCCTGTAGTAAAAGAGAGAAGTCGAACAGATTACATATATGTTGAGAATGAGACAAAAATTATCATTAAAAGACTCTGGACAATTAACGTTTTTGACAAATACATGCATATTACAAAATTCTTATACGTAAGAACTGATGTTTCATTCTAAGGTTTGGCCAATCAAGCTGAAATTTGGCAGGGTTGTTCCTTGAGTGAAGGCCATAGTAACAGAAAGGTCGAAAATTGCTGAAAATCTTAGAAAACATTCTTCTCTTCCGAAAGCACTAGGCCAATCAAGCTGATACTTGGCAATGGCGTTCTTTGGGTGAAACTATTCAAAATAGTTAAGAAAATTCTATTTCATCAAAAACTCTGTTTTCCATGGTAGCGATTTAAAAGAATTTAATTTCGTCAAAAACTCTATTTCCATGGCAACGGAAAGGTCGAAAAATGACTGAAAATTGCCAAAAATCTTAGAAAAAAACTACAAAAAAACCCACTTGGCCTATCAAGCTTAAGCTTTGCAGGGATTTCTTGGATCACTTTCTATTTCTATTAAAACTCCGTATGCTTATATTATAGCCACTGATTAACTCATAGGTAACAGCAATTATTCTTCTTCATTGGATCAAGTCATGCACAAAAAATTAGCATACCACGCCAATAATAGTTTGGTTTCTTAAACGAAATGTGTTGCATATGGGGATAAGTTGTTGCGAAAGGAGGATAATTAAAACAAAACTAAGCTATAATTGATTTGCTTTTATGGGCATCGTCCGAATTGTGCATGATTGTTAGCCGAACAATTTTAACTCGAATAGTTACAAAGTTCGTAACAGAACAATTTCAAAAAGGATAAGGATATGATAGTGTGCGAGCAAATGTTTGTAAAAAAGCCAGAAGTGGTCTGTCTTGTTTTATTGGAGGCTTTCGCATTGGATGTCAACACCTGATAATACGATATATGAAAGGCAGGAAATTGGGATGTCGATAGCTTTTTTAGCTATTTAGCAAGCGAATAACCAGTAAAACTACTTCCTTTACAAGATTTGATGTCGAAAGTGACCATTTAAATGGCTTTAATATCAGGGGCACGTATTCAAACGTTGCATTTAATAGATGTTACAGGATACAAATAATTCAGATCTTGGTTTGTTTTTCCCTGGCCGGTTCCTTAAAGTTGACTCCGAACAATTTGTTCAATTTACATTTTATTATAAGGGGGAAACGCTCGTGTTTTGAAAGAACACTTTATCACGTACAAAGCACGTACTATGTGTAAATCAAAAACTTTAAGCTTGTTATATAAAACCATACAAAAATGTTACTGGAGATAAAACTTTAATATGGACAAAACCTTAATAATCAAAGCAAATTTTTACATACACAAATATAGACATGTTTCATCAATTT
Source organism: Fragum whitleyi (assembly GCA_948146395.1). Taxonomy (NCBI): domain Eukaryota; kingdom Metazoa; phylum Mollusca; class Bivalvia; order Cardiida; family Cardiidae; genus Fragum; species Fragum whitleyi. Next base: position 4,077,254 of record OX411552.1, on the reverse strand, counting down.
ATTCTATTACTTTTTTTTATTTTTTTTTATTTTATTATTATTATTATTATCATTTTTTGTAGTTGTTGTTGTTTGTTTGTTTTTATCGAGGTCATCATAAATAGAAATCTATCTGATAAATAAAATCACACGTTTTTCGCAAATTTAATCTCATGTATGATCAAAGTCTTGTCAGAAATATCGGAATTAAGACCCCTTTTAATAGTACCCGTTATATGTTAGTTTGATACTTACAACGATGTAATCCTAGTCGAAAAAAAGACCCTTCAACTAGGAAGTTTTACAAAAAACATGTAAAAGGCTAACCATGTGTAACTTGTTTTATGCTAAGTGAGCGCCGTTAGTTTGGTCTATTTAGAAGGCCATAGGAAACAGCCCTGTATCCTGGAAATTGCCTAAGAAAAAGATAATCGAGTCAAAAACCGAACAACATGTGTACTACGTAGCTTTTTATGCTCGCAAAAATAGGTCTAGTATACGCCATCAACTTTTGTGCGACATGAAGTGTTTCGTGTGTTCAACGCAGTGCTTTCATATCACTACACTGTGTTAAAATTAAAGTGCTGATAGTACTGAAGGCGAGGGGAACTGAATAGACGAAACAACACTCGAGGTCAGTTTTCTGGAATATAATCTTGATTATTCACCTTGTCCTTATCATGTTTACCAGATATTTTCTAACTTATCACTGCCAAAAATCACTGCTGTGTTAAAGATACATAGCTTTTATAGTTGATCTTGACGGATGACCTTGCTTATAGGGAAAAGAAGAAAATGCTGCTAACTTACACCATCTTCTTCCACCCTAATATTATCTACCCTTTCTGCTACAAATTTAATAATTTGCCCACATAGTGTATGTAATCTTCAACCCTTTACAATTTTGACCTATCTGAACATTTGTTTACTTGTAATGGATTAATCCACATTTAAAACAAGATGTGTTTGTGAAACACAAATGCCCCCGTAACGGCATTTTTTCAAAGTTTGACCTTGACAGATGACCTTGACCTTATCACATGACATTGACTTTGGTACCAGCGGATGTGGATCATTGAGATCTATCATTATGCCAAATATTAGCTTTGTATCTTGAATAGGCTTGAAGATATTGGCAAGGTTAAGTTTTCAGGCAGACGGACGGACAGACGGACGGACAGACGGACAGACAGACAGACAGACAGACAGACAGACAGACAGACGGACAGACAGACAGACAGACGGACATGAGTAAAACAATATGCCCCCGATCTCTCGATACAGGGGCATAAAAACAGACGACAAAATTTTAGACAGGTTCAATCTGCAACAGGTTGCAGACGATAAATCAACATGAGTGAAATTTGATATATACCTAGGGTAGTAATTTAAAAATAATGGGGTATGAGTATAGGATGGACCATATTGTGGAAAAGGGTGAAATTGATCCTATCAATTTCTTGTGTTTCCACAGTAAAATACAACTTCTTTTTGGAATTCAATTGGATATAAAAGAAAGAGCCGACGAGCTTGTGCCCCTGGAAAAACAACATTACTACGATTATAAGGCGGAATGATCGAATGGATAAATTGAATGACTAGTTACAAACCAATCAACTCAACTTAAATTATAAAAACGCGAGTTGCGGCTGTCTGCAAAGCGGTATCGGGCGTAGTAATCTATACCTAGGGAATAAGTTTTGCGGACTCAGTGCTATATAGTGAGCACACCGTTCGACATTTTCCTTTGAATTGAGTTCGGAATGTGGCTAACGATCCCTATAGGTAAATTGGACCCTTGGTTTCGCTCGCCTAAAGAAGCCTCGCTAAAATGATTCAAATGATTCAAAAAATGGAGTACATGCCTTCAAATGTCATCTTGCCTCTTTATAAACCAGGCCTTCAGCGCTTTTAGCGCTTTGATTAGGTTGTGGACGCGTAATTATTAACCCTTGTCATGCTGAACCCGGAATATTTCTGCTTTTGCAGGAGCTATAGACAAACATCAGCCTGCACATATGTGCAGTATGATGTAAAACTACACCACCTGTTTCTTACTTTCAAACCAGAACTGTCAGAAGATTTAGTTTTTCAAATAAAAAATGTCCTACAATTGGTACTTTCAGCGCTTTTTGCCCTTTGATTTTAATGCAAATTTATTCAGCATGACAAGGGTTAATGACTCCTTATGGAATACTCGTTTTACATTGTGTAAAATCATGAATTCCAGAATGTTGTGGAACAATTACGGGTCCACTACGTAAAATACACTTAGCTATAGTTCGCAGGGAAATACAAATTACTATTTCTGGAACGATCGATTTGCGCCTTTTTCAATAACTAAAGGGTTGAATTTACATTTGTCCAACACAACCGGTTGCTATCTCTGTGTTTAGGGTGCTTAACCGTTTACAAACGTTTGAAAGCATGCTAGTATTTCTGACACGATCACAAACCTTTTTGTCTTGAACATATGATACTTTTGCCTACATAGTGAAAATGGTATGACGATTATTTAAAAATATAACTCGGTTCTATGCCTGCTTCACATACAGTAGATTCCAAAGTTTTATCGTTCAAATTGCGGAACAGTCGTCTAAACTAAAACCGAAGACTCGTTTATTCATTCCATAGAATTTAAAAAGCGGCATCTTTTCCGGTAAAACATTAAGTTCTGTCATACTTGTCTGTAGACTTAATTGGAGAAACTCAGTGAAGCTTTTATGTGATCCTTTCTCCAAAGAGCAAAAAAATCACTTTATACTCAATAAACAATGTTGGGCTAAAAACAGACGTACATTTCGCTCCCACCCCTCTTCCCCGTTACATTTTTTTTTGCAATGTACGGGTTTTTTGTCAGAAAGCGCAATACCCATCATTAAGACGATAGATATCACCAACAATTACCAATTATCAATTTTATTGACATATGTATTTCTAGGCCACTGGCCCATAATACAAAACACAAATAAATTTAACAATACCAGTAGAAGAATAACTTTGATTATGTTGAACAGTTTCATTTAAGAAATTGTATAGAAGATGGCATATATAATAACAATTAAAGTTCCATTTCAGAAGAAAATAAAATACATAACAATTTTATCGTAGAGATACATACTAATATTTCGTCGTATTAACAACAGGAAAGCATTTTGAAATGAAGTTTGAATTTCGAATTAAATTATAATATTCGTTTTCATATCCGAACAGCATGACAAACCACACGAGATTCTTTTCCAGCGTTTGTCTTTCACCAATGGGTAGATAATCGTAAACCTATGTGAAATAGCAGTCGGAGGCTAGGAAAGGATGTAATGGTAGTACTGGCGTGAGAAATACCAGGAATCCATTGTTAGGTGCTCCGGCCGCCGCGATGTAACTGAAATAATGTTGAAAGCGGCGTAAAACCCCATTCAATCAATCAATCAATTATTTTCCAGAAATTGAAAATGAAAAGCCTCACTGTGGTTGACGTGCTAAAACGACAAAAGCAAATGCATATTTTTTATTGTTGTTGTTGTTGTTGTTGTTGTTGTATCAAGAAAGTAATTCCAATGCCCGATTGTGCATTCCTTTCACGAAACGAAAATTGAAAGGCTTTACACTGGGCATTGCGTTCTGTGTCGTCTTACTTATTGGGTTTCAAGGCATGAATCTCTCTCCTTAAAGGCATATGTTAAAAACGTGAGAGGGAATATACGTCATTCTTAGAACTCGAACTCATTATTTTGTAAAATGTTTGTTTCGTAGGTAAAGAGTTTTTCCATCTTTGCGTGAAATAGGTATCTCGTGTAGCGTTGTACAGTGGGCAAATTAAGACAAAATGAAGCTCGTCTTCAACAGAATAGATATTATGTTTTAAACAAAATTTACAAAATCTATATTGTCTATCTATATTTTCATGTCGACCCTTTTCAACGGCAAGACTATGGTAAGAGCATCTAAAGTTTGACAAAATTCTTCTATAATTGTAAGGAAGATCAATAAATAGATATTTTTCAACTTCTAATAAAGATTTATATTCTTTATAGTAATTGGCTTTAGGACAATTTTCAAGTTTCGAGAGCCGTGTTTGCAAGGATATGTCTTTTAACCTCTGTTTAAATAGTTTCAAAAAGAGTCCTGTGTCTCCTATTTCTTGGGAGATCCAAATGTATCCGAAACCGTGTTCGAACAAAAGCGCTTTTATATGTGTTGCCAATGTTATTCTATTAGTATCATCCAGTTTTCTAAGCATATTATAACAGTGTTTAGGATACCGATTATCAGGCATCGTTAGAAGTTTAGTCCAGTACTGAATGCAGGGTGAAATGTAATTTACCGCTAAGGGATATCTACCACATTCGCCTAGTACTAAGCAGTCGGGTGTGCTCATGTTAAGGTTGCATATACGCTTACAGAATAGGATATGTACTTTTTCTAGGATATCATAGAATTTGAATCCCCATATGTCAGAACCGAAGCACAATATAGGCTTTACCATGGAATCGAAGATTTTAAACGCGTCAACTGGGTTAAAATAACCGAAATTGTGTTGAAACTTCAAAATACTCATACAGGATTTTTTCGCTTGAGCGGCTTGAGATGCTAGGCATTTTGACCAACAGAGTCTACTACTGAAAAATGTGCCGAGATATTTATAGTAACTTGATACCTCTATAGGTTTACCTTGAAGAAACCATTTTTCGTGTTTAGAAAGAACACCTCCATTTCGAAAAACAATGATTTTTGTTTTGTCCATATTTATTTTCATACCAGTGTAATCACAGAAAGATTCAAGTACATTTATTTGTTTTTGTAGTCCCTTTATAGTATCAGACAGGGTAGCAACATCATCTGCGAATAACAAGCAGAATAATTCTTCAATCTCGTCATCAATAAACATTCCTTGTGTACATTTAGATTTGATATGTTCAATAAAGTCATTTATAAATAGGGAAAAGATCGTAGTTGAGCTCGAACAGCCTTGATGGGTACCAATTGAGCACTTAAATCTCTCAGTTAAAAATGTATTGCCATTAAGATTATATTTTACGGAAGAGTAGAGATTTTCATACATTGATTCAAAAATTCTTAAAAAATTTCCCGCTAATACCCTTCCTTTTGAACGTGTCCCATAGTTTGTCATGGTTTATGCTGTCAAACGCTGTAGAAAAATCAACGAATAGGCAATAAAATCTACCTCTACATTTTGACAAGTATTTTTGTACGACTGAATAAAGTGTAAAACTATGGTCGATTACACTGTTATTTTTGCGGAATCCTGCTTGGGATTCGTGTATTTTGCGATTGCAATCGACCCAATTTGCCAAACTGTCAGCTAGAACGCCAATAAAAATTTTAGTTATAGTATTGATGAGGGATATTCCTCTATAATTCTCCGGAATTAAAGTTGATCCTTTTTTATGTATGGGTACAATTAAACTATGGCTCCATTGACATGGAAAACTACCACTGTCGAATGTATGATTAAAGATTTTCGTAACTAAATCAACTATGATACTTTTTGTTGCAATGAACATTTCTGAACAAATTCCATCGGAACCTGGTGGTTTATTGATGCTAAGTTTTGAAATGCTCTTAAGGACTTCGTCCTGAGTAAATGGTAAGTTTAGTTCAGTCCCACTTGTTTCTACCGAAATGCATTGCAGAATATTTTCACTAGTATTTGATGGCTTTGCTCCATATAGATTACTAACATGCTTATATCATAGGTTAGGCTTTATCGGTGAATTATTATTAGTCGATTTTGAGCTGTTCGATTGTTTGATTTTCCGCAAAAATGCGCGTGCGTTTTTTCGTACTGAAACTAGATGTTTTCTATTTTCTGCTTGGAAAGATTTAAGATTTTTTCTACATTGTGCTTTAAATTGATTTCTTACTGTTTGATATAAAATAAAGTCTGTGTTATCATTTGATTTTCGGAATTGTCGAAGGGTACATGTCCTTTTTGTTTTGAGCTTCTCGCACTTTTCATCCCACCATTCTGGAAAAGAACGATGAAGAATTAATTTCGAGCGATTCCCTAGTTTCATAGAAGCTCCCGCCTTTTTAAGTGTATCGTCTTAATCATCGAGTATTTTATTTAAACCAATGTTTTCTATATCCTTTGGTAAAAATGTGAAAAGATTGTTAAATTTTGTTAGAAATTCTTCCTTTTTACTTTCGTTCCACTTATACTTCACATAAAATTTGGACGAGGGTTTTTCATTATGGCTTGAATGTATATCTGTTGTTGCAAACAGTAAAGAGCATTCTAAAGGGAAGTGATCGGAAAAAACTTCCTCCCCAATTTTAAAGGTTGAAACATATTCAAATAACTCGCTAGAAGCGATAAAATAGTCTACGATACTCTTTCCCTCATTGGCATTGCAGGAGAACTCGCCATTAAAATCATCTTTAAATCTACCATTGATTATGTGCATATTAAACGATTAACACAAGTCTAATAGTGATAAGCCAAAGTTGTTGACAACAGTATCCTTAATGCCCTTTTCAAGTTAAATGAGTCTGATTGATAATCTCCTATATCAGAATTTGGAAATAAATTGCTCAAGTCATCGTTTTCTATGAAATCTAAATTACTGCCAACTCTTGCGTTTTAATCTCCAGCCAGGAGTAGATATGAATTTGGGTATTTCGCAGATATTTTTAAAACATGTTGCGTCAAAATGTCAATTCCATTTTGATTGTTTTCCTCATATACAGGGGAATACTCTGGGGAAACATATACAAATAACATTATCATGTCAGATAAAAGACCGAAGAGCTCTTTTTTGAAAAGAAGAACTACACAATCGGCAATATCATCAAAAATACGCTTAATTCCGTTTCTTGTAAATAGGCTATCTTTAATATATACTGTTACACCTCCAGAGTTTCTTATCGCACGTTTTTTCCTACGTCTTGAATAATGAAATGACTTATGATTATCCATTTCGTAGGACATCTCATTTTCAGATGTCCAAGTTTCACACAACGCGACGATATCGAATCGATTACAGTAAGTGATAAGTAAAAAATTGCTGTAATGTACAGCAAAGTGAATGTGTCGCCTTTAAAAAATGTTAGCCGAGTAATCGAAAATGGCTAATGGAAAAATGGGTGAACTCATTTAGAAGGTTGCCTCTAGAGTGCACACAAGATTTTTTGATCCCACTTGACCCAATTTCGAACTTGACAAAGGATTGATGGACAAACATTCTGACAAAGTTTCAAGACAATTGGGCGAAAAATGTGGCCTGTAGAGTAAACACAAGGTAAAATAATGATAGGTTTAACCTATAGACGGGAAAAGTAATTTGACCTAAGTTTAAACTTATTTTCAGCAGACAAATAGGCTACCTATCAAAATCGATGGCTATTTGCTTTTTTCTCATATACATACATGTACACGTGTATTTCTAGATTGATTTCCTCAGTTACAGCAATTTTAATAATTGTTCAGAAGAAATTAGCCTAATATGAATGAAAGATACTCACTGAAATTGAAACAATTTTTTTTTTGGAAAAAAATGCAAGGGGGTTCTTTGAATATGGGCGCACGTATTATAGCAAGTGCATCAGGTCGGAACACTCAATATACATGGGTCCGTAGTCAGGTCCAAAACCTAAAGAATGGGATTCAGACTATATGTTAGCCGACATAGCTTAAGCTAAATTAGCTGCATTTACTTTTCAAACTCTTTCAAGTCTTAACTGTGAGAATTAGTATAGATTTCATCTCTTTCAAGGTTTATCCCGCTTTTCACCACGACGTTAAAACTCAACAACAAGGACGTTGTTTTAGCGGGAATAAGTAGCGTCATACTTCCCCAAAGTGCAGAATGACCTCATTTGCAGAGGGTAAAAAGAAAATGTCATTCAGATGAGATTCTAAGCAAAATTTAAATTTTGATAAAGATCGACAGAAATAAAATCTAAGAAAAAAAGTAAATAAATTTAAATAAACAATAAAACAAAATAGCGAAATATCGCGAGATTATCATTATCCATGTAGGCTGCCAATGAGAAAATTAACAAAAACTTTGACGGTAAATGTTCTTCCCTCTGTTTTTGGTCGTTTAAATATTTTAAACGCGTTAGTTAGAAGCAGAAAAAGCGCCAAAGCGCCCGAACTTTGCGTTACTTTCCCGTATTACTAAAATTTGACTCCCTGTCCCCATCATTGGCCTCACTTGACCTCACTTGACCCAATTTTGAAGTTGACCGAGCTAAGATGGAGACTAACATTCTGACCAAGTTTCAAGACCTTTGGGCCAAAAATTTGTCCTCACTTGACCCCACTTGACTCAAGTTAGAATATGACCGAGATTTGTTGAAGACAAACATTCTGACCAAGCTTCAAGATACTTGGGCCAAAAATGTGGCCTCTAGAGTGCACACAAGATGTTGACGGACGACTTGATGACGGACGCAGCTCGACCACAATAGCTCACCATGAGCACTTTGTGCTTATATGAGCTAAAAAGTGGAACTTGTCATCTAAATAATTTGGTATTTCAATACAGATTCACTCTAATCCACCTATATCAAAATTATCTATGATGTATCAGGTAAAAGATGTTTAAAAATCAAGAACTCTACCATGTAGTTTTACATTTGTAAGAAAATTGTCTTAGATTTCTTCCAAACTTAAATGTTTTCCCATTAGGAAAAAATCATAAAACATAGACACCATCAGTGTTTTTTTTCTGTTAAATTTAAAATGATATATAAATAGATACTTGATTTAAAAAAAAATGTGAAAAATGCTAAGATAACAGGATGGGAAAGGATCTTACATCCTCTACTACACCAACTTGTGAATAATCTTATAGCAAAGTCTGGCATAAGATTTCCCCACAGAAATTAAGTAGAAAGCAAAATGTGTTGCTTAAGGCTAAGATCACACTTCAATTCTATCCAGGCTGATCTTGGTCTATTCTGTCTACAAAAAACCTGTTCAACTCTTTTGTGTTGCTCTTATTATAAAATATAATGACAATTTCAGAAAGCAAAAAATCAAAGTGATTGCATGTTAAAAAGATTACATTTTCCACTGTCTTATTTGACCTGTAGTAACGTGACAAAGTTTTGATTATTGAAGGACAAATGCCGTTTACAAAACGATATGATAGCGCAGACAAAATTAAGGGTTTAAACATCTGGGCTCCCCTCATATCTAACAGATCCAATAAAATGATATATGTATTTGAAAAAAAACCGGGACCTGGTTACAGAATTCATACTTTTATTGCATCTTTAAACGAATGATGAAAAAAGAATTTGTTGACTCGTTTCACATAGTCCTGTGCGCTTTGCGCTGTCTGATAGGTGTTCATAAATATTTTGCATAACGAGCACCCGTTATATACGACTCTGGCAGTCAGTAAAAAAATCTTTGATGTCGTGGTGTGTCTTTAATATGTTGTTATTTCGAACCTTTGACATCTGGTAACGAGTTAAAGATTTAATTTACAAAAATTACCACTTAAATATTTTGACCTTATAGAAAATAGAACTTCGATTTTTATGATTGATTCATCCGTGAAAGCCACCGATTTCTATATTCAAAGTTACAAAATAATCACGAAAGATTGATTAAGAAATTTTATGTTTTCCATGCAAAATGGATTTCTTTTCAAGATTCCGATGCTTATCAACCACAAATATACCGATCGGAAAAAATACAAAAATAATACTCTTTCATGTAACCGATTCGTGTAACAAGAAATATTAAGGTAGTGGAACCGTAATAGTTCCGCAAAGGTTCGGAAGTAAAGAACTTAAACAGTGTTAACCGAGGTTTCCAAATGATTTTCATTTGGAAACCTCGGTCAACATTGTGAAAGATCATGAGTTCAGAAATGTTGCGGAACTATTACGGGTCCACTACCTTAAATCAGTGGTTCTCAATGCCCGTTGCAAACGATTGCTAATGCTACATTATAAAGAAATGGTGTAAAAAGCAGTTTTTCGTAACGTCACCTACTCATTTTTGATTTTTTTTCTAGGCATTAAAGGACATTAATCATCGAATTAAAAAGTCTATAAGTAAACTAACAGCGCTAGAATATTATACAATAAAGTCATTTCCTTCCATTAAATTCCATTCCATCCTTACGCATGCGCAGTTGTTACCATGCAGAAACAAGCATGGTAAAAATTAGTGTGTTTTTTTTCTGTCCCAGTGTCGGAGGGTAGCGTAGATGGGACAGGTTTACTAGTCTACCATTTAGATCACAAAATGATTTCTATGGTCACGTGGCCGGTAATGTGACCTTCCGAAGATACCCGAGAAAACACGAATGAAAACGAGTTTTCTCATTTCGTAATCAAAAGTCATAGGGTACCAGTCAACTCGGTCCATCGAATAACTCGGCCCAATAAACTCGGCCTGAACATATAGTTTATAGTAATACAGATTATTTTCCTTAAGTATGTACAATTTTTGGACGAACGATGTTTCCTCATAAATGAATGAAGATTGAATAGTCTTGTATTTGTGATAAAAGTACTGAATCAATAATCGAAAATGGGGTCGAGTTATACGTTGGGCCGAATTGCCGAAGGGCCGAGATGGAAATGGGCGGAGTCAACCAGTCATCAAATAATATATCGGTTTAATCGGTTAGAGTTTAGACGTAAGCTTTATGGGCAAACCGGAAGAAGGGACTATCAAGTTCTCTGGACAAAATCAAACATTTAGTACTTTATATTCATGAAAATCGTTGTTTTGCGAGATGAGATGACATTTATTGTAGGTTTTATAGGACTGCTTTGAAATTTTATCTTGTAAACAATCGTTGTGTAGAATACAATTGCAATTCTAAGGTAGAAGTAATTGTCCCTCGTGACGAAATATCTAAATTTAGAATGAGTATACTACAATGAGTGTCGCCCATGGGGCGACACAATGAATAAAGTGTCTGATATGTGCTTTCGCAAACCACGTATATTAAGACTACATAAGGTCGTGTGTGTGTATTTGTAGGATTTAGGTCCCTCCGTGCTCTAGGCATATATGGTATGGACCATCTCCATAAGGTCAATGAATTAACAATATTTTTGAACAAATATGTATCTACATTGTCATTAAGTGGCTCTGGGTATAATGGACCTCGGCCGGCATCCTACAGCGGTACAGGCTCGTTTGTTTCATAGTCAAATACGTGTGAAATACCATCAATAACTAGTCTATCATACTTCAGATAAGCCTTGTGTCCATTTTCGAAAGATTCTTTCATAAAGGGAAGTAATTTTCCACGCACATCGGATACTCGTTTCACAAAGTCCTCGCTTACCCTTACTATCTTATTTTTCGCTGTTTCTCCTTTATGTCTATCCTTTTTTATGTATTCTCGATAATTTCTCAAAATCCTCTCTTTAGTCTTGTAGAACGAGAACTTTACAATAATTGGGCGGGGCATAGTTTTGCTTGGCAGTCCATGGGCCCGCTCTATGTCAATGTTGTCCGGGTTCATTTTCAAGTCTTTTTCTAGGTAACTCCTTATTTTGCCTTCTGTATCCTCCCATGTTTCAGCACTCCCATCATCATCGACATTGAAGAATCTAAGATTCTCCCTCCGGGATTGAGCCTCTAGATGCTCGTTTCTCTTCTCATTTTTCCTGGTCAGATGTTCGAGCCTGTCTATTGTATTTTTCATTTCTTCTATCTTGTCTTTCATTTCGGCATTCTCCGCCTTTATTTTGCTATTGTCTCTTTTTAACTGATCAACACTTCTTTCTAAGCGATCTAACTTTCTATTTGTGGAATTTACGTCTCTCTGTATTTCAAGCAATAACGTTTTTACGTCACGGTCTATCGTAGAATTAGCTTCTACATCTGATTCTGCGCTTTCTTCATCATAAATTTCGTCCTGGGTCGTTTCATAGTCATTTTCACTATCATTTTCAGATTGTTCTTTTTCTTGTCTTGGTTGGGCTTTCTTTTGTGATTTTCGCTCTTTGTTTCCTTTTTGTAGAAATTGACTTATTTTGCTTTGTTCTTTAGAACTTATTTGTGATCTCCTTGTTGCAGGGCCACGATTTTCTTGAGTAAAAACTTCTTCGTTAGTTTCACATTCTTTAGGCACACCTTTGTCAGTTCTACTGGGTCCAGGCTCTCTCAGACCTTTTCCGCTGGCAATACTAGAGACCTTCCTGGGTCCAGGGTTTGCTTCAATTCCTTGCACCACCAGAAGAAGAAAAAGCGTAAGCCTTATGCACAATGAAACTTTATCTTTCATAGAAGGTAATTCGCAAGTAAGGTCAGCCCTTTTAGTGCACCTACGTCTGGGGATAAAACCGCCAATTCTGACCCTCCAACACTCTATGGATATACCCATGTCGCGTAAATTATCACCAATTAAAAACAGGCCAGTTTTCATATGCCGCGGCCTTTATGCAGTATGTGCAGTGTATGTCTACCCACTTTATGTCTATGTTTTCCTTTATTTTCCCTTTCCCCAATGTTTTATCGGTTTTGAAAAGTAATATATTAAAGGGTGGGGTATATAAACAAAGCGATATTGTTATTTGTCGTCTGTTCACCTCACTTCAGATCTCAGAAATAGATATTGTCCGTTTTGTTCACATTGAAAGCTTGTTATACTAGTCCGCTGTAGTTCCTTGGCATTATTTCTGACGTACCTTGCCCGCTATATACTATACAGCATGACTGTAGCTAATTTATTTTCTCATTTTGTCGCCAGTAGAAAAAAATTGCGGCCATCACAGAGGACGTTACTCTTCACAATGCCTTTCTTGATACTTAATACAATACGATACAATACAATTTTTCAATCAAGTACAAAGGTCTATGGCCCATAAACATTTACATAATAACAAACAAGAGAAGTATCATCGAGTGACATCAATCGGTTGTCACAATCATTACATATACAGCAGACATTTTGAATTATTCTATATTTTTCCTTAACTTGAACATTTCAATTAAATACTTTGCAACTATGTTAACAGTGTATCTATCATTTAATTCCATAATGCGATAGAAGTTAAGTCTATTCCTATTCCTTAGCCAATAGCGAGGAAAAAGTTCTAGTCTTATATCCTCGTATAAAGAACATTCAAAGAAGGCATGGTGTTCGTCTTCGATAATTTCAATATTTAAGCGTTTACAAAAAGAGCAAAAGCGTTTATCTTTATCTAACCCTATATGCCTACCACGTTCGATCATAAGATCGTGATTAGAGCATCGAAAGTTAGAAAGAATACGTCTGTAAACGAACGGTATGTCGATAGCAAGATAAAATTCTGGGTTTAATGCAGATTTGAAATATTTGTAAGTTAATGCTTTAGAGGTGTTATTTATATCAGAAGCCCACTTTTGTGAATAAGTGTCAATCAGACGTTGAGAAAACAGTTTCAAGAAGGCGTCGTCATTACCAATATCATGGGATAACCAGACGTAACCGAAACCGTATAAAAATAACATATTTTTTATACAAGTTGCCCAAGTTCGTCTTCCAACTGAATCTAGTTGTTTTAGCATTAAATAACATTGTTTTGGGTACCTTTCATTCTCCATGCGTATGACTTTAAGCCAATATTGAAGACAGATAGTCATATAAGATGTACAAAGCGGTAATCGACCACACTCGCCAAGCGCAAAAGCATCGCAAGTGTGATCTGAAAGGTTACACACTCTTCTACAAAAACGAATTTGGACTCCTTCTATCTTATCATAGACATTAAAGCCCCAAAGCTTAGCCCCATAGCAAAGAATAGGTTTAACTACAGAATCGAAAATTTTGAACATGTCGCATATTTCCAAAAAAACAAATTGTCTTCGAGTTCTATAATTCATTGCTTTCGTAGCTTGGTGAGAAAGCATCTCATGAGACTTACACCATGCTAACTTTGACGTAAAATAAAGACCTAAATATTTAAAAAATGAAACGACTTCAATTTCCTTATTATCCAAAAACCACTTTTCTGTATGTTTTACTATACCACCGTTTCTGATGACAACAATTTTAGTTTTGTCTAAATTAATTTTAATTCCTACCAAAGATGAGAAATTCGAAATTTCGTTAATTTGTCGTTGTAGCCGAGCAACAGTATCGGAGAAACCTGATACGTCATCTGCAAACATTAGAAGGTTCAATTCTTTAATAGAATCTGTAACAAAAATGCCGTGTTTACATGTCCGTTGAAGAAATTCTGCTAAATCATTTATAAATAAAGAAAATATTGTTGGTCTTGTATTACAGCCCTGACGAGTACCTACAGAACATTTGAAATAATTTGTGAGTGAGTTTTGCACTTTGACACAAGACTGTAACTGTCCGTACATACATTTAAGAGTAGAGAGAAACTTTCCACTAATACCTTTTCGGTCGAATGCATCCCATAACTTTTCGTGGTTTATGCTAACAAACGCTTTTTCATAATCAATAAATATGCAGTAAAATCTTCCTTTTCTCTTTGAAAGGTATTTTTGTCCGAACGCCATTAAGTTAAACATATTATCTATGGGGGAATATTTTTTACGGAAACCGGCCTGTGATTCGTCAATAACATGGTTATTATCACACCAGTTAGTTAATCTTGACGATAAAATATTAACACATATTTTGCAGATGCTATCAATGAGCGAAATCCCACGAAAATTGTCAGGATTTGCTGAACTACCTTTCTTATGTATGGGTGTTATAATACTTCTACACCAATCCACAGGAACGTTTGAGCTATCAAAAATTTCATTAAAAAGCCGATTTAAAAAAGGGGAGGGTATCAGAAAGCGTATACTTATAAAATCCGGCACAGAGACCATCTGGACCGGGTGATTTACAATTTTTCATAGCTTTTTAGCTCACCTGAGCACAATGTGCTCAAGTGAGCTATTGTGATCACCTTTTGTCCGGCGTCCGTCCGTCGTCAGTCGTCCGTCGTCCGTCGTCAGTCGTCCGTCGTCCGTCAACAATTTCTTTAAATGACATCTCCTCCTAAACTACTTGGCCAATTTTAACCAAACTTGGCAGAAATGTTCCTTAGGTGATCCCCTTTAAGAATTGCTAAAAGAATTGAAATCGGTGAAAAACTCTGGTTGCTATGGAAACGAAAGTAAAAATTTTAAGAAAAGCTTTAAAATTCTTCTTCTTCTGAACAAGCAGCCCTACAGCCTTGAAATTTGGCATGGATGATCAGCTCAAAGACCTTAATAAAAATAGCTAAAATCATATCTGTTGGGCCACCAGGTGCAGAGCACTAGGGGGGAGGGGGTAGTACTTTGGGTAAATTTTGTAATCTTTAACCTTCTTCTTCTTCTGAAAAAGAAGCCCTACAGCGTTCAAATTTGGCATGGAGGATCAGCTCATAGACCTTAATAAAATTAGCTAAAATCATATCTGTTGGGCCACCAGGTGCGGAGCACCAGGGGGGAGGGGGTAGTACTTTTGTGAAAATTTTGTAATCTTTAACCTTCTTCTTCTTCTAAACCAGGAGCCCGACAGATTTGAATATTGGCATGGATGATCAGCATATGGACATTTATTGAATTAGCTAAAATCATGACTGTAGATTCACCAGGTGCGGATCATTAGGGGGGAGAGGGTAGTACTTTTGTGAAAATTTTGTAATCTTTAACCTTCTTCTTCTTCTGAACCACAAGCCCTACAGACTTGAAAATTGGCATGGAGGATCAGCTCATAGACCTTAATAAATATAGCTAAAATCATGGCTGTAATGCCACCAGGTGCGGAGCACCATGGGGGAGTACTTTTGTGAAAATTTTGTAACTTTAACCTTCATCTTCTAATAAACCAGGAGCCCTACAGACTTCAAAATTGGCATGGATGATAAGCATATGTATCTAAAATTAAATAGCTAAAATCATGAATGTAGGGTCACCAGATGCGGAGCTTTAGGGGGGAGGGGGGTACTTTGGATCAATTTTGTAATCTTTAACCTTATTCTTCTCCTGGATCAGAAACCCTACAGACTTGAAAATTGTCATGGGTAATCAATATATTGATCTTAATAAAAATAGCTAAAATGATGACTGTTGGGTCACCAGGTGCTGAGTGTCTTGGGGAGGGGGTAGTACCTTGGATCATTTTTGAAATCTTTAAACTTCTTCTAATGAACCAGGAGTCCTACAGACTTGAAAATTGGTATGGATGATCAGCATATGGACATTAATTGAATTAGCTAAAATCATGACTGTAGATTCACCAGGTGCAGAGCATCTTGGGGGAGGGGGGAGTGCTTGGTTGAGAATTTTGAATCCCTACAGCCTTTATATTTGACATGGATTGATCAACTCATTAAAGAAAACTTTAAAAGTCTCAGACTCAGCCTGTATATCTGGCATAGATTAGCTGATCACAGACCTTTTATGAAAAAGCTTAGATAAATAATGACCAGGGGAGGATTATTTCAAATGTTATCTGATTGAATAAGTGAAAATCTCCTTTTCTGCAGTTGCATGGACATACCTAGGTAATGAAGCTTTTTTCTCAGGTGAGCGCACCCAGGGCCAACGGCCCTCTTGTATACTTTTTACTATCTCTTCGTTGGATATCGAAGCGTATTTGATCCAATATAGTCTGGCCCGTTGTACTGTTGTTGATATGATCATCATAGCTATTATCATTAATATTGTTAGATGTATTGCTACCTAAATTAAGCAGTGTATTAAAGTGTTGAAACCATGCATCACTTTGAATAACAGTAGTAGTTGCCTGTCTTTGTTTATGAGACCTAAGAATTCCCCAGAATTTTTTGGGGTCTTTTCTGCTTTCAACAAGCTGATTTCTTTTGATTTTACAGAAAATTATTTTTTTACTTTTGCAAATTGATTTGAAAGAATTTCTTTTAATCTTATATTTACGTAAGTCTGAGTCGGTATTTGTTTTCCTATATGTACGCAAGGCAATACTTTTTTCACGTTTTGCAGATTGACATTCACGATCCCACCATATTGTTTGGCAGTTTTCATTGTTTTGAATGTAATTGGGTTTACGAATCATATCATATGCCGATTCATAAATAAATTTGTTTAAAATCATTAAGAAATGGTAAAACAGACTGATTTAATGAATATCCAATTTTTTCATTAAAATGGGTGTACTTGTCGGAAAACATCTTTTAGACTATCATTCCAACGAAACTGTTTCCACTCTAAGTTACAAATAGAACTATTTTGTGAGAGAGGATTCTCTTTCTTATCTACAATACACATTAAAGTACAATCTAAAATACACATTAGGGGAAATTGCACAGAGTTATCATTTTCAAGGATTTGAAATTTGGAGACAAAATTGAATAAATTTGACGAACAAAGTATGTAATCGACAACGCTCACGCCGTTGTTTGCAAAACAAGTAAAATTACCTTCATTATCGCCAGACACTCTACCATTTAGAAAGTGAACATTATGTGAACAACATAATTCAATTAATGAAAGACCGAATTTATTATAGACTTTATCTTTAGATTTTCGAGGAATGTCAAATATGTCTGTAGGGTAAAGTGTGTTTTCCCCATAGATATAAGACATTCCATCGTAGCTAATGTAATCTTGGAAGTCTTTTGTACGAGCATATAAATCGCCTGCTATCAGAAGGTCTACATCCAGGTAGTCAGAAAATATAATGTTTATATAATCGTTTAATATTTCTACCCCATTATTATTTCTATCTTTATAAATAGGTGAATGTTCTGGCGATACATAAGTAAATATATATACAATGTCCTTATAATATTCTACCAACGAGGACAATTTAAAGTATAGAACGACACAGTTCTCAAAATGTTCGTAAATACGGTTGATTAAGCTCATATCAATTGTTAAATTATTGATAAATACACTCACGCCACCAGACCCCCGCATATTGGACTTTTTCTTTGGTCTCATATAATCAAAGCTGGTTAAACCTGGTAAAAGGTTGTCAAATTGTCAACTTAATTATGCAATGAAGCCTGTTTAGACTTAATATCACCGGTCTGATAACATTATTAGTTATACGGTTTCTTGCCGGGGTATATGACGATTTATTCCCGGCTGGAAAAATGATGTCACCCGAGCCGTAGGCGAGGGTTGACATCATTTTTACTGCCGGGAATAAATCGTCATATACCCAGGCAAGAAACCGTATTACGAATTTATTATACTTCAAAGTTTTAGGGCTAAATATCTGTCTTTTGCCTATTTTAGGCGTTTGTATTAACCGATTTCAAACCACCAATATCCCTTAATGCGCCCCTAAGAAAAGTAAACATGTACAAAGTGACGTCATATATAGTTGTGACGTCATACTACTACACTCTGCGCTATTGTGATGTGGAAGCTTTTTTTGGCCGAAACTTCGAGAAACTTCGCACTTTTAATCGGACAGATTTGTACAAATTTAAGGTATTTATTGACAACTATATCATTTTTTATTTGCACATTATTTACTGACATCCTTTTCAACTGTATCCTAGTGTGTATATTCGGGTCGTGTTATCAGCGAAGCGAGAGAAACATGGCTGCCATTACCGTTTCGATTTTTTGTCTATGTTCACGTCGAGGCGCCCTAAGGAAACATTAAAGGTAATACCGGAGCGGCCGTAGCTATCAATGTTTGTCAGGTCAGCATTAACTAATGAAAATGCTAGAATTTTCTTTGTAGTATGATAAAATATGATATCAGGCAGTCTATTTAAGAAAAAATTGCATACATTTTCACCCTTATTTTTTTGGTTTATATGGCTATTTGATAAGTAAGCGAAAAAAAAGGTAACATGATAAAAATAATATGTTAGTGTCTTAGACTATCAATGTTTTCTGGTCTCGGCTGCGAGCCTCGTCATGATAAATACTCTCAAGCTCGACCATATGACATTGAAATCTAAGGCCACTTACATATTATTCTTTATTTATCGTATAAAACAGAGTAATTTAAGCAAAAATCCACTGGGCCAAGCTCCCATGATTTCTGACGGAATTGTCCGATAATAAAAAGGAGAATCTCTTATGATTTCGGTCAATAGAGCCAAAATACATGCGTCGGTGTCTACCCTCACATTCATTTAAAAGGAAACATTTATAAATGAGCCTGTGCGTAAGATTTCCAAAAATTTCAAGTACGCGCAAAGCAAAGACTGTGTCCAGCCTGTACATCCACACAGTCTGGCCAGATTCTTCACTATGCGTTTAGTAGATATATTAGGTATCAAAGTATCTGTAGACCATTAGGAAACTTTATATTTACAGAATTTGATCTATTAGACGAATCGATAACAAATCTAAACGATTCGATTGATGAAATAATAAAAAAAGGAGAAGAAATTAAGAAAGATTTACACAAGTTAAGTGTTAAAAGATCGCTCGATAATTGTATTAAAAATACCAAGGTATTTTGGACCTATAAAGAGTTTTACGAACAGAAACGGAATCAGTGTAAATATAACCATTAACCAATGGTATGACTATTTCAATGATTTATTTTATAAAGATAATGTAAATAACAAAAGTCAATTACACGAAACAGTACTCAATGCTGACACTGATCCGAACTGTGAGATTAAAATTTCCATATTGAATGGAGAAATTACTGATAATGAAAAAGTGCATGCAATACGTTCTTTAAATGTTTCAAAATCTTCCAGTGGTTCCTTAATAGCGGAACATTTTATTCATGGAATACACCTTATATTACCATTCATTAAAAAAATTCAATAGAATATATGATACTTGCGAGTTCCCTAAAAAGTGCTCATTCTCCGTCACGATACCTGTACATAAAAAGGAGATGCAAATAATCCAGATAATTATAGAGGCATTTCTCTTGTTGATATTTTCAGCAAAATATATATTCATATTCTTCAAAGGCGTCTTAACTTTTATTCCCAATTATTTGATTGTATCGCCGAATCTCAAGCGGGATTTAGAGAACAGTATTTTACTATTGATAATGCTTTTATACTAAATGCTATCGTTAGCAAGTATCTTTCCATGAAAAATAAAAAGTTTTTTGTTGCATTTATTGACTTTTAAAAAGCGTTTGATTCGGTGAACAGAAACAAACTTTATTCTTCTTTACTTTCACATGGATTAGGCGGAAAATTACTCAGGGCAATTAAGGCTATATATGCATCTGTAAAAACTGTCAGACGTTACAAGCAAGATATCAGTGAAATAATTGAGTGTCCTATGGGGTTGAGACAGGGGTGTTCACTGATTTACATTTTATTCATTCTATTCATAACGAAGAGTGTTATCAAAGGCATACAGCTACATCTTGATATTTTTGAAATATTACTATCAATGTTCGCAGTTGATATTGCGCTCCTTTCTGGTGTAAGAATTGGTATGCAAAAGCAATTGAATTTGTGTAGAGAATATAGTAATGAATGGAAATTAGATGTTTATGTATCAAAATTAAAGATTATAGTATTAAGAAATGGTGTAATATCATCTAAAATGGATAAGTGGTTTTATGGAAAGGAAGAAATAGACTTTACTTATTATTTTACTTTTATCGGTGTTAATTTTAATTCAAGTCTCTCACTCTATAGAATGGCCGAATACAATTCTTCAAAGTGAAAAGAGCTTTACTTAGTATTCTTTTTTCTTTAAGCTCAATAATGCCATTAAGTGGACAAACCTTTTTTTAGAAATTTTGATACTAAAATTGCACCTATTCTATTTTACGGATCTGAAATTTGGGGTATAATTTTTTGTGATTGCACTGAAAAAAATTAAAAATAAGCTTGTAAACGGTTTCTAGGAGTTCCTGTGAATACTACAGATGCAGCAGTCTTAGAAGAATGTGGACGTTTCCCGTTACATATATTCACTTGCAAAAGAGTTGTTTAGTACTGGCTAAAAATATTAGATATGAACCCTAGTAGATATGTAAAAAATGCTAAAACATGCTTAAATTATATGATTCCTTCGGGCGTTCAAATTGGTTTACAAAACTGAAAAATTATCTGTATCAAAACGATTCTGGTTATGTATGGGAACAACAATATATTGATAATGGAAAGGTGTTGTTTATCAGTACTTGAAACGACTGAAAGATCATTATTTGCAAGTTTGGAGACATTTTGCAAGTTTGGAGAAAAAAATGCTGTTCTCAGTCAATACTTGATATATATAAAGAATTAAAGTTTTCATTCGAATTTCAATATTATCTTGATGTAATCTATATTTATAAATTTCGGAAAGCTGTGGCTTATTTCAGAACGGGCTCATTATAATTAGCAATAGAACGAGGTCGTTACGATAGAACTCCTATAGAACAACGGTTTTGCTTCTATTGTAAAAATGAAATTGAAGATATGCATCACTTTTTGATAGTTTGTCCACTTTATTCTGATATTCGTGTTCAGTATTTGAAAAGGAAACACCCCAAACACAATATAAGTTCAATTTGATTATGACAAGGAAAAGTGAAATTGACATAAAACATATTGCTATGTTTATATATTATTCATATGAGAAACGTAAAACCTTAATAGAAAATAAGTAAAACATTTTTATTGTACTGTTTTGAGACATTAGCATTGTACATATATTTCTAAACACATAAATTGCCATGTATAGTAGTTTATTGTTAAACTGGTCGCACAAAGATTTGTTAAATATGTGTATGTATGTGAAGGCCGGTGGCCAATTATCAATAAAAAATGTAATTGTATGTGGCTAAATGCTTCAACGCTACTCAATGTATGCATCTCACAAATATTTCAAATTGATGGAATTGTCTCCGAGTAAATTTATGTAGAAAATAACCATTCTCAAACTTTTAATCAAACAATTAAAGTTTTCCAATAAAACTATTATACCAATTATACAAAATCATTTTCAAATATCTCCGATTGAAAATTAAAGAAAAATACTTAGTAAAAAGATACGTTGTGTCCCAGGCACAATCACCCTCTTAACGAGGTAGTTAATCAAACAGAGCTCACTTTCCATTCTCAGTTTGAGCCACACATGCTCAATGACAATCCATAATTCATAAATCATCACATCTTTTCTCAAAAATAATTAAAATGAGAAAAACCTTGAATAATACCAGATGCTTAGTTTGATAGAAGCAGATGCTACGTTTGATAGAAACAGGTTTTGCTTGTTTATCAATCTGTCATTACATTTCTTTGTTAGAATAACGAATCCAGCGCCCCAAGTTTGAAACAATCGTTTGGTGCGCTTAACTGGGTAATGCTGCCCTGTTTTCAGGGTGACAAAACAGTGAAGACTGCTTGCAAAGTGTAACTGCTTTGTACGCAAATGCACGTGCAAAGGTATAACTGGCAAACAGTTTGTACCGTTTTGTCATCTGAACGCAGACTATTTCTTGTGAGCTTGATTGTGCTTTGTTATCCTAAACCTATAGCATTTTAATTCTGGATGTCTAGTCCTGTGAAGTTATATGGTTCTAGCTTGCATACTTTCTGAGATATGCTTTGGTTAAATAATGTTCCACAGACAGACAGACCGCCCGCCCGCCCGACGATTGTGGAGCAGTATCCCCCCTTATCTTCGAAAGGGGAAGGCATAATTACGCTCGTGTCCTCTACTAATTTCTCTAATGGTCGACTGACTAAAGAGTGTGTCAAAATTTAACAAGAGCAAAGAAAGCGGGTGCAAACGCTCGGCTGTTAATTATTTCTTAGGCAAATGCAAATATATGAACTTCGTACCTACAGAAATGTCTTGTACCAAGCAATAATCATGTGAAATATGAATGCTCTTTGACAAACCATTTAAAAGTTATGACCAAGGTTAAATTGTTTTAAACAAATTTGACCTTGAAGATGACCTTGACTGATGTTCTTGAGCTTTGTACCTACAGCAAGGTCTTGTCCCGAGCAATGATCATTTGAAATATGAATGCTCTATGACTTGCATTCAAAAGTTATGCAAAGGTTAAATTTCTAAAAGAAATTTGCCCTTGAAAAATGACATTAACCTTTACTGATGACCTTGGTACCTACAGAAGGGTCTTGTCACAAGCAATGATCATGTGAAATATGAAGGCTCCATGACTTACCATTCAAAAGTTATGACCAAGGTTAAATTTTTTAAAGAAATTTGACTTTGAAAAATGACCTTGACCTTGACAGATGACCTTGAACTTGGTACCTACAGAAAGGTCTTGTCCCAAGCAATGATCATCTGAAATATGAAGGCTCCATGACTAACCATTTAAAAGTTATGACCAAGGTTATTTTTTTTCAAACAAATTTGACCTTGAGGATGAACTTGACCTTGACTGATGACCTTGAACCTGGTACCTACAGAAAAGTCTTGTCCCAAGCTATGATCTTGTGAAATATAAAGGCTCAATGACTTACAATTCAAAAATTATGACCAAGGTTAAATTTTTTGAAGAAATTTGCCCTTGAAAAACGACATTGACAGATGACCTTGAACTTGGTACCTACAGGAGGTATTGTCTCGAGCAATGATCATGTGAAATATGAAGGCTCAATGACTGACCATTCAAAAATTATGATCATGATTTTTTTTTTTTTTTTTTTGAAGAAATTTGACCTTGCAAAATGTCATTGACCTTGACAGATGACCTTGAACTTGGTACGTACAGAAATGTCTTGTCGCGAGCAATGATCATGTGAAATATGAAGGCTCAATGACTTACCATTCACAAATTATTATCATGATTATTTTTTTAAAGAAATTTGACCTTGAAAAATGACCTTGACCTTGACAGAAGACCTTGAACTTGGTACCTACAGAGAGGTCTTGTCCCAAGCAATGATCATGTGAAATATAAAGACTCTATGACTAATCATTCAAAAGTTATGACCAAGGTTAAAGTTGGTCACGCCAACGCCAACATCGACGCCAAGGAGATCATAATACCTCGGGTTTTCTTCGAAAACAGCCAAGCTAAAAGTGTCAGTTAAAAACTCGGGCCCGATTGCATAATAAAAGACTGAGCAATGCTTTTGTACCAGCCCTTCTTGTACAAATAGTCCAGTCACCCTGTGAAAAAATATGACCTAACCTTCAACTAATTGTAACAGAAATGATTTTTATGGTTTAAGAATCTCTACTATGTTGTTGATGACATACTAAAAGTCTAAGACTGAACTCTTGTGCAAGGAATGTGAAAATGCCATGTGTTCAGAGCAACCCTCTGATAACAATATTAGTTAAAAATCGCAAATAGGTAGCTATGTCATGTAATTTTCAATTTAACTCAACGTTTATACTAAAAATGGTATGAAAATATTATAGGAAAGAATATACTGAACATTCAAAGATGACATTTCTTAAACTTTTTGTCGGGAAAATTTTACCTGGAGAAGTGAAATTTACCAACCCACTTAAATCAGAATGGAAAAAAATGTTTTAACTTTGATTTTACTACTTTAAACACTAATGGATTCTTCCTTGCATGATATTTATTGTCCTGTATCAAAATATCTTTAACATATTCTTGCAGACTTTTCTATCTTTCTCTTTGTCGATCTAACTGTTTATCTGTCTGTTCGTTAAAAACTTGATCTGGATATCTGATTTTTTTTTCATCCCATGGAAAAGAACCTTTAAATTATAGTTTCCATTCTACACATTTTCATTTCTCATACATGCATAAATTAGAAAATGTCAAAAGCAAGTTTATCTCACTGTATTTTAGTCAGGCCATCTATTTAGGAAAAAAATGCACGTTTTTTTCTTTTGTTTTTTTTTAAGCTTTTCCAAACTAAGAATTGTTATAATTCAAGTATGCATATTCATCTAACAGTTTTGATTTCATGATAAAAATGAATAAAAGTCGATTTGAGATTAAATGAACAGTTTTAAACTCAAATGCATCCAAAGTAAAATTATTTGAAAGGAGGATATCATTTCCCCACCCACAAAAATTAAATTAAGGTGTTTAGAATGTCAGTGTAAAACTGATATATTTTACAGAAACATAAGAAATATTTCAAACCATGTAATCATCACACCGTTGCTGATGATATATAGAGGATAATCGTTTGTTTCAATGTAAGATCGATTTATATTTCATTGAGTGAACAACAAAAGCTATATTTTCACGAGTGGCAGAGCCACGAGTGAAAATATAGCTTTTGGTGTTCACGAAATGAAATATCAATCGATCTTACTCGAAAAACAAACGATTATTCTATTTCTTTATTGCAAAAATGTGACAAAATGTGAAATTTCTAGGACATATTTTGGTAAAGCGCGTCATTTTCCGCGTGATTGCTATGCGACGTTCATTGTTTTAAACTCAAATGCATCCAAAGTAAAATTATTTGAAAGGAGGATATCATTTCCCCACCCACAAAAATTAAATTAAGGTGTTTAGAATGTCAGTGTAAAACTGATATATTTTACAGAAACATAAGAAATATTTCAAACCATGTAATCATCACACCGTTGCTAATGATATATAGAGGATAATCGTTTGTTTCAATGTAAGATCGATTTATATTTCATTGAGTGAACAACAAAA
This sequence comes from Fragum whitleyi, assembly GCA_948146395.1. NCBI lineage: Eukaryota > Metazoa > Mollusca > Bivalvia > Cardiida > Cardiidae > Fragum > Fragum whitleyi. The sequence goes on along the minus strand of OX411552.1, from coordinate 4,051,836 downwards.
GCTATATTTTCACGAGTGGCAGAGCCACGAGTGAAAATATAGCTTTTGGTGTTCACGAAATGAGATATCAATCGATCTTACTCGAAAAACAAACGATTATTCTATTTCTTTATTGCAAAAATGTGTCAAAATGTGAAATTTCTAGGACATATTTTGGTAAAGCGCGTCATTTTCCGCGTGATTGCTATGCGACGTTCATTGTGACGTCACTTATTTCGCCCCGCATAGATGACGTCATATAAGAATAAATGCACAAAAGCAGGGTATAAGTTTTTGATAATTTCACTGCTTTTGCGGTGTGATTATCAAGTGATAATCTACCGTTATTTCTCGATAAACCACCGAAAAGCATTAAAGAAATGATACCTTTTTCAATTTCGCTACACATATTGGTTGTTTGTTTGGGTTTCAACAACACTTCCATCATTCATGTAGATACAAATCAGGACATCTGGTACATCCACTCATTGTTTCCTGTAGTTTCCCACACCAATTCAACCACAAGATTTCATCTGAGCCACAAGATGCTCGGAATCGACAATCAAAATGTATGATTTATAAATCTAATGATATTACATGAAACTAACTATATTTTAGCATATATGAATGTATGCAATTTATCTAATTCTATCTATTACACAGAATCAAGAGAACAAGATTTTGCCCTCAAGGTTCAAGCAGTTTTAATCTGAAGGTATAATTTTGTGATTAAGAATTCGCCTGCTGTTGAATGACCTTTTCCAATTGAAAAAAAAGCCCAGGCAAGTAGTTAACACTTGGATCACCCTGTCCAGTTGTGCAGTCAGATGTTCAGTCTAATCTCAGCCTATGATTCCAGTGCTTTCTACTTCACCATCGTTTTAAAACCTTGAGTAGGCCTAGTTTAAATGTAAAATAATTAGCAATTTGTTTAAATTTAGATTTAGAAGCTAAATTTAACATTAAAAGTTTGTAATATAAGGCCCCTCCATCATCGCATATCTTTGTAAGTTGGCAAAAAAAATGAATATCTGATAATTTAAAATGATTATTTTTTTACGCATGGACATGAATAAATTTGTTCGATTCTCAGAAGAACATTGATCACAGCTGAATATTCAATACTTATTATGAATGACATACAGGGCTTGTGTTTGGCCCTTAAACCAGGGTTTTGACTATCAAACATCTGAAAATATCCTATTTTGAGCCTTAGAAATTTCTATCATTTTGACCCCTTGAGAGAAAATCCTAAAGATCAAAATTGGATTTTACCACTCAAATTTTCAAGAATATATTTGGTAATCTATTTAGAATTCTATTGATTATTTTTCCTTTTAAATCATTATAACAAAAGGTCAATTCACACTGAAAAATGTAACATTTTAAACGAATTGCCTTTTCTATTGGTTTGACCCTTAAAAATGGGTTTTGACCCCAAGAATATCATGATTTAGGAGTCAATGTCTCCTCAACTTCAACAAAGACCCTAATTATGCGAGTCCCTGATTCTGACGAAGGCGCCGGGTCCATTACCATAGGTATATCGGGTATATTTTAAAAGCATATGATAGGAATTTAATGTGATCCATCCTTTTCAATTTTTAAAGTACATGCATGAATAAACCTTTTTAACCTTACGATCTATGACAAGCAATATGTTGAAAGGTAAATTGTATCTTTTTTTATTGTTCAAACATGTTTTATCTATTTTGAAAGAAAAGCACAGTACTTTAAGCGCTAAAAGTAGATTTCACGGCTCACCAAGCAAAATCTAGCTATAACTTTTTTGCTGAATTTACTTAATCAAAACATGACATGAATATACAGTGAAACTTGTGTTAAGCGACCACTTAGGGTGCCACCAAAAAGCGGTCGTTTATGGGAATGGTCGCTTAAAACAAAATATCGTAATATATGTGACAGTTCAGTTTGATAGCATCTAAAAAATTGTTGGTCAAGTCGTACAGAATCCTATGATATTCGAACCCATTTGAATCGTCTTATAGAGACGATTCTAATAGGCTTAAACAACATAAGATTCAATTATATCCAATTTTTCGTTAGGAATTACAACAAAATCTAAAAGTTCCGAAAATTACCCCACTTTCCCATGTTAAATGTTTCTTATATGTCTGATGTAGTACTGAGAATTTTATCAGGTATTTTTGTTTTTATTCCAATTATCTATCGCGTGATCATCATAAGACTTTGACAAGGAGAAGAACAATACAAGATCCACTTCCATTCTTACCCTTTTTTCATGAGTTGTAAAATAATATGCAAACGGCTGTTATAAGCAAATAAAATATATTTTAAACAAGACTATGATGCCACAATTTTGCATTGACCCCATACATGTGCCTTTTAAATACTTCTGAAAAAAGACTAAAACGTTGTGTTTATCCAATACAAAGTATAATACTTTAAAATTAAATCAGCTTTTGTATTCAATTAAAGGTTATGGATGACAATTTATATTTTTAAGAACAATAATTGGGTATTGAGTATTAAGATTATGAATGGTTCGAATGGAACTGGGCGTACACTTTTCATTTTTCTCTCTGCAACATAAATATATACTGCAAAATGTAAAATACCCTGTTATTCATTTAAACGACCATTCCAAATCAATCAAATTTTATTTTAAATGACATTTAGTGATTAAAATGTCAGAAATCGGGAAAATTGTAATCCGCGAATAATACACATTACATTTCAAAATCGTTGTTGTTGTTCTGCAGGGTAAGATAAATTATATTTATCCAATACAGACATTTTTTATAATAAAAACAACTTGTGTATTGGTTAGAATCGATTAAGGACCATAAATGAATAAAGAAAAACAATTCACTTCTCAATCGGAAAAAAATGAATGGTTCAAAGAAATTCCATACTTGACAATGTACACAAAATACATTTTTGTCACTGCAACCAAAAAGGTAGGCTGCAACATGCAGACTATCCTTTCTATTCATAAAATGACCATTTTCAATCAATTCAAATTCTTTTTTTAATGGCACTTAGTGATTTCAATCTCAGAAATCGGGAATATTGTAATCCACGAAAACCTAATACATCTTTTAATTGTTGTTGTGCCAAAATGTGAAATAGTTTTTATTAGATCGATTAACAATATATTAAGATTTCTTGTGCTAGAAATTTCTGCAAATACTTCCTCATGCAATTTATAAGCCGAATATGATATTATCACTAATTCCTTCTTTCACAACCTTGAAAATCATTATGAATATGGTGGCCCATAAAAGCCTTTTGGATTAGTTTGAAATTGTAAACTTTGACCTATTTTTTAACATATTGGTACACATGGATTTTCTTAGACTTTTTGTATATTGTTTGCCTAGTACCAAGCTACATTCAAGACATTAAAAAAAATCTGTTGCAATTATTTGAATGTCAAACCCTAGGGTGACTGGACTATTGTGGTTTCAATGATGGATGTATGGTTATATCCAGCGTCGGTTAACGAGAAAATATTTGCCGCTTTATTAAAGAGAAGGCTTATTGATCTTTTCCTCAATGACTGGATCCACGATATATGCCATAAACAATCACTAACCTTATTCAGAAATTTAAAAAATCAATTTTGAATTGACTCCTTTTCTCGAGATTCTGTAGAATAAAAAACATCGAAATATTTTAGCAAAAAAGAGATTAGCAACCTACCAATTATTCATCGTCACGGGCAGACACCAAAATATAGAAAGATCGAAACTAACGTGCGTATTGTGCGAACTAAATGAAGCAGAGGATGAATACCACTTCATCCTAATTTGCCCGTTCTATGAAAATATTAGACGAACTTACATAGAAAACTACTATATAGATAAACCTAGTAGTTCAGACTTATACAACTTCTAAATGCACCCAATAAAAAAACGTTAAGTAAACTAGCCATTTACTGCGAGAAGGCAATGGAAAGTAGAAAAAAACTCTTCCGAATAGTTTACAAATTTTGTTTATCGAAACGTTAACCGTCGATAAATGATAGCAAGGTCGTAACTACATCAATGAGCCGCGGGCGTTGCGTTCTATGTACATCTACGTCGCATACCGATCGCGGGGTTATTTAATGATACTTTTGAATGACAAAAAAGAAAACTTGTTGTGAAATTAAATCCTTGTCTATAACCCGATATATTTATAACTCATATTCATGAATTTACAGTAAAAACCCCATTCCCATTTTCGCGCTGTTCCCACAGGCCTCGTAACTACAATTTGATTATTACAAGCTGTAGTTGCAAGACTTGAGAGGAGTATTTTCCCTGAAGCAGAATTGAAAATGGGGACGGTCTAGTTCCGAAACGTCTTATCTAAGGCATTTTAAACAGCTATAAGGATTTCCGGGACCGAACCAATAATTATGTATTACTTTTGTTATTAGACAAGTATTATGTGTGATTTGAGGGAATACATCATTAATTACTACTTGAGTGACTCAAACTCAATATTATTTACAATAGCATTAGAAACTAACTATACCAATACATCACAAATGATTTTCTTTTATATAAAAAATATATATCGATAAAAATATACCTAAAGTGCCACTTGCTAGAGTACCATAACTTTCGTTTCGCCAAGGTTTTTCTAGAAGGCCGGACTAAGAGGATGAGCTCAAGAATTTCTTAGAAAATCGACAATACTAATACATCCAATCTTCTAATACTGTAATTATTTAAAGATCAATATCCATGTGTAGAAGGATGCAGTGAGCGACCAAAGCCTATTTACAAAATCAGCAACATAACACAATTATTTATAAATGATTTTAAGCTAACATTCCATTTCCAAATCAGGGAAATATCATTTCAATTGTCCCAAACTGATATCACAAATCTATACTCTTGTTTGTTCCCTATCGCTTGGATGGCACTTGACCAGCTGCAGTGCGAGAATAGCTACCGCCACCACCGATCTGTACTTGTCCCACTGTCATTAACGTGAATAAAGGTGACTAAGTACTATTAAACTTTAAACAACTTACCAAACGTCAAATGATTTCATTTTACTGTCCAAATGAAACTTTAAATCTTTTAATTTCAATAATTAATATATCCCAAAAACAAGAACACTACAAATCAACCATCCTACATTGCAAGTGACGACACTTTTTTGTTTACATTTCAAAGGTAGGATTGAAAAATAAATTATTATTCAACTCATATTAAAACAACTGTCGTAATTAGCGCAGTCGGTAACGCACTCTAGTCTAAGTAACGTGCTTTAGGTTTTCGTATCGGCGCTAAAGAATTGATTTTTTTTCATAAATTCAGGATTCAAAACTTGATGCATTGTATTAGAATTATCGATTTTACACTAAACTTTTTTGAAAAAAAAACTTTTTCAATTTTTGTGATATTTGATGAATACATGTGTATGAGTTGAAAAAAAGAAAAAAAATATGGAGATACTGACATATTGATCAGTAGAGAAAAGAAAAAAAATAAATAAAACGAAAAGTTTTCTCACATATGTAATGAATAAACGATTCGATCTTAAAATAACGAAATTAATTATTTTCTTTATTGAAAATGAATAAAAAAAATCATAATGTTACAAAAAAAATTATTCTGACAGAGGTTCGAACCTAGTTAATAATTATCACCTTTCGAGGGGCGGAGACGTAAGTACGAACTCACTAACTACATGAGCTGTTTTCACACTTGTACATTTTGGGTGCTTTTACTATTTATTTAGTCTAAAATATTTCACGCAGCAATACAATAATGAACAAATCATGACGTCACTTGCAATGTTGGTCGGTCGGACTGTACCTGTGACAAACATAATGATGTCGCACATGGATTACGCTTATCCCGATGTACACGTGCGGTGGAGGTCATGGACAAAAGTCGTGGTGGCGTAAGTACAGAGACACACCCCGCACGAGTTATCAGTTCAGACAATCTTCCATTAGGCATAAGTATACAAACCTTTCAATTCTTTTCAATGATTTTTTCCCAACCTCCGCTGATTCATATTTCCTATTTTTACCTTTTTTGTTCTTCAATCCGTCATTGTTACATGTATGTATTTTATATATTATGGCGTCGCACATGTACGTTCAAGTCTTTCGAAAAAAGTTATGTTCTGTTCTGTTCTGTTCTGTTCTTTACTTCTGAGATTCTATTTTTCTCTAGCCATATTTTAAATGTACATATTTGTTTAGATACATATTTTATAGCCATTTATATTCACACATATACGTGTTATACTCACATAAGTAAAATAAAGCATAAGCAAGACGGTTTGGCCACAAGTTCTTACAACTTATGATATGCCATTCCCTTTGTTAAGCATTCCACTGGCATGTAAGCTTTAAACGTATTCATAGTCTTATTTCTGTCTTTTTTCGATAGCCACGGCATAACCGTGTCTATGCATATTTGCAACCAATCCGGAGTTAAGGTGATTTAAATTTAAAAGGGCAAAGGCAATTATACGGGGTCAGCGCGACCGCTCACAATCTCGCTACCGTGTATTCTCTGCAGTTAGCCCGTTAAGTTCATGTCGATAAAGTTAGCATATAGTCACTTTAAGCCATCTAAAACAGATCAAGAGGTATGCCAAGTTTCTTTTTATTTTATTACGCATTCAATTCTTATGTACTGTGTGATTGTCCAGGGTTCTCAATATATTCAATATATTCTTTGTTGGAAATGTCGCGCACAGACTTAATGTCTCATTGCACCACCTTATTCCCAACAGCTTTATATGCTTTAATGTGATACAATTAGTTACATCGTGAAATTGACATTCATCTCAATCAAAACCATTCTAAATCGCTCACTCAGCGCTCCATTCATTCATCTTAAACACTCACTCAAACCATTCAAAAACGCTCCAAACTCGCAAAAAATCATATAACAACAACTTCGTCTAAAATAGAAATAGCTGGGAAAAATATTTTTGATTTCACTGAAATAATTAAAATTGTAAGCGTCTGATTAGATCTTAAAAAAATAGGACACTTTTTATAGAACTTGTATGCATTTTTTAATAAAGGGAGATAATCAATATCGCTAATTTCGTTCATCCTGAACAAAATTTGCGGTATAGGATTACATCCCATTAAATTCACACAAAACTCGCTCCACACACTCATTCAATTTCATTCCTAAAGTATTTCAAAATCATTCATCTTGTCAATTTCACGATGTTGTTAACTCTACCGGACCTGAATAACTAGTAATTACGATTCCCTTTAAATACAAGTATTAGTACACATTTTTTGAGCCTGTGCATGACATTTCAAACCATTTCCAAGAAGTTCAGTATAGACAGCCACAATATTAGCGGACCGCCTGTGAAGAGGTAAACACATTATCCTTCTACATATCCAACAATTAAGTATCTGGTCAGACTGTGTGGATGCACAACCTGGCTAGAGCCTTTGTTTTGAGCAAAAAGCGATTTTTTGGAAATGTCACGTACAGGCTCAAATAACATGTTCTATGGCAGAAGTACTCTAGTTAGTCATTCCTTTCTTCCTAAAAATGAGATCATTGACAGACCACGTGTCTCTTGACATTTTCAACAATGTTTCATATCCTTTTCCTTCAACAAAATTTTGCAGAGCCCTTATACCCGTCTTTTGGTGACCGTATTCAACCGTCATCATTCTAATGTCAACTTTATCAAACGGTATTGTCTGCAGTACTTTAAGTTCAAATCCTTCCACGTCTAAACTGAGAAAGTCTACAGTCAGCTGGTTTAGTGCTAGCAGGATTGAATAGAGGGGAAAACATTGGACCTGGGTCGACTTTCCAGTAGCTTGTCCCTCTACAATTTTACCAACATTTGAAGCTTGTTGGAATGTAAGCTGGAATAAAAGAATATATAATCTTTTTAAGTCATGCGTAAATGGAAATACCAAAATGTTTATGATTTAAAAAGTAAAACAAGAGGCCACTGAGGACCTGAGATCGCTCTTCTGACTTTGGGGAAAGCTCATGTATTAATAGTCCTATTCAAGATATAACAAGAATAAAAGTTTAATGAAAATATATCAATGAATGAAGGGGGAGTTGCGTAAACAGGAAATTTTACTTAAAGGCTCCTTTTCCAATGGCGTCGCATAATTGCACCAGATGGCAAATGTGTCACATGAAAAATATTTTCATAAGGTGTCATGACAATCCATGCAGAAATGAAGGATTAAATATATATTCATGGTCACGACAAGAACATTCTTTGAGAGTTTAAAACCAAATCAATATACAAAAGAGTCGTTTCTGCCGTAATAGCGCAGTTGGGAGCTCGTCGGACTGTCATTCTAAAGGCCCCGGGTTCGTTTCGACGGCGGCACTTATTCTTTCTGACTATATGTCTTCAAACAATGGGTCGAAAATTGTACAAGAAGATCTATGTTGGATATCAGCTGGAGGCTAGGAAAGGATGTGATGGTGGTGCAGGTGCAAGAAATACCATGAATCCATTGTTAGATGCTCTAGCCGCCGCTGTAAAACTGAAAGAATGTTAAAAGCGGGGTAAAATCCCATTCAAACTAAACCAAAGATGAGTTTTGTTAACAAGGAAGATTACATTAATGGTCCTTTTTCCGTGGCGTGGCGTATCATCAAATGGCTAGAATATGTGACCATGGTCACATGATGAGAAACATTCTAATAAGTGTTAATGTATTATGAAGGAGTTGTGTAAACAATAAATAAACAAAAAAGTCCCTTTTAGTATGACGCCGCATATAACTCAACCACCTCGAAAGCACAAAGTCAGTTGAAATGGAAAATACTGTAAAAGTTCCACATTAGTGTATCCATTAGTAAAAGAGAAGTTTTGTTGACAAGAAGTTTACACTAAGGCCCCCTTTTCTATGACGCCAGACCAAATCAATGAGCACATTGTCACCTGGTGTTGATCACTAAGTGAAATGTTCATTAACTGCCATAAGAAGAATGTTTATAAGGGATTCTTATTGCCTAAAAGCCCCTTTTCTCGTGACACGTAATCGTTCTGATACATTTTCAATATGAAAAATCATTGTACTCATACTATCATTCTGAGCAAGTTGGAGATAGTCCGAAGGAAACTGCAAACTCTAAAAAGTTAATGAGAATTTTCTTATTTAAATTTCAATAAGGCCCCATTTCCTCTGACACTTGACAGATCGTTCTTGTGATATAAACAAGCGTTCTGTTTAAATTTGAAAACAATCGGATGAAAATGTAGACTTTACAGCGTAAACGAAGATTTTCTAATTAAATTTTCATTTGGCCTCTTTTCCCGTGACGCTTGACGGATCGGGCTCATTTCCAAAAAGGAACCATCCTCGTGAGGGTACAATCCTTCGGAGCAAATTTGAAGACAGTCCGATGAAACTGCGAAATTTAGGCCATTAACGAGGAATTTCTAATAGAATTTTCATTTTGATCCTTTTCCCAAGACGCTTGATGGATCGAGACCTTTTTCCAAAAGAACCATCTTTATGATTGTACAATTATTCTGGATAGGTTTGAAGACAATCGGAGGAAAACTGTGGTCTAAAGAGCGTTTACGAGGATTTTCTTATTATATTTTCATTTGAGCAAGTTGAAGACAATCAGACGAAAACTGTTTGATCTATAGCGTTAACCCGGATTTTCTAATTAAATGTTCCTTTGGCATCTTTTCCTGTGACGCTTAACGGATCGGGCCCATTTTCGAAAGGTGATTCCTTGTGAAGGAATAATTATTCTGAGCAAGTTTTAAAAGTCAACAGGAAGAAAACTATGGAGTGTAACGGGGATTTCCTGATTAAATTTTCATAAGGCTCCTTTTCTATGACGCTTGGCTGATCTGACTTATTTTCGAAAGGAACGGTCATTGCGATTATACAATCATTCTGTCCAAATTTGAGACAATTTTTATTTTTGAGGTCCGATGTAAATAAGGATGAGTGGCTTTATGGGTGCGTGTATTGAAGAATAAAGACAATCAGTAAGACACTCGGCTCCTATAATTGCAATCTTATAGAATTTTTAAAACTTTTGAAATAATTTTAATACTCGAATAAATAATACACGTTCAAGCCTACTTTCTGTACGTTTGAGGATGTTTGCGACTGGAACTGAAGATCGCACAGTTTTAACTAACGTTCCAGTCGCACACCTGGGGCCTGTTTTACTAAACATATTACGATCATTTTATGCTTAAGTCAGAAATTAAAGCTGCTTCTACAGTTGTAATTGAGCATGGAATTTTGCCATGCAACATCTCATTGGAATCGTCTTTTCAAGACGATTTCAATGAAATATTGCAAGGAAGAATCCCTCAATGAATGAAGGCACCATATACTATTATAGATTTCGACTTACAATTAATTTTTTCTTAAGAAGTTTAGTAAAACGGGCCCTGTAGTAACCATGAAGAGACGAATGAAAATCATTAAGAAACCTCGGTTTACATCGATAAAGTCCATTACTACCGAGATGTTGCAGATCTATTATGGACCTCAACCTTAAATTGTTTTATTGAACTTCGGCTGAGTCGCTTTCACTTCATACTGAAATTTCTTCATACTGAATGAAGATAAGCGTGTCGGATTACTTACAACGGAAGGATATGGGTGTATATTAAGACAAGCATTTATAGCATATGCCTTTCTGTGTTTTCTCACAAGTTTCTTAAAGTTAAGTGGGTCTGCTTCTATCAACACGCCGTTCCATTTTCGATATCTCTCAAATAATAGGGTATTAGAGCCTTTTTCGCCGTCTAGTCCTCCACACTCAACAAAGAAACCGCCTTCCTAAAAAGATGGAAATGACTAATCAGGAAAAGACATGAACACTGATTTCATTTCTTGTTTTAATCTTTGAATGTATTGTCTTATAAGCGATATCTTCCTTGTTTCTATTTTACATTCGACGCTGTTATAACGCATTTGGTTGCTTGTCGGACTGCCAATCTAGAGGTGCCGGGTTCGATTCCCGACTGCGACACTCATCCTTTCCGACTATTTGTCGCTTACCAATATAATAATTTAATCGCAGACCTATACGGGATAGAGCTGGGGGCTAGTAAAGGAAGTTATAGTAGTACTGGCGTGAGAGATACCAGTAATACATAGTTAGGAGCTCTAGCCGCCGCAATATAACTGATTGTTGAAAGCGACGTTAATCTCCGTTCAAACAAGTCTACTTTACAATCGGTAAAATATATATATCCAATGCCTGATGATGTTGAAAAGAACCGAGCGCCTAGACAGACGATCCACACAATTAAAAGAATCCCGTAGCCTTAATATCTATAAGGAATTTCATCATCCATTTAACTACAGGCATGTCTTTCTAATTTGCATTTCCACTGCAACTTACCTCCCGTTATGATATTTACCGTATAGTTAAGGCGATTATCTACGAAAGGCGCTTGTCCGGCAGATGGGTCTATTCGGTCAGGTATTGTAAGATTATACTCTAATGTAGATGGGAGTAAAATATAGTAATTTCTGATCAAGTCAATTAATCTTGGATCATCAGCTGCCACTTTCTCTTCGTTTAGTTTATTCATCTCTGCCTTATAGTCAAGCGAGTCTTCTCGTTGAGTTATGATAGTCTCGTGCCCTGAGTTAGTATGTGTTTTCACCGAGAAGTTTAAATCATTCATATCAGTTATTTTGTACGTCAAATCTTTCGCACCTATTTGGTTTCGGAAAATCCCGTTTATGATGCCGCCATTTTTGGATGGCTGTTCTTTGATTTTATTGAAACTAGGTTTTCTATATCTAGATAGTTCCATGATCAACAAATACAGAATCACAAGCAGCAGTGAAATCCGTAATCCGTTCCTTAATGCTGAATTGGTTACTTTAAAAGACGCCATGACTATACCTAGAATAGAATATATTGTTACATAAGAAAATAGGAAAATTATTTAAATGAGTTTCGTCACCATGGGATGGAGAAATGTCACGATTATTTCATTCCAACATGGTGTGGTGTGGTGAAAATTAAAAGAATCAGGGCTTAATTTGGATAGATAATTACAAGAAAAATGCAGAAAAGAGTAAAGTGGGACATTCGCCATGAGACTGAATACGCCTATTATTTTTATACGCCCGTCGAAGACGGGACGTATTATGGGATCACCCGTGACGTCCGGCGTCCGGGCGTCCGGGCGGCTGGGCGTCCGGCGGCGTCCACTTCTTTGTCCGGAGCATAACTCTGTCACTTGAAATCCGATCGACCTCAAACTTGGCATGTGTGTTCTTCTCATCATTACGGAGTGCAGTGCACAAGAACCATAACTCTACCTGGCCTTTTTTTTGAGTTATTGCCCTTTGTTGATTTTCAAACTAGAATCTTGTCCGGAGTATATCTCTAAAAGTATAATAGCTAGGATCATGAAACTTCATGGGTGTATAGATCTCACCAAGGGGGAGTGCAGTGCACAAGAACCACAACTCTACCTAGCCTATTTTTTGAGTTATTGCCCTTTGTTGTTTTTCAGACTTGAATCTTGTCCGGAGTATATCTCTAAAAGTATAATAGCTAGGATCATGAAACTTCATGGGTGTATAGATCTCACCAAGGGGGAGTGCAGTGCACAAGAACCATAACTCTACCTGGCCTATTTTTTGAGTTATTGCCCTTTGTTGTTTTTCAGACTTGAATCTTGTCCGGAGTATATCTCTAAAAGTATAATAGCTAGGATCATTATACTTCATGGGTGTATAGATCTCACCAAGGGGGAGTGCAGTGCACAAGAACCACAACTCTACCTAGCCTATTTTTTGAGTTATTGCCCTTTGTTGTTTTTCAGACTTGAATCTTGTCCGGAGTATATCTTTAAAAGTATAATAGCTAGGATCATGAAACTTCATGGGTGTATAGATCTCACCAAGGGGGAGTGCAGTGCACAAGAACCATAACTCTACCTGGCCTATTTTTTGAGTTATTGCCCTTTGTTGTTTTTCAGACTTGAATCTTGTCCGGAGTATAAATCTAAAAGTATAATAGCTAGGATCATGAAACTTCATGGGTGCAAAAAACATTCATTCAAAATAACCTCAGTTCTATTCAAACCCCCAGTTTATACTAAGCAGTGTGACGGGCGTATCTTGTGACAATTTGGCACCTTGTTTTTAAATGAAATCGCATAACAATGTCAACGCACTTGTGTTTTACCGATAAATGGGGTATGGGTAATGAACATCGAGATATCGACAAATTGAATGATACCGAGTTGATTTTGAGATAAAACTGTATGACTGACAGGAGCGAGTTTGAATAATTTTAAAGGGGGGGGGGGGGGGGGGCAAACACTGTCAATAATTTCGTCCACATATCTTTAATAAAATATATGTATTTTTCTGTCCTTTTTACCTTCGGACAAAGCAGACGTTTAGAAATCATTACTAGCCAATAAAATCGAGATATAGATTTATCGCTTTGATTGAAATGATGATAATTTTGTCGATGTCGAAGCGAGAATGTTAAAAACGGATAAATTGAGCACTTAGCGAGTGATCGGGAATGGTTTTGATCGAAGTATGTGTTAATATTTTTAGCTACAAACAGTACATCACAATAAGAATTATGGATCTGATTGTTATAACAATTAACTACTTCAGTCAAGTAATCATGTCTTGACTGAAGTATGTCTTGTACCACTTCTTAAAAGGTTCAATCGATTTATTTCATCGTGTCTTTGTGAAACCAAACTGAAAAATCTCATACAAGTTAACAGAAAATACACTCAGTACTCTTATTTTGATTTTTAACGGATACGAAAAAGTTAAAGAAAAGCCTGTTTTTACTTATAACAATGAAAATATTGCTGTTGTTGGTGACTTTGTTAACTTGGGTGTCACCTTTACTCACATTGTTTCTATTGTTAAACATAAAAATAATCTGTTGGAACAGGGTAGGAAAGCTATGTATTGTGTACTCTGTTGGCATACTAGAGTGATTCTTCCATTTGTTGAGAAAAGAGAAATTTTACATGTGAAATTATGATAAAATGAAAATGACCTGACCCAAGTTCGCACCTTGCTTCAGATATACGCTTCTCATAATATATCGTCGATCGACAACCAAACTCCTGTAATTATAAGGTTTCGATAACTTTCGGCCGGCATTATGCGGGGTGTAGGTTAAAGAGTGATTGTCTGGACCATTGGGTATAAAAGGAACGAAATGAAAATAAGATTATCTAGGTATCTTTTCTTCTTTTTTTTTTTTTTTTTTTTAATTGCAACACTAGTCGTTTCTCTGTGGTCACAATAAAAATTCTGTTGATATCTGCTTGAAAAATTCAATAAAGGGTTAATCAATTAATGTTCTGCGATTTTCATTCTTAACTGACACAAGAGGACCAAGATGGTCCTAGATCGCTCACCTGAGTCTCTTTGACCCCTGGGACATCGCATCAATTAAAAAGGAATATGTCGTAAAGGAGATAATTTCTACACAAAACCAAGTTTCATGAAGTTTGGGCCAAAATTACTCACACTTAAAAGATGTCTTTGAGGTTTCAACAAGTTATGTAGAATCCTTGTTTCACTGTATAGTTGTCAGACGGATACAATTCTTGAAAAAGAGTAAATTGAATCTAAGTGAGCACTACTGTTTTGAAAACCTATTAACATCTGACAGGATTGTTCTCGTGCAGTATTAACACTGGTGAACGTAAACGTCCACCAAAAAATATGCAGTTACAAATGTTTGCTTGTATGGTGGCACCAATTTTGCTATATAGGGCAGAAATTTATGGATATGAGAAATCTGAAATAATTGAGTCGTTATTTGTACATTTTATAAGATAATTATGCACTTTAAAAAGAGTACTCCAACTGCTATTTTATATGGAGAATTAGGCCGTTATCCTGCTGATTTTTTAATCAAATCGCGTATGATTGGTTTCTGGAAACGTTTAGTCTGTGGAAAACAAGACAAGATCTGATGTTTATTGTTTACCCTTATTTATAAAATGCATGTTAGAAATTTTTATTATTCCAAGTGGATAAATTGTATACAAATCACACTTAATAATTGTGGTATTTCAGAATATTGGATTCATCAAAATGTTCCTGACAAGTGCTGCTTGGCAAGAATGGTTAAAAATCGTTTAATAGACCAGTTTAAACAAAATTGGTATAACTCTATATTTGTACTTTCAAAAGGTTTACCCTAAAGAATTTTTAAAACAAATCACAATTTTGAAAATTACCTATCTGTATTACCAACTGATTTAAGGATTGCGAATAATAGATTTAGATGCATAAATCACAAACTTCCTATTGAACAAGGAAGATATTTTGGAATTGCAAGGGATGGCAGAAATACACCTGACCAATGTTCTAACTACACCGTTTTTAAGTTGGAATGCGGAGCAATTCCAACTTAGATTTAACAAAACCGCAAAATGAACACAAGATAATTTCATTTCGGGTTTTTTGATAACACATATCACGTGAACAGGATGTGAATACACTTCGGCCTATTTTGTATATCTCGACTTGACACAGACATAGTTAATTACACCAAAAAGTAATAATGTTGTACAATTACACAACTATCACTTCATGTATATTATTAACACGCTTATTTATGTTTTAAATGATATTTATTGAAAGGTGCGTACGAATTTACAAGTATCACATGTTTGCATTACTATATTTGGAAATCATGTGATAAGTCAAGTTAAAAAAGTCAGCTATTGACAATTGCACAAGCCAATCACGTGGTCTACTTATTTGGTATAGTCCAACCAGGGTATTCGAAAACGCGGGAAAATATGGTATAGCCATGAGTAGGGGTGGACTGAACTGAAATTTAACAAGCGTGAGATAACGGTACTTAATTACAAATGTAATCACCTGTATTCTGAAACAGTAAAGAAACTCATCAAGTAAAACACTTTTTTTCTCCCAATCGATATTCCATGTTTTTTGTCGTTTCAATTTTAGTTTCTTCATGATGAAATCGGTTTCGAAAGCATGTTACTTTTACGCTATAACACATGACGTTTACAGATGTTGTTCAAAGGGTTGCACGCAATTGTATACATTCCAGTAGTTTTGTGTTTCTGTGATCCTTCAGTTTAGCGCAAAGACCATGACAGCAAGAAAATTGTTGGTTCCAATTTCTCTATATTAAACTCGTCGAAAGTCTGTTTATAAACATTCAGATAGCATGGTTTATTATCCATGATAAATGCCCTGGCAGGGCGGAGCCTAAGTAACGGGTCGTTGCACTTAAGGTTAAGGGAAATCAGCTTTTATCAAAAATAACCTACTTCTGAAGAGAGTCGATATAAATAACTCGAGACCTTAAATCGTAGATTGGTAACCAAATCCTCGTAACTTCAGCTTGATCAAGCTGAAGTTACGAGGGTTTGGTAACCAAACGATAAAACGTGTTCACTCTCTAAGCACGTGAACCCTCTAGGTTTTAGGAAACAGTTATTTGCATGCGTTCACGATTATTGCCGACTTACTTTTCAATCAACCCAAAATATTTAAAAGTTAACTCGCCAAATTACGTCACGACTAAGCCCCGCCCTGCCAGTTCATTTATTACGCAGAATACCTATAATGTCGCAACTTGTTTTACGTAGAATTAGAGCTTCTTTTAGAGGTCTAGTTTCTCTTTCTGAACGACCTTTTCACGCAACAAAATATATAAAATGCTTCGTACCTTATTGTTTCGTAAACCATCATTAGAAACGCGCAACATCTACAGGTTATTTATCTGTATTAAAAACCCGATCAAGCAAATGTTCTCTTTTTATTTCTCTATGCATCGTAAAATCTTTTTCCCTCTCTACTCCCCTATGACACGAGTTGACCTCACGCGTCTGTAAACAAAAGTCGTTTTCTGATTGGTCATACCACAAGTGGTGACCTGCTACGATTTTATGTGCCGTTTTATGAATGAAATCTGTACTCATGAGTTACGAAAGGTCAAGTTTACAAACGAATGGAATGTTCCTATATAGCTCAAAATCTCATAAAAACAAACGAGTGTTGTCCGGAAAATCCGTAGACAGTCTGAAATTCTCATCTATTACTTCCTTTCTATTCATAATTCTATGTTAATCGCTACCCTAATTATCACTGACTTCATACCCAAAGAAAAATGTTCAACATTTTTATTGACATGTATATGTCAGTTACCTTAACAGCCCACCTAGCGGTACATGGAGCTCATCGAAATTACAAACGTTTACCGATAACGATTGAATACTAAAACAACTTTTTCAAGGGTTATATCGTTGGAGAATAACAAAATTAACATGTATTTTTTGTGCCCATTTTATGAGTTTTATCTTTAAATATTTTCAAGATGATCGCTTCATAAATACTCAAATGAATGAAGAATATCACAGCAAACTATGCGCCAAATTTAACGGAAAATGACACCGTAAGACGTTGCGACGGCCTGAGTAGCGTCTAATCTGCATATTTCTTAAGAATCTGAGAAACGCGAAGAAATATACATCTGGACCTTTTCTTTTTTTAAAGAAAAAAATCATTTAGCTAATAAACAATACAAATAACTGAGTTGTGCGCATTTTTTTGGTATGGCTTTGATGAGAACAAACGTTACAACACTACTGTTTTCCAGGCTACACATGACCTTGATTTGCCTCAGCAACCAACCAGCATTGTTTGAAACATTTATTGTTAATTGGTGGCATCTTGAAATTCAGTTGAATTCCTTTGATCTTGGATTAATGTAATAAGTTGAAAAACAAAGCGGCAAAATGTAGTGTTCATTTTTTTTTTTTTTTTTTTTTCATTGGTTACAAGCATTTTTTTTTTATTAAAGTGGACAAAGCTTGCTCTTTTTCAATCATGCCATTGTACAACGGGTAGGTTGAAATGTAGGCAAAACGTCGAAAATAACTGTAATTGGTACTTTAATAGATTCGACTAAAAGTAGCCGTGGTTTTACGTCGACACCAGATTGTGCGGTACGTCCTTTTGCGCTCTGCGACAACTAATATGCCTTTACAAAATTCCATGTAATTTCATAATTTACTAGGGAATCTCCTTGAAAATTTGCATGATGGTTTTTTGAATAAAATTGAATATTAATGTGCAATGTTAAAAAAACCCCTAGATATACTGTTTTTATGTACTAGACGATGTTTACGAACCTTCCGGACAATCCTTGTAAACGCGCACCAACTGACCGTGACAAACCTTGATATGAAGTAAAATTTAACCCATTACCAGACGACTAATGTTCTCAAATGTCCCGGCAATTTACACATCTCGTCTATATCTCAAACTTCGTTGTTGCATTCTTGTGTAATATAAATATTTTGTTTCGGTTATGAGAATTTTTGTATCATATTTCTCAAATCCCATTCCTTGTTTTTTTTCGTTGGGAACATGGACGGAAAAAACAGGGGATTATAGTCTCGGCACGATTTACTTTTAATATATATGCATGTCATTGTTATTTTGAACTCATACATATTAAAAAAATAAATAATTATCCCAAAACAATAGATCTAATTTCAATTGATAACATAATATAGAACTAGCATACTTAACCTGTAGCTGCGATGTTTCACTTGTGCAAAAATACGTACGTGCGCAATCCTTTAAGTATCATTGAAGATCATCACAAGTTGAATACAGCCTTTCATGCTTTGATTTTATCAAATATCTGAACAAGTTTACCAACCCAGCGTGTTTTGCCTTCAGGTCCAGTCTGTTCTACTCCCACCGGAATACCTACACTACTCGTTAGCAATTATGCTCTTTTCTCCTCGATTCGCGCATGGTAATCAAATCATCTGCGTGTGCCTTGATTTAAAGTGAGCACCAATATATTTTCTTGGTTTACTATTGTATAAATTATATTTTCTTGGCATACTTAAGTAATCCTTTATCAGACCACAATAAATATTGTAATTAGATGAAAAATATGTCTTTTATAGGCACAGATTATATCTCTATATGTTAAATAATTTAAACTTAATCATTTTCTCGAAAACCTAAAAGATGGATATCGACCAAATTTCGCTTGAGTTATCCTTTGGTGACCCTTTACCAGATTACAAAAAATATTGTGATTAGATGAAAATATGTCCTTTATGGGCGGAGGACATTTCTCTGTATGTTATATAGATGACACTCTGAAATTATCTTTTTCTCAGAACCTAAAACATGGATATCAACCAAATCTAAGGCCTGTGAAGCTAATCATCTGCTAAAGCCGCTTTACTTATTGAATTTTTCAGAAGAAAAATGATTTCCTTTGCTCTGCAAACAGCTTAATTTCAAAATGGTTTGACTCTTACTTCTGTGAAAACTTTGAACTAGTTCAACTTGTTTTCTTCACATTCTTGCACATGAACACGTTTAAGAGCACCATCATACCCACCAACTCAGAAGTAGAGGAGTATATATTGATTTCGTCATGTATGTCTGTCAGTCCATTGATCTCTTGCTTTTCGCTAGTTAAACGGAGAAGCAATTGACCTGCACAATTGACGAAACTTTAGACAAATGTCGGCCATGACCTAAAGAAATGTCTTATTGTTTCGTGTTCATAATGTCAAGGTCATAAGTAAACCCTAACTGATAACAGTTTCCATTTAAACTGAACAACCAATTGACCCGTATCATAAAACTTGACATAAATATTGTCAATGACCCAAGAAAGTGCCCGATTTTAGAGTCACGAAGGTCGAAGTCACAATTGAACTTCGTCAAAAAATTGTCTTGAGATTCCAACTCATGAAGAAAAAGCATTCCCTGCGAAAATAGCTTTTCATCAAAGAAAAAGTGCTTGTTCAGGTCCACTTACGATAATTCTAATTAAAAATGTAATTGATAACTCAAATGGAGCAGAAGCCATTTGAAAAATAACATTGAAACTGTTTTGAGTGTATAAGTGTCCATTTGAGTCCATTAGTCGGCTGTATGGTCCATATCATTTTCTTCCTTTTTATCATTTTTCTTTCATCAGATTCAGGCCTGTATAGCGATTCAGGGGTTTTAGCGAAATACATTGATTTATATACGCCCGTCAAAAGACGATGCGTATTATGTGATCACCTGAGGTGGGCGGGAGGCGTACGCTTCGTAAGTGGTTTGAGGACCGTCTCTTGAACGCATTCCAACTTATCAGTACTTTCAGTACTTTGATTAGATCCGGAGTGTTCTAACTTACATCACGCGATTTGAAACTTTTACTAGGGCCCTCCCACTTAAAGGACTTTTGATTATTGCTAATTGTAGCGTGTCAACGTGTTTTTCGTTGCTTGTTTACACAGAGGAGCTTGAAAACAGCAATGGCCCACGAGCATCCTAAGTTGTTTTTTTCAGTAGAAAAGTTAGATAAGCAATGTGTAGCCTGTCGATTAAGAGTCCGAAAAAACAAACAAATATTGTTCAGATATCAACAGAAGACAGAGAAAAGACTATCGATCTGGTCTGAGGTTGCTCCACTTGCTAATGGGTCGCCAGTCGAAAAGGATCTGTTAAGGTTTTAAGGTTATGTGTAGCATCGCACACAGAGTGAATGTCGACGAAACTTTTGCTCATATTCACAAGGCGATAGTTTTGTCAAAGCAATCACAATTCCGAGCGCTTGAATCTCTTGAGATCATGTGCAGAGACAACTGACGTACAGCCATCGGTAGAGCGTTATCCTGAAAATCTCGATGTCAGCAGCTTGACTCGACTGAGTTGACGGCTTCATACTTAAAGGCGATTTAAACGTTCATTTGCCTCTCGCTAATAGGCAAACAGTGGTCTAGGTTGCTCATGATGCTCGAGGACCGGAAAGTGTTTTGTTGTTGTACTAGAGTAATGAATGCAAGGAACTCAAAATTAGGTGCTCAACACGCCTGCAATATGGCTGTATAAGTAAATTTACCACCTAACTCTTTAAAAGCAATAGTTTGAAAAACGCTCTGGCAAATGTTGGTGGGTGGGGTAACTGAAATATTCAAAAAAGTAATTCATGAAAAACTTTTGGTTATCAGGAAAAGGGTCAAATTCGACCATCCAGTAGCTGTTTCATAACTTTACACCCTTTCGGACACAGTGTTGTCTAAATTTGATTTTATACATGACACTGTGTAGTTGTTAATTTGTCTTGCAACCCCTGGGTAATTAAAGTGCTTTAAACTACGACGAATCCTTGAGCTTTGGAAAATTCAGTAAATGTCATCTTGAAAAATGGTTATCCTTTACATTTCATACAATTTTCACACTCTGGTCCCATTTCTAAATGAGTTATATAGAAATTTCCGATCGGTATAGTCAGAACATTAGGGTAGTGTAGTAGTTTATGTAACAGCGCAAACTTAGGCGATGAGTACCATTTACCCATGATTCTTCTAAATATATGAATTTGGACTTTTTACAAGGACACTTTAAAATTACATGCATTAGGTGCAGACAATGATAAACAAGCTGCTTAGCAGGTTTATCAGGGTCTGTAGTGCTTGTTTTGACCACATAAACTGGTATACTTAGTTTTGATTAAAGTGCTGGTTAAATGAACATTTCCATGAAATTAAATGTTTTGATATATAGCTGTAAAAAGTCTGTCTTTAGTGTCCGACATATCAGTTTCATTTTATTTATAATGCTAGTTTTATGTCCATCAATTGTTCATATTTGTTTGTAATTGTTACATACTTGACTTTACTTGAGAAAAGAAAAAGGGTCTGTTTTCTTTGGTCAAACGTTTCTGGTACACGTCTCCCCCAACGATTTGATGTTCGTAGGCCTACAGTTGATTAAATCGTGAAATTGACATTCATCTCAATCAAAACTATTGTTAACCGCTCAATCAGCGATCCATTTATTCATTCCAAAAACTCACTCAAATCGACCGAAAACACTCTGAATTATTAGAAAACATTAAAAATCCGTTCAAGAGGATCAACACCTAATTCAAATCGTTAAAAATAATTCTTCAATTCTAATGGCTGGTGTCGATTTAAAGGTGTCTGGCGCAAAAACAGAATGTGCGTATATTCTATTTTAGGTGGGGGAAATTAATATCGCTAATTTTGTTCATCCTGAACAGAATTAGCGACATTGGATTACCTCCCTTGATTTTCACTGAAAGCTCGTTCCATTCTCTCATTCAATTTCATTCAAAAATCATTCACCTTGTCAATTCGCGATGTTATTAACTGTATTCGTAGGCACAATTCTAACAAATACAGGCACCGAAGACAAAAGTGAAGAAAATTGAGAGGGGCGTCTCACAAGTAGGTATACTTCCTACACCGTCGAGTCGCATGAAGATCGATTATTATAGGGATGAGTGTCTTTTTCAATGCGTTTATTGGGGCATTAAGTGCAATTGCCTTAGCACATGGCAAATAACGCCCGTAGGGCGTTATGTTAACGCATTGTGCTAAGGCAATTGCACTTTATACCCCAATAAATGTATTGAAAAAGACACTCATCCCTTATAATTGCAATCCTCAGGATGGAAGGAACTATTGAAATACTCGGCCAAACATAAAAGCTTCAAGTCTACTTTCTGTGCGTATAAATTACACAATCTATTTTTAGATCGTGTGTTGTTTATCTCGCTATCGAAGTGAAATGTCACATAGTAAAACAAATCTACACAAATAAAAGACAACTTTAAAATTCGTAGAGGTACTTATGACAAAAAAGCTTGTTTCAGCCAAGTTAGTCTGTATTTTTAAACGAAAACGGCGTGGTCGGTCTTAGTTGAGAGGCCAAAGAGGGTTGCCTGAAGTTTTTCGTCGACTCGCTGTTTTTAGAGTTTAAGTCGGGTCAGATTCAGAACTGTATGCTTGTAATCGTAAATTCTATCGAAAATATATAAATATACATTTATAATAGATTGAATAGCAATGTTGCGTTGATGATCGGGAACTAGGTTAATTCGAGTTCCTACAACGCAGGGCTCGCGGGTCGAATTTCGGGGGTTTCCCGAAAGACCTATTGCACTTTATACAGAAATAAAGTGCAATGGATTTCCCCACGTGAGGCGAGTTAAACCAATCAGATTTCTTTATTTTATTGGATTGCAATTATATCGAAATATAGAAGTGTGGTTTAATCTTTTTTTAAGGTGTTCGATTTAATTTTCATTTCTTTTTTTATCGAATTTTAAACAACAGTCGCATGTGTTCATTTATAACCGGAATAAGAATTTATAATTGACTAAATGCATATACTTATGTGTTCCCGCTAGGCGTGACGATTAAATAAATCTTGTTGTATTTATTTAGTTTAACATGAACGTAAAATTAGGCCAAGGCGTTAAGTCATCATCACAAAACTAACAACCAGAAAAATAACCCGAAGGCATCAAATATATCACTCAATAAGTATATCGAACAGGAGCCTCTGTCAAGAAAAGTTCGATTGAAATTTGGGTGTATCGCAATCGTACGATAAAAATTTGGCTTTCAAGAAAGTATTTGGCTTTCAAGAAAGTATTTGGCTTTCAAGAAAGGTGTCGTATCGTGAAATCTACGATAAAAATATAAGACACCTTCAGACCAGTCGTAAATTTTACGATTTTGTCCCTATGAGCCTAAAATTGTCTTGGATTCCCTTCTAGCTCTCGCGGATGTTAGAACGATGATTTTGCTATGCACATGCCAAATTTCCCAATACAATATAGTGTAATAAACTAGATATATTGAAAACAATAGATGCACCATCATTTCGATGCTTGATTTTACTCTGAGATAATCGTACGATTGTCGAAGAATGTTTACATAGTGGTTATAAGTTGTTTTAACCGTAAGAATCGACCCTTTCATGATCATGGCTGAAAAAGTCTGCTTTCCATTCCTAGTGACACAGAAAGTGGGAGATACCAAATCAATAGGTGTTTTACATAAACATAAATTACTTACTTTTTAAAAACAATTTATTCTCACATTATGCTATATGGATTCCCTTGTTTCATTCTTCAAGTACTACATTAGTTTAAAGGAAAATACAGTCTATAGTCAAAACCTTACAATTCTTGATAAAAAGGAGGATTTCTTATTAACAACATTTCGCCATTTTTTATCTTACCCTTTTTACAAGGTTGTATTCTTATACATGCAAATACTTCACCAGAAAACAACAAACCAAACAAACAACAACTATAAGAAGATATAACGATAATAAAGTCATACGCCGAAAACTTGGTGCAGATGATAATTAACTAGAACATGCGCATTTTTACCATACTGTCCAAAGTTTGATTGCTTCACATTCGGCGCGAAAGTCTGTATACTTTTATTGGCAAGGGAATAGACAGTGTAAGCTAAATTAACTTTGCAATCACGAGTACTTGCAGAATTATCTTGACATAGATATCAATATCGATGAGAAATTCGACGGTATCGACGGTTCGACGAATTAAGTTTCAAAAAACCTCGTTAAATATGCAAATATATACAAGTAAATGCCTTTTCTACGGTCAGTTTGCTGATTTACCCTTTTTGGTCTTGTAATAAGCGGACAATTTACCCACTTACGCGGAAGTTTATATCATATAGCACGTGCAAATGTGAAAGATCAACTTTACGATAATCTTATGAGGTCGTATAGTCTGCGATTTTTTAACGACATTTTTGTGTAAGCCGTTAACGACCGTCTTAAATATAATCGAACGATGATTATAAGATAAATCGTACGATAATTTTCTTGAAAGAGACTCCAGGTCATATCAGCCATGATTTTCTCGCTTCGCTTTAAACACGACCCGAGATTACACAAAATGCTAGAGTTAAAACATGTCAGTTAATGAAATACAATTTAAAAATGACAAAAAAATTCTAATAAATACCTTTAAATTTCACAAGGTTGTCCATTTAGACTGCTTACTTTCTCGCAGCTTAAGCAAAGAACCGCCTTCTTATATATCATAACATCGCAGGATGTAGTAGTGTGACGTCACTATTACCAGTGACGTCCCTACAAATTTACCTTTCATTTTAGGCCCATTAGGGGGGAATTGGTATTTTCAAGGAATTTGGTGTATATCAAGGCCTTCAGTAAGCAAACGAGAATTACTTAATGTAAACTTTGCAGTTTAATAATATTTCGTAATACGGTTTCTTGTCAGGGAATATGGCGATTTATTTCCGACAGAAAAAAATATGTCAACTCTCGCCTGCGGCTCGGGTGACATTGGGTTACCAAAGCATTGAAAATACAGCTTAAGCAACGTATTAAAGCAAAAAATGTCTACTTCTTCTTGTTCGATTCATAAAGACATATGCGCTTTGAACTATAGATAAAATGGGGAAAAAATCATGAAAAGGTAGAAAAAGTGCTTAATTTAACAAAACAAAACAGGGAAAATATGAATTAGTTTTTCATTGGGTGACTAAAGCATTGAAAATACAGCTTAAGTAAGAAGCTGTAGTAACGAGTTTTTGACACCTTAAGAGGATGAAACAAAATGCCTATAATACTGCTGATATCAGTAAAACCATAACGCAAGCATTTTTTACATTATTTTCTTAGGTGGTTTCGAAAAGTTGAAATGATGGTTATTCGAAAATAATGAAATGAATAAACAATTAAAGTTTGTCCTGTCTACAGTCTTTAGAAGGCATTAAAGTTGAACATGGGCCTACCATTCTATCCTGGCTAATATTTTTCTTGCGGAGTCCGTACAGCGTCTGTTAACCCTAAAATCGCGGGATCCTACAGCTAAGAACATCGTGAAATTGACAAAAGGAATGATTTTACAATGAATTGAATAAGTGGAATGAGCGAGTTTTGAATGAATTCAACATTTTTGGTTGAAACTGGTCGATGAAATATAATGACGTCTTCACATACCAATCAGAGACTTTTAAAATTCACGCTGGTCAATGAAATCAATGAATGATTGGAGTGATCCTAAATTTGGAGCCACTGCGATCAATTCCGGAGCGTGATAAATGACTTTGGAGCGTTTTGATTGAGTCGGTTTGGATATCCACGAATGAAGCTCTGCGCTAGTGATTCAGAATGATTGAGTAGGGTCATTGGTCCTAAAACATATACCATATAGCCAGGATAATTCAAATAACTTGCAAGACATTCCGATCCTGAATTTCTTTAACCACATAGTTCGATTTCATATTTGCGGTTACACTATTAATTTTAGATGTTATTTCGAAATTTTTTAAGTAAAATTGTTTTGTAATTTGGACCTGGATTAATTTACTCCTGGAAAGCTAATATAAGATTGACATCACATAACGCATTAAATTACATAGTTATTAGATTTCACGATCTCTGTATTCGCGCATGCAATCATTCTACTATGCAGTATGTATATTACCAAAGCGTTATTCAAAGGTCAAAATAAATTAAATATTATTGAATATGCAAAGCCGAATCATAATTTTGCTTTTTTTTTTTTTTTTTTTTTATTTACTTAATATATTTTTTCTCCGTGAATATAAAACACAATAATTTAAAGGTATTCAACAAAACGAAAAATCATTTTACTATTTTTATTCAACAAAACTTATCGTCATTCCATCATTCCATTACACAGTTAAGTACTGTCTAATCAAATATGAGATGAGGAAACAGATTCTTAACTCAGCTATATCTTTAAACGAATAACAGTTAATATTTATGAAGCTTAGAATAATTCACAAGGCTTTTGCCTTTATGCAATTATACATACGTATAAATATACTGAACCACAAAAGAAATGTCGCAGTATTTAGATTTGCAGAAAATAGTGAAAGTAAAGAGAGGTGTGATGATTTTGGATGAAATTTAATTCAACTTGGCTCTAAATAAAAGAAAAATACCACGTCCATCATTTTTATCTGGTTGTTTAAAGCCCCTTTCTGTGTTCGTAAACATTTCCGAAACGCAAGATAACGATCTTAGACGACTTAAAAACTAAACTGTTATTCTTAAAGATAAGCTTGAATTTGTCATTCCAATATTCGGTAAAACAATTGGTTATCACGCGATGATCTAAATATAGGCCTTACTTGATGAATATTTATGACTCGAAACATTTCTGACTCCAATTTGAATATCACCCCTTTCCCGCTCCTGCACTTGGACGTATTTCATGTGATCAAATTGCTATTTACATATTTTACTTCATACGGCTGATTATGCGTTTCACGGAAAAGTCGTCGTTTGTTGATTGTTTTGTATTTTTATATACTCACCTTTCATAAGCCTAAATCAAGAAAAAACATTCAAAGAATATTCACGAAACACCGATTTTTTTTTTACTCTAAACGCAGACTTGGGATTTAAACGGGCTTATGAAAGCACTGGAATCACTAATTTAGATGAGACGAATAGAGGAATTTTACAAGATTCAAATAAACCCCCTTTTCGTGAGTAGGTTTTGGTTCTAAATCACCATTAGAAATAATTTATATCATTTTCAATTTTCATGAAAATGCATTTAAGATTCCTTCCCAAAGTAAAGAAAATTGCGTTCAAAGAATTCTTGTTTTAGAGACATTTTTGGGTGGATTACATTTATTCACCTGTTACCTTAGAGCATTTAAATGGCACAACAGAACGTATTTGCAACTCTGAAAAGAAACAGCTCATTTTCCAAGAAAATTTAATCGTTCGACAATATCATTTGGATTGATTTCCGACAAAACTCCTGAAACTAAAACGAAATTTTGCCTATATAAAACGCATGTTTCTTTGATCAGATCCACTGGATCTTCCGATTTCGGGTAAATTATTTTAAGGATTACTGGACTAGGGCCACTAGAGCTTTTATCATTACATTGTGTCCGCACTACGTACGTCTGTCTGGTTGTAAACTCTTTCTTTAAAAACCTCTTCAGAAACTTATTTCATCCAAACGTCACATGAATGATCCTTGTTTTACCCTCTTTTAAAGTTGTTTTTGTGTTGGGGTTTTTTTTTTTTTTTTTTTTTTTTTTTTGTTTGTTTTTGTTTTGTTTTTGTTTTGTATGATGAAAAACAGTAGCTAACTAATGGATATCAACTATGTTTTACATGAGTAATCCATCCGTACTCCTTTATCAGACTACCAAAACTATTATGATTAGATGAAAATATGTATTTATAGGCGGAGGTCATTTCTATTTATGTTATATTGTGGAAAGTTTGAAAATCTTTTTCTTAGAAGCTAAATTATCGAAATCGACGAAGTTTCACTGGAATGTATCTTTTGTAATCCCTGGAATTTCAAAAATTATTAAAATAAGTCTCAGAAAGTTTACGTTCATTAAAGTATCGTGTATCTGTCTCTAGATATGTTATATATTAGTGAAATGCAAGTAAATGGACCATCCGAAAAGGACATAATTCAGATATTTTAAAAAGCGATCGATTCCATCCGAGCTCAAGCAGATTTTTTTTTTTGTGGTTTTTTTTTTTTTTTTTTTTTTTTTTTTTTTCAAATAAAATTATTTGGGAAGAGAGAACAGTTCCATGTACAATTGATAACATCGTGAACTTAACACTCATTTCGATCAGAGCCATTCCAATTAACTCGCCCGGCGCTCTTTTTAATGCATATCGAAACATCCACCATTCAAAAACGCTCTGAAATGGTTTCATTACTCTTCCACATTGTTTAAAGGGGCGCATCTTTCATTCATATTCGATCAAATAATTGTTCGATTTTTTGTGGCTTGAGTGGCTTTAAGAATCTTATTTGTCCATGAAGGCACAAAATTAGACCAGTAAATAAAATTTAACGGGGGGGGGTGATTAAATATTGTTACTTTTTGCGAAATTACTGATATTGTATTACTTCACTTGAAATTCCCCCAAAACTTCATCATCTCATTCAATTTCAGCTTGGTCATAGTCAGCTTTAAAAGCTGCAATTACGAAGACAAAGTAAGCTATTCCAGATCATAATATCAATGTGCATATTTTGGCGTTTCAAATGGAAGGGGTAATAAATGTCGCTAATTGTGTTATTTTTTAATAAAATTAGCGATAATGGATTACCCTTCTTTAATTTCATGCAAAGCTACCCGTACTCGTTCAATTCCTCTCCTCAATAATTCGAAATCATTCACGGTGTCAATTTTACGATATTCTGAATTGTAATTTTATCCGGTATCGTCATTTGAAACCTATCTAGTGCGTGTCCAGAAGGAAATTGTTCGCGAGCGCCATATTTATCACGAAGACAGGACTAGGTCAATGTTGAACAAATCAATGAGGCAAAGAAGTTTTGTCTTGATAATGATAATTCAAATTCTTCTTTGAACAATGTTTATCACAGAAACAAGTAACTTCAGGTCCAAATTCTTTCAACATGCTTAAATTGACTACTTCTTAAAGTTCTCATCTTACACATTTGAAACATTTCCTGGCCTTCAGTATTATCAGAACTTTGATTTCTTATCTAATTCCACTTCATTTAATTTAGGTTCGTAGAACATTGGGTTTAACATTCATCATTTAAAAAAGATGAACAACCGTAAAATATATACGACGTATTTTTTGTGTTTGAGGCATATATTTGAATTACTGAGTAGTATTTTAAACCGAGCGCTCTTTATTATCATAATTATTTAGGGATGTATCAATCCTATTGGGGTTTTATATTTTATTTCTTTTGGTTTTGGTTTTTGATTTGTTTGTTTTGTTTTAATCTATCTATTTCTATCTGTTAATTTATTTCTTGCAGTCTCAATTTATAACGCTATTGTATATTCCATTAAGATTATTTTTTCAGTTTCGTGTGCGGTACAGTAAAAAATATATCATGTAATTGTCAAGGTGAAAGATTTCAAGAAATGGAGCGAGTTCTGAGTGAAAGGTACAAATGTTTTGCTTATGAACGAAATTAACGGTGAACGTGTGTCTCCATGGACAAATTAGGCGTTTGAAAGCCCTCATCAGCGAATATATTGTTAACAACATCGTGAAATTTACATTCATCTCAATCAATATCTTTCTAAATCGCTCACTAAGCGCTCCATTCCTTCATTCCAAACACACACTCAAACCATTTAAAAACGTTCAAAAATGACTAAAATTGTAAGATCAACACCTACATTCAAAATAAATGTAGCTCGAGAAAATCAAAATTTCAGTGGCCTAAATGAAATTATAAGTGTCCGATTTGTTCTGTAAGGAATAAGAAGCAATTTAAAGGTTTTAAATGGGTTTTTTACAGGGAGGTTATAAATATCGCTAATTTTGTTCATCCTGAACAAAATTAGCGGTATTGGATTACCTCCTGTAAATTCCACTCAAATTCTACACCACAAACTCATTCAATTCTATTCCAAAATCAATGTCACTCACCTTGTCAATTTCACGATGTTGTTAACTGTAATCGTGGAATGATTTTACGGACCTGTTACACAAGACGGCCACCGCACAATGCTTCCCCTGTGTTTAATATAGATTTATTAAACGATTTTGAGGGCGTTAATATTTGCAGAGACCCGAAAAATGGTTTAACGCCCGACTGCGAAGCACTCGGGCGTTTAACCATTTTGAGGGTCTCTGCATTTGTTAACGCCCGTATAAACGTGAATTGATGCTTTATTGCATAAAAGAAAAGGCTAGAGTGTTTATTCAGCAGAGATAACGAAATATTTCATACAAACGATTCAAAACGAGCCACAAACCTACGAAAACGCCGGCTAAATAGCGCCGTGTATTGCAACGTCTCTTTTGTTTTTACCGCCATTACTTGGTGAACTCACGACGTCACAAAATTTAACGCGGGAATTAGATCGATGCCTTTAGTTACGCTCTGAATTTATGTGAACCAATAATATGTTCAACGCATTTTACTCATCAATATGCATACTCGTCAAAATCGAAGCTTTGACGTATCATTGAAAAGATGCATTGATTTATATTAACAAGTGTTATAAAGAAAAAATAGTTTCATTAAAATCGATAAGCTGTTTAGGCCTAAAATCGATGATATTTAAGTAATAAAAGGCCGGGCGTTAACGGCACGTGAATCAACTGATTAATTCACGTATTCTCCCATTAACGCCCTGGTTTTTTCCGTCAACGTTTACACATAACGACCCGAAAACGCACATTTTACAGGGTGTTTCATAGTATCTGTCCTTATTCTAAATCATTATTGTTCTGATATAACTGATCAGATTACGTATGTTATTATCCATCTGTATAGCGGTCAAAATAAAACTTTCATTGATATAGGATATGTTATAATACCTATAAAAATGTCAACTTTGTTTGATGTCAATCTTTTTGTACCATTTTCAGCATGACGTCAATTTTTGGCGTCAGGTCTTTATCTTGAATTGTCAATGCATTGCATCTTCTTGCAAATGGATTGGTTTTTCTCACTATTGATCAAATTTTTAAAATCTTCTACATTTGCTTGTCAATCGCTGTATGAATGTTTGAACTCTCCATGAGCACATGAAAGAAGGCCCCCACCTTTCGGGGGTGGGCGAGAGAACAATAACGCTTACGACTTTACTGAATCACGATTTCTACACATCTTCTGTATGCGTTGTATCGTTATTCATGTGTGTTCCGGTGTGTCTGAGGAGGGGGGTGGGGTTGAGAAACCTTCCGTAGACCATGGGGAAATAAACGACAAATCACTTGGCCTGATATATGATCCTGTGCGTGACATTTCCAACAATTTCAAATGTGCACAGAGCAAAGTTTCTGGCCACCCTGTGCAGGTGCACAGTCTGGCCACAATCTTCACTATGCGCCATATTGATATATAAGGTCTAAACCATCTTCATGCAGTTCAGATATGAGCCTGTGCATGACATTTCCAATAATTAGAAATCTTCGTGTGTTTAACTGATAGTGTAAAGATACTTTGAGACCTTTTCTTTCTACTCAGCGTATGGCGAAGACTCTGGTCAGCTTTGCTCAGCGCAAATGTGAAATTGTTGGAAATGTCACGCACAGGCTCATTTATTATTATTGTATTGTGTCGGTGGCAACACTACCCAACGTTTGTACCTTACGCAGGAGTGAAATTGTTGGAAATGTCACACACAGTCTCATACACCAAAACCCGAATAAGTACTCCCGACCTCTAAATTGTATATGTTTTCGCATTCTACGCTATGTAAAATATCATATCGGATGTTATCACACGGGTGGGTTCGATCCCCGGTGGCGGCAAATATCCTTTCCGACGTATGTCTCTCACCAATGGGTAGATAATCGTAAACCTATGTGAGATAGCAGTCGGAGGCTAGGAAAGGGTGTAATGGTAGTACAGGTGAAAGAAATACCAGGAATCCATTGTTAGGTGCTCCGGCCGCCGCGATATAACTGCAAGATTGTTGAAAGCGGCGTTAAACCCATTCAAACAAACAAAAGTTATCACACGGATATTAGTATAGTTATATATAATATATTATTTAGTGTTTTGTATGATAAAAAATATCTAACAAGGTTTGGAGAATTGATCATTGTCGAGGCTCTGCCGAGACAATTATCAATTCTCACAACTGAGTTAAATATATTTTTTTATACAATACACTAAATACGTATTATATTTATCTTATAACTTCTATTTGTCTTGTTTTTGTCGATGTTTCTAACTGAAATACAAGTTTCTAATAAATAACCGCATTATATCATTGTTGTAAAAATAACTATGTGATATCATTAAAAATATCATACGGGATGTTATCACATGGATATTTGTATAGTTATAAGATAAATATTAAATAAGTAACAGATTTGTAATGGAACTGCTTTATGTGGAAGGTTACCAAATAGCAGTGTACTCACAATTGTTTTCATTGTGGAATAAAACAACTTTCCAGCCAATCAGATTGCACAATTTTTATATTTTAAGAAAAGCAAATGTGCAGTGCACATATATCTTGTTCATATGCTTTGTATTTTTCCATGATTCCCAATGAAAATTGAGCAAAGAAGCCATCTACATGAAATAGAGGATAATCGTTTGTTTCAGTATAAGATCGATCTATATTCATTGAGTGAACAACAAAAGCTTTATTTCCACGAGTGGTCGAGCCACGAGTAAAAATATACCTTTTGTTGATCACGAAATGAAATATCAATCGATCTTACTCGAAAAAGAAACGATTACTCTATTTCTTTATTGCAAAAATGAGACAAAATGTTAAAAATTCTAGGACATATTTTCGTAAAGCGCGTCATTTGCACGCGATTGCTATTCAACGTTCATTGTGACGTCACTTATTTCGCCCCACAAAGATGACGTCAGATAGGATGAAATGCAAAAAAACAGGATAGAAGTTTTTGATAATTTTACTGCTTTTGCGGTGCGGTGAGATTATAAAGTGATAATCTACCTTTATTTCTCGATAAACCACCGAAAAGCACTAAAGAAATCACTGCCTCGGTGGCCTAGTGGAAAATGCACTCGACCCGTGACCTGGAAGTCTTAACAGTTTTGCTTCCATATATTAAACTAAAAGATATGAAGAGAGAATAATTTTATTTCATAGAGTTATAAAATCAAAAAGACTTATCACTCTCAAGAAATTATCCGCTTCGCGTATTCATACAGTGTGATTGGGTTTTAGTTTCATGCCTCTATGAAATCAACAAATACTCTCTTCATCTCTTAACGCATTCAAGAAATACAAAATAAATTAATGCGGCCCGCCACGCAAAAAGAGATTATCTGGGAACTCCCATAAAGGAATTTTTAAGGTAGTGGATCCTTAATAGTTCCGCACATTTGGGAAGTCATGAACCTTAACAGTGTTAAATAAGGTTTCCTAATGATAACATTAGGAAATCTCGTTTAACATTGTGTAAGAACGTGCGTTCCGAAATGTTGAAAACTTAAAGTTGATCTTTGCAGTCGTTTTTTTTTCGAAAATGATACTTAACATCGCCGAAGAAAAGCCTTGAATCATAATATCTATATGCAAGGATCGTTACAAAATCTATGCGTACGGTTCGTTTTGTTAAAAAATATATGCAGTTTGACAAATGTTCTACTTTATAACCCGTATATTACCTTAACGTATTGTGAATTTTACTCCATAGACGTTTGTTATCAAATAGAATTATTACAGACTATGGCGTGGAACAACAAACAGAAATACATATGGCAAGGTTCGTATTCTCTTTCATGCTTTATCATCAACTATTCATAGTTTTTCTCAACACCCTATAATAATTTTCACTTTGGATGGTTTAGCCATTGTTGTAGATGTACTTGAATTTTATTCATACTTGAACAATATATACATTTGCAAAATTTAATATAAATCAAGTTTTTAGAATCATTTTTTAGAATGATGTTTTACTTCGAAATATCTAAAAGCTAGCATATAGAAGCAATGATCGTGTCTATTCATGAAGAATGACGTACACGTAGACTGACAGGTGTGCATACTGACAGACGCATCTATACGAGACTCTGCAAGAGACAATGCATTGAAGGTTAAGGCAAATTAGGCGCGAAAAAAAATATTGACTTTTACTGCAAGGTGCGTTACCGAAAGTAACGAACCTTATGCTAAACGTCTATGTTTCTTTTATGAATAGAAGTTGCCGAATAGTCTAACATATATATTTCAATAAGAAGGGTCGACTTTTTGGAAAAATTAATAAATGTTTATTTTTGGTATACTTAGAAGGTTCTAAGCGAAACCTGACTCGTATAAAAATGAAATAAGATAATGCTAGGAGGTATCAGCGACTGTTTTCAAAAATAATGACAGAATATACATGTCTTGTTCTGTTGTGAGAATTGATCACATAAGATATACCATCTAAAGTCTTCAATTCAGATAAGAATGCACTGATATATCGACTGTACTTCCCATCAGAAAATGAAGTAAGGTTCGGTACTAAATAGAACGAACCTTACAACTATAATTTCGACTGATCTGAAGATTGAAGTTTGTTTGATATATCAAAAAACACCCTTTATCAAACGTTTGATATATATAATACGTACTTAGTGTTTTGTATGGAAAAAAATATCTAACGAGGTTGGGAGAATTGATCATTGTCGAGGCTCTGCCGACACAATTACCAATTCTCACAACCGAGTTAGATATTTTTTCATACAATACACTTAGTACGTATTATATTTATCTTATAACCTCTTTTTGTCTTGTTTTAGTCGATGTTTCAAACTTAAATGCTAGTTTCTAAAAATAACTGTATGATATTATTGTTCTAAAAATAACTATGTGATATCATAAAAAATATCATACGGGTTGTTATCATACGGATACTTGTATAGTTATAAGATAAAATTGATTGAACAATATTAAATCACGAAATAAGTAAATTGTGAGACTTTTAATGAAATTTTACCACAAGTGACATGGCCCTTTTCTCTCTCGATAACTGCGATTTTCTCCGAAATGATAGGAATAGCGCGCCGAATAAACGTCAGAATTATTTGATTACGTAAAAGGAATTATCAAATGATGCCTTTTAGCACCGTGGGTGATAGAAAAGTGCTGATTATTAGAAAACTTTAATATCCGATAACTAACCTTACAAAATGATTTTAACCACTTATTCCATGACTACTGCAAAATACAATAGTTCTTTTTAAGTTTTATTTAAACATATGTTAAAGTGTGTACGGCTAATAAAACGTTATGGTCAAAGTGGTACAGAATTCCAGAATGTTTGGTAACAAACCTTACATCCTTAAACCTTCGGCCTGACAAATAAACATTTATCTATTCTGATATAAATATCATTATTCCGATAAGCTTTCAGAATATTTATTGGTTAATTTCACAATTCTGAGCGCAAAAAGAAAATACTCTGGCAGTTTTTTAATGCACTCTGTCACATTTTTGTTCTGCATTTGCCTTGATATACGTTAAATTTAATTATTTCGGCGACAATTTTACAATCATTATAGACATATGAAAAACGTAAAAATAGAACTTAAAAAAAAATTTTTTTTTTTTTGATAGGTCTTATGACCGAGCAGAAATGCTGCCCTTGAAACGGTAACCTTTTCCAATATTCTTTCAAATAATTCAGTTTTCAATATATGATTCCATTTGGCGACAGCTACGAACTTTACAAATTCGCACATTTTGGCTGTCAGCGAAAACAAAATATGCAGTGCTAATGAAGCAAAAGTATATTGTTTAAGTCACCAATCGTCCCTCTATCATTACCCAAAAATGCCCTCTTTTGTAAATGTGCATTTTCAATCTATTTCTCATGATTAATTTACAACTTGTTGTTTAATGTTAGCCTGTTCTTTCTTTTCTTACGTTTCTGTCATATTTATATATATATATACGTATATCTATGTCTATGGCCAAAGGCAACTAGCTTTGCCGATATTTTGCCAATAAAGAGTTGAACTCTGAACTTTGAACTATCCTACAATTTCTTCTTGCTCAATCTTGTTCAAAACAGTTTTACACTGTTAATTATTTTTCAAAGCTTGACTTTGACAAGTGAAGTTTATCACGATTCCCAATTAAAGTCTTAGATAAATTGTCCTTTGGCAGAACTACTCTACTAAGTCATAATTTTTTTCCTAAAAATGAGATCGTTGACAGACCATGTGTGTCTTGACATTTGTAATAATGTTTCATATCCTTGTCCTTCGACGAAATTCCGTAAAGCTCCTATACCTGTCTTTTGATGTCCGTATTCAACCGTCATCATTTTAATGTTAACTTTATTAAAAGGTACTGTCTGTAAAACTTTAAGTTCAAATCCTTCCACGTCTAGACTGAGAAAGTCTACGGTCAGCTGGTTGAGTGCTAGTAGGATTGAATAGAGTGGAAAACATTGGACCTGTGTCGATTTTCCAGTAGCTTGTCCCTCTGCAATTTTTCCCACATTTGTAGCTTGTTGGAATGTAAGCTGGAAGAAGATAAAGGGTTATCGTTAATCATAAAGCTTTTGATAATAAAATTCTCTGGAAGTTTGTCACTCAATAAGTAAAACTTACAAGAAGTTATTTCACCCAAATTATTTTTTTTTAAATCGTTTCGACTTATTTTGGATCGCCCGAGCAAGAAAAATTTGATATTCTATTTATAATATGACCTAATTTTTGTGATAAGTTGAGGAAATTCCGGAAATTTATCGATTCAAGTTATTCCGCGAAACATAGTATGCCGTTTGCGAAATGACGTCAGCTTGTCCATTATGACGTCATTTTCCTAACAAAAAAATAACGTTGTTCTTCGTTCTAAGCTCATTTGCATATTTTATTCCACTAGTGTTATAACACCCGTGTAATATCAAACATATTCAACGGGGTTTTTTCACTCCGGCGACGTAGGTCATATTATAAAATATCATATCTATTTGTCAGAATCTTTGTCTTCTTCATATTTTGGATGAATTTGACATTTGGTCAAGTAGGGTAAAAACAAAATCACCTCCTACTGATGCATAATTATGCTCAGTTGTTGAGTTCTTGATGGTGAAAAAAATCAAAGTCGAAAAAGGGACATAATTTGCTCAAAATGCATCTGGATCTATTCCCCTTGATAGTATAGGTTGCCCTTTTGATGGTAAACGTTTGTGCCAAGTTTCAGGTGACTGCCTGAAGTAGAACCATGAATGTAAGAAATGTCAAAGTATTTGCACGATGACGAAGACACCAAATCTATAGCAGTATATCTGTGTGTGTGTGTGTGTGTGTGTGTGTGCGTGAATATAGAATTGGGTACCGCCGTGCTCTAGGCATATAGGGCATGGACCATGGGAGGGAAAGAAGTGTATACAATGACATCCGGGTTTAAACACCCCTAGCTCTTCTGCGAATAGACCTCATTGGTTCTTTAATGTGCCCAGTGTAAAGCACCGATACACACGAAGCTACATCTGGGTTTCTTACCAGTTCATTTCTAGTTAGATGGGGGTAACAGATTTCCCTGAAAATTCTTGCCGCGTTCGGGGTTCGAACCGTGGCCTTTAGGTTTAGTAGTCCGGTGTTTTACCACTAGACCACCGGGCCGCCCTGTCATCATTTGATGATGCCGGTAAACATATACAGGCGATAATGTGTTTTTCATACAAAGTAAGCCATTTTGTGACATGAACGGCTCAATCGCCTATCTCGGTCAAGCCCCATCTTAAGAACAAATAAAACACTACTGAAACATGGCAGGAAATAACCATTCGAAGGCAGGGTTCGAACCCACGCGTAACAGAAATATAGAAACTGTTGGTTTGCAAGACCTATGCTCTAAAACGTGATATCTCAAACAAGTTTGAAATTGAGTCAAATAGAGTCAAAACCTAGGTCATAGTGTCAAAACTTTTAATAATTTGTTTGCATTCTTAAAGCTAACTTGGTCAGAATGATTTCTCAGACAAGTACAAAACTCGGTGATAGTCTTGTCAAAAAATACACTGAAACGAAGTTTTAAGCGGCCGCCTTGCATTTGCCACATTTTAACATATGTGTGTGTGTGTATTTCCGTTTATTTATCGTCGCTACCGTAGCACATGCCCATATGAGCGACGCCCCAAAGAAGACGGTTAGTTGTTACGGGGGATAGTGCAAGGATACATGACGAAACTACTGCTGAGATCCGCCATGGTTCTTTAACGTGCTCGGTGTAAAGCACCGTGTCACGGGGCCTCGGTTTAACGTCTCATCCGAAAGACAATTAGTTTTTATTAGTGTACCAGCCCGGGAATCGAACCCACGCCGCCGAACTCCAATGGTTTTGAAGTCCGGTGCTCTACCAACTGAGCTAATCGGGCTGGTCAACATATGTGTAGGCATTTGATAAGATATCCTTTATTTTTGTACGCATGTCTTTTCAATTTGAATTATCCTAAACAAAGAATGGATTCGAAATGATGTCCATGGTGTCAGCAGTAGACAGTCAAACACGATAACCATCCTTTACAAAGTCACATAAGTCCCACATTTTAGAGAAATTTCAAAATTTCAGTTCAGAAAAAATCAAAACTTTTTCGAATTAGTCACAAATATCGTTGACTTTTGCGTGTACGATATCAAATCATTGAAGAAAATAACACTGATTGCTTTCTCTCTCACAAAAAAAAAATGTTAGAATTACCCCCACCCACCAATGTTGATTTTTAAAATCAGTGGTATGCTTGAATACTTTTCACATTCGCTGCAGTCCTTATTTTTTTATTCGGGTTGAAAATAGATATAAATGAAGTTTCTCCCTGAATGTTTTATCTAACACTATTTGACCATTTTCTATATCAGATACCCCAGGAGATATTACCCTTTTATAATATGACCGATGTCGCGGGAGTGATATATTACCATTGAATATTTTTGATTTTTGATATTACACGGGTGTTATTCCACTAGTGGAATAACTATGCAAATTTGCTAAAAGCGAAAAGCAACGCTATTTGTAACCGAGAAAATGACGTCATAATGTATATTGTGACGTCAGTTTAAAAAGGCGTCATAAGTTTGGCGGAAATGTTGAATTTCAAAATTTTTGTGCCGATTTTTCGCGAAAATTCGGGTCATATTATAAATAGAATATAAAATTTGTGCTCGTGAAATACTGAATTTATTAAACTCGTCATCTAAAACAGATAAAAACTCGTCGCAGCCTCGTTTTTATCTATTTATAGATGACGCGTTTAATAAATACAGTATTCAATGAGATCACTCATTCAATATCCTCTATTTCGCTCTGAATGTTTTATCTAACACTATTTGACCATTTTCAATTTCAGATACCACAAGAAATATTACTTTTTCGGTAAAAACTAAGTGGATGTTTAGAAGTTCCGTTGTAGATTATGGTGTCAAATCTTTGAAAACCTTGTTTGCACTCTAAAGGCAACGTATTTGGCTCCAATGTTTCTAAAGCTTCGTCAGAACGTTTGTCTATGATATATTTTGGATGGGTTTGAAATTGGCTCACATGGGAGCTTTAATTGCAAAAACGTTGCGTATGTGACCCTCTTAAAAGAAATCGTGCAATTCGATTGACCCCTAAATAAAGACGTATAAGGGCGTGGCTGTTTTTGTCCCCGAAATCGTTTCACTTCTTATTCTCCAGAATTAATTGGTCGTTTGCCAGAATGTTCCTTGGCTGATCCCTACACCCTTAAACAAAACTGTTTATGAAATTTTGGCTGATCTCCCAAATACGAGTGCGAGAGAGCATGGCTTTTTGGACCATGAAATATTTTAACGTCTTTTCCCCCAGTAACCAATATGCGCATTATAACCAAAGTTTGCAGAATTGTTTCTTTTATCAAGAAATATTGATTGAAATCCAAATATGGGCGTGGCAGGACGGGGCTTATCCTGATCTTGTTATCTAAAACACATTCTCTGCGGTAAACAATGGTTGGTTTTCCACAAAAACTTGTCAGAAATGTTCCTTAGATTGACCCTCGTTAATATCAAGTCGTGAAATTTTGTTTGATCCTCCAAATTATGGGGCATGGCAGGGTGTGCCTGGCTTATTTTGATCCTAAAAAATCTTCAAAAATGTTCGTTTTTACCGGTTTCAGAACTAACCTCTCTTTATTTCATCAAAGAGGTACAATGCGCATATTTGGATCTTACCGAATGATTATACATCACTAAGATTGTCGTATTAAACTTCAGGTGTTTGTTGCTTTGTTTGTGTTGGGTTTACACCGCCTTCAACAATCTTTCAGTTATATCGCGGCTGCTGTAGCACATAACAATGAATTCCTGGTATTTCTCACACCAGTACTACCGTAACATCATTTCCTAGCCTACAGCTGTTATACCACATAGGTTGACGATTATTAACTTATTGGTGAGAGACAAACAGTCGGAAAGGATATGATTATCATGTGAGTCCCCTTAACCCTTTGCTATTTAATCCTTGCTTTTTACGTGCCTGTAATTTTATGATTGAGAAAACATTGTGAAAAAAGAAGAAATTGCTTCTGACAAGCAATTTCTTCTTTTTCCACACTATTTTGTACCCTACTGAATGGTTATTTTTTTAATCAAATCCACTTTAAATTTTCGTCTGCAAAACCTTTGAAGTTGGACAGGTCCAAAATTTTGTAAAACAGGAAAGGGTTAATCTTACGATGAAAATAAGCGTGTCGGATTACTTACAACGGAAGGATATGGGTGTATATTAAGACAAGCATTTATAGCATATGCCTTTCTGTGTTTTCTCACAAGTTTATCAAAGTTAAGCGGATCTGCTTCTATCAATACGCCGTTCCATTTTCGATATCTCTCAAATAATAGGGTATTTGAGCTACTTTCACCGTCTAGTCCTCCACATTCAACAAAGAAACCGCCTTCCTGAAAAGATAAAACTATATACTTAAGTATTCCTCCTCAATAAGAAAAAAACAAGCAAAGGGTTAAAAACATCGTGAAATTGACATTGATCTCATTCAAAAGCATTCTTAATCGCTCACTCAGCGATCCATCCATTCATTTCATACACACACTCAAACAGTTCAAAAGCGACCCAAGATGAATAGAAAAGATAAGATCAACAACTACATTCAAATTACATATAGCGCGAAGAAACTGCGATTTCACTGATTTAGTTGCAATTGTGAGTACCGAATTCGTTTTTGCTATTTGTAGAACGTAAATGCATATTTTTAAAGGGAGGTAATCCTGAACAAAATTACCGACATTGGATTACCTCCCATTACTTACTCATCTAATTTCATTCAAAAATCATTCCAAAATCATTCAGCTTGTCATTTTCACGATGTTGTTAACTTTACGAGACAATGACACATGATCAAAGGATTATTTCTTTGAAGTTTGATTGAATTATTCTGAGTGGCAGTTTTTAAAGAATAATACATTTATTTAATTTTATAATGGGGAACCATTTTTCTCTTTGTTGAATTGACACCCCATAAGACCCATGTTCTTAACCCGACCACGTTAAAACGATCGAATATGAAAGAGCATGTTATAAGAAAAATTCCTTTGTAATTTGGTAGAGGTTTGATCGGTTGTTAAGAGAATAAAAATGGTTAAACTGACGGTCGGACGCACGGACACCATGATAAACGACGGACAAGAGGCCATGACCATAAACCCGTTTTTTTCTATTTCCATAGGAGCTAAATGATAAGCAAGATACATTTTCATAACATATTTAAAAACATTAAAATTCATTTTTCATTTTCCTTCTTCAAACTGTTAAGATAATATATGTGGAGTGTGAGTTATAGAAGTTCTACCACTAGTTCATGCGTCAAAAATCCTATTTTTCAGTTAGCAAGTACGAAGTTTGAAGTGTGAAGCGTGAATTAAGGAAAAAAATTATACCAAATGAGTGCAACTACAATGAATATCTTTTGGTAGTTGTATCATAAAATTCAGTTCCATATTGGTGAAGGCAAAACCTTTTTTAAGGAAGTGGACCCGTAATATATCCGCAACATTTCGGCAGAATTGAACTTTAACAATGTTAACCGAGGTTTCCTAATGATTTTCATTAGGAAACCTTGGTTAACATTGTGAAAGATTGTATGGTCCAAAAT
Source organism: Fragum whitleyi (assembly GCA_948146395.1). Taxonomy (NCBI): domain Eukaryota; kingdom Metazoa; phylum Mollusca; class Bivalvia; order Cardiida; family Cardiidae; genus Fragum; species Fragum whitleyi. The sequence continues at coordinate 4,009,493 of OX411552.1, read as the reverse complement.
ATGGCAGAACTATTATGGTTCCACTACCTTAAAACATCAGTGTTTCCACTGTTGCATTTGCTTGGAATTGGATTTCTAAATTCACTGCATGATGTGCGAACATTTTTATTCAAGTTTATGAATATCCATATCATACCAAGATGATTGTAATTGGTTGCGTCAGCAGTTTCCTCATTTCCTATCTGCAACGTTGACTTGTTTAAGAAATCATTTTTGATTTCATCAAAATATATCACTACATTTAGCGGCGTTATATTCAAATTTCCATTTATTTGGGTAAGGTTTGCAAATCAGAAAGATTTTGTGTAGATGATGTTTGACAGACTAACCAAAACCGTGTTAGCGGTCACAATTGGATTTGATAAAGATTTGTTTAAAAGACAAAAGCCAAGATTGGAGTTCTCTTATTACTTTAACATTTTTTTGCTTTAGTTTTTGTTGTTTGTCGCTTTAAGATTTTTTGTAAAATTAAAATCGCCACGAAACATAATTTTATCTTCTATATATTCCTTGGCTAATTTCGCCTGAGACTCTGTTTACTTTCCGTGAGTGAAATCGGAAAATCACCGATTATCGACGAATTCCTCTTATTAGCATTTAGATTTAAGTGTTTACTTCTGGCGTGTATACTTGTCAGACCTGTGGTGTAGAGGTTAAGACGTCCGACTCTTATACAAGAGAACCTAAGTTCAAACCGAGTAAGAGGAAGTAAAATTTTCAGCTTCAAGTTTTCTTTTTTTTTCTGTCTTACAACCGCACATGTTATTTTTAGACGGAGGGTATATTTGGGCTTTCTTGTAATTTTGAAGACATATTTTTTTTTAAAGTTTAGTTCACTTTTGATATATGTAATAACAAAAGCAAAGTCAGAACATTCCGGAACACTTACACCGTCACATTTTAAACGGACCTTGTCGAAAAATTCTACAGTCAAATTACTTCAAATCAAGACAAAGTATTCGTAATACTTATTCCAGCAGTTCAATTAATTTTCAAGTTTTTCAACGGTTAGAAGAGAAAGAATATTTACAAACGAAGACCAAATATATAAATTCAATTATCTGCTGGCCCGGGTACTCGTTACCATGGCATTTTATTAGCTCACCTGAGCACGAAGTGCTCAAGGGAGCTATTGTGATCGATCGTTGTCCGGCGTCCGTCTGTCCGTCTGTCCGTCACGGCGTCAACTTTTTCTTTAAACGACATCTCCTCCTAAACTTATGGGTCAAAATCAACCAAACTTGGCAGAAATATCCCTTGGGTTGTCCCTTATGAAAATTGCTCAATCGAAAGGATCCGTGCCATATCACGGGAAAATGTGCCTTAATGACAAATTTCTTGTTTAGACTCTAGAAGCCACAAATACGGTCCAATCTTCATGAAACTTGGTCAGCATATTTGTTAGGTCATGAGGATGAAGTCTATTGAAAATGGGAAGGATCTGTGCCATATCACAGAAAAAGCCGCCTTAATGACAATTTTGTCAACAATATCTTTAAACGACATCACCTCCTAAACTTATGGGTCAAAATCAACCAAACTTGGCAGAAATATTCCTTGGGTGGTCCCTTATGAAAAATGCTCAAATGGAAAGGATCCGTGCCATATCACGGGAAAAGGGGCCTTAATGACAAATTTCTTGTTTTCACTCTAGAAGCCACAAATACGGTCCAATCTTCATGAAACTTGGTCAGAATATTTGTTAGGTCATGAGGATGAAGTCTTTTGAAAATGGGAAGGATCTGTGCCATTTCACAGAAAAAGCCGCCTTAATGACAATTTTGTCAACAATGTCTTTAAACGACATCTCCTCCTAAACTTATTGGTTAAAATCAACCAATCTTGGCAGAAATATTCCTTGGGTGGTCCCTTATGAAAATTGCTCAAATGGAAAGGATCCGTGCCATATCACAGGAAAAGGGGCCTTAATGACAAATTTCTTGTTTTCACTCTAGAAGCCACAAATACGGTCCAATCTTCATGAAACTTGGTCAGAATATTTGTTAGGTCATGAGGATGAAGTCTATTGAAAATGGGAAGGATCTGTGCCATTTCACAGAAAAAGCCGCCTTAATGACAATTTTGTCACAAATGTCTTTAAACGACATCTCCTCCTAAACTTATTGGTTAAAATCAACCAATCTTGGCAGAAATATTCCTTGGGTGGTCCCTTATGAAAATTGCTCAAATGGAAAGGATCCGTGCCATATCACAGAAAAAGCCGCCTTAATGACAATTTTGTCAACAATATCTTTAAACGACATCTCCTCCAAAACTTATGGATTAAAAACAATCAAACTTGGCAGAAATATTCCTTGGGTGGTCCCTTATGAAAATTGCTCAAATGGAAAGGATCCGTGCCATATCACGGGAAGAGGGGCCTTAATGACAAATTTCTTGTTTTCACTCTAGAAGCCACAAATACGGTCCAATCTTCATGAAACTTGGTCAGAATGTTTGTTAGGTCATGAGGATGGAGTCTATTGAAAATGGAAAGGATCCATGCCATATCATGGAAAAAGCCGCCTTAATGACAATTTTGTCAACAATATCTTTAAACGACATCTCCTCCTAAACTTATGGGTCAAAATCAACCAAACTTGGCAGAAATATCCCTTGGGTTGTCCCTTATGAAAATTGCTCAATCGAAAGGATCCGTGCCATATCACGGGAAAATGTGCCTTAATGACAAATTTCTTGTTTAGACTCTAGAAGCCACAAATACGGTCCAATCTTCATGAAACTTGGTCAGCATATTTGTTAGGTCATGAGGATGAAGTCTATTGAAAATGGGAAGGATCTGTGCCATATCACAGAAAAAGCCGCCTTAATGACAATTTTGTCAACAATATCTTTAAACGACATCACCTCCTAAACTTATGGGTCAAAATCAACCAAACTTGGCAGAAATATTCCTTGGGTGGTCCCTTATGAAAATTGCTCAAATGAAAAGGATCTGTGCCATATCACAGGAAAAGGGGCCTTAATGACAAATTTCTTGTTTAGACTCTAGAAGCCACAAATATGGTCCAATCTTCATGAAACTTGGTCAGAATGTTTGTTAGGTCATGAGGATGAAGTCTATTGAAAATGGGAAGGATCGGTGCCATATCACAGGAAAAGGCATCTTAATGACATTTTTTTGTTTACTCTCTAGAAGCCACAAACATGGTTCAATCATCATGAAACTTTGTCAGAATGTTTGTTATGTCATGAGGATGAACTCATTTGAAAATGGGAAGTATACGTGTCATATCACGGGAAAAGGGACCTTAATGACAATTTTCTCGTAAGAGCTCCAAACGCCACAAATATAGTCCAATCTTCATGAAACTTGATCAAAATGTTTGCCAGGTCACAAGAATGAACTCTATTTAAAATGGGAAGGTTCATGCCATATCATAGGAAATGGAGTCTTAATGATAATTTACTTGAAATATCAGGTGAGCGATTTAGGGCCCTCAGGGTCCTCTTGTATTACAGTTGCGAGCGCTATGTTCGATAACTATATCAATTTTACGTAACCATATGTGGATTGAATTCCGACAGCGAATGATACCAAATTTAGTTTGATTCAGTTGGCTCTACAGATTCAGGCTGCCTCTGTGGTAACTTTGGCAACGGTGTTTTACCTTTTCCTTTTTGGAACAGGTTCGAAACAAGGCTAAATCTGAAAATTCTGCTGTTTTCTGAAAATCGGGAAACATCTCTTCCTCGTCAGTGGTTTAAGACATATAAGTGAAGTGGATATTTGACTTTTTGTACAACAATAAAAGGTTCTTTGCATCTTAGATTTCACGATGCGATATGAATCAGAAGAAAGTGGTCGTTTAATAATTCAACAAAAATAATATTTCCTTAGTGTGATTTTGTAATATGGACGAAGAAAAGTATAAACAAAAAAAATGAAGCACCTCGGAGACTTGAACCCATATATGTGAGATTCACAGCGATGCACCTTAACCGACTGAGCTAGTCTTTCTTGCATTCACTCACTGGTTAAATTGCGTATTAATAGATGTTTTACTAACGGTTAATGGAATTAGAACTCGGAGATCTTCCGAAGATAAACGGAATATGCATAGAGTCTCAGGCGAAATTAGCCAAATAATATACGTTTTACTTATGTTTTGTTCCTCTATGTTTACATGTTTTGATATTGAAAAGATATCACAACAGCTTTAAAAAAATCAATACCAACAATCAAAACAAAACAACAACAGTAAAACAAAAAGCGGCGGCACTCTTCCTTTCCAACTACTTATCTTCCACCAATGAGTTGGTAATCGAAGACCTATGCGGGATAGCATCTAGAAGCTAAGCAAAACTCTAACGGTACAAATTGTGTGAGAAATAACAGGAATCCCTTGAGTGGTGCTCCAGCCGCCGCGATATAACTGAAAGATGAATGAAAGCGGTGTTAAACTCCAATCAAACAATCAAACAAATTCTCTATATTGAAATACTTCGAAATTATAACGGTATTACCACAGCTTTAAAACTTTCTAAATCGCCCTTGTACTATATGTTTCTAGGATTTTACGAAATAGACCTAGGTGATGATAAGTGAGCAGCCATAAAAATACGTCATATCGCACGTGGATTTACATGACGCCATAAACATCAATGGGTAAGTTCATGTCGGACTCGGTTTCGACCCGAGTTAACCGGGTTTCTATCAGAACGACCTCGGTTTCGACACTAGTGATGTCATTTTAATCTTTCAACCTCGACGCTTCTGATCCTGGGTCAGGCCGGTGTTACTTGGGCTCCAAAATGGCGTCGAAAATAGTGCACAACAATTCGATTACATAAAACAAATGTTTTCTTTTACTTTAAACGACAAATACTTTCTTCTTATTTTACATAGTATTATGCACGAGTTTATCACACTTCTTAATGGGATAACGATATTTCATGGTTAATTAAATATTGTAGCGGTAACTGTGAAGTTTTTTTACTATAGTCCGTTTGACTTCTATATGGACCAACATTTCGCCGAAAATCTCAGATATTAATTAATGAAACTCATATTTTTCTTGTCATATTATTTTTTCCAGCTAATACCATGACGAATATTGTTTTTCAGAATTTTTGAATGTAAAATAATGATTTTGTCCGTCCGTCTACATGTTAACTTTCAGCATTTCATACCTAGTTGTTACTGTATTAAACGGAACAGCGAATTGTATAACCAAAAATAGTTTTGATTCGCAAAGGGGCCGAGTCAAAAGAGTAAAATTTTAAATGAATTGTATTACTATAAAATCGAGTTTTTCAATTAAATAAAGTTTGTCTAAGATTTTTGCTACCGTTGGATATTAAATCTGTGTGTATTCTCTCTTTCTTCAGAAACTGTTAGACCAGCTTATTGATTATTGATTTTATTCATTCTGAGATGATCCCTATATTTACATGTTAAGGTTCATGTAAAGTGTTTGAGACCCAATTTAAGGGACATTCATTTGCCAAGAAAAAGCAGTATGTCCAGGTATATTATATATCAAAATGAAGCTATTTATGAGCACAAAGCAGTTGAAAAACATAAGACTGTTATAACTATAGCGGTATAGCCAAAACATTGTGGAAAAGGGTCATTTTGTACAGAACAAGCAACTGCATGACTGTTGGATAAAATTGGCTCATATTTTAACAAAGTCTAGCCTAAAGTACCATCCAGGTAGTGCTACAACCATTGGTATAAAACTTAGCCCCAAAACGTAGTTATGCAAGCAATTTATTTTGACTTATTTTATAAACACATATGTCATATATGTCATTCTAATTTTGTAAACGTGTAGATCTTTTTAGGTATGGTGTGTTATCACAACATAAATAGACATTAATTGTTTATATACCTGTAAGGTTGATTAGCAATATATCAATTTCTATTTCACAGAATCATAAATATGTAGTCATATTGTAGTTCATTGAATTAATAACATTATGGTGTGATGTTGCACCATACCTAACGTGTATTTTGAAAACAGACCAAACCGGTTTGACATGTATGTTGACAAAATAAATGGAAATTGATTGTTTCAAAAGAGCCTTTTGAGACTGAATTTTAAATCTAAGGTTGTAGCACTACCTGGATGGTACTTCAGACTGTACTTTGTTAAAATATGGGGCGGTTTTATGCAACCGTCATGCAGTTGCTTGTTCTGTACAAAATGACCCTTTTCCAAAATGTTTTGGCTATACCGCTATAGCTATGGCGGTCTTATGTTGCCTAACTGCTTGTGCTCACGAATAGCTTCATTTTGATATATAATATACCTGGACATACTGCTTTTTCTTGGCTAATGAAGTGCCATAAATATTGGGCCTCAAACTCTTTACATGAACCTTAAGACCAATCAAAAAGCATTATTAACCGAAGTAGTTGGGAATTTCACGAGGAAAACTTGATGAAAAGGCGAGTACTAACGGTAAAAATCACGTGCTATTTAAGTTTAAGATGACATGACCGTCGATATGCTAATTAGCATGTCCAAATAAGGAATAATGGACAATTCATCTGTCAAAAGTTTAGTTTAAAACCACGTGTTTTTACTACATATGTTTACATTTTCTTACTATTGAACAGCCTCCACCACCCCTCGTGTTTAAGAACGGATAATGCGAAAATATTAACATTAACTAGATAGACAAAATCATTATTTTGAAATCATTTTATTTTCAAAAAATATTTTTTGGAATGGTATTAAGCTGAAATTAAGATTTTACTACATACAAATCCTTTATTCAAACGCAATTTTATGTAATTGATGAAAAGGTTGGTCCATATAGAAGTCAAACGGACTATACCACCAATGGGTAACTCCGTTCACATAAATGCCCTTTCTGCGCATGCATATTACAGTCAATTTAAGATTATTACATCATCTCACGCGACTCCCCGGGCTGCCATTTGAATTTCCCCTATGATCCCACTAAAGATGGCGCTGCTAAACATAAAATCAAATCATCAGGTTATAATATGCCTAAGATGATCGTAAAGCATTTAAGAAATTTGTTTTTCTTCAAGCGTATTGACCGAAATAGCCACCAGAAGCCGAATTACCTAAAAAAACTTCCCTTTCGTCCGAGATACTCTCAACTCTTCAGAAATGTCCGACCGATGTTTCGAATGGGGTTAGAGTTTTACTTACCGTATAATTCAGTCGATTGTCCACAAAAGAGGCTTGTCCGGCAGATGGGTCTATTCGGTCCGGTATCGTAAGATTATACTCTAATGTAGACGGGGGTAGTATATAATAATTTCTAATCAAATCAATTAATCTTGGATCATCAGCCGCAACTTTCTCTTCGTTTAATTTCTTCATCGCTGCCTTATAATCAAATGAATCTTCTCGTTGTATTTCGATCGCTTTATGCTCGGAAAGACGATGTATTTTCCTCTCAGTGTTTAAATTATCCACACCATTCCTACTGATAGGGCTATCCACATATTTCACATTAATTTGATTTTGATAAATCCCATTTGTATTAATTCTTCTATTGTTAGATGATTGTTGTTTGTTACCACGGTAACCAATGTTCCTATATCTGGACAGTTCCATGATCAATAGGTACAGGAACATAAGAAGGAGTAAAACACGTGATCCGTACCTCAATACTGATTTGGCGGATAATGACGTCATGGTAAAAGCTCTTTCCTGAAATAGAATTTATTGTAACGTAAGAAATTTGAAATTTGGGCCGAATATTATAAAACTTTTCTTATTCGCATCTCAAAATCTTCTAAAAATTTTACTTGAGATTAAAGCCATTATTCAAGGGCGTAACCCTCATTACGCAATTTACGCAAGTGCGTAAAAGAAATTATCATCAATTGAAAATTATCGTTGATGAATGATCATAACATCGAAACTACAGCTTATTCAAGCTGTAGTTACGATGTTATGATTTTTCTCCAACGCTCAAATCATAAAAAGGGAGCGGACGGAGAGCATTCAACTTTTGTCACAGTCCACATATCGCATTTATCCTATATATACTTTGGTTTACGCTTTCTGAGTGCGTATACATTTCAAAGTCCTAGATACGCCTCTGTTATTCATTTGTAATACGGTGGTGGTTAAAAAAGATACGTGGACTTTTACTATAACTTTGGAAATTCCGACGGAAATAAATGAAATTTTGTACACTATTCGAACCATTTAAGGTAGCAATGGACACATGGCGTCATTTTTTTCCGCCCAATGAATTTTTTTCTTGGTCACATATGTTGTAGATAAACATTGTGTAGTCATTATATCAAAACTTGAAGGTACCTTTCCACGCTCGTTTCCATGCTAGAGTTATCTGCCCTTGAGTGGTAGAGGCCAATTTTCTGTTAAACGGATATATTAGTTTTAGGTCTAGTATAAACTCAGTACTAGGTTATAGCTATAAAACACATACATTTTGATAGACCTTATACATCTACACAATGGCTATTGACAAGAGAATTTCTCTTTGATCAATTGCATTTGCACAATTTGCCTTCAAAAGTTAAAAATGCACTAATTTTTGTAATTTTACTGGGTAAAAATGCTACAAAAACCTATTCTTTTTAAGAAATTATCCAATGAATTTTTCTTTTTTTCCGATATGTTTATAACCCATATTTTCCTTTATTTGGTAAAAAAGTCAGCATACCTTTCCATGCAAATAAAAAAGTTTTTCGTTATTTTACAGTGACCCCTCCTAATCGAATGACGGTTTTAACGCATTTTTATTGTTAAATTTAATGATTTAGTCATTCAATTAACATCACTTGTTGGAAAGAAGTTAAAATAGGAAGTTTTACCATCATTATTCTACGTTATTTCCATAAGTAGAATCTTACGAAAACCGGTCTTTTTAAACAACGCGCAAAAAGAGCCGTAAAATAAACGAAAACCCACTTCCGGTTCAAAGAGTCGGGAGGCCGCTGTCCATTGCCACCTTGATACAAAAAAATTCAAAGTGTCATTTTTCCTGGGAAGTTGCCACCGGCGAAATCCATTCTGAGACGTTATTTCCCAGTGTTACTACCCATTATTGTCCCCTCAATTCCGACCAAACCCTTCAAAATTTTGCTTATTTACGCGCAGACGTTATCTGTAAGGATGTTTAAAATTTTAGCATAATACATTCGATATTTTCGAATTCAAAGTCAGTAAGCTAAGGGCACGTGTCGATTTTTGAACTTCGAAATGACTGCACCGGAGCATCCATAGACAAACGGGCAATAATAAAGTTCTACTGGACCTATGGAAACCATAATCAAGAAGTTAAAATGATTACATATGCTAAAAGGCCTTCAAATATAAATAGATACTTTCTTTTTAAAGGTTTGTTTTAAATAAGAGAGCGTTTCTGAAGGATGACACTCGGAGAATTGAATACGTCTCCTCGACGTTTGAACTGTTATTGTCACAGATCAACATCAGTTCAATATCTTAAAGACACAGAACACATTTAAGTTCATCATTTTGGATCAGATGGATATGAAAAAAGTATAAAATCAATGGATATGCGGTTCAGAAAATGTGTTAATTGTTAAGTTGAGTACTTTGAAATTCGCTGATATTGACGTCGTTACCGTGTGACGCTACCAAATGACTACATGCTTTAAAATCGTTGCTACATGTGACCAACTAGTTGGATGTCATCCAAATTTACACGACAACAAGAGGAATGTCGCAATTTAATAACAACGTAGTTTTCTTTTCAAAGTCTGTGAAATCAAAATTTATGTAACGCAAGTCTACGTAATTTTTTATTTCACCCTCATACTTATATAAATGTATGGCCATAAAATATAATATTAATTAGTTGTTATGAACAACAACTTCTTAACATTTTATGTTAAAACATCTATTTGAATTCTTAATTTGAGAAAATTCTCAGTTGAGCACGAATAAGAAAAAAGTTTTATAACCTCGGGCCCTTATTGAGAAGCGTCTGATCTCCATGAGAAGGCGAAAATCGTCGTTTCATCACATGTCATGGTGTGATGTTGCCAATATTTAAAAGTTTGTTTTTATTTGAATGGAGTTTAACGCCGCTTTCAACAATCTTTCATTTATATCGCGACGGCTGGAGCACCTTACAATAGATTCCTGATATTTCTCTCGTAAGTACTACAAACACATAATTTCCTAGCCTCCAGCTTTGGTGAGGGACAGAGAGTCGGAAAGAATTAGTGCTGCCGTCGGGGATCGAACCCGGGACATATAGATTGACAGTTCGAGGCGCTACCAACTGCGCTATGACGGGGACATTCAATACATTGTATTTAAAAGGGGCAGAATTTTCGCTCGATGAAAAACAGAAAAAATAAATAAAAGGATGATAAGAATGATAATTTATAACGTCCCCTTTAAAGAAAATATGGTATAGGTGTATTTTCAAAACTGAGCTCTGACCTAGGCGTTGAGTCCATTCCCATAGCTATATAAGTAACCTTAAGATCTAAGACAAGAACTAAGTTTCATTTGAAAGGTAATTTAGGTCTCTTTTATGTCCATTTTATCTTTTTTGAAAGAATAGCGCGGAAATTTAACCGTTAAAGGTAGATTTCATGGCTCACCGGTCAAAATCTACCTATATTTCAATTTGCTTTACGCTTGACGGTTCGTCCGTTGTCCATTTTTGCCAGGTCAATGTTGTCAATCCCACCATTGTCTCTCAATTGCGGGCTGCACATCTTTGAAGTTAGAGAACTGCTCATCAACTTTTCTTGGAAAAAAACAGTTTCTGCGCGAGGTGGACCGCAATTTATTTCTATTAAATATGAAGGAAACATTGTGACGCGAGCTGTGCTTTTGCACTTTCTGTATGACCGAGGTATTTTTGTGTGAGTATATTAAGGTAGTGGACCCGTTATAGTTCCGCAATGTCTCGGAAGTAAGGAACTTTAACAGTGTTAACCAAGGTTTCCTAATGATTTTCATTAGGAAACCTTGGTCAATATTGTGACAGATCATGCATTCCTAAAAGTTGTGGAACCATTACGGTTCCACTACCTTAATGGCGAATTTTCGAAATAGCAGGGTTACTTTGGTGTTTTGTAGTTTGATACAAAGCGAACGTGATCAATTCGGCAAAATTAGACAAGTGCGAAAAAAAAGTCCAAAAGTACGGGTACTTAAACTGGCATGACATAACTTATTGTTCTCAGAAAATACCCATGGTAAACTTTTATTACATGTTATTGTTAAGTTTAACCAAATCCTTTACCCGTTAAATCGTAGATTAGCTCTTGGCTATCTTCCCATTCACTTCGGTCATAACATAATAAAAAACGAAATATTTGTAGAAATATCAATATTTCTACGGGTTGTATAAAATAATAAATAAAATTTTACGAACATTTAAAGAACCCAACATGAATTAACGTATACCAACGGGCCAAAGTATTAACGTTGTTTTGTAATGTTTTTAGTTGCTTTTGATCGTTTGCCAATTTCTGGTTTTATGCCACTTTCAACGTTATTGAATTTAAATTGCGGTGGTTGGTCGACCTTCCAATGGTTTTCGGTCGTTTTTCAAACCAATGCAACAACATTTCATCCAGGCCCCCAGCTGCTCATTCCACTTAGGCGCACTTTTTATCGTACGCTCATTGGTGAGATTTAATGACTCATGTGAAAATGACATTTGAGCCTATGCTTGACATTTCCAACAGTTTGCCATGTGCGTGGAGCAGAAATATTAAACAGCATGGACAACTACAAAGTTTATTCACAAGATCATCTTACTGTTAAAATGCACTTTGAGACCTTATCTATCAATTAATCGGACAGTAAAGACTCTGGTCAGACTGTGCATATGCACAGGCTGACCAGAGTCTTTGCTTGCCGTACATTTGAAATTGTTGAAAATGTCATGCACAGGCTCATTTATCAAGTGTTGGATGAAGGTTGACTGAGCGGGGCTCAAACTCGCGACCTCAGGAATACAGCCAAACGGCAGAGCTAAAAGGGCTCGGCTAGGAGAGAAGTATGAGCTTTACAAAACCGTACCATCTTCTGAATGTAGAAAAAAACTTATCTATATTAAAACACATACTTATTTTCAAATCTCTTTGATAAGATAAAGTAAGTACATCGTGAAAATCATATTCACCTCGATCAAAACCATTCTAAATCACTCATTCAGCGCTCAATTCATTCATTCGAGACACTCACTCAAATCACTCAAAAACGCTCCGAAATGGGAAAAAACAATTCGAAATCGATCAATACGATCAACCTTTCATTGGAATTTATCACATTCTCTGTGATTATTTTTGCTGGAGTGGATTTCAAAGCATGTGATTGGTTCGAAGAGATACACAAATTGTAAAGTATGTAGACATCTTAATAGGGAGGCAATAAATATCGCTAATTTTAAACATAAATGTCGCTTATTTCGTCCAAATTGGACGAAATTAGCGATACAGGATTATCTCCCTTAAAGTTCATTCAAAACTCGCTCCACACACTCTTTCAAAGATCATAAAAAAATGAACTTCATTCAAAATTATTCGACTGGTCATTTTCACGATGTATCTTTCTGTATAAAACATATTGGATTTAAATAAGTCTTGCTTTTTTTCTATTTGCTTATCTTACTTTAAGCAATATTCAAGTCATATCGCTCCGCAGGTGCACCTTACCATGGAACCCCAGTATTTCTCACACTCGAATTTCCCGAAATGCTTTCGTTGATTTTGTAATGCCCTTCCGAAATTAAGTTTTAAATTGTGATCCGTCACGTGAAAAGGGACAACATGGGAAATGCTTAAGGTAGCAATGGACACGTGGCGTCATTTTTTTCCGCCCAATTATTTTTTTTTCTTGTTCACCTATGTTGTAGATTAACATTTTTTAGTCATTCTATCAAAATTTGAAGGTACCTTTCCGTGCTCGTTTTCATGCTAGAGTTATCTGCCCTTGAGTGGAAGTGGCCAGTTTTCAGTAAAGTGTTTATATTCGTTTTAGGTCTAGTATAAATTCCGAACCAGCTTATAGCTGTAAAACACATACATTTTAATAGACCTTATACATGTACACAATGGCTGTTGCAGAGGAAACTTCTCTTTGATCAATTGCATTTGCATTTTATGACTTCAATAATTATAATTGCGCCAATTTTACGGGATAAAAATGCAACAAAAAACCTAATTTTTGAAAGAAATTACCCAATGAATTTTTCTTATTTTCCGATATTTTTAAAAGTCATATTTTCCCTTTATTTGGTAAAAAATCAGCATACCTTTCCATCCAAATAAGAAAGTTTTTCGTTATTTTACAGTGACCCCTCCTAATTGAATGACGCTTGAAACTCATTTTCATAGTTAAATTCATGATCCAGTCATTCAATTGATATCAAATATTGAAAAGAAGCTAAGTTATAAATTTTACCATCATTATTCTACGATATTTTCCATTAGCAGAATCTGATGAAAACCGGTCTTTTTAAACAACGCGCAAAAAGAGCCGTAAAATAAACGAAAACCCACTTTCCGCAATTTCTGATTATCCGATTCTAGAATGACCAGTCTATATTCCTGTGTAAGAATGTTTTGAAACGCGATCACAAATTGACATTTCCTTGCGCAAATCTCTTTCTCGCGATTTTATTTTACGGAGTTCCGAGGTGGTCCCTTTTCGTGAAACGTGTTACAATAATCTACCTATGCTTGGAAGACATATTATTATCTATTTAATGATTGGCCAGAGGCAAATGTTTTATCCATTTAATCATCAAGTCGGGTATTGTTTCATTTCAATCAAATTATCCTCCACTTATCAAATATGTATATATTTATATATCAATTTTCGTTTGTGAATTTTATTGATTTTTCTAGGGTTGTTACCTTTCTGAATGGAGAAACGTAATTCTTTCGTGTAATAAATTTGAAAAGCGACTATCTGCAACCATGTACTCAAACGAATCTCTTGATTTCAATATTCATTTAACCCTTTCCTGTTTTACAAAATTTTGGACCTGACCAAATTCAAAGGTTTTGCAGACGAAAATTTAAAGTTGGTTTAATTTGAAAAATAACCATTCAGTAGGGTAGAAAATAGTGTGGAAAAAGAAGAAATTGCTTGTCATAAGCAATTTCTTCTTTTTTCATAATGTTTTCTCAATCATAAAATCACAGGCGCGTGAAAAGCAGGGATTAAACAGCAAAGGGTTAACGGTTTTCCAGGTCCTTTTTCGCGTGACGAGTCACATCTATTATGTACTTGTACAAAAGACATTGATTAAACAAGAACGTAATTCTATTATAAAATATTGTATGTGTTTATTACAGTTTTTTGTACGATAGACATCGATCGTCCTATATAGACCCTAAATGCAAAAAGAAATGTTTCATTCTCGGTTTGAACCCTTGTCATGCTTAACCCGGAATATTTCTCCTTAAGTAGGAGGGTAAAGTATAAATCAGCCTGCATATTTAAGCCATTTTCGTCGTAATGCTCAACTTTTTTAGACAATTTTCATATCTTTTCCAAATGTTCAACAATACCTACATTTCATTTTGGACGAAGTCAATTAGAAATCTATTCTGTATTTGCGATGAAAACGTGCGTACAACGTTTGACATTTTTTACCCCAAATTGCAAGTGAACTACTGTAACAGCGGGGTACAATACCCAAAAATCCGCAAACGATTTTAAAATTTTGAACGAAGGGCATATCTATGCAGGCAAAAACACTTAGCTCAGCTTAACAATTTTGGCACTCACAACCTTTGCTATTTCTTAGGCTAAGTGTTTCTCAAGCAGAGTTTTAATCTTGCACTTTGCATTTTCAATGGGGTTAAACGGCGCTTTTAACAATTTTACAGGCATGGCACTGTGGCGTGAGCACCTACCAATGGATTTCTGGTATTTCTCCTACTATTACAAAAAATATAGCAGAACATAACATCAGCTGCTATCCAACTTCAATCTTGACCATTCATTGGTGGGAGACAAAAGTGTCCGATTCGATTGTGCCACCGCCTCATTCGGAACATCGCTCGGACTTTTCCGTAAACTGAAAAGTACCTCGGACGTAGGCCTAAGTGTAGTAATTTTGGGTCATTTTTTGGTAATTCGGCTCCTGGTGGTACTTCGGTTGATACGCTTGTAGAAAATCACATTTTGTTACTTCTCTCCGATCATATTTGGAGATTTTTGGGCATACTATAATTTGATGACAAAACGCAGTAAAACACTGCGTTTTGTTATCAAATCATAATATGCCCTTTTTTTATTCTTTCGTCGATTTTATTTTATGCAACGTCATCCCAAGCGGAATCGTTGATGTTTGTGACGTCATAAAAGCCTACGCGCGAAATGACGCGTTTTCATGGCTGCGCCCTTATTATTCCCGAGGTCTATTCCGTGGAATCGCCGAAGGTTCCGAGTGCCGCCGCCTGAGATTAAGGTACTGAACCCGTAATAGTTCTGCGACGTTCGAAAGTAATGAACCGTAACAGTGTTAATGATTACAAAGGGGACCGAAAAAAATTTTGGTCGCTTGTAAGAATGGTCGCTAAATCCAATATTTCGTAATAAAAAAAAACTTGTCATGTGACAGTATATATTGTTACATATATCCTACTGAATCCTATGCTGTTGCAATCCATGAATTCGTCTCCTAGACGATTCTAATAGGCTTCAACATTAAAAGATTCAATAATAAACATTTATTTGTTAAAGAATGGCTATTTATTCAGAAATTTTACTTAAAGTATGTGGCCTTTTTTCGATGGTCGCTTTATAAAAGTGTCCCAGTCTCCGGATCTGAGCATGTGGTCATTCTACCCCAATGTATTATTATTATACATGGCCCAAAACCAATGAAATTTCGAAATTATAAAGTTCTGAAAATACAAAAGAATCGGTCAATCTGGGTAAATTTATCTTTCATGCAAACAATTTAAGGAAATCTTTTGGCTGTATTGAACGGATTCTGCTTCTTGTCAATTTATCATTATATGTTTAAATATTTAAAAACCTTTTATTTCACAAACTATGTCATCGCAAAAATGCTTTGTACTTATTACTATAATAAATAAGATTGAATTGAATTGATTGAATTTTCAATCTGTGACCAAACCAAGAAAATAAAACTTATCATGTGAATACTCACAGCCAAAGGAAACAAAAGTGTGGTCATTATTTTTGCAAAAAAAGGATTATAGAGTTAAAAACAAACACAAACTAGACAGAACGGGAAAAAATCATTGAAACATGAATTACCTTACTATCTCTAACAAAAACCTATATCCATAAATGTCCAATAATAAGTGATATCAAAAAGCAGTTTCTTTTTATATAAATAGTCAATAATAACAATGATCTATTTATTTTAAGGTATACCTGTATAGTATAGTAAAATTATGTAAAGTTCAAAGTGTTATTTCAAAAAGTTTTTATTTCTACGTATGGTGGAAAATTTCTGCCAAGAGATACAAGACAGCAGTATCATGATGATTTATACAAAAACACGACAAGATTAATTTTCGAGGTAATATATAGAGGATAATCGTTTGTTTCAGTGCAAGATCGATTAATATTCATTGAGTGGACAACAAAAGCTATATTTTCACGAGTGGCGGAGCCACGAGTGAAAATATAGCTTTTGTTGTTCACGAAATGAAATATTAATGGATTTACTCTAAAAACAAAACGATTATTCTATTTCTTTATTGCAAAAATAAGACAAAATGTGAAATTTCTATGACATATTTTCGTAAAGCGCGTCATTTTGCGCGTGATTGCTATGCAACGTTCATTGTGACGTCACTTATTTTGCCCCGCATAGATGACGTCAGATAGGATGAAATGAACCAAAGCAGGGTTTAAGTTTTTGATAATTTCACTGATTTTGCGGTGAGATTATCAAGTGATAATCTACCGTTATTTCTCGATAAACCACCGAAAAGCATTACAGAATATCTCTTAGGTCATTTTTTCGTGATATTTTCGATTATCTCTACGATAATACCCACTACTGACATCAAGATTAAACTGTCGTAAAACAAAAACTTACATTCGAAGAAACCTTATTTAGATTTTCTCTTTTGGATATATTTTATTTATATCATTCAGCTCAAAGTTTTCCATACAGGAATACAAAGTCATCCGAACGAGTTTTCTACTGATAGAAGTAAGAATTTCTACCACGTAGTTGTAGATGTGCATCTTGGAGATTAATCATCATGGGAAATATGGACAATGTATCAAAAATAGCCTTGAAGAATTTGGTGATATTAAGTATTTTTATTTTAAAGACATAGAGACAGACCGATAGGCAACAGTGAAACAGTATGCGCCTGATATTTATAAGCGGGCGAATAAAATCAGGATCCAGGTAAATTTCCTTGAAATTTAACTATTCAACGATATTTTTAAAATTATGACATACAGCTATCTCATCACTCGTGGCAGAAATATGCCACCATACCTATGACTCGTATTTTTACGAAACTTAAGGGAACTCGCTCGACTCAGCTGAAGTAATAGATATAAGGACGCATGAAATGTGAATAACCATTCCTTCTTTCTGTACAAGAACTTTTGACATGTGACATCCGATTGACCTGTACCGATTACAATCTCTTTGCAAATATTCATTTTGCGGCGTTATCGGATGGCCTTTTTTGCACAGCTGGTTACATCTATTTTTAATCAGATAGCAAGCCCGAAAGAAGTTTAAATCAGTCAGCATGCGCTCTCCGCACGAGAGAGAGAGGGAGAGAGAGAGTGAGAGAGACAGAGAGAGAGAGAAAGAAAGAAAGAGAGACAGAAAGAGAGAGACAGACAGACAGAGTGAGAGCAAGAGAGAGAGAGAAAAATAAAGAAAGAAAGAGAGAGAGAGAGAAAGAAAGAGAGAGCGAGTGAGTGAGAGACAGACAGACAGAGAGTGAGAGACAGACAGACAGAGAGTGAGACACAGACAGACAGAGAGTGAGAGAAGGAAAGAGAGACAGACAGACAGAGGGTGAGAGCAAGAGCGGGAAATAAAGAAAGAAAGCGAGAGAGAGAGAGAGAGAGAGAGAAAGAGAGTGTGTGAGAGACAGACAGACAGAGACTGAGTGTGTGA